>JBBGZY010000036.1:410000-1132500 GCA_037952925.1 Lithobates clamitans
CTAGAAAACAGTCGGCTGCTCAGAACGAAGTAACAAAACGCACTGAAGAACAGCAAGGCCTGTGAAGAGTGACCTGAAAATCAGTAACGAACGAACAAGAACACAATGACAATGTCAAGGGTAACTCGCTGCACGCTCTGAAGACCAGATACAAACCCACAAGCACAAACTGAATAGCAGAAATACGATCCGCAAACCACGAGTCTGAAAAAGCACGAATTGTCTCTCACCAAACTTTTACTAACACGAGATTAGCAAAAGGAGCCCAAAGGGTGCCGCGCTTGGTTCTGAACTGCCCTTTTATAGTCTCGTCGTACGTGGTGCACGTGACCGCGTTCTTGCCGATCGGAAATTCTGACAACTTTGTGCCACCGTGTGTACGCAAAACAAGTTTGAGCCAACATCCGTCTGAAAAAATCCATGGATTTTGTTGTCGGAATGTCCGATCAATGTCCGATCGTGTGTAGGGAGCATAACAGGTTTTCTTCTAAGACTGCCCTGTATTTGGCCCCATCCATCTTCCCATCAACTCTGACCAGCTTCCTTGTCCCTGCTGAAGAAAAGCATCTCCACAACATGACACTGCCACCACCAGGTTTCAGGGTGGGGATGGTGTGTTCAGGGTGATGTGCAGTGTTAGTTTTCTGCCACACATAGCGTTCCATTTTGGTCTCACCTGACCAAAGCACTTTCTTCCATGTTTGCTGTGTCCCCCACATGGCTTCTCGCAAACTGCAAACAGACTTCTTATGGCTTTCTTTCAACAATAGCTTTCTTCTTGCCACTTTTCCATAAAGGCCAGATTTGTGGAGTGCATGACTAATGCCTTGTACACACGGTCGGACATTGATCGGACATTCCAACAACAAAATCCATGGATTTTTTGCAACGGATGTTGGCTCAAACTTGTCTTGCATACACATGGTCACACAAAGTTGTCAGAAAATCTGATCGTTCTGAACGCGGTGACGTAAAACACGTACATCGGGACTATAAAAGGGGCAGTAGCCAATAGCTTTCATCTCTTAATTTATTCTGCGCATGCGTGGCACTTTGTGCATCGGCACAGTGAGGCTGCATTCACAGGCACAGAGAGGCTACGTTCACAGGCACAGAGAGGTTGCGTTCACAGGCACAGAGAGGTTGCATTCACAGGCACAGTGAGGCTGCGTTCAAAGGCACAGAGAGGCTTCCGGCACACTGAGGCTGCATTCACGAGCACAGTGAGGCTGTGTTCATGAGCACAGGGAGGCTGCGTTCACAGGCACAGAGAGGCTGCGGGCACAGTGAGGCTGCGGTTCACAGGCACAGAGAGGTTGCGTTCACAGGTACAGAGAGGCTGCATTTACGGGCACAGTGAGGCTGCGTTCACGGGCACAGTGAGGCTGCCTTCACGGGCACAGTGAGGCTGCGTTCACAGGCACGGTGAGGCTACATTCACAGGCACGGAAAGGCTGCCGGCAGAGTGAGGCTGCGTTCATGGGCACAGTGAGGCTGCATTCACAGGCACAGTGAGGCTGCATTAACGGGCAGTGAGGCTGCATTAACGGGCATTGAGGCTGCATTCATTGACACAGTGGGGCTGCAATGATGGGCACAGTGAGAGTGCATTGATGAGCATAGTGAGGCTGCATTCATTGGCACCATAAAGCTGCATTGATGGGCAAAGTGAGGCTGCATTGATGGGCACAGTGAGGCTGCATTCATGGGCATAGTGAGGCTGCATTTGATGGGCACAGTGAGTGTGCATTGACGGGCACAGTGAGTGTGCATTCATGGGCACCGTAAAGCTGCATTTGATGGGTACAGTGAGGCTGCATTTAATGGGTACTGATATGCTTTATGTTAATATTTTTAAAGTTGTTGTTATTTATTTATTTTTTTATTAATTCTGCTTAAAACATTTAACAGTGTAATTTCATGAGAAAATTTACAAGGGCGTGTTTAGGGGCAGACTTAGGGGTGGGGCAGGGAAGAGGTTGGGTGGGGCAACTGGTGGCGAGTAACTCTTAAGGCCTGGCTAGTGGCTCAGGACTTGAAATTTTGAGCCCTGGAGTAGGGTATTAGGGCACCAGCTGATTCCTGTCTTCTCTTTTCTGCTTTCTTTCTCATAGCCCTTCTAGGTCTGATCCACAACGTAGTTCCCGTAAAGGGAGTGGGTCTTCAAAGTCACACCACCGGCAATATTCCTCCAGGTCCAGCCATCATAGATCTCCTTCCAGATCCAAACAGCATAGTAGAGATCTTCCGCACCCCCCCTCATCTCGCTCTAGCAAGAGGCCAGAAAAATCATGTTGGGGGTTTAGGGCTCCTGTTCCGGCCGACAAATCTCTCTGTGATCACTGAGTCTCTAAAGCTGCACATGAGAGGAATGGCGCAGACCAGCGCCTTGAGTCTATGGTAAGGCGGGTTGTGAGAGAATCTCTACAGGAGAGGGAATCTCATCAGCCAGGAATGGGCTTTGAATATGCTTTGGTTCCTTCTTTGGTGAAAGCTGTGAGAGAAGCTCTGAGTTGGGAAGACCCTGTTACTTCTCCTCCAAAGCAGAGAAAATTTTTCAAACAGCTCAATAAGGAGTGTCAATATTTTCCCTTTCTCTCTGAACTGGGTGGCATCATCTCTGATGAGTGGAGCAAGATGGATAAAAAGAGTTCCATGCAATCAAAAGTTCTGAAGTTGTATCTTTTTAAGGAAGAGGCTGTTAAACACCTTGAATCAGCTCCGTTGGTGGACGCAACACTTATGAGATTGGTGAGATATGTAACTCTTCCTTTGGAAGATACGGTTTCTTTTAGAGATCCCTTGGAAAGACAGATCGACTGAAATGGATTTACCTGACAACAGGAATGGCTTGCATACCAGTACTCGCTGTAGCCGCAGTAGCCAAAGCCATGGAAACCTGGTCTGACAGCGTTGATGAGACCCTAAGAGGTATTTCCAGTGAAGTGGCGAAAAGTTCACCTATCCAGGAGATCAGGCTGGCTTTTGCCTTTCTTGGGGAGGTTTCTATTGATTTTATTTGCCTGATGTCCCGGGTTATGTTGGCGGCATGTCGTGCCTTATGGTTCTGTCCATGGTTGGCTCATCCGGCTTCCAAACAAGCTTGGTGCCGAATTCCCATTGAGGGAAATTCTGTTTTTGACAATAAGCTTGATAGTGCCATAACCCGGGCCAAGGGTGGTAAATCAGGTTTCCTCCCTCAGGATCAGCGCTTACAGAACCAGAAACGCTCCTTTCCAAGGAGACAGAATTCTGATCGCGCCAGGGAAGCGCGCAGTTACAGGCCTGGTCGGGAGTTTTCAAGGTCTTGGAAATCCAGGCAGTCCTCCTTCAAAAAACCCACAAAAGGTGGTTCCTCTGGCAACCAGGATTCCACTAAGTCCATTTGAGATTGGGCCCTCTCAGGCATGCCAGGTGGGGGCTCGTCTTCTTTACTTTCGGTGACCTTCACTGTCTGGGCGGCCTCAATCCAGGATTTCTGGACCATGAAAAAGGCCTCTGCCGGTCAAACCTGGGTCTTCAACAGTACCCCAAGACTTAGATTCATTCCTACGACTCTTCCAGATTCAGAGAAGAAAAAGCAGAACCTGTTAACTTACGTAAGCTGTTTATTGGATCAAGGCTCAGCCATCCCTGTTCCAGAAGGCGAGCGAGGCAGCGGCATGTATTCTCCTCTGTTCATGATTCAGAAAAAAAATGGCACATGGAGACTAGTCATAGACTTGACCCATCTTAATTTCTTTATCCGAAAAGAAAAGTTCAAAATGGAATCTTTCCTTACAATCCAACAGTCAGTGCATCTGGAGACTGGTTGGTATCAGTCGATCTAAAAGACGCCTACTTTCATGTTCCAGTGGCAGCGGACTTCCAGAAATTCCTCTGCAGTAGGCAAATAGCACCTTCGATTCACCTGTCTCCCCTTCGGTCTAACAACGTTACCTCATGTCTTTTCCAAGGTTCTACTATCTGTTGTTGCTCTTCTTTGGGTCAAAGGGGTTCGTCTGCACCACTATCTGGACGACTTTCTTCTCCTAGCTCAAGACAAAGATCAAATTTTAGAGCACAGAAGCCTAGTCATCTCCACCCTTCAAGAATCTGGGTGGCTCCTGAATCTGGAGAAGAGCCATCTAGAGCCAACGCAATCATTTGTGTTTCTAGGGGCTCACTTCAATATGAATATGGAAGGCACAATCTCCCTTCCAGAAGAGAAGATTGAAGTAATTTGAGACAGAATCCACTCAACCCTCGCTGCGTCTCACCTCTCCGTTCTCCAATGTTTGAAAATGATCGGCACAATGACAGCCACTATTCCCATGGTGAAGTGGGCACAATGGCACACACGGCCCTTCCAAAAAGGGTTCTACATCAATGCATTTCAGGCACTCCTGTCATTTCGCCATCTAATTATGAACTCGTCAGTAATGCTCAGGTTGGACAATACAACCGCGGTGGCCTATGTAAGGAACAGGGCGGAACTCGCAGCTGGTACTTGCTTCAGGAGGTGGAGCCAATAACGAGCTGGGCTCAAAAGAACTTAACCAACATCTCTGCGGTCTACATTCCGGGGATTCATAATGCACAGGCGGACTTCCTTTCTCGTGTTCAAATGAACAACAACGAGTGGTCTCTCCTCATAGGGTTGTTTGAATGGCTCCTGACCCTGGGAGTGTCTCCAGAGGTAACTCCTATGCAATTACTATGCAATTACAAGATGACCAAATACTATTTGAGGTTCCGAGACCTTCAGGCGTTTGGAATAGATGCTCTAACGAACCAGTGGAGGTTTCAAAAAGCCTATGCCTTCCCTCCGGTAACACTTCAATTTCTCCGGAGGCTCAGAACAGAGAAGGTGGAGATCATAGCAGTGATTCCTTTCTGGCCCAACAGGCCTTGGTTCCCTCTTTTAACACTATTCGGTTATCGAGACCCAGTTCCCCTACCTCTCCTGCCGAATCTACTATCTCAAGGCACAACTCTACAACCTTGTACATCCTACCTACACCTCAGGGTTTGGTTTTTGAGAGGGGAAGGCTCGAAGCCCTAGGGTGCCCGTAAGAAGCCATTTCGACCCTTCTGAATGCCAGAAGAAAAAGCACTAATAGATTATATGAACGGATATGGTCCAGGTTGACTGATCACATCTTCCAGGTCGAACCATTGTAACTCTCCAGCAGTCCAAGACATTCTGAGTTTTATGCAAACAGGGCTTGACCTGTCTCTGGCAGTAAGCTCTCTATGGGTGCAAGCATTAGCCATCTCAGCCTTCACAGGAGTTTCATGGGCAAATCATTCCCTTGTCCGGCAGTTCTTCAAGGGTGCTATCAGGCTTAGGCCTCAGAGGAAGCCAAGGTTTCCCAGATGGGATCTCCCTCTTGTTCTGGATTTCCTCTCCAATCTCGGATCAGAGCCTGACAAACCTCTTTCAACAAAAGATCTCACACTCAAGACTACTTTCTTGGTAGCTGTGACTTCGGCCAAAAGGGTTTCTGAAATTAGTAATTTAGGTTCGGAGGAGCCTTTTCTAACTTTCTTTCCTGATAGAGCAGTGTTGATTCCCATGTTAGGGTCAAACCCTAAAGTGACCTCAGTCTTCCATGAAAACCAAGAGATTGTGCTTCCCACTTTTAGGTCAATGGGAAATCAGGTTGTTCATCCTCTTGATGTGGGCCACACTCTGAAGCAGTGCCTGGAGGTCACGGTTCCCTTCAGACAATCAGAGTTTGTTTTTATCCTCCTTCATGGTAAAAAGAAAGGGATGTGGGCTTCGGTTAGAACAATCTCTGCTTGGATTGTACAGACCATTCAAAGGGCTTACAGAGCAAAGGGCTTTGCTCCTCCCGAGGCAGTGACAGCTCATTCTACCTCTTGGGCAGCTTCTCAGCATGTCGCTCCATTTGTAGAGCGGCCTCCTGGTCTTCTATTAACACATTTGTTTCTCACTACTGTGTTGAACCAGCTGCCTTGTCATCTATTAGTTTTGGTTTACAAGTGTTGTCGGTTGACAATGTTAAATAAATTTTTGGTTTCTTTGCTCAACATGTTGCCCACCCGGGTGTGTATGGCGAGTTATTTCCCACACGTTGCTGCCATGGAGTCTGTCAGGAAAATGGAAAATTTCCTATCAAATACTTCCCGTAATTTTCTTTTCCTGATAGACTCCATGGCAGCAGGAGTTTCCTCCCAAATGTCTGGAGTAGGCTAGTTACGGAACATGGATAGCAGCCTAGAGCAAAGATTTATGGGAGAGGTGTCCTATAGGGTAGCTATGGAGGCGGGGCTAACCCACAAGTTGCTGCCATGGAATCTATCAGGAAAGGAAAATTATGGTAAGTATTTGATAGGAAATTTTCCATTTTCGTTGTACACTATATTGCCAAAAGTATTGGGACACCCCTCCAAATCATTCGATTCAGGTGTTCTAATCACATCCATGGCCACAGGTGTATAAAATCAAGCACCTAGGCATTTCAGACTGCTTCTACAAACATTTGTGAGAAAATAGGTTGCTCTCAGGAGCAATGAAATCAAGCGTAGTACTGTGATAGGTTGCCACCTGTGCAATACTGTTAGTGGTATTATAACAGAGTTAAAGCAACTGGGAACAACGGCAACTCAGCCACAAAGTGGTTGGCCACGTAAAATGACAGAGCAGGGTCAGCACATGCTGAAGCTCACAGTGCGCAGAATTTGCCAACTGTCTGCAGAGTCAATAGCTACAGACCTCCAAACTTCATGAGGCCTTCAGATTAGCAGAACAATAGTGCATAGAGAACTTCATGGAATGACAAATCATGCTTCTCTGTCTGGCAATCCGATAGACGTGTCTGGGTTTGGCAGTTGCCCAGAGAATGGTACTTGCCTGACTGCATTGTGCCAAGTGTAAAATTTGGTGGAGGGGGGATTATGGTGTGGGGTTGTTTTTCAGAGGTTGCGCTTGACACCATAGTTCCAGTGAAGGGAACTCTTAAGGTGTCAGCATACCAACACTTTTTGAACAATTTCATGCTCCCAACTTTGTGGGAACAGTTCCAGCATGACTGCGCACCAGTGCACAATGCAAGGTCTATAAAGACATGGATGGGATGAGCTGAACACCCCCTTGTTCGGTTCGCACCAGAACATACCAACAGGCAAAAAATTTGCTCGAACATGCGAACACCGTTAAAGTCTATGGGACTCGAACATGAATAATCAAAAGTGCTAATTTTAAAGGCTTATATGCAAGTTATTGTCATAAAAAGTGTTTTTTCCGTTCCGTTTTTTCGGAAGCAGTGATTTTGATAATGCTTAAAGTGAAACAATAAAAGTGTAATATTACTTTAAATTTCGTACCTGGGGGGTGTCTATAGTATGCCTGTAAAGGGGCGCATGTTTCCCGTGTTTAGAACAGTCTGACAGCAAAATGACATTTCAAAGGAAAAAAAGTCATTTAAAACTACTCCCGGCTATTAATGAATTGTCGGTCCGACGATACACATAAAAGTTCATTTATAAAAACGGCATGGGATTTCCCCACAGGGGAACCCCGAACCGAAATTTTAAAAAAAATGGCGTGGGGGTCCCTCTAAATTCCATACCAGGCCCTTCAGGTCTGGTATGGATATTAAGGGGAACCCCGCGCCAAAATTTAAAAAAAAATGTCGTTGGGGTCCCCCTCAAAATCTATACCAGACCCTTCAGGTCTGGTATGGATTTTAAGGGGATCTCCGTGCCAAAAATAAAAAAAAATGGTGTGGGGTGACACCGCCCCCTCTGAAGTCACGGGGAAACCCATAGGGGAGTCCCCGTCAAGTCCCCGTGCGTCAGAGGGGGGCGGGGTCACCGGGTAGCCCCGCCCTTTATTATTTAAGAAGTGTCAGAAGAAGAGAAGCGTCACACAGCGGGAGCCCCCCATGGATGCGGAGCGGCTCAAGAACGAAGCGGAGAAGAAGACGCCAAAGAGGAAGATGCTGGACGAGAACACCGAAGCATAAAGCAGAGGATCGGAGGAAGAACCAGAGGAAGAAGAAGATGGAGGAAGAAACCGAAGGAAGAAGGAAGGAAGAAGACCCGAAGAAGATGGAAAGAAGAAGACTTTAAATAAAGGAATTGTCAAAAACTGTCTCTTGTCATTTTTAACATTTTTGACACTTTTTTTGTGAAATGGTAGGGGTACTTTTGTACCTCATTACCATTTCACACAGGGGGGGGATCTGGGGGTCCCCTTGTTAAAGGGGGCTTCCAGATTCAGATAAGCCCCTCGCCTGCAGGCCCCCACAACCACCGGCCAAGGGTTGTGGGGATGAGGCCCTTGTCCTCATCAACATGGGGACAAGGTGCTTTGGGGGGCCGCTACCCCAAAGCACCCTCCCAATGTTGAGGGCATGTGGCCTGGTACGGTTCAGGAGGGAGGGGGGCCGCTCTATCGTCCCCCTATTTTCCTGCGGCCTGCCAGGTTGCGTGCTCGGATAAGGGTCTGGTATGGATTTTTGGGGGGACCCCATACCATTTTTTTTTAAATTTCGGCGCGGGGTTCCCCTTAAAATGCACACCAGACCTGAAGGGTCTGGTATGGATTTTGAGGGGGACCCCCATGCCATTTTTTTTAAAAATTTTGGCACAGAGTTCCCCTTAATATCCATACCAGGCCTGAAGGGCCTGGTATGGAATTTAGGGGGACCCCCACGCCATTTTTTTAAAAATCTTGTTTCGAGGTTCCCCTGTGGGGAAATCCCATGCTGTTTTTATCAATTAACTTTTATGTGTATTGTCGGACTGACAATTAATTAATAGCCGCGAGTAGTTTTAAATTACTTTTTTTCCTTTGAAATGTCATTTTGCTGTCAGACTGTTCTAAACACGGGAAACATGCGCCCCTTTACAGGCATACTATAGACACCCCCAGGTATGAAATATAAAGGAATATTATACTTTATTGTTTCACTTTAAGCATTAATAAAATCACTGCTCCTGAATAAAACAGATGTTTTTAAAACTTTTTTTTGCATTGATACATGTCCCCTGGGGCAGGACCCGGGTCCCCAGACACTTTTTATGACAATACCATGCATATAAGCCTTTACAATTAGCACTTTTGATTTCTCCCATAGACATTTAAAGGGTGTTCCGCGGCTTTCGAATTTTCCGTGAACGCCCCAATTTGTTCGCTGTTCGGCGAACTGGCGAACATCCGATGTTCGGGTCTAACATGATTTCGACTCGAACTCGAAGCTCATCCCTATTCATGTACATGTAAAGGCAGGTGTCCCAATACTTTAGGCAATATAGTGTAAGTGGGCAAACTTACAAAATCTTTAGGAGATATAATTATTTTCCCCACTGTATATGCTTGCTTTGTGCACTGGTCCAAATCATTTGGTAGAGGGGGGATTATGGTGTGGGGTTGGTTTCCAAGGGTTGGGCTTGGCCCCTATCACATACCTGGTAGCAGAGCCTGATAGGATGAGGAAGGCCTCTCTTACACCTCTGACTCGGGGCCCCTGGTAATGTAGACAGGAAGCGCAGGAGTGCAGAGTCTTGCTAGCAGCAAGGCAGGTGTCCTCGCTGAGCAGGAGAAGTCATCAGATGGCTTCAGTACGGGTCAGGCAGGCCGGGTCATACACAGATGGGAAGAAACGGGTACAGGTCACAGACACGAACGTGGTCAGAAGGCAAGCCGGGTCTGGATCCGATCAGTGGAACTGGAGCCAAAGGAGCAGACAGAAGAATGGTCAGTGGACTAGCTGAAGTCGATGCAGGTGGGGTTCAGGGAATGGTCAAGACAAGCCTGGTTGATAACTGGAAGCAGGATACAGGTTCACAGGATAACAGATAGACAGGAGGCTGAAGACAAGGCAGCATTGATTCTGAGCACTGGCTGGGTTTAAATAGTCTGTCTGGTGCACGCAATCGCTGGCGTACACGGGGATGCACGACAGCTCGTGTGTGCACGCGAGTTCGCTCTTGCGCATATCTATTAGCCAATGCCCAATTCTTATGAGCATAAAAGGGAATCCGTTTTAGCTTGTGCCCAGGAGTTCTTCCAAAGGAATTATTCTGTTTGTTGGCATGTGCATCCTGACAGCCCCTTAGTTCCAGTGAAGGGAACTCTTAAGGTGTCAGCATACCAAGGCATTTTGGACAATTACAACTTTGTGGGAACAGTTTGGGGATAGCCCCTTCCCGTTCCAACATCAACCCGATAGAACTTCTTTTGGATGAATTAGAGCGGAGACTGTGAGTCAGGTCTTCTTGTCCACATCAGTGCCTAACCTCACAAATACGATATTGGAAGAATGGTCAAACATCCTTATAGACACACTCATAAACTTTCTGGACAGCCTTCCCAGAAAAGTTGAAGCTGTTATAGCTGCAAAGGGTGGGCCAACTCAATATTGAACCCTACGGAAAAAGACTGGGATGCCATTAAAGTTCATGTGCATGTAAAGGAAGGCGTCCCAATATTCTTGGTAATATAGTGTATATATACATGTACAGTATCTCACCAAAGTGAGTACACATCTCACATTTTAGATATTTTATTATGTCTTTTAATGTAACAACACTGAAGAAATTACACTTTGCTACAATGTAAAGTAGTAAGTGTGCAGCTTGTATAACAGTGTATATTTTCTGTCCCCTCAAAATAACTCAACACACAGCCATTAATGTCTAAACCGCTGGCAACAAAAGTGAGTACACCCCTAAGTAAAAATGTCCAAGTTGGGCCCAAAGTGTCAATATTTTGTGTGGCCACCATTATTTTTTTTTTTGTCACTTCAGTCGACTCTTTTGAGAGGCTTAAATCAACTTCGCACTTCATTTATCTTTTATCTCCTCTCCTTTGTCTCATCATTGTGACACTTTGCCATATCAAAAATAATTAAAACCGGGTATTGACAAATCTGACAGCATGACTTATCCCCACCAGGGGTCTAACATAGCCAATTAACAATATTACGTTCTTTTCTGTTAACCCCTATCCACCCTCCTCTCCCCTCCCATCCCACCATCCCTCCCTATCCCTATCTCTCCAAGGTCTAATTCTCCTGACTCTCCCTCTCTTTTCTAGGCTTTCACTTCTTTATTTTAGCACCACATTTTTTTAAATTTTACCCAGCGTTCCCACTCCGCTGAGCGCACGGTTCCTATTTCCTCTACTGAGCTTGCCCTGATCTCCATATCATATGTTTCCTCCACTGCGTCTATCCATTCCCATATCTCAGGGCTCTCCTTCCTCTGCCAATTCTTCGGGATGATTCGCTTTGCGGCATTCAGGAGGTGAGGTACCAATGATTGCTTATATTTTTTAATGTCTCCTTCTCCCCCATGAAACAAAACCTCCCAGGGATCTCCTGACACTTCTTTTCCCGTTATTTTCTTAATTAAGACAAGTATCTTCCTCCAGAAATTTTTTATTTTAGGGCATGTCCACCACAGGTGCGCCATTGTTCCTATCTCTTGGCAACCTCGCCAGCAGTATGCCAATCCATCTTGATATTTGCTTGTTATCTCTGGGGTAAGATAGCTTCTACTTATACATTTATAGTTCATTTCTGCCGTACGTACGTCTAGAGCTGAGTTGCAGATCATTTTCAAAATTCTCCTAATTGTGTTTTCATCTTTCTTTGTGCCTAGTTCCCACTCCCATTTATTTATAAATGGGGGTATCTCCAGCTGATCCATCTTCATCAAGACTTTGTAGATTTTTGAGACTGTATTTCTCAGATCTTCTGTATCACACAGCCTCTCAAAGTCCGTAAGTTTATCCCCTGCCCTAATCGGATTTGGTAGTTTACTCACAAAATGACACAGCTGGAGGTACCGCCATTCATCAAGCCCTCGTGTCTCCCTCCCAAATCTGATTTCCTGCAGTGTCATAATTTTGCCCTCCCTAATAATGTGTCTTAATTGTGTCTTTCCCCATAGTGCATCCTTTCCTCCTATGGTTTCTAATCCTGGTAAGAAAAAATTGTTGTCTATTAGTGCCATTAAAGGTGAGTTGTAGTTTCCATTTACTTTCTTGTATACCCCATCCCAAATTTTAAGTACATTATGTGTTATTACATGTGTGTTTTTATCCAAAGTTCTAGCGTGTGGGGGGTTCCAAATAACACTTCCCAGTGGTGCTTTGCTTAAATATTCCTCTATCCTTACCCAGCGTTTTTCATTTCCTCGCTTTGTCCATTCAACCATTCTAGACAGTACTACGGCCTTATAATAATTCTGGATATCTGGCACTGCTAGACCCCGTGTGTTTTCTTTTGTTTTAAGATCCTGAAGGAGACTCTTGGTTTTTTGTTCTTCCATATGAAACTCATTATAATTTTTTTTAACTTTCTCAGATAATATAGGGGAAGTGGAAGCGGTATCATCTGAAACAGATATGTGATCTTGGGGAGTAGGAACATCTTAGTGACATTAATACGGCCTATCCAAGAGAGGGCTTTACGGGCATAGTTTTTACAGTCAGCTCTGACTGTATCTAGCAGGGGTAGATAATTTATTGTAAATATTTTCTTAGTTGAGTTAGCCAGCTTTATTCCTAGATACTTTAGTTCTTTAGTCCATCTAAAACTGTGTTCTTTTTTTAGTGTGTCTATTTCTATTTTACTTAAATTTATATTTAATATTTCTGATTTTACCAAGTTCGTTTGAAAGTTAGACACCTCTCCGTATTCCCTAAGGGCCTTAACTAGCTTGGGCATGGTGGTCTCAGGGTCCGAAATATAAAATAACACGTCGTCAGCATAAGCTGCGACTTTATGTTCGTCTTCACCGATCTTAATACCTCTTATTTCTGGGTCTGCACATATTGTTGCCAGGAGAGGTTCCATAGTGTGAACAAAGAGCAGCGGAGATAGGGGACACCCCTGTCTCGTTCCATTTTCCATCTCAAATGGCTGAGACATTACTCTATTCACTCCCACCATTGCCGTAGGGTGTTGGTACAGGGTTTTGATCCGCTGGATCATTTTGGGTCCGAGCCCCATGCTCTCCAAAGTCTGGAACATGAACTTCCAGTCTACTCTGTCGAAAGCCTTTTCGGCGTCAATAGACAGTAGTAGACCTGGGGGTCCACTCTCGCTCGTTTTTTGCAGCAAGAGTAGTGTCCTGACCCCATTATCCTTCCCCTCTCTTTTAGGAACAAACCCCACCTGGTCTGGGCTAACCAGAACGTTCATTGAACCTTTTAACCTTTCAGTGAGTATCTTTGCATAAAGTTTTGTGTCAGTATTGAGGAGGGAGATGGGACGGTAACTTGAACATAATGTTTTTTCTTTTCCATCTTTGAGTATAACCGTGATGGAAGCCAATAAGGCCTCCTTGGTCATCTCATATCCTTCTCCCAACCCATTAAAATACTGACACAACTTTGGAATCAATACTTCTTTAAATATTCTATAGTAAGTTAGTGTAAATCCGTCCGGGCCTGGACTTTTTCCAAGAGCCATTCCTGCTATTGCTTTTCTCACTTCTTCTTCTGAGATTGGTGTTTCCATACATTCTCTTTCCACTTCTGTAATCTTAGGCAACATTGCCGTCTTTAAATACTTATTGTTTCTCTCTCTTTTATTGTTAAGCTGGGTGCCCAGTTTAGAGATTGAATATAGCTCTTGATAATAGTTTTTGAAGACCTCCGCTACTTTTCTAGAGGAGTACTCTATATGGCCCTCTTTAGTGTGGATTTTTTCTATAAAATTCCTGGCTTTCCGTTTTTGCACTATTTTCGCTAGATGTTTACTTGGTTTATTAGCCCAACGATACCTATCCCCTGTAATCTTCCTATGTGTCGCTCTGACTTCTTGTTCCATTAAATTTTTCAGCTCTGCCCTTTTGATTACTATGTGTTTATATGTCACTTGAAACTGCTGACCTGATTGTATCTTATGTTTCTGTTCTAAACTGGCTAGCTCCTCTGTTAATTTTTGAATTTTCTTTCCTCTTTCTTTTTTCTCCCTTGACCCTAACTCAATAAGTACTCCTCTTATGTAAGCTTTATGGGCCTGCCATAAGGTGGACCCAGATACTTCTCCTGTGTCATTTACCGCAAAGTAATCCTTCAGTTCCCTATTAATTCTATTGAAACCTTCCTCCCCCCTTATCAGTTCTTCATTTAGGCGCCATTGCCCGGGGTGTCTAATCTCTTCACCTATTTTTATTTTCATGGTCATTGGTGCATGGTCTGAGTAAGTTATATTTCCTATCCAGGAATCTACCACCTTCTCAATTTCCCTATGGTCAATCAGCCCATAATCTATCCGGGAGTATGACTCGTGCACAGGGGAATAAAACGTGTAATCCCTTTTTCGTGGATGTTGCACTCTCCATATATCCACCAGTTAAAGGCTGGCGAGTTTTTGCCTGATCTTTCTTAATTGTACACTATTCTTCCCCTGTGCTCGGGCCGTACTATCTAAACCTGGGTCCATACAAAAATTAAGGTCCCCCATTAAAATCAAATGCCCTTTCCTAAACTCTGTTAATTTCTCCAAAGTTTTTGCAACATATTCTATCGGGTTTTTATTTGGTGCGTAGATATTAGCTAGTGTGTAATCTCTTTCATTTAATCTACCTCTTTCGAATAAGTATCTACCTTCTGTATCTACTAATATCTCTTCCAACACGAACCTAGTTCTTTTTGCGAATCCAATGGCGACTCCCCGTGTTCTATTTGAAATAGTGTCTCCTTGGTACCAGATCGGGTATTCCCCTGAAAATAGTCTTAATCTTGATTGATGTGATATATGTGTTTCTTGGAGGAATACCACCTCTGGTCCAAGCAGTCTAAGTTCATTAAAGATACTTTGTCTTTTGTTGACCATATTTAGGCCTTTGACGTTATATGTTGTGCATTTTATTGTGGTTAGTGTAATTTTTCTACCTCCCTTCCATCACCCTCTGTCTTAGACCCTGGAGAGATATCCCCTATTCTGATTATTAACCTTAAAGTGTAACCCCTTCCCTTGTTCCCCACTCCTTCCCCTCCCTCCCCACCCTTCTCCCAACCCCTACTTATCCCCCCTTTGGTCTTCGCTAGACCCTTAGGCCAATGTAGATCACATAAATCATAACCTTCCATTGGTCTCCACCTCTAAAGGTGGGGCTGTCGGTGTGTCAGGTCACCGGCCGTCTCTGCCCCGGCGACCAGACAAACCAAACGATTCCTTGCGGCTCTCCGGCTTCTTTACAAATTTTTCCCACCCCCCCCCCCCCCCGGCAGCCCCCACATCCCCCTTTCTTTTTACACTGATCCTATTCCCAGTTCAATCCATCGTTCGTTGGACCAGTCCATTGTCATGGGCACCTGTAGTCCCAGTTTCCTGCAGAATTCCTCTAACTCCTCCGGGAATCTTAGCCTGGCAGTTCTGCCATCTTTACTGCCCAATAGGCAGGCAGGGAATCCCCATGTATACTTTATATTTTGGTTTGTCATTTGGTCTAGAAGGGGCTTCAAAAGACGTCTTCTTGATAATGTGTCTTTGGCTAGATCTGCGAATACTTGTATCCTTGCCTCCTCATATTGGAGTGGAGTTTGTCCTCTCAATTTTATCCATATTTTTTCTTTGTCTGTGTAGAATCTAAACCTTACAATTATATCACGGCTTCTTTCTGTACGGCCAGTATCTAGCCTTCCTATCCGATGAACCCACTCAATTTTTGGAAATTCTTCTCCTCCCAACTCCAGAAGGGGGGAGAAGATGTCCGCTACGGTCTTCCTTAGGTCCTCCCCTCTCTTTTCCGGGACTCCTCGGATTCTCAGATTCTGTCTGCGGCTTCTATTCTCCTGGTCCTCTAATCTGTAACATATTTTTATCTGATTTTGTTGCGTTAATTTAATTTGTTCTTTTAAGTCAGAGATTTCTTGTTCCTGTTAATCCATTATATCTTCTGCTCTCTCGACTCTAGCCAGGAGGTTGCCTAGGTCTGACCTCAACATATTTATTTCTGCTTTAATTGAGGTTTCAAGTGTTTTAAACATCTCCGCTATTTCTTTTTTTGAGGGGAATTCTAGGTCTTGTCTGTGTTCCATCATTCTGGGTGGTTCATGTATACTTTCAATTAATGAGGACTCTCTTGATTGTTGGGAGTCTGATTTTCCTTCTGGTTTTGGCCCTTTTTCCTCTTGTCCACCGTAGTTGATGTTTGGGCTTCTTGGTGGGCACTCCCCGGACCCCCCCCCCCTTTGCTAAGTATTGCTTAATTGAGCTCCCTGTGGTACTTCCAGAGAGGTTATCCTTTGGTGTTTTCGGTGGACCCCCTTTCCCTGCTTTAGTTGAATTTCTACTCATTGTTTGTCCCGATGATCTCTTTGGATAGAGTTTGAGATCACTTTACTTTTGTAAAGCAGATGAGTCTTCGTTGTTCTAGCACTAAGGCAGTTTTATATGCTTGCGATTGTCTTCTCTGTGCGTTTTTTTTTTTTTTTTTTTTCTCCTGCTGCCTTCTATGTCCTTTTATGTCCACTCTGTAATTATATTTCCGGGTTCTTATTCTCTGAGTTAGGGTTCATATTTTCCCCTCCAAGCACTTAGCCAGCTAACCCTCCAAATTCTATTTAATTGGAAACAGATTAGGTAATCTATCAAAAATGCTATAAGGGAATTGGTGATTATCGCTTCCGTCTTCGTCCCTTTTTCGATGTATATTAATGAGGTATGCTTACAGTAGCAATATCAATATTTCCAGTGTCCAAATGTAGCAATTGCAGAGATGTAGTGCTAAAAATGCCGTTTAGGGATAGGACGGCTGAGTGCCTTAGTATCTAATATAGCATGCGCGACTTTCCCTGCAGTAGATATAATGGTATTGGTCGAGTAGTTAGTAGTAGTTAACCTTGGAATGTTTAGCCATGTGCTCCTATGCTTGTGTCTCCTGGTCCATCTCAGCGCCACTAGGGCTATAGTGTACCAATGTGAATATTAATGTCCTTTAACAGGAATTTCAGATTTCAGGATACTGTAATGCTATTAATATTTGCTATAGTATCTGTATTTAACTCTAGTATTTCAAAGACAAGCGTCTTCTTTCTGAGTTATTAGTTACTATGTCCTAAGGGCGGAAATTAGGTGTCCCAAACTATGGCAGTAGTATTGCAACAATACTGAGGGTACAGGCAGTCCTCTACTAAGGTGTATCTGGTCACGCTTTAGGCCTTCCTGTTTTGTACCACACTAACACCAGTATAGTAGAATCCTCGCTAGCAAAACCTGCTATTCCAAGGACATTTTTTATCCTTATGCCTTACTGCCGCCCTAATACACGTATTTCGCACCACAAAAGTATTAAGTACACCTGGAGACTGGCCGTGCAATTTAAAGGTACTTTGCTATAATGTGTCCAATCCCCTCTTTATAGCTCCGCGTCCCCACCTCCGTATTTTGTCAATTTATTAAAGTGTGGTGTCCCAGATATAACAAAGCTGTAATATTCTATTTTAACCAGGGTAGTAGCCTTTTACTCATCTCCCTTATATGTAACCTATGTGCGATACCAACGGATACTGAGAAGAGAAAAGAATAAAAAAAAAAAAAAAAAAAGCTTTGATTACACTGGGGTGTGACTCCAAAGGTGTTGGCGGTATTTATAGTGTTTTATATAGAGCCATATTATTTCATTTCTCGCAGTTCATATCAGCCGCGCATTAAATAACAGTAATAAGCCAAGGCAGTATTCATACACTATTCAAAGTAAGCTTATGCGTCGGTTTCTTGCTATATACAATCTCTCCAACTATCGCGTTCAGCAGCTGCCATACCTTGATGTTTCACTCCACTGTTGTTTCTTCCTTTCAGAGACTGGTTTCTAATACGTTCTTACCTTTGGAGCTTGAGGATGAGAGTGCATCTCTTACCATCCCACATCCATCTGTGCTTCTATGCCTTGGAGATGGCACTATGATGCTAACTGCGTGTGTTCTCCTTTGTGGGGTCCACCTGTGGAGCGCTGCAGGTTAAGAGGATACCAGTCTGAGAATCGTTCTCTGTCGGGTCTTCTCCTTCCCGCTGCCGTCTTGCTGTCAGGTTTAGAGAGGGGGGGAGAGAGAGGAGCGCAGGGGGGACCCGCGTGTAAAGCGCGGCCGTTACTTCGTCGTTTGGGTCCGTGTCACTGCAGCCTGGCACTCGCCGAGATCTAAATTCCAGGCACTTGGTTGCGGTGTTTAAACACTGCGCTCTGTTTCCTCGCCTCTGCCTCTTCCGCACGTCTTACTGTCGAAGCGAGGCCGCCAGGACGCCGGCTCACTGACACAGCGACAGCTCCTCCCTTCCTCTCTGACATCTCACGTCATCCCGTCTTCCCCCCCTGGCCTCGTTGGTGGCCACCATTATTATCCAGCACTGCCTTAACCCTCTTGGACATGGAGTTCACCAGAGCTTCACTGGTTGCCACTGGAGTCCTCTTCCACTCCTCCATGACGACATCATGGAGCTGGTGAATGTTAGAGACCTTGTGCTCCTCCACCTTCCATTTGATGATGCCATTCCATTTCCATTTGATGATGCCCCACAGATGCTCAATAGGGTTTATGTCTGGAGACATGCTTGGCCCGGGGTGAGGGGTGTACTCACTTTTGTGAGATACTGTATATATATATTGAACATGTTAAATGGCCTAAAAAGTGACAACTATGCAAGTGTTTTACTAACAATATTTAATATAACTGTAACTGCAGATGAAATTCATTGTTAGAAATTAAATTTATTTAGACAAATTAATTATATATTCATTCTTATTTATATTTTACACAAAATGACTTATTAACCTTTTGGCTTATGTTAAATGTATGTAAGCTTCCTATGTCACTAAAGAATTGCAGTGGCAAGATCCTAGGTCTGAACACTTCCTGCAACTCTTGCATGTGAGTACCACTCTCTATGTTTTGGCTTTTAAGTTTTAACATTTTATACAATGAAGAATTCAACAGGAATAGGAATAACTAAAGGTAGAAGGGAACAGGATCAATGACTGGGGCAAGCAGATCCTGCCACCTAAGAGACCCAAGAGACATAAGGCTGGGCCTATATGTTTTGGCAAATTGACGCTGGAAAAAAAGACACCTTACAAAATGTATTTCATGGATATTTGTATGTGGCTGTGCATGCCAATGTGTTGCGTTTCAAAAGATCATATTTAAAAAATCCAAACCCAGTGAAATTGTTTTAATTACTGTATGTAATGTACCATGAAATACAGTTTTCATGAGATATACATGTCTTCTGCTGTCAGGATTTACTCTAATAAAATAGGTCTCCGTTAGGGAAACATGCCACTAAACTTATATAATGGGAGTGAGTTACTAAAGCGGTTGAATGTCTATACCCAATAAATTGAGTGACAATCCACTTTAATTTTCCTTTTAGGTGAAAAGCTGATTCTCTTTTCTCATATCTGTTTACAGAATCATCTTTTACTCTGACAGCTGGCTGCCTCTAGACTGACCATCTCTGGGACCCTATAGCACTAGGGCTATCCCAGCCCTTATGGACCTTAATATATATGAACTTTTTGATGTAGTTTGTGATCACAAAATCCAAAACTTTGTAAAGCCGTAATTTTCTTCCCGACTGCAATAAAAACAAAAGCAGACACAAGTAAATATACACCCATCTGGCACCAACAACAATGCCACGTTCAAAGTCACTTAAATCCCCTTTCTTCCCCATTCTAATGCTCAGTTTGAACTAGATGCCTAAATGCATTGAGCTGCTGCCCTGTGATTGGCTGATTAGCAATTTGTGTTACCAAGCAATTGAACAGGTATATCTAATAAAGTGGCCTGTGATTGTATATACCAAAACAGTTCCATGCAATACACACAAAAAGGAAAAATTATATATGTGTAACAATAAATGCACTGTTATATACCGTATGTACTATTACATTATATTAGAAAACACCTCATTGTGCCAAGTGTCCATAAATATAACATCCACAATTTATGAATAAACAGAATATTTCACTCCATGTCATTCGTTCTCATTTACTATTCCAGTCTTCTGAATAGTGATTTTTCACTGTGTGGTATACTTATGTTACACCCTCTAGGTAGGTAGGTGCTAGAGATAGGATTTCTGTAGGATAGGTACATTTAGGCAGGCCTGGCTAGCAGCCAGGCCTGTTTGTTTTGATCTATTTCCTTCTATTTCCTAATTCCCTCTGCAATTGTTTAGTGGTGGGGATATTAGGATGTTACAGTTAGGTGTGTAATGTACTGTACATGCTGTAAATGCTGAAAATAAATAATTTTATATGTTTCTACGTATTTACTTGTACATATTCCCCGTCCAAGTTTGTTCTCTTTTCCCCCTCCTATTTCTGTTATGGGATGCCCTTGCTCCTGAGCCCAGGAGCCATTTTTCCAAATTTTCCCAGCCAAGGAACTGGCTGGATTTGGGGGGGGGGGAGGCGAGTGTAGCACCCTCTAGGTAGGTAGGATTTCTGTGGGATAGGTACATTTAGGCAGGCCTGGCTAGCAGCCACGCCTGTTTGTTTTGATCTGATCTGGGCTGGGTTTGGCTCAGGGTAGCAGCTGGTGACTCACAGGCAGCATCATTGAGACCTTCTTCTTCTTTCTAGAGTTTGCTGGACAGTTCTAGAGAGAGAGTAGGAGAGGAGAGGGGGAGCTGCCTGGGGTGTTTCAGGGAGCCCTGACCAATCCCCAACCTGGAATGGCAGGGGGCAGGCCTTCTTGAATACCTGGGGTCAGCCCAGCTGGGGAGGAGTTGTTCGGGTGGAAGAGCTGGAGATGGGGTGCTAGGCTGTTGGGGCCTTTGAGGGAGTTCCCAGTCTGGGGGGGACCTTGGGCCTGGGCTTGGGTGCGGACGGGGCCCTCCAAGAAATCCTGGACGTGTCCTGGACAGGAAGCACAGGAGAAGCAAGAGAGGACAGTGGGAGAGAGCACTGCCGGGCAAGTCTCCAGGGAGAGGAACAACTGGTCACAGCCAGGAGGGCTGGTGAGTGACATGCACAAGCCTGAGAGGACTGGGTAGGCACGTCTGAGAGGACTGGGGGAATGCAGTCTGGGATGGGTGCAGAACCAGAGGAATGGACTGTGGTGTCATGGGCAATGGAAAGGGGCAGCTGCAGCCAGGAGGGCTGGCAGGACCTGAAGATGGGTTACTGGGCTCAGAAACCGCATGTAGGGCAGCTAGCACCAGGAACTTTCTGCATTTTGCTACACTATAGGGGCCCGTGGTTCCTGACTGCAAAGAGCAATTGCAAAGGCCTGGCTGAGTCAGTGTCAGGCCTGACCATTTTTGTGCTAGCTGTGCCTGGAAGCTCAAGTAGTCAAAATGCTGGAGGAGCTGAGGAGTGATAGTCTGCAGCAAAAGTTGTGCTGGAGTGAAGATTGGAGTGTATATACCAGAGTGTATATAGTTGTCCCAAGCAAGTTTTGCCAATTCCATTGGGCGTCCCATGCTTCCCTTACCTCATCCAAGTTCAAACCCCTCAATAAAATATAAAAACAAAGTACATGGACTGTTTTATGTCTCGGAGTGTCTGAGAGGTGAATGTCGGGCTGGGCAGGGTGACAGGTGGGCCACAACACTTAGCAGCCCCTATGGGGGTACCACTACATATGCATGCAATTCATGTACACCATACACTGTGCTATCCTGTCACCACTTCTGCTCCCACCTTCTTTATCTGACCCGAAATCAATCAGGTCTATTGCGCTTTGCCCTTTAAAGCTGGACTTATGTGTCCAACTTGGTATCTCCTTCATCAACTTTGGGAATTCTGAGTACTTCCCTAGGGGTATCTCTGACCACTCGCCGCTGGCTGCTCACCTAATTACCCGTCCGGCTTCCTCCTTGCCTAGGGCACCGTGGAGGCTGAACGCCTTCTGGCTCAAACTTTTACCCTCACATGAACATGTGGTGCGACAGATAGAACAATACTTTTATGTTAACCGGTTGTGTACTAATCCAACCCTGAGATGGGATGCATTTAAGGCCTGTCTGAGAGGCACCTTTATAGCTGAAATAACTGCCATTAAACACAACTCGTCAGCTTTGTTGGAGCGGGTTGAGGACCAGGTGGGGCAATTGGAGCTCGCATTTGTGACTGATCCATCTGATTCCGCAAGGGAGGCATGGATCTCGGGCCAGGACTCCCTGGACCGGTTGAGAACCTCCGCCGCGGAACGGAAAAGGTTTTTCACCAACCAAGCCTTTTGTGAAGAAGGGAAAAAAATGGCCGATTGTTGGGCAGAATTGCCAGATCTCAGCCATCTTTCCCTGCCATAGGAGCTATTCGTAGCCCTCAGGGTCGGCTAGTGAATGACCCTGAGCAAATCTTAGCAAAAGTAGCAGCTTTCTATACTGACTTATATAAACCTTGTGATGACTACACTGATGAGGAACTACAACGATACATGGACACTGTGGCTCCTCCATCTCTAAGGAGATGGAGTGTGTAGAGATGGAAGCCCCGCTCACTGTTGATGAACTAACGGAGGCGGATCCCTATAGAGGTGTACACCCAGTATGGTGAGGTAATCTTATCTAAACTGCTTGAAGTATTTAACTCCTCCTTTAAAACGGGAAAGCTGCCTACAACTATGATGAGGGCCAACATTATACTGTTACTCAAAGCAGGTAAAGACCCCTTAGACCCTAGCTCCTATAGGCTTATCTCGTTGCTGCAAAGTGACGTTAAAATACTAGCTAAGGTACTGGCCATGAGGGTTAATAAAATACTTTTATCTATCATTCACTCAGACCAGGCGGGCTTTATGCCAAGAAGCTCTACGGCAACCAACCTTAGAAGGTTATATTTGAATATGCAGACCCCATTGGATTCGGCCAGCCACAGAGCACTGCTGTCTCTTGACGCCAACAAGGCATTTGACAGTGTTGGCTGGCGGTATCTGTGGGCTGTGCTGACCAAGTTTGGGTTCGGGCCCAGGTTTCTTAGGTGGGTGAGATTGCTGTATGACACACCGCAGGCGGCCATACGCATATCAGGTAGGATGTCGCATGCCTTCGCACTGGGTAGGGGGACCAGGCAGGGATGTCCCCTGTCCCCCCTGATCTTTGCTATGGCCATTGAGCCCCTTGTGGCTCAGGTACGGCATTGCTCAGAGGTTAAGGGCTTCCGTTACGGCGAGCTGCATGAGAAAATCATGCTCTACGCTGATGACATGCTCCTTTTTCTGGCAGACGTAGTTGACTCTTTGGTTCAGGTTATGTCCCTTATTACGAAGTTTGGACGTTTTTCAGGCCTTATGATCAATTGGTCCAAATCAGCTTTAATGTTTCTGGATGAGACCCCTGGGCCTGGTGTAGGGCCCTCGTGCCCGGTTCCCGTAGTGCCCTCCTTCAAGTACCTGGGTATTAATATCTCCCCCATAGCGACTGACTTCTGCAAACTGAACATATATCCCCTCTTGACCCGGTTTAGAGATAAAATACACATATGGAACCAACTTAAAATGTCCCTGGCAGGCAAAACAAACCTTATCAAGATGATTCTAATGCCACAACTGTTATATTTGCTTCACGACACACCGGTAGTTCTTACCCTGAAAATATTTAGAGTGGTCAACTCTCTTTTCAGACTATTATTATGGCACACCAAACCCCCCAGGATCAAATGCTCCCTAAATGTGTCACAAAAGGTGTCCCAACTATACATATTACTAAGAGTGCACTACACCCCTGTGAAGCTCCACAAAATGGGCAGGGCATCATACCCAATGTGTAATAGATGTAAAACGGTGCTTGGAGATCTGATTCACCTCCTCTGGCGTTGCCCCAAACTCCACAGATTTTAGACGGGGGTCCTGAATACGCTCAATCGGGTGTTCCAGACCAGCGTCCCTTTGGAACCATTAAGTTGCCTGCTTGGAGCTTTGGGGGGGTGGGGGTTGATAGCAGAGGAGGGGACAACAGTGGCATTTGCCAGAGCACTGTTTCAGGCAAGGAAAACTATACTTCTGAGCTGGAAATCAGCTATACCGCCCAAGGTAAAAACATGGATACAACACATGGGTAAGACACTCATATTGGAAAGATACATATATCAGCACAGGGGAAACACCGAGAAATTTGAGAGATTATGGAATGCATGGCTTGCTATTCCAGGTATAAGCCCCATGGAACTGGTACAGATGAGGCTGTTGAGAGACGTATAAATTTTTACACTATATTGGGAGTCAGGGGCGTTGCTAGGGGGTGGCTTTTGGGGCTATAGCCCTGAATCTGAGGCCAATAGCCCCGAGTCTTTGCAGGAGTCCCCAAGGGGAGGGGAGGCTCTCTGGGGACCCTTATGTAAGTGGGGGGCTCTCTGGGGACCCAGATTTAAGGGGGAGGCTCTCTGGGGACCCTAATGTAAGCGGGCCTCTCTGGGAACCCTGATGTAAGTGGGGGGGCCTCTGGGTACCCTGATGGAAGGGGGAGGCTCTCAGAGGACTCTGATGTAAGGAGGAGGCTCTCTGGGGACCCTGATGTAAGGTGATGTAAGGGGGGGCTCTCTGGGGACCCTGATGTAAGTGGGGGTCCCCAGAGAGAGATATACACCTACACGTATATTACTGTATATACATGTGTATGCCCGCCCAAGCGTATGACTTTCTTTACTACGCTGCTATGGGCTCTAGCCCCAGATCTTTTGTAGACCTAGCAACGCCCCTGTTGGGAGTCATCCTGATGGTAGGCCGATTGTATGCAGGATGAATAAGGGAGGGTGGGGGGAGGGGAATGGGAGGCAGGATTGGTACATGTTATGGAATACACTGAAAGTAATCTGCGTGAAGGGAATGTGAGCAAAATGTTTAATGTATATATTTGCTGGTGCAATTAGGACTAGTGGATAGGATATTTCAATGTCTGAATACAGTGTACTGTGTCTTATTTTTTGCATATATTGTTTGTCTTATGAACAATAAAAACCTTTTGATTAAAAAAAAAACAAAAACTTTGGGAATTCTGGAAACTCAATCCACTTCCATCCTGAGCCATCCTGTATATTGTCCCTCTGCTTGCAGGACAAAGTTTTCTTCTTCCTGAGTCTGTAGGGAAACCGCTATCAACTCTGCTGAAGCCTGCTCATGGAGGTGAAAAAGGACACCCACGATTCTATGACAAGACGAGCAACAAAGTCCAGAGTGCGAGGCAACACCTCCCCAAACCAAGGGCATGGCTTGAGGTTCATGAGAGCGGCTGCTTAGATCCACAGCTCTGGCTCTATATTCTCATCCTGCAGGCATTCTGTGTCCAAACTTCTCCCAAAAGGCACCAAATCCTTTCTAAGGACGGCGGGAATCTGATACAGGCATGATAGTGAACAAATACGGGCCACCCGTGCCCCAGTCCATGGCGGAACAGCTAGCTGAGTAGCGCAGGCAAGATGGCGCCGATCCCTCAGCCATGCATTAAGCCACGCTGCAGCCTTCCCTTACCTCAGCGCAGCTCTCTACACAAGGAGTGAGTGACTCTCTGCCTAATGCTTTTCACACCCAGGCTGACCACCTAACAACTCTAGACTCCCCTACATGCTCAGGGGACTGCAACTCACCAGGCCCCTCTTCAGATGAGCCCACCCTAGCTGAAATCATGCTGGCTATAGAAGACTGTAAGGACTCCCTCACAGTTCAAATGGAAAGCGTCCATACTGATATCTCCCTACTGAATCAGGACATGCAAAACCTGTGGGAGAGGACGGGGGGAAGAACGCATCAGCTCCCTGGAGGACACAGTGCATGGCTACAGATGAGCTGGTGACCCTCAGAGCCAAGTTGGATGACCCAGAGAACCATTCTCGCAGGAACAACCTCTGTTTTGTGGGGTGCCCGGTACGCTCTGAGGCTTCCCGCCCTGAACGATTCATCCATTCAGGGCTGCGGGATGTTTTTGGGATGGAGGTGCTAGCCCATGCCTTTGTGATTGAATGTGCACACTGCACCTCTCCGCATCCCCCTCCCTTGGGGGCCCCTTCAAGATACCTGATTGCAAAAATCCTCAATTTTCAAGACAAAGTCGCTATCCTGCGTCTTGCTAGAGAAAAAGTTTAATGGCAACAATATTATATATACCCTGACTTCTAAGCCGAAGTTCAACGCCAGCGCAAATCCTTTGCGGCGGTGAAAGAACGACTCCGCACCGAAGGCCTACCTAATGCAATGCTCTTCCCTACTAAGCTGAGGATCATCCATGAGGGTAAAGATCACTTCTGCTCCTGTCTGAAAGAAGCCATGGCCTGGTTGGATGATTGCTTTGGAAAACAACCCAGACAATGCCGCAATTGATGCTGCTTTCTGGAGTTCCTTTAGTTCTCCCTACCTCTCAGCTTGTCTACCTGCTACTTACTGGAGCACCTAAGGGATTTCTCATTCCTCTGATTTGCGCCTAAACCCACACTGCTGTGGATATTCTGTGGTATGCACTTTTTCTATCCCTTCCTACTGGATGCTCTACCATGCCCCTGCTGCAGACCTGGTAGTTGCCTTAGCCAGTTCTACTACTTATTCTCCCTAAAGTTCACTCCTGTCTTGCCTTTCATGACTGTTGCTGAATCCCATATCCTACAGGATGGGCGCATACATCTTTCTCGAGAACCTTACTGGACCTGCTACCTCCCCCATACCAGTTTGGTGGCGAGGCCACAGGTTTTTATGTTCCCTCTCATAACTGTTGCCGGGGTTTTGTTCCTGTACAGATAACCAAAGCTCACTGTATTTGGGATGGTTGAGCAGGGTTGGGGGGTGGGGGGTGGGGTTCTGTTTTTTCTCTGAGCCCATCTCACGCTCTGGTTGCTGAGAATGACTGGACCTTGAGGTTTTTCTCTGTTGTTTTTATGTTCCTATGGATGCTCCTCCTCTGATGATACTGCACTTTCACCCCAGATTCTACTATAAGCAATGTCATATATATATATGTCATATATGTCATACTGCATTTATTCATGACCCTCCCTAGCTGCTATGTTGTGTATAGTTTCTTATGGCTAAAGTGTTAAAACTGATTTCTTGGAATGTTAGGGATCTGAACTCACCTCAAAAGCTATCCCTGGTATTCTCCTTTCTTAAAAAATATAAACCCCATATTATCTGTCTTCAAGTGATCCACCTCACCAATACCAAACTGTGGTCCTTTAAACGTCCCTGGCTGGCTACACAGTACCACGCCACCCACACTAACTACTCCCGCGGGGTTTCTATCCTGCTAGCGAAGTTCCTCCCGGCAGAAATTCTGATGGTTAAGACAGACCCCGACGGGAGATTAATTATAATTATCATCCGTATTGTCTCCACATTTTTTACATTAGTTAACGTATATGTCCTTCCTCCATTTTCCCCAGACTTACTCTCTCACTTGTCCCTTTTAATACTATATAGATCCCCTGGTCAACATTGGGCTCATCCCTACTGCCTAGCATAATGTCTGTATAATGCACAATTCCCTTTTCGTTATATGCTGGAATAGGAGCATTCTGTACTTTGTGTTGTTGTTCTGATTGTGTGTTTTTTTGTGTATGTATTGTATGTGCGTTAAAAAATGCAATAAAAAGATCTTAAAAAACAAAACAAAAAAGAAAAAAACTTCCCCAGACCATCCACTATTATAGAAGGCATCAATCCGACCGCAACTGCAACATCACCATCACACTGCTGTGTGGCGAAAACCGCCCAGGCAGCACACCTTTTTTACTAACGTTTGTGCTTTTCCTGGTGATTTACCGTGTTTCCCCGAAAAAAAAGCCAGCGTCTTATATTAGCCACTTCAGCACTGGACCACTCGGCTGGCAAAAGACCAGAGCACATTTGCGATTCGGCACTGCATCACTTTAACTGACAATTGCGCGGTCGTACGACGTGGCTCCCAAACAAAGTTGACGTCCTTTTTCCCCCGCAAATAGAGCTCTCTTTTGGTGGTATTCGATCACCTCTGCGGTTTTTATTTTTTGCGCTATAAACAAAAAAAAGCGAAAATTTTGAAAAAAACGCATTATTTTTTACTTTTTGCTATAATAAAAATCAAAAAGTATACAATAAAACATATTCTTACGTATACGTATTCTTCTACATATTTTTGGTAAAAAATTCGCAATAAGCGTTTATTGATCGGTTTGCGCAAAAGTTATAGCGTCTACAAAATAGGGCATAGGTTTATGGCATTTTTATTAATAATTTTTTTTTTACTAGTAATGGTGACGATCAGTGATTTTTATAATGACTGCGACATTATGTCGGACAGATCGGACACTTTTGGAGCTATTTTGGGACCATTCACATTTATAACGCAATCAGTGCGATTAAAAATGCATTGATTACTGTGTAAATGTGACTGGCAGTGAAGGGGTTAACCACTAGGGGGCGCTGTAGGGGTTAAGTGTGTCCTAGGGAGTGATTCTAACTGTGAGGGGGATGGGCTATGTGTGACATGACACTGATCACCGCTCCCTATTACAGGGAGCGGTGATCAGTGTCCTTGTCACTAGGCAGAACAGGGAAATGCTTGTTTACATCAGCATTTCCCCGTTCTTCCTCTCTGTGAGACGATCGCAGGTATTCCCACGGACATTGAGTGCTGCTTCTTAAAGGGCAACGTGCAGGTACGTTGCCTGTGCGTGCCCTTCTGCCGACGTATATCGGCGTGAGCCGGTCAACAAGTGATTAATTTTGGCAACAAAAGACCCATTAGGGTTTATTTTCGGGGCATGGCATGTTATGTGCTGTCTTCTCTCCCCATCTCCCTCTCTGCCTGTCAGGAATCCCCAGTGGCCGTGTGGAACTGCGTAAAAGTGGGTGTAAAACTGTCAGAAACCATGAAATCAGGCCGAGACAGAAGTACAGTTAAATCACACTTGTTTAATAATCAAAGTAAAAAGAACAAACGTAGTCAAAACATGGCCAAAGTTCAGTAACCGGATCGGATAGTCAGTTAAGCCAGATGTCAGGGATCAATGTAGTGGAACAGCAAGCAGGATCTGGAGCCAGAAGGGATGTCAGCAAAGCAAGTCTTGAACAGAATCGCAGGAGATGTTTCTGTGATGTTGACCAAGGCGAAGGCAGAGATCCACTGGGCTGAACGGCTTAATTAGGCAAAACTGGCGAGCAGGATATCATCAACAGCTGAGTAACTGTGGAGAGATAGGATCTGGCAATTAGCCGACAACTGAGCGGCCAGCTCTGAGAAGGAAGGGCTGAGTCCAGCCCTGACAAAAACCCTAAAATGCATTGTATTACAGTATTATATCGTGTAAACTGTGCATGTTTCTGTAATCTATTTGTGATAAATACCTTCTTAAAACGCCGCACGGCGCTTCCATGACCCGCCTGCATGGAAAAGAAAAAAGGTTACAGTGCTCTCTGCAGGGACAACTCAATCCATACACCAGGTCCACTCCCAGGTGCCGAGGCTCGATGTGTCCCAACACACTTCGATGCAACAGTAGTAAGAAAATCTGTGCAAAACTGTAAAAACTGGCAAAAAACCTTGAAGTGTCGTTTATTGGTACATCAGAGTGACAATAAAACAATAAATCTGCTGACGCATTTCGGCAATAGCCTTAGTTGTGGCCGACCATGACCCGCATGATCGTTCTTCCCTACTCTGAGCACTGCAGATGGAGGGGGGCCCGAGATCCCCCACTGACAGCTGGAGGAGAGGAGAGCAGCAGGGGATCAGCTGAGCGCAGTGCAGCACTATAAGAAGGTATTCATCACAAATAGATTACAGAAACATACACAGTTCACATTATATACTACTGTAATACAGTGCATTTTAGGATTTTACAACCACTTTAAACTAGGGCTTATTTTTGGCATAGGGCTTATATTGCAGCCCTCCCCGAAAAGGCTTATTTTCGGGGTAGGTCTTATTTTCAGGGAAACACAGTATCTGTTTTGCTCACTCACTTGACCACCAATCCTGATTTTCTTGCTGGAGTGAGAAAAGAAAATATTATTATTGTTTGAAAAAAAAATCTCCACAGTAGCAAATACTCCAAAAACACCAAAACATTGTTACAGGCTACTAATATGTAGTGTCATAAGCAAAATAAGCAAAATAACTTTATTTGTTTTACTTTTACTCTAATAACTCTTGTTTTCTTGTTTGGCAGTGGATGTAATCATTGTCTTAACAGCACTTTGATGTTTTTTATACTCTGCCACATCAACTCCATCAGTGTCTGCACAATATTTATGATTGGCTGGCATTGGTGGCACCCCAACTCCTGCCCGGATAGCAAGAAATTATGCTGCAAGTTTGAAAATTGCTAAGCTATTGCTAGATTTGCCAGGCTTTACAAGTTTGTTTCACAATTGCAGCAAGTCTGCAATGCATGACTCCAGATCAACTTTCTTTGCAAATATTCTGCAATTCTGCTGCAAGTTCTGGTTCAGTTATGTTGTGCAATAGTCATCCCACCACAGGAGTCACTGTTCTGCCTACCGGGCTTTATTCAATTTATCTGCGTTTATGTAATTAAAAAATGTGTTGGTTTTTCCTTGATGTATACCAAGCTAGTTATATGCAAATCGCAAATGCCACCTACTGTTCCTTTCTGGAATGGCTTTAGCTGCTATTTCAGTTACATATTGTAATGCTTTAGAATGTGTTAATAAAGTTGTTAGGAACTAGAGCATTATGGGAGGATTAACTAGAGGAAGTCAGTCAGCCACCATTTTAGGAATGCACATCAAGACAGTAAGTAAGGATGAGCTCAGGCATGTTCGCAACCCACACGTGCAGCCAGGAAGTCGGCACTGCACAGCGCTAATCACAGGCAATGAGACATTTACCCGATCTGCGGCTGCAGAGATCAAGATTTTATTGTCTCACTGCCTGTGATTAGCGATGTGCAGTGCCAAATTCCTGGCGGACTCTACACGTGCGGGTTGCGAACACGCCTGAGCTCATCCTTAACAGTAAGGCTGTTTCTCTAATCTTTTGCCATCACCCCTCAGCGAGCTTAAAAAGTAAGTTCTTGCTATCCCATTCTGTGTTGTAGAACATTGTTTCTTTATTATATGCAATATTGTACTGATTGATGTTTGTTTTATCAATTTGTAGTTTCACCTGGCTTGTTCCAATAAATCTAAGTCCAAAGAAATATGGTATCTGAAGTTTATAGAGCAAGAAGGTTTAGCTCTCTGTCCTAGCGACAGAACAGTAACTGTGGCTGAATTTTCATGCTTTAGACTTGCAGAGCTCTTGCTGTAGACTCACCACTGCAACTTTGCTCTTGCTAGAGACTTGCCATGCAAATTTGCTACAAATTGGAAAAGTGTCAAATAGAACTTGTGCTTCAAGTGCTCTTCAAGTTTTTACAACTTTCCAGTGAAAATGTGCAGCAAGTTAACAGACTTGCAATTCAACACAGCCACAAATCTGTGGTAAGTTATCCTTGCTATCTGGGTGTACTATTGATGCCTAGGAGGTAACAATGACTCAGTATATTACTAATGCACATGTGGGGGCTTCTGGTGACCCCAACTAGTTCCTCTAGGTAGAAAAGAGAAAGAACAAACTATAGGAATAGAAGATTTGGAATAATACATTGATGTTTCATTTTTTCCTATATTTGGAAACGCTGGAACTTTCTCAGATGGCACTTTTGCAGGCCAAAAAGATTACAAGAATTCAAAAAAATATTTTTAGCACCTGTTTACAGTCTCTGAATTTCTGAAGGAGATTTGTAGTAAGACAACAATAAGGTAATTTCACCTCTGCTGATGTAAAGAGCTGCTCAGGGAGGACAACAAAGTGTTTGAAATTTGTCAAACATGCACATTTTGACACTAAATAATCTGGAATACAGAGAGGATCAAGAAAAAGAACTTTGTCTTTGAAAAAGCTTGTTCAAGTCAAAGCAGATAGTAGGGAATAAACTCTTATTAAACTCTCAGTTTTTTTCCTTTCAAATAATTATTGTTATTCACTTGCAATGTGTCTTTGGACTTGCTAGAGAATTTTACTATTCCAATAGAGTCAATCCCTAGCACATCCCCTTCCCACCTTGCCTGTCATAGCTCTCTTCCATTCTAGGAGTGTCTAGTTAAAGCGGAGGTTCACACAAAAATTGAACCTCCGCTTTTCTGAAACCTCCCCCCCTCCGGTGTCACATTTGGCACCTTTCAGGGGGAGGGGGGTGCAGATACCTGTCTAAGACAGGTATTTTCACCCACTTCCGGCATAGACTCCCACGGGAGTCTATGCCTCCTTCTGTCCCCCCCCCCGCGCTGTCTGCTGGGACACACATGGGTACCAGGAGATAGCGGCGACCAGCGCATGCGCAGCAGGGAATCGGGAAGTGCAGCCGCAACGCTTCACTTCCTGATTCCCTCACAGAGAATGGCGGTGGGCACCTGCCGAGAACTGAGGGACAGTTCGGCCTCGGGTGCCGACACCGCTGGATTCGGGGACAGGTGAGTATCCTTATTTTAAAAGTCAGCAGCTGCAGTATTTGTAGCTGCTGACTTTTAAAATAAAATTTTGCGGGACTCCCTCTTTAAGTAGGTCATAGATGATTTGCATTTTGTTTTTGTTTTTGTTTTTTGTTAAGCCAGGGGACTGAACAAAAAAAACAAAAGAATTTCTCCATCCACACAAGGGAGGTTGATCCAAAGATTGACATTCTGTTGAACACGGGCGGCCACACAGTGATCGAAATTTGTCCAGACCCTGCTGAAGCAGGTGAATTTTGATCCATCAATAGCCAGCTTTACTCTCTGCGCTAGCCCAGTATCATGTTAAGCACCCTGTTAGTACAGGAAGTGACAGGAAATTACTCCAACCAGGACAAATGCAAAAACACATTTTTAGTAGCATTAGGAAGAGTTATAGCTTCTGATGTATTTATTTCTATCGGTGCCTTCCAGTGAAGGTGACAATCGCGCTACCATTCCCTGTAGGGTGTCACAGGGAGAGGAAGTGAGGCAATGGTATCATAGACAAAATAAAAAAAAACATACAGAAATGTGACCTTTTCTGCATCTTATAGAAAACCAAAAAATAAAAAAAAATTCTGGAGTTAGACTACCACCTATCTCCCAAGACTGCCACTCGATTGCATTGCTGCTCTAAAAAGACAGCATGTGTTTTTTTTCTATTGAGGAAATGGAAATGTCTTTTTTATAATACCTTCAACAGATAAACCACTTCTAGTTTAACTACAATAAGCATTGCAATAAATGGTTAACATGGCTGTATATAATTTAGTGATTATTACTGCATTTGCTACGCTTTGGAGAAAAAAACATCCAAGCTATGATATCGATCTTCCAGCTTATTGCTCTTGTGCGATTGCGACTTTTATGAGTTTGCAATTATGTTTATCTGAGACATAAATATGCGTGGAGCACATTTGTAGTCGGCAGAGGGAAAAAAAACTGATGCATTGGGCTTATCTGCCCAACTAGGCTTCTCATTTGTCACCGTGCTTGTGCTAAAGGGATGGACTCATTAACGTATAAATAACACATCTTTTAGCCTAATTATTTTCTTGAAACATATCCCATGCATTTCAGTGATAAAATATCCCTTTGCTCCTTTTGTACTTGTTACCTTTCACAACTTAGTTGCCTAAAGGCTTTGAGATACAACAAGCTGCCGGGAGCTAAGTTTGAAGACTTTACATATAAGGTGTGTTCACTGTGATTTTTTTTTTAGATTTAGTGTTTAGTTTAGTGTTTCAGACACCAACATCCCAAAAATCTATTCAATAAAAGTGAAAGCAGCGTGAGTTTTAAGGTGCCCATATATCAATGTTTACATAATTTGTATGAACATTGTATAGAAAACCAGCAATTTGCACGTTTAGGGTAAAGCAACAGGTTTGCTTGAATCCCCTGACTCTTTGCCCCGTATACTTATGTAGCAGCCCTTTATGTCCTGGTGGAATAAACTGGGTGCCAGTAATTTTAGACAGTTTAACTGAGTGTATTATAGGACCAATAAAAATAAACTCAGCAAAAGAGTGATTAGGGCACCGTATAACCAAAAAGACCAAATGCAGATTTTTTTACTCACAGTCAGTCCGAAAAGGGACCTTTAGGCCAGCCTGCGTACTATTCAGTCTGTAGAGCCATTTCAATGCATCATATACAGTATCTCACAAAAGTGAGTACACCCCTCACATTTTTGAAAATATTTTATTATATCTTTTCATGTGACAACACTGAAGAAATGACACTTTGTTACAATGTAAAGTAGTGAGTGTACAGCTTGTATAACAGTGTAAATTTTCTGTCTCAAAATAACTCGACACACAGTCATTAGCCACTTCCCACCCGACATAAAGCAATATGACGTCGGGAAAGTGGTTCTGTTATCCTGACCAGATGTCATATGACGTGATCAGAATAACAAGCCAGCGTGCTCGTGGGGGTGCGCAGCGCAGCGATTGGTGGTGCTGTGTGTCAGTTGGACATACCGCAAAACCGATCTCGGTAAAGATTTTCTGACGGATACTCTTTACCACGTGATCAGCTGTGTCCAATCACAGCTGATCATTTTGTAAACAGGAAGAGCCGTGTATCGGCTTTTCCTCATTCGCGTCTGACAGACACGAGTAGAGGAGAGTCGATCGGCTGCTCTCCTGACAGGGGGGTCTGTACTGATTATTAGCGCAGCCCCCCCCAAGGATGCCTACCCAGGACCACCAGGGATGGCCACCACTGATGACTACCAGGTATGCCACCCATGGCCATCAGGGATGGCAATCTTTGGCCACATATGATGCCAATGTGTGCCCACATATGTTGCCAATTAGTGCCCATCCACAATACCTGCCAGTGCCTCCATAGCAGTGATGCCCATCAGTGCCATCTATCAGTGTCCATCAGTGCCACCTATCAGTGCCCATCCATGCCCATCAGTGCCGCCTAAAGAGTGCCCATCAGTGCCGCCTATGAGTGCCCATCAGTGCCACCTATGAGTGCCCATCTGTGCCGCCCATGAGTGCCCATCAGTGCTGCATATCAGTGCCCATCATCAGTGCCCATCAGTGCCACCTCATCAGTGCCACCTCATCTGTGCCGTCTTAACAGTGCCCATCAGTGCATCCTCATCAGTGCCCATTAGTGAAGGGGAAAGCTTACTTATTTACAAAATTTTATAACAGAAACGAAGAAAACCTTTTGTTTTCAAAAGTTCAGGTCTTTTTTTATTTGTTTAGCAAAAAATAAAAACCCCAGAGGTGATCAAATACCACCAAAAAAAAGCTCTATTTGTGGGAACAAAATGATAAAAAATGTTGTTTGGGTACAGTGTAGCATGACCACGCAATTGTCATTTAAACAACGACAGCGCTGAAAGCTGAAAATTGGCTTGGGCAGGAAGGGTGGAAAGTGTCTGGTATTGAAGTGGTTAATGTCTAAACCACTGGCAACAAAAGTGAGTTCACCCCTAAGCAAAAATGTCGAAATTGGGCCCAAAGTGTCAATATTTTGTGTGGCCACCATTATTTTCCAGCACTGCTTTAACCCTCTTGGGCATGGAAATGACCAGAGCTTCACAGGTTGCCACTGGAGTCCTCTTCCACTCCTCCATGATGACATGACAGAGTTGGTGGATGTTAGAGACCTTGCGCTCCTCCACCTAACGTTTGAGGAAGCCCCACAGATGCTCAATAGGGTTTAGGTCTGGAGACATGCTTGGCCAGTGCATCACCTTTACCCTCAGATGCTTTAGCAAGGCAGTGGTCGTCTTGGAGGTGTGTTTGAGTTCGTTATCATGTTGGAATACTGCCCTGCGGCCCAGTCTCCGAAGGGAGGGGATCATGCTCCGCTTCAGTATGTCACAGTATATGTTGGCATTCATGGTTCCCCCAATAAACTGTAGCTCCCCAGTGCCGGCATCACTCATGCAGCCTCAGACCATGACACTCCCACCACCATGCTTGACTGTAGGCAAGACACACTTGTCTTTGTATTCCTCACCTGGTTGCTACCACACACGCTTGACACCATCTGAACCAAATAGGTTTATCTTGGTCCCATGAGACCACAGGAGATGGTTCCAGTGATTCATGTCCTTCATCTGCTTGTCTTCAACAAACTGTTTGTGGGCTTTCTTGTGTATCATCTTTAGAAGTGGCTTCCTTCTAGGACAACAGCCACTGCATGGCACCTTTTAGCCTGACTCTGGGAATAGCCCTTTGAACGCTTAGGGGGTACCTGATGTTCATAGGACAATTCTGCATAGGAGGGCATAGAGGTGGCGGAGAAGGAGGGGGTAGAGCTCACAGATCTGGTATCATCACCATAAGCTGTATGAAGACATGGTGGGACAACAAGCTGCAGCACCGAGCCCTGTCCTGCATCCTTTCGAGTTGCAAGCAGCGTTACCCAGTGTGCTGTGAACTAAATATATTGCCCCGTGTCCAATGCTTGCTGGATCACGTGTCAGCTGTAAGGTGGATTTTACGGCTGACTACCTTGCCCAACGATGCCAGAACATTTCCTTCCAGGTGATGGTAGAGAGATTGAATGGCCTTACATGAAAAGTAGTAGCAACTGCAAACCTGCCATTGTGGTAAAGCACATTGTTTGAATTCACGGAAGGGGGCAGAATCCACCAGGCTGAAAGGCAGAAGCCAACAGCTTTGACAAGCTTGCATTTAGACGCTGAGCATGTGGGTGGCAGGGACTGTCACTCTCTGCCTCCTGCAGCAGATGGGGCAGAGAAATTTGCCAGCTACATTCTACAGCTAGTGGTGTGCTGCTGGCAGATGTGCTGCTAGGACCTGGAACACACTGTGCTATACCCTCATCCCTGTCTTTAGAGGCTGCTGAGAGGCAATGACTCGGTATAGCAGGGGCAGACTGAAGTGAGTAAGGAGGAGGAGGGACAGATTTGTGCCCCTTTTGTGTGGTTTTTAGGTGCTCTTGCCAACGGGCTGAGTGGTTGGACTTTAAATGCCTTGTTAAGCATGTGGTACCCAAATTGTTGGTGTTTTTGCCACGTTTGATGTGCCTGAGACACAGTTTGCAGATAGCAACAGTGCGATCTGCTGCAGATGTGCTGAAAAAGGCCCAGACAGCTGAGCTTTGGCAAGTGGGCAGGGAGATAACAGCTGCACAATGTGATGGAATAGGGTGGCTGCTCTCTACTCTTTCTTGATTTATCCTTGGGGTTGTGCCACCTCACCTTCAGTTTCCTCCTCTGCTCTATCTGGCACCCAAGTCACATCAGTGGCCTCATCTTCATTGTCATCATCATCATCTCCATCTCCTCCATCTTCATCATTACCACTGGAGACAACTTGGCAATACGCTGCGGTTTGCGGAACATGAATGCCAAGTTGTCTACCAGTGTTCCTCCCTCTCTCTAGGCTCATGTTCCTGTCATCCTCAACCTCAGAACCAACATCTGAATCCAGTAATGGCTGGCATCATCAAGGAGTAAGCGGTTGACGCTGTGGTCAAATAACTCAGCTGACTCCTCAATGGCTGATGTTGGAGCTATGGCAGGAATAGAATAGATACGCCAGTTTGGGGGGCATGACCTGTTTGTTTGGCTAGTCGCCGAAAGTTCGAACAGCGAAAGTTCGGCCCAAACTTATGCTTGGGCCGAACCGTTCGCCCACCCCTAGTGCTTTGAACAGGAGTTTTACATATAGCTCTCAGTGGATGAAAACCTTACAAATTCTAGAGATATGTTATTGTACAGTATAAATGTAAATATGTTTTGCATATTCTAAAAAATAATAAAAAAAAAACCCCAAAAACTTCAGCTCTGGCCTCTTGGACACTGACATAATAACTTCTAGACTGTAAGCTCTAGCGAGCAGGGCCCTCTGATTCCTCCTGTATTAAATTGTATTATAACTGTACTGTTTGCCCTAACGTTGAAGAAAGCACTGCGCAAAATGTTGGCGCTATATAAATCTTGTATTATAATATTAATTTACTTATGTTTATATATACACCAAAAAGTACCAAATAATACCTGCGCTTAAGGCAAAAAAAAACAATAAAAACAATAAAGCAGTTTGTTGTTATGGATATTTAGATCATTTTATAGCAAATGTATTTGTTAGATTACAAAGTTTTTTTTAAGATCAAGTGCTGTGTTAAGAAGCTAGGCTCCCCCCATTGTTATGCAAATAAACCAGTCAGATTGGTTTAGGAGCTAAGCAAAGGACAGAATATGATGTAAACGGAAGTTGGGGGGAGGAGTTTAGAACTTTTTGAAACAAACATGTGGAGACAAAGGAGAGTTGGTTTGGAACACAAAGGACAAGGACATGTGCTGGAGACTTTGAAGGAAACAGAAGTTTTGAGTTGGACTCTGAGAAAGAGACCATGACGGACATGTCAGGGAAATTTGAAGCTTCTCCCTATTTGTTTGCGCTTAAAAGCACAAAAACAGCTCTCTTATATTAAGCCGGAAAAGTGCGCTTGTATTTCTCCAAGTAACACAGACACAGATGCTGGTATCACCTTGAGCTTAGCAGAATCCTTGAGAGAATAGCCAGCTCCTTTTATTTATACTATAAACATAATTAAATAAGGAAGGTGGTGGCTTCAGAATCAGCCAATCAGACACTTGTATTCTTTCAAAAGAACCAATCACACACATGTATATATTCAAATAGAAATACAGCAGTGACATGTGCAGATGGTCATGTGCAGGGCCATGTGTCAAGCGCCTTTGTGAGACACAGAGTGTCTCACAATTTGGACACTACTTACATGGCTCTGAACACGATCGTGTGCACATTCCCACTGCTACCAATGACGCGAGCCATACTCTATGGTGGCTGAGTGGGCCATAATTTTGTATGGTTATGCTATGGTTCCCATGTATGCAGATCTGCTTACTTAGGAGTTTAGATGAGGTCACCATGAACCTCTTGCATTAGAGGAATTAGCTTATAAGCTGTAGATCCGCATAAATACTGATCCAAAGTTGAAGCACACTTGTGGACTATCTAGTTGTCCCGATACCAATGCTGGCAAGAACCAGAACTATTGTTAAAACTATAACTAATTTTACCTTCTAGAAATGTATTGTACAAGTGTCTGTTTGGACTTTTTACTACTTAACAACTGGATGCAGTTGTCTTATCCATCAAGCTTCTTTACAATGACCCAGTCACAGGTAACCTTTGACAAAAAGGTTCTTAGCATCTGGGATGGGAGCCTCCTTCACCAGACCATTGCTTGCTGATTCAAATTCCATCAAAGAAAGACAGTCGTGGAACATGTCATCCTACTAGGTCACAAACTTAGAATTAGAGCGGTTAGTATTATTGGTTTGAAAATTGTGATTCTCACCATTATCATCCCCCCATTTTCTTCCCCATTACAAACTGGAGGAAGACACGCAGGGTTTAAACATGAGACAAACATTTAGATACAAATGTGGGGGAGATATTTCATAGTTTCCAAAACAAGAATAAAAAAACAAAAACAACCATACGGAATGCTGCCTTCACTCTTTTAGCAATAGAAAAAAATACAATGGGATTAAACACGAAAACAGCTCGAAATCTTGCATGGGCCAGCCACACAAAGTTCAAAAACAGGCATGAGAATTTTAATCACACAAGCCTGTACTACACATCCATCAACTCACTTTGAGATCTGGACCTCAAATTTTCCGACAACAAAATCCGTTGTTGGAAATTCTGATCATGTGTACACAATTCCGATGCACAAAATTCTACGCATGCTCGGAATCAAGCAGAAGAGCCGCACTGGCTATTGAACTTAATTTTTCTCGGCTCGTTGTACGTGTTGTACGTCACCGCGTTCTTGACAATTGGGATTTCCGACAACATTTGTGTGACCATTTGTATGCAAGACAAGTTTGAGCCAACATCCGTCGGAAAAAAACATGGATTTTGTTGTTGAAATGTCCGATGGTGTGTATGTGGCATAACTATCTATTGAAATTCAGTGCAAAGTAGAGATTTCACTTAAAACCAAAATTCAACACAAAATTTTTTTTACTGAAAAGTATGTAAGTATGAAAAGTATGTAAAAAGTACAAAATAGCTAGACCTGAAAAGATTGAATTCACTTAAAAGGAAACTGTGCCTACACCACCATTTTGCAATGACAAAATGGTGTCTTCGAAATCCAACAGTGGAAAAACAATTTAAACCAGTGAGTTTAACCACTTCAATACCCAGCCATAGTCAAATGACGCCCACAGATGGGATCTCCCATCCTGGGTGGGCGTCATATGACGTCCTCGGCTTTCCCCAGAGCGGCGATCGGGGATCCGGCGTGTCCCTCGGGACACAGCCGTTCCCCGATGGGGGTATTTTCCCTTGGATACAGCCCAGCCCCGATCAGTGTAAAGAGCCAATGAAGTTGGCTCTTTACCACGTGACCGGCTGTGTCCAATCACAACCGGTCACTAAATGTAAACAAAACAGTGTGCAACCGCTGTTGCTGGGTTCTCCTCTTCACACACCGATCCAGTGTGAGGAGGAGATAAGCTAACAGTGAGTTACAACATATTGCAGTAAGCTATACTAAACTCCTGTGCCCATATTGCCCCCCCTAAATAAAGAGGACCTGTCATCTAGTACCTGTCATCTAGTACCTGTCATCAGGAGTACCTGTCATCTAGTACCTGTCCATCAATATTACCTGTCCATCAGGAGTACCCGCCACCTCACCAGAGTACCCGCCACCTCACCAGAGTACCTGCCACCAGACCAGAGTACCTGCCACCTCACCAGAATACCCGCCACCAGAGTACCCGCCACCTCACCACCTACCACCAGAGTACCTGCCACCAGAGTACCCGCCACCTCACCAGAGTACCCGCCACCTCACCACCTGCCACCAGAGTACCTGTCACCAGAGTACCTGCCACCAGAGTACATACAGAGTACATACAGCCCCTATGTCCAGAAAGGTGTACACCCCAGAAGAGGCATATAAATACATATATATATATATATATAATATATAAATACTCAGTCTGACTGATGAAAGCAACGGGAAGCTCTCACCGCTCAGTTCTGATTCCGATTCTGGTTCGGATTATGAGCCCCCCGAAGGCAGCACATCAGGATCCGAATCAGAGAAGGAAGCAGTCCGTCCAAAAAGACGACAGTCTGAACACCAGGCAGCTACCAGCAGTGCCAATGGCAGTAGACCCCAGGAGGAGAGGCCCAGTACAAGCGCTGCTAGACCCCAGGAGGAAAGGCCCAGTACAAGTGCACGCCAAAGAATTAGGGCTCAAACCCTAAACCCTGCCTTGGCAAACCCATTGTGACTGCCTTCTACCACAGGGTCAGCCATGATCCCCCCTTTTACAGCACAGCCAGGTGTGCAGGTCAACACTGCAGGTTTTTCCCAAATGGATTTTTTAAATTTATTTTTCCCTGACGAATTAGTTCAAGGCATCGTGGACCAAACGAATCTCTTTGCCCAACAATTCATTGCAACCAACCCCAGCTCCAGCTATGCTTGCCCTTTTGAATTGAGACCCCTAAGAGTGATGGAGCCTAAATTGTTTTTAGGCCAACGCTCAACATGGGGCTTACAAAAAAAATGAAATACATCAGTATTGGTCGACCAAACCCATCCACCATATGCCAATTTTTTCATCGGCCATGTCCAGGTCCTGATACAAAATTATAATGCGCTTCCTGAATTTCAGTGACAACTCACAGTGACCCCCCCCCCCCCCAAATCACCGAACTTTGATAAACTATATAAAATTTGCCCCCTAATTAATTTTTTTTCCAAGAAGTTTGCCGAACTTTATGTCCATGACAAAAACATATCTGTGGACGAATCCCTGGTGCATTTCACAGGCCGGCTGGGAATCAAGCAATATATCCCCAGTATCAGGGCGAGGTACGGCTTGAAGCTCAACAAGCTCTGTGAAAACGCCACCGGTTATGTGCACTCATTCCACATGTACGAAGGCAAAGATTCCCAGCTCCAGCCCCCTGAGTGTCCATCGTACATGGGAATAAGTGGAAAAATTGTTTGGGAGTTGGCATTCCCACTCCTACAAAAGGGGTATCATATTTACATGGACAACTATTACACCAGTTTGCCTTCTCTCCGCCACCTATACCTAAAAAAAACTTTGGCCTGTGGTACAAGGAAAACAGAAAGGGCTTCCCACAGCGTCTTGTCACCACAACCATTCGAAGGGGGGAATCGACAAGCTTGAGGAACAAGGAAGTGTTGGCTGTGAAGTGGAGGGATAGGAAAGATGTGTACATCATGTCCACCATCCACGATGACACCTCGGTGGAACTTCACAGAAGACGCGGTCCCATTCGCAAGCCTTCCTGTATCAACGAGTACAATAAATACATGGGGGGGGGTGAATTTAAATAATCAAATGTTGCAGCCCTATCTTTCAACAAGAAAATCCTCTTCTGGTACAAAAAAGTCGCAATTTACTGTTTTCATTTGGCTCTTTTAAATTCTTTCATCATCTACCAAAAATCAACAGAAACACCCACCACCTTCATAAAGTTTATTGAAGACATTTACACTGCCCTGATCTACCAAGAAAGTATCCCCCCCCCCAGAAAGTATTCACTCTGATGGTGTCAGCAGACTACATGAGCGCCATTTTCCAGACCATAAGCAAAAAACAAAAATTGTCCAGCGCTCTGGATATCACAAAGTCAAACTGCAACAGCCCAAAGTGAAAAACTGGATGATTTAATAAAAACAGTTTATAAAAAACAGTCCCATAGTAACACAGCACTGGAATGAAATTATAATAGAAACATAAAATATGACAGATAGTCCATCGAGCAGCAAAAAACCAAAACGGGAGATCCATCCAACTGCATAGTCTCAAACTGTGATGAGTAGAGAAGGGGGAAGGAGAGGGGGGGAGGGAGCCCAGGTAAGGATAAACTGAGGACTCGGAGGATCCCCGCTGGATGCAGGAGCCGGTGAGTCATCCCTTCAGGGATCAGACCCCACATCCAGAGGGGATCCTGCGAGTCCTCAGTGTATCCCGACCTGGGCTCCCTCCTCCCCTCTCCTTCCCTCTGGAAGATGACACCAAAAAAAAATGTCAGGTGTACACCAAAAGAGGAATTAGGAAAGACACCAGCTTCCATTGTCCCAACTGTCCCTCCCAACCTGGCCTTTGCATCGGAGAATGCTTCAAGCGATATCACACTCTCAAAAACTATTAGCCCATATTTCTAATACTGCCATTTCCCCGTATTCAATTTCTGTCCTGAATATTTCCCTACCTCAACCAACCATATCATTGTCTTCCATGTGAACTGACCCTGGCCTGTTTCTCGACTATGCCTCTACCTATCGTCTGCATTGTTTAACCGCCATGTTTCTGCCTTTCACGTGAACTGACCCTGGACTGTATCGACTATGCCTCTGCCTACCATCTATTTCTGCCTTTTACCTGCACTGACCTCAGCCTGTTGACCATGTTTTTGCCTGCCCCTTGGATTGATCTTTCATCCTGCTACACAGTGTCTCACATGTGTGAGGGGCTCCAGAATAGTGTTCTGAGTTCAAAAAAACAGTTTTTGGTTTTCTGAGTTCCCAGAACAGGGTCTGGTTGTCCGGAGGCTTCAAAGCAATTTGGGTGGAAGAAGCCTCTAACCCTGTCCCCATTCTTTCCTGACCGATGCCCTAAGTTTGATGGTCCTGCCTGCTCCCTGGACAAATACTCTGGCTGTGCTGACCATACCTCTGCCTGCTGCATGTACTAACTATGGACAGTATTCCTGCCTGCTGCATGGACGATCCTTTGATCCTTTTGCTGCTGCTGACCACATCCCTGCCTGCTATCTGGACCAATGCTTTGGCTGTGCTTACAGCATCTCTACCTATACTGACTATTTTTGCCCGTTGCCTGTTTTGCTGTCACTGTCCACGTTCCTGCCTGCTGCCTGGACCGATGCTCTCCTCCGTGGACCACTGCACTACTAAAACTGCAGGTAATCTTTTCTTTACCCTTTGCTCAGCAGAATGTATTTTGGTTTGTAATTAGTATGTACAGTACATGCTATGTGTTAGAAATATGAAGGGCCTTCAACAATGTGATTGGTTGGCAGGAATTTATGTGTGTAATTTATGCTCCTAGAACACCTGACAGTGCTACTTGGATGTTTGGCCTCTGTATGTGGCCAGGCTGTGTAAAAGTCTCACACATGTGGTATACATGACTTCATCAGGGGCATCCCCTGATGAAGTCACGTGATGACGTAACACGTAGGGAGTGGCCGGAGGTTGAAGTGCACCGGAAGTGACGTGAGAGTGGCGTCCAGACGCCTTAGTAGCTGTTTTATGCCTGTTTTTAACATTACGTTGTAAGAGTCCAGCTTTATTATTGAAATAAACCTTTTATGCTTTCATATACTACACTATTAGAGCTCTTTCTCTCTCCCACATTTTGCCTCCTCACCCTCGCCCCCCCCCCCTCGAGCGGAGGTGACGCGGTCGTATGAGAACTTGGATGGGAAGTTTAATTCAGGTGACGTACTCGGTGGAGCAGAGGACCCCCTAGTGGTGGATATCAATACAACAGGATCATCTCCTATCTATGGGTTTAGGCTGATACTTCAGGTGGTCGTGCATATAGTGGAACGGAGGAGCCCCTGGTGGTAAAAGTTGGAACAACAGAACTGATCCCCGTTTATTACTGCATGCTGATTTACCAAGTTATGAAGGTGAGGGCTCTGTGAGATCACTTTTTGGATTTATACCTTATCACACATGTGGTATCGCCATACTCGGGAGGAGTAGCAGAATGTATTTTGGGGTGTCAGTTTTGCTATGTACATGCTATGTGTTGGTAATATCTTATAAATGGACAACTTTGTATAAAAAAAAAGCGTTTTCATTTTTTTTCCACATATTCCAAAAACTTCAGGAAAAAAATGAACCATTCAAAAGACTCACTATGCCTCATTGATTATACGTTGGGGTGTTAGCTTTCCAAAATGGGGTCATTTTGTGGACGTTTCCATTGTCCTGGTGCTCCAGGGCCTTCAAAAGTGTAATAGGTGGTTGAGAAATGAGATGTGTAATTTATGCTCCTAGAATGCCTGAAGGTGCTATTTCAATGTTGGGCCTCTGTATGTGGCCAGGCTGTGTAAAAGTCTCACACATTTGGTATTGCCATACTCGGGTGGAGTAGCAGAATGTATTTTGGGGTGTCAGTTTTGCTATGTACATGCTATGTGTTGGAAATATCTTATAAATGGACAACTTTGTATAAAAAAAATGTGTTTTCATTTTTTTCCCACATATTCCAAAAACTTCTGGAAAAAAAATGATCCATTCAAAAGACTCATTATGCCTCACAGATTATACATTGGGGTGTCAGCTATCCAAAATGGGGTCATTTTGTGGGCATTTCCATTGACCTGGTGCTCCAGGGCCTTCAAAATTGTGATAGGTTGTCATCAAATGAGATGTGCAATTTATGTTCGTAGAACGCCTGACGTGCTACTTGGATGTTAGACCTCTGTATGTGGCCAGGCTGTGTAAAAGTCTCACACATGTGGTATCACTATACTCAGGAGGAGTAGCAGAATGTATCTTGGGGTGTCATTGTAAGTATGCATGTGCTGTGTGAGAGATATAACTTGTTATTATGACAATTTAGTGCAAAAAAAAAAAAAATTCCCAAGAATTGTGGGAAAAAAGTACAACTTCAGAAAACTCACCATGCCTCTTACTTAATATCTTGGAATGTCTGCTTTTCAAAAAGGGGTAATTTGGGGGGTATTTGTACTTTTCTGGCTTGTTAGGGTCTCAGGAAATGAGATAGGCTTTCAGTATATCAGGTGTGATCAGATGTGATCATTTTTCAATGATTTGCACCATAGCTTGTAGACTCTATAACTTTCACAAAGACCAAATAATATACACTAATGTGGGTTATTTTTACCAAAAATATATAGCAGTATACATTTTGGCCCAAATTTATGAAGAAAAATTACTTATTTGCAAAATTTTACAATAGAAACTAAAAAAAAAAGTGTTTTTTTTTCAAAAATTTCTCTTTTTTTGCTTATATTGCAAAAGATAAAAAACCCAGCGGTGATTAAAGAGGAGTTCCACCCAGGGGGGCCGTCAAAAAAAAAAAAAAATTAAAAGTCAGCAGCTACAAATACTGCAGCTGCTGACTTTTAATTGGACACTTACCTGTCCCTGAGTCCAGCGATGCGGGGGATCGAAGCCCCGCTCGCCCCCCCCCCCTCCGCTCGTCGGCGCCGGCATTTCAACTGTGGGCGCCGGGCTGTGGCTTTACAGCCTAGCACCCACTGCGCATGCGCGAGCGGCGCCACGCGCCGTGATTGGCCGCTCAATCACCTGGGACCTGTAATGGGTCCCAGATGGTAGACAGGAGGGAGGGAGCAGAGCGGAGCCCTTCCTGTGCCGAGGGGGAAGTGATGTCACCAGCCCAGGCAAAGGAAGGGGCAGACTACAAGGGACCACCTAGCAACAGGCATTTAGAGGTAAGTGAAAAAAAAAATATCCAAATGTTTTTTTGTTTTTTGTTTTTAGAATTTTTGAGGTATTTTTGTTTTTTTGGGTGGAACCCCACTTTAAATACCACCAAAAGAAAGCTCTATTTGTGAGAAAAAAATGAGAAAAATTTGGTTTGGGTACAGTGTAGCATGACTGAGTAATTGTCCTTCAAAGTGTGAGAGCGCTGAAAGCTAAAAATTGGTCTGGGAAGGAAGGGTGTATAAAAGCCCTGTATTGAAGTGGTTAACATTTAAACAAAACAGTTCCTCAGTTCCCAGTGTCTCACCCCTGAAATGGGAGCATTTTCCACTCTGGGATGAGTTACAGGCTAAACAGTATAAAATCCTTAAACTGCGCCTCTACAAACCAAAATCACATTTTTAAACCTGGCCCAAAAGCAGAGCAATTCCACCAGAACAAAAACACAGCAGACACAAAATGGCAGTTGCAACAAACGAAAATCAAGCCACAGCCACATGGTGACTACTAGAAAATACAGGGACAAAAGCTGGGCCACGTGGTAGATAGCAAAATGGCCGACGACAATCGGACCACATGGTGAAACAAACATTAGAAATGCAGTTGCTGATCCCACCAAAACCAGCACAAACCAAGATTTCTTCACTAGAAAACCAAAATCTTTCTCCACAAAAACTGACTACACAATTGAGAATGCACACTTAACCATAGACACACACTTTAGTCTACATAAAACACAAAATAACACCAGTTCAGACTTACACTCTTGTTCCCAAATAAAGATCATGTCAACTTCCACAGGAACATGACTTTGAGAAATACAAACAGCGAACAATAGAGCTATTACCTAGGAACCTGAGACCATCCACAGGGCATAGCCCATTCAAGAAACAGCTCTCATTGTAAGTGCCTTCCAACAATACATGGCCGCCCTTCCCCCTCTCAGCCACATGGCCACTTGAATATGCGACAGTCATTTTCAAAAGCAATATCAAAACGACCATTACTGAAAAATATTATTACACTTATGGGGACATGTGTCTTGGTCCCATACAAAGGTAATAATCACAATTCATACATTTCTTTTTCTCATATACATCACAAACGTATTACACAGCATACAGTTACACAGCATTCACTTTAGGTTTGTATTAAATGGGACCTATAGAGGATTTAAATATAGGTGCTTCCCCAATTAATAAACCTACTTACAATGACAAAAATATAACCTACAATTAAAGTCCCGCCATTATACAGAAAGCAACAAAAAAATATAAGGTTCTTTGCCTAGCAGAACCCATACAGCGGACAGAGAATCAAGATCCTGAACACAGATCAGCAAAAATGTTAAAAAAACATGAAGTATGGTTGTCTTACCCTAGGCCGGCCTTTGCTGGTCCTTTTATTTATACTATAAACATGAATAACAAAGGAAGGTGGTAGCTTTAGAATCAGCCAATCAGACACTTGTATTCTTTCAAAAGAACCAATCACACACATGTATATATTCAAATAGAAATACAGTAGTGACGTGTGCAGATGGCCATGTGCAGGGCCATGCGGCAAGCGCCTTTGTGAGACACAGAGTGTCTCACAATTTGAACACTACTTACATGGCTCTGAACAAGATCGTGTGCACATTCCCACTGCTACTAATGCGAGCCATATGCTATCATCACTCAGTGGGCCATAATTTTGTATGGTTATGCTATGGTTCCCATGATGTACACAGATCTGCTTACTTAGGAGTTTAGATGCGGTCGCCATGGAGCGGCCAGTCCCTTGGTGGGGCATAAACAAACATCCTTAAAAGAGCAAACAGATCTGCTATGTCCACGGGAAGATTTCCGCAGCCTATGGTCTTCCACCAACGTCTGTATGTGCGAATACGCTCACATGAGCACATTTCAGCAAAACTGACACTGGGGGACATCTGACAACATACATTAATAAAAATTTCCACAACAGACATTACACCTTGATTCCATCTCTAAGTTGAGTAACTGTTTAGTTTACGTATTGCATACATATTGTACATGCTTATTTTGCTAGAAAGGATAATTTGCTTGTGCCTGTTGTAGGCATATTTTGTAACTATGAATTGTGTTGTGCAGTTGCATGTGTGGCTTTTCTGTTTATTAAAGCATTTATACACTACAGAGGCCTAAGTTTCCTTGGCTTCTACCGCAAGCACCTTTAAAAATGCTCAAGCAAAACATTAAGCACCTAGCACAATTTGGAGGCAACAAATTAAGAAAAATTTGGGTAAATAGGTGAAGTGTTAAACATAACATATGTAGCCATGCCCCCATAGGGGTTGCTGTGTGTAGTGGTTCAGCATATTCTGACAACAAAATCCATGTTTTTTTTTCGACGGATGTTGGCTCAAATTTGTCTTGCATACACACTGTCACACAAATCTTGTCGGATATTCCAAACGTCAAGAACGTGGTGATGTACAACACGTATGACGACACTAGAAAAGGGAAATTCAATAGCCAGTGCACCACCCTTTGGGCTCCTTCTGCTAATCTCAGGTTAGTAGAGGTTTGGTGAGAGACGATTCACGCTTTTCCGCCTCGTGCTTTTCCGATCGCTACTGCTCTTTAGTTTGTGCTTGTGGGTTCGTATCTGGTTTTCAGTGCGTGTAGTCAGTTCGCATTTGTTCTTCAGTGCGTATTTTATAGTACGTATTTGATTTGCAGTGCGTTCTTGTCCGCTCATTTCTGATTTTCAGATCGCTCATCTCAGGCCTTTCTGATTTTCAGTGTGTTCTGTTAGTTCATTCTGACCAGCCGTTTTGAAGCTATGTTGCAGGTATGTACTTATCGTAGAGCCCATGCTGTGCAGGAGCTTGGTGTTGGGGTTCTTACTTTGACCCAAGCCCAGTCCATGAACAGGGAGGGGAGGAGTTCATGGACGAAGAATTGGTTACTCCAGTGTGACCAATTCTCTCATATGCCTTTGTTGCGGGAGAGCCAGGAGAATAATCCTGATGATTTCAGGAATTATCTTCGGATGACAGACCCCGTTTTTCACCGTTTGTTGGCTTTGCTGTCCCTTTATATTAGCAGGCAGGACACCTGCATGTGGCAAGCCATCACTCCCGAGCAGAGGCTAGTCGCCATGTGGCGGTACTTGGTGACAGGGAGAAGTCTGCAAGACATCAAGTGCTCGAAGGCATCTCCCTCCAGGCTCTGGGGATCATTATTCCAGAGACCTGTTCTACCATCATTCAGGTTCTGCGGAAGGACTATATTAGGGTAAGTTTTCTCCTTTAACATCACATTCTATGTCTTTAATGTTTGCTAATGTATTGGATTTCTTTCATCATTCCCTAATTACCATGATTGTAATATGCTGTGAATGTCCCCTTTGTTCTCAAGCATGCTTGAATTTTTTAAACTTCCTTTTTTGTCCTTCATGCATATTTGCCTTCACTAACCTCCCCAGCATGCTATCCTGGGCCCATACACACCTAGCCTAGTCACTTAACAATGTATTTTGTCAGCTCCATAGTAGTGCTTTACCCTAAACACCCCCTAAAATGTGTACAAATGTTATTTGTGTGCTTAAATACATGCAGAGTGCCAGAGGCTTTATTTTTTGTCCCAAAATCATTTGGAACCCTCCCTCCCCCCAACCTCTAAGTCAACCGGGACCAATACTCTATCTGCTGACTTTGCCAAACCCATAAACACTATACCTACCTCTTTTATGGTCAGATTTCTGTATGAATTCCCCAAAGCATGTTTTGAAAGAGCCTGCCAGAATACTTTCAAATGGTACTGTTTAAAGTTGTGTTCTCCTATTATCTTGATAGGTAATTGCAGAATGTAAAAAAATGCTTCTGTTTGTACAGTGTGTATTTATATTTTTGTATTATGACACTTCTTACCTGCCCAGTGGGCTGCCAATGGTGTAAGTAAGGAGGGACTGGCCAAAGTAACACACATTATTTATGCATTCAGCTCTCAATGAAGTGGATAGGGTTATCTGTCCAAAACATACCCCCCTCCCTCAATTTTTTACAATGGCCCATGAGAGAGGGTGAGGAATCTGATAAGTGGACCTTATATTTTTGTCTTTAAATACTCCTTAAAATAAATGTTATACTGATGTTGGCCAAGAATGTTTGTGTCTAATCTGCTTGCAATGTTTATGTGCAAAATTACTAAGTTCTTTTTTCTTTTTTGACTCCACATTTTCCTTCAACGCCACAGGAATGGCAGGCTGTAGCTTCCCAATTTGCCCAGCAGTGGGACTTTCCCAACTGCGGAGTGGCAATTGATGGGAAACAGGTCCACATCATGCCACTCCCCAACTCGAGGTCATACTATTATAATTTCAAGGGGTTTGATAGTATTGTGATGTTGGCGGTGGTGTCGGCGACATATGAGTTTCTCTATGTGGACATGGGGAAGAATGGCCGGATGTCAGATGGTGGAGTCATCGCCCAGACAGAGTTTTACACATGGCTCCAGAATGGTGGCTTGGGATTGCCACCTGCTGTAGAGAATGTGTAAGGACTCCCATTTGTCATTGTCGCTGAGGAAGCGTTTGGGCTGGGTGATCACCTGATGCGGCCGTTCCCGATGAGGACCCTCACCCCGGACCAGAGGGTTTTTAACTACCAGCTGGCCAGAGCCAGAGCAGTGGTTGAGAATGCTTTCGGGATAATGTCCATCCGGTTACGCCTATTCCTTACGGCAATCAACATGGTGGAATATAAACTTAACCATATAATCCTTGCATTCTGCATTCTCCACAACTATTTAAGGAGAAATTCAATTAACTATGTTGCCTCAGTTGGGCCTGAGGCCGGACTTAACGAACAAACCCTGACGGCGCTTGAATTTGGCCGTCCTGGCTTGTCCCCCCAAAGCGCCCACGAGGTCCGTATCAAATATATGGAGTACTTTGCGGGTATGGGGGCCATTGATATGCCATAAAATCTTTCATAAACATTTTAAAAATATTTTTTTTTTAGTTAAACTGAAATAAGATTTCCTTTGATTTTTCTGCTTGTGTTTCTTTTAGCTGTCTCCTAGGTTATCCAATGGGCTTTTTCTTCAATAGTGCAAACGTAATTTATTTTATACATGAGGTGACAATTTCTTCTTCAGCGAACTATTATTATCTTGTGGGTCTGCTACACACACACACACACCTTGTTTTTGTTGTTAATGTATGTAATGCATTACTGTTAAAAATATACATCATTTTCAGCACCATGAATGAATTTTGCTGAGTCACCAAAATGCCATGATTGTGGCAAATTATAAAGCACCGTGGGAGTTATTTACTAAAGGAAAATCCACTTTGCACTCCAAGTGCACTGCAAAAGTGCACTTGAAACTCCACTGAAAGTGCATTTGTAGTGCAAAGTGGATTTGCATTTAGTAAATAACCCCCATTTCAGTGTAAACGCCAACTTAGTCCAAAAAATTATATTGAGCATTGAAAGAAGAAGCCACACATTGTTGAGTAGAAAACTTTTTACTCTGTGCACATTCACATGTGTGTTAGAAAAGGGTTTTTGAACAAACCAACATATTTTATTAATAACATTTTAGTTTTTGACAGTACAAATAGCCTTTTTTGTGTTAAAACAGGCATGTTTAAAACCATAAAACAATACACAACTCAGGAACTTACAAAGTTCAACTTTGACAAAGTGAAGGCAATATCAGACATTAGTATGTCCAAACTGTGTTGATATTGCCTTCATCAGATGGGGTGATGTCACCCCTGTGAAAGCCAAATTTGGAGGTGCACACAAATTGAGAGTCAAAATGGGGATTTCCCTCCTGATCCCATGCCCAATGTCAACATGTGCTAGCTCCCATCATGGGGGATCAATGGACGTGTTTCGGGGGTGCAACCCCTTCCTCTCATCTACTTTAGTTGCGAGGAAGAGGTTGCACCCCCAAAACGCGTACCTTGATATCCCGTGATGGCAGATAGCACATGTTGACACACTGTGTGCATCTTCAAAATTTGGCTTTCTAAAAAATATTTAAAATGTGTGAAAATAATAAAAATACAAACAAACTAGAAGAATTTTGGGGTGTTTTAGATTCTGCCTAAAACATCAATGATGTTTTTGAGTATTTTTTCCACATCATTGATGTCTACCTTGATCTTCTGTAAATCACGATTGCACACCATGATCTCCCCGATGAGGACGTGTGCACTTGCACTTGTGAAATGAGATTCTTCTTCCACAACATCCACATCACCTAAAATAAAAAACACACCATGTATTATAAATATGCAGGCATCCATCTATTACCTGAAGCTGTGGTCTCAGACACTCATTTGTTGTGGTCACTATTTCGCCCACTTCATAAACCTCTCCGTCCTCCAGATCTTCTGGTTGTGGTGTGGGGATTTGCTTATCTTTAGGAGGTGGGGGGTCCCTGTTGTCTTCAGATGTCCCAAGTGTTTTCTCCCCTATGTGAATAAAAAAAATGTATACTTAGCACACAGATATTTGAGGCGAGAAATAGTAATATAAAACATTGCTTGGAAGTGTCGTACAATTGTCTTTTTTGGCAGAGTTCCAAGCTGAAGACATTATTTGCTTCCCTTTAATAAAGCTAGAATACTTACCTTTTTTGTACAATTTTCACACATGGAGAGACCCCTAGTATTCACAGGAGCACCTGTATGGGACATCCTAAAAAGGGTTTTCTGGTGTCCCACACTAGTACTCCTGCGTCCAGATGTGTAAACAGCTGCTGAGTGTCCTCTCCTTACACTAAATCAAGTTTGCATTTCATTCTAGTTACAAACCCATCTAGACAACAAACTTCTTTTAATACAAATAGGCATGAACAAATATAGTTAACCTGCATCTGCCAAAAACATCATATTAGTGGGCGAACGAACAATGTTTACTACGAACGATTACTGTGCCCACGAACCTGAAAGTTGCCATTTTAAACTGTACAACAGTAAAGAAAAGCACATAGAGCAGCATGCAAGTAATAATAATAATAGGAACACACAACTACTTACTTTTTTGAAGAACTCTCTTGATCTTTCTGTACTGATCCTGCTCCCTCAATTTCAGATCTCACCAGCTTTTCCTCAATTGATCCTTGGATCGTCGTACCCCAAAATTCCTGGGCAGACTTTTCACAACTTTAGTCATGATCTTGGCCTTTCTCACATTTGGGTTTGGGTAAGGTCCATGCTTCCCATCATAGTTGGCCCTCTTCAAGATGTCCACCATCTCTATAAAGGACGTATTTGAGGCCTTAAATCTCCTCCGGGATCAGGACGTTTGTGGCTCTGGCCTTTGGTTGTTGCTGCTGCTGTCTGCATGCACTTGCTCTTTCTCCGCCATGTGCTCTCCCACTGCGCCGAAAGACAAGGGGCGGGGAATAGACTATAAAGAACGTCAGGGGCAGGTGGATTTTCAAGCATGTGCATTGTATATAAAGCGTAACACGTGTGCGTCGTACGTACAATCTGTGAGCGGAGGAAGGAGTAGCAGAAGCACCGAACGTAATAGCGAAGGTACAATTTCAACTTGGTGCATCAGTGGCCTACACTGCTTCTAGATTGAGGCATATATTGGGACAGGATTAGAAGAGTTTAGCCTGACATTAGGCTTTGTCTTGTGTTGTATCTTGCAGAGAAAATGGATCCATTCAATGATAGGGAATTTCTAGCAAAATTAATTGACATGTTCAGGGAGCTGTCCTGTCAGTGGCAGGTGAACCACCCATCTTTTAATAAGCTAAGAAAGAGGAAGGCAGAGCTGGAGAAACTGCTTGAATTTGTGAAGCTGATGATCCCCACGGCTGACATCACCTATTTGAATGCCAAAATTGGTGGCATGAGGAGTACTTATCTTAGGTAACGAAAGAAGGTCCAGAATTCTCAGAGATCAGAGATTGACTGATAAGCCACTTCAGTGTAGTTTGTCTCAGCCCGTCGCTCCACCTTAACTATAGGTGGAGCGCAAGTGGTTGACCTACACTATTAATTCCGTTCTTTGCGCTGCGGTGTCACAGCGCGATATCGCGAGATTAGCTGAGGTCCGCGGACTTCCGGTAATCATCAGTGGAACGCAGGCGAGGTGTTTCGTGAGAACACTTCCGCCTTAGCGTCATGACGCTCTCTGTGGATATCTCTCCCTCAACGTCGTGACGCTACAGCGTTATATCGCGAGATACGGCGGGATCTCGGTGATACCCGACTAACAACAGGAAGCAATACTTAATAATTTTATTAATCAGCCAAATTGAAACAAATGTCTTGTTTTATTATAATAAGACGATAGATCTTTATTTTAGAAATATGGGGAACATATATCTCCACTTTAGAAATATGGGGAACATCTGACTTCCGTTTTTGAGGGTGGAACGCATGGACACACCCACCAAAACGAGGTCTGGAACGCACGCGGGTCCGCCATCTTGAGCAACCCGGAAGTGCTGTCTTTTGGAATCGATTGGGCTGGATTCACATCAGGATGATTACAGTCCCTATATTAGGGAGCCGGGCTGCAGTGGAGGGTACCCCAGGACGAAGTCTACTGAGACGAAACGCGTCGGGAGGACCCCACTGTCGCCCCCTTTTTATGTACAAGCGCTTTTTATCAACCTTTATCATGTAAGTGTATTCCTTTATTTAATAAATTTATGGTGTCTACGGTATCACGCTATGTAGTCCCTTCTTGTGCCCTCTATGAAACCCTGGTTGGAGAGATCCATCATTTCTTGTGGAGAAGACATATCTTTAGAAAAGACCTTCCCATTATCCTCAGGCTACAAAGATCTTCCCACCATTGCCAGGGTGCAATAAAAGCTGGTTTTGACCCTTACAGTATACACTGTCTTGGGTTCAAACCCTCCGGTAAGCCTCCATCTTTATACATTCAAGAGCACTGCATGTTTTGAAGACACAGTGGTGTTTGATTGGAGTTTGGTTTCCAGATGGACTATTCCATGCATTGATGAAACTTTTTAATATTACCAGAGAACGTTAATTTTTGAAACTGCTATATGTTGGTGAAGGCGCTCCTCACTTCACGGTTTTGGGTAGTAACCCTCTTAATTCCAACGTATAGACTGTTTTATTTTTGATTTTTTGGATCTTGTATAGTCATACTTTGCATGTATGTTTATTTATACACCATACTTTAAGTACAGGCCTTTTATACGTACCAGTTTTAAGGCATCTTACCATTTAGCGCTACACATTTTTGTATAATTATTCATCTGTTGGGCAACGATTCTAGTTGTAGTGTTAGCTGCTTATATTTTCTAGATCTATTTCAGAGCAAGCGCAAATTTATCAGTAGTGTGATTTTTGGTTTATACATTTAGAAATATTATTTTTGCTGCTGCTCGGTGGAATCATTCCACGATGGATGTGTTCGACTACCGAGCCTCACGCAGGGTCAACCCTGAGGGAGTATTTATTACACTAAGTAGTAACACAGAAATTGGAGGTCTGTTCCTCAGACTTAAAAATGTAATGACAACCGAACTTCATTTACAATGGGATCTGGTTTTTTTACAACAATACATCACTGAACAAATGGTCCCTAGAAGTCTCCGTTGGGAAGTCCAACCCCAACAAGGGGAAACTGACTTGGAAACTTGGTTCAAATATTTTAATGATGCAGGCATTAATTTTTTACAGTTTCTTATATCCAAGAAAAACATGAGACTTCAAGCGATAGACCGAGAAATCAAGGAATTAAAGGATAAACTTTTAGTTCATAAAAATTCTCAAGAATATAAGTCCCTTTCCTCTAATCTTTTGGGACACTTAGAGAAGGAGGAACGGGACCAAAGGATAAAGAAACAAAAGAAATATTCTAGGGATGTAGGTGACTATAAGGACCATACAGTGTTTGGGTGGCAAAAATTATTGCAGGTCACCCCACCCATGGAGGTCTCCTCCAACACCACGCCTGGCACACTTTCAACAGGTGGCCTTCCTACTTCAAACACCACCATTGTACAGTCTCAGCCCACGGGTGTTCACTCCCGTGGTCGTGGTGTACAGAGGGGTGGAAACAAACGTGGTGGAGCTTCACACGCCTCACAATCGCGGGTGCAACATTATAGCCCTCAAACCCCTCGGAAGGGCAGAAACAACACAAGAGGAAGGAGGGGGGGTAGAGGTAACACCTTGGGTAGGGCACATTATTCCGATACCGGCCCACAATATGGTACATACCACCCTTCCCCCAGACATCATAGATTAGGTCACGAGTCTCAACAGAGGGATGAACCCTACCATCACTACCCCTCCCCTGCACGTACCTACAATAGGTTCTCACCCCTCAGGGAGATATACAGCCCTGAACGTAGGAGAGATGAGTACGAACAATCCCCATATACACATAATCCCCATACTCATGGGAACCATTTTTTTCGCGAGGCCCCTTACTCAAGGAAACGAGGCCCAAACCAAAGAGAGGATGCAGAGGGGGGAGGAGAGTACAAAGAAGAAAAAAGGCAAAGACTGTGAAAGGCCAAGGTGTCTATAATCTGAGCTCTCAAACCCTCACGGAAGCAGAACTATCTTTATTAGACAAAGGCCTTAAATACGCCCCCCCCAAGAAACTTGATAAGTTCCACACGTTCATGGATGTTCATAAATACATCCGTAAGGTCAATATACAGAGGTATTTGATTTCCAACCCGGTCCGTACTGACTATCCGGCATCCACATCAGGAACGGTCCATTCCGGCCTATCGAACCCCTCCCTCTTCTCTCCCCCAGTCCCCACAGCTCCTGCTGTAAAAATCTTTAGAGACCTTGTCCTACAGGATCTAGCCTCACTGCCCATTAAACGCACTTACCATCCTCCAGTATTAAGAGATGGTTTGGAATCTCTGTGTGCGCGTAAAGATTTGGTGGTCCGTCCAGCGGATAAAGGTGGAGGGATAGTGATTTTGGACAAGAGCCAGTACGAAGCAGAAATGGATCGTATCTTGAGCGAACCAGGGACTTATCAGTTGCTACCTAATAATCCCACACACAAATTCAAACAAAAATTACAACAACTGGTTTCAAAAGGATATGAATCAAAGATCCTGAACAAGAGAGAGAGAGATTTCTTGATTCCTATAGCACCTCGAATCCCCACCATATATTATTTGCCCAAAGTCCATAAGGATCCAGTTTGCCCCCCCGGCAGGCCAATTGTAAGTGGTATAAATTCCATTACGGCCAGAATGGGAAAATATATAGATTTTTTCTTACAGCCCCTAGTAAGGAAAACTCCATCTTACTTAAAAGATACTAGCTCAACAATTAGACTTCTCGAGAACATCCCTTTAAGGGAGAGCTATATTATGGCTACGGCAGACGTGGCGTCACTGTATACGTGCATACCACACGATAAGGGTATTGATGCCGTCAAACACTTCCTGTCTCAGGAACACTCTTTGGCCTCTTTTCAGTGCGAATATATTGTCGAACTATTAGAGTTCGCGGCAAAACACAACTATTTTTGGTTTAACCACAACTTTTATCTCCAGCAACGGGGAGTGGCCATGGGAGCGAAATTCGCGCCTAGTCTCGCGAACCTATTCATGGCCAAGTGGGAGGAGGATGTCGTCTATGTCCATGAGACCAGGTCTCTGGTCTTGTGGACCCGCTACATAGACGACATCCTTCTCCTATGGAATGGCACCATGGAAGCGTTGGAGGAGTTTTTTGTGAGTCTGAATAATAACGACAGGGGTATAGCTCTGTCGTACCAAGCCAGTAAGACCAAGATTCACTTTTTGGACTTACAGATAGAGATTATCAACAATGAATTTAGATTCAGTACTTATTTTAAATCCACAGACCGCAACGGGTTTATTCCCGTTGATAGCTGCCACCATGCTTCGTGGTTAAATTCAGTTCCTCGGAGCCAATTTTTAAGACTCCGACGAAACTGCACTGAAAAGGAGACATTTTTCGAACAGGCCAAAATTTTGAAATCCAGGTTTGAGGATAAGGGGTACAACACTGACGACTTAAACCTGGAGATTCAAAAAGTTGTTAATATCGACAGGAGGTCTTTGCTGGAAGTCAAACCAAAAAGAGAATCTGACGGGAGGTTTAGATGGGCTTTGCTGACCTCTTTCTCAACACAGCACAGACAAATTAAAAATATTATGAGGAAACATTGGGGCGTCCTGAAGCAAGACAGCATTCTGGGCCCTCTTATCCCAGAGGAAGCCAATGTTATCTTCAGGGGTGTACCCTCCCTAAAAGGACAGATAGCCCCCAATATTATAAACCCCCCCATCCGTCCCCAGTTTTTTCATGATTGGACCGGTTTCTTTCCGTGTAGGAAATGCACGGCGTGTCAGCATAACAATATTAGAACACGTAAAGTATCTGAATTTACCTCTACAGTGACTGGAAGGAGATACACGATAAAACCATTCTGCACTTGCAGCACGAGATTTGTAGTGTATCTCATCACCTGCCCATGCCTTAAACAGTACATTGGCCGCACTACCAGAACATTTTCGATTAGGGTGGGCGAACACATTGCCATAATTAAAAGCAGAGACCCCAAACATACGGTCCCTAGGCACTACAAAGAATTCCATGGGGGCAACCCAGAGGGATCACAGTTCGTTATTATTGATAAATATACACCACCCTGGAGAGGGGGTGCTAGAATAAGGGGTGTGTCACGCCTCGAAATGTTCTGGGCATATGAGCTAAAAACTTTTGCCCCGTTGGGGCTCAATGTAGAGGTTGATGTTAATGCCTTTCTGGATGAGTCGTAAGGGATACAACATTTATGCCCGCGGATGTATTCCCGCACATTTTCATAATTTTATATTATATTTTTTATTTTTTGTGTCTACGTCTGTATTTCGGATGTTTTTACATACATGTGATATATGCTATAAAACGGGTATACCTGGGTCCATCCAGCTCACTTGATTCTGTTAAATTAAAAACATAATGGTTTATAGTCATACAAATTGTTTCTGCTTTTTTAATTATATTGTAACTGGGTGACACCAAGTTGCTTACGCTGTAGCTATATCGCCCTATTGCGGGACATATTATGCGAGTAACTATTAGTCCCCAGTGCCATACTTAGAGATTGACTGATAAGCCACTTCAGTGTAGTTTGTCTCAGCCCGTCGCTCCACCTTAACTATAGGTGGAGCGCAAGTGGTTGACCTACACTATTAATTCCGTTCTTTGCGCTGCGGTGTCACAGCGCGATATCGCGAGATTAGCTGAGGTCCGCGGACTTCCGGTAATCATCAGTGGAACGCAGGCGAGGTGTTTCGTGAGAACACTTCCGCCTTAGCGTCATGACGCTCTCTGTGGATATCTCTCCCTCAACGTCGTGACGCTACAGCGTTATATCGCGAGATACGGCGGGATCTCGGTGATACCCGACTAACAACAGGAAGCAATACTTAATAATTTTATTAATCAGCCAAATTGAAACAAATGTCTTGTTTTATTATAATAAGACGATAGATCTTTATTTTAGAAATATGGGGAACATATATCTCCACTTTAGAAATATGGGGAACATCTGACTTCCGTTTTTGAGGGTGGAACGCATGGACACACCCACCAAAACGAGGTCTGGAACGCACGCGGGTCCGCCATCTTGAGCAACCCGGAAGTGCTGTCTTTTGGAATCGATTGGGCTGGATTCACATCAGGATGATTACAGTCCCTATATTAGGGAGCCGGGCTGCAGTGGAGGGTACCCCAGGACGAAGTCTACTGAGACGAAACGCGTCGGGAGGACCCCACTGTCGCCCCCTTTTTATGTACAAGCGCTTTTTATCAACCTTTATCATGTAAGTGTATTCCTTTATTTAATAAATTTATGGTGTCTACGGTATCACGCTATGTAGTCCCTTCTTGTGCCCTCTATGAAACCCTGGTTGGAGAGATCCATCATTTCTTGTGGAGAAGACATATCTTTAGAAAAGACCTTCCCATTATCCTCAGGCTACAAAGATCTTCCCACCATTGCCAGGGTGCAATAAAAGCTGGTTTTGACCCTTACAGTATACACTGTCTTGGGTTCAAACCCTCCGGTAAGCCTCCATCTTTATACATTCAAGAGCACTGCATGTTTTGAAGACACAGTGGTGTTTGATTGGAGTTTGGTTTCCAGATGGACTATTCCATGCATTGATGAAACTTTTTAATATTACCAGAGAACGTTAATTTTTGAAACTGCTATATGTTGGTGAAGGCGCTCCTCACTTCACGGTTTTGGGTAGTAACCCTCTTAATTCCAACGTATAGACTGTTTTATTTTTGATTTTTTGGATCTTGTATAGTCATACTTTGCATGTATGTTTATTTATACACCATACTTTAAGTACAGGCCTTTTATACGTACCAGTTTTAAGGCATCTTACCATTTAGCGCTACACATTTTTGTATAATTATTCATCTGTTGGGCAACGATTCTAGTTGTAGTGTTAGCTGCTTATATTTTCTAGATCTATTTCAGAGCAAGCGCAAATTTATCAGTAGTGTGATTTTCAGAGATCAGGAGCGGCAGATGATTTTTATGTCCCCAGGCTGTGGTACTATGGCAGACTGCATTTTTTGTCAGTGAACCCAGGTCAGCACTCTCCACTCTTTCTTCAAGGCTTCCTTCCACCTCAGCTGAGGCTTCCGATGTCCAACCTGGGCCTTCCAGGCAGGAAGATGTGGAGGAGCCCAGCTTGAGTCAGGTAGAGCATTGTTCAACATATTTCTTGTCGTAAAATTAATGATGTTCTCTATACTGGCAGAGAAAAATCTCACTCTAGCACCTCACTAACTAGAGGGTGCTACACATATAATCAAAAATAAAATATTTTTTCTTCTCTCCATTTTGTCTTGCCTTCCAGAAAAAATAAATAAAAAAATAAATAAAATATTATATAAATAAATAAATAAAAAACTTCACACCAAAGTGAATCTAAAATGTGAAAACATTCAGGAAATCTTATATAAATCCATTAACAGTCCTCTTAGGGTGGCCAATAGATGACAAAACCATTTTCAGCCCGAAAAGGGTGTTCCAAGGGTGTGATGTGAACCAGAGAAATCCTCCACCAGTTATCACACATACTCTCTTACCAAATAGCTTTGACCACCAAATAAACAGCGGTCAAGCAGCACAGTCAGATGCCCAATAGCAATGGGTAGACTTCCAGGGGATCCACCGATTCACATAATTTGCATCAATCTCCAAGAGACCTGGATCGTTTCACCCACATGGTAAAAATCCTTCAAAAGTATAGATTAGAGAAGGAGCAAAGCCATAATAGTAGAGTGGTTGGAGGAGATGCTTTCAATACTGTCACAGGTACCATTGCTGCCCACACTGTTCAAGGCTTTCATACCTACATGCCTAGTCCAAAGCTTTTATTCTGGCAAACCACCCAAACCAGATTTTAGGATAAACAACTTGACCAGTCTCAAAATAGATGCTTGGCATCATGATATTAGAAGTTTAAAACAAAGGAGAAAGCAAGAAAGAAGACACTTGATTGTTTTAACACACCCATGGACAAACGGATTAACTACAAATAGACTCTCCTTACTGAAATCAGTAACTCAGGATACACATCACCTGTCTTTCCCTCCTTATTTATTTATATATTATTTTTTGATCATATGTTATATTTAGCGCTGCACCTACAGTATTTACCTGAACTGATGTTTATATGCAGGATCTTTCCAGCAGAAAGATTTTGAGTAAAAAACACAAGTTATGTTCTGTAAAGCCCTTGCGCATATGCGTGAACATGTAAATGTGTGTATGCGTATACATACGTAAAATTCTTATTCATTCTCTTGTAGCTGCCAGTGATGCAATTTAAATGTATACATTTTTATAGCATATACAAACATGTACGCATAAATTACCGAACCCAATTGTAAAATTTTCTCTATTTTTTATTTTTTACAGCTCTGAATGCATTGCTACATTCCTGATCTTTACACAGCTGTGTGCACTGTCGTATACTGTAGACAACAATGCACCTGTGTTCAGATCAGTCTTCATATGGGACATTTTTTTCCACCCATGTACAAAAGGCCTTCTATGGTCACTTACACAAACATTTTATTCTTGAACAAAAGACCCTGTACTAGACAAAGATCATTGTGTGCCTCATTTCTTCCTAATCACAGTAAGTATAACCAAAGCTGTGAAAAAGGCAGGTGTCTAGTTTAATAAAATAACTACCGATGCTTTCTAACTGCCTCAGAAAGCTAAGTAGTAAGCATTAAATGTCCCGTATAACTGTCCCTGTCAAAATGCATTATGATCACTCCCGCTTCCAGGAATGTGTCTATTATCCAGCAATATCATATAACGGAGAAAACACCTTTGTCATCTTCTTTTGCCCTTGTAGCAGGTTACTGACATACTAGCATAACTAGCTTCATTAAAATAGATACAAATTCCTCACAAAATGCATGTTATAGTCGCAAGCAAAAGTGTGTAACAAATGCCCAGCAATGTCTGACAGGGAGACTCTTCATCAGTGTCACAGGTTTAAAGGCCACGCAGATGGTCCATGAATCTCCAAGTGCTCCCATCACTGTCATAGGAAAATGTTGCACTCAGTGGTCCAATGTCACAAGTAATAATGGCACCAAGACTGCCCACCAGTATCTCAATTAAAAATGCCATAAAAATTGTTCAACACTGGAACTTAAAATATTAAAGAATGTTCTGCTTATTTGTGTTTTCAAGCTGACTTGGTTAAATTGATGATAGGCAACTCCTATCCTCATATTGATTAGTGGTTCCAAATTAATAATAACTACTGCAGTAGGGAACAGACACAAAAGATACGCTCAGCATCTTTCCAAATAACTGTTCTGCTTTATTATGACGCAATTGAAGGTTTTTATACACATGATTACGTAGGTATCACATTAATATTACAATTGTACGTTTATGGTAACAAGGGGCGTTACATAGGCAGTCTAATTCTAATCAGGACTCAAAAGAATGTAAACATGTACTGAAAACATTATTAGTGCTGTGTGCACAGTGAGGGCAGTGTGCAATACATACAAAATAGAATACAATTATATACAGAACTTACAAATTTCCATTACAGTCTCCCCTCAATATTTTGATCACTAACCATACCTGCTATCACCTTTAACCTGGAACCTCCACACGCTTAGGTGGAGGTAGTCCTGGCCAAAGAGGCAAAAAACTCCATTGTGGAGAAAATAATAGCTGAGCAACTTTTTTATTACAAAATGACTTTTCATTGTGAAAAACAAATGACTGATAAGACATATTTACAGAGTACTGGCTGTACACTCCTGTGGCCAGAATGGCCTTCAAGCTTAATTGTTGGCATGCTGACTTATCAGCATATGTAAACACAGACAATTCTACATAAAATGGAAGATGTACAAAAGATAAATATAAATATATATCCCTTACAATTAAAGTAATTGAATCAAAAAGCACCCTAGACTGTGATCACAAGAGGGAAACAAATCAAACACAGATATTTCTTTAATTTAGTCATTATTGCAGTGTCTGGTGGGGATCCAGGTGACTTTTCCTTCAAGTTTTGCAAAAACTACACATGAAATAGATGCTGTATTGTGTCTCCAAACATTTCCTTATATATAAATGTCTCTTAACAATCCACAAGTCACCTGGCCTTAGTTTTAGTTCCTTCCAAACTTTTAGGATCTGGAATTGGGGAGAAAACACATACATGAGTTTGTCAAAAACCTTAAAAGATCAGCAACATTCTCTGTGATATCCGAATGGAGGACTTCAGCTGCTGAGACAAAATATAAGCAAGTGAGTAACACACTCCCAAACCAAATCCCATAGGGAGAGAGTCCAACATCCCCCTTAGAGGCTTGCTAAAATATAAGAAAACATTCAGGCAAAAGTTTTCTAGTTTCTTACTCTACTTTGCTACATTGTAGACAGTAGGGGGTGTAAAAATAAAACCTCAAAACTTCCTATAAAAATGATTTCCTCTGTTACTCTCTGTACTTTCTGCACTCTATATTTACAATCTACTTCTGATAACACTTTCTACTGTGGCCTTTGCAGTAGCATTTGCCACTGGACATCCAAAAAACATGTCCATACAGACAAAATGCATACTCGTAAGATCCTAACTTGGGCATCTAAATATATCTTTTTGTAATCTCCGGAAGGGATGTTCAGCTTTTGGTAACACCTTTGGTAACAGGTAAAACAAGAAGTCGTATGTTATAAAATCAACTGTGGTGAACCCTGGCTCTATCCCCTGCTCATTTACTAAGGCAGCCATAACTGCTTGTGACTGATGACATGGTCCATGGGTCAAGCTGGAGGGAAAAGAGTGGCTGGCTGACATAAATGATCACCTTTTCCAAAGTCCTGTTTCATAAAAAGTTGCCCCCTGTGGACCACTTGTTCTTCTCGTTCTGGGGTCCTTAAAGTTGAATTATTAATCCCAGCTATACTGGGCCAGAACTAGGGTGGAATCTGTGAGTTGCACAGACCCATCAAGTGTCCGGGGCTGTAAATGCAGCATCCTTAGTCACCTGGTCTGCTTCCATGTGTGAAAGTTAATATGGCTACCTCAGCAAGAAGCTGGAAGGCTGAAAACAGCCAATCAAATTAACTTAGCATGCTTGATTGGTTTACCTGCCGAAGTAAAAACAAACTTCTGGCTCTTCGAATGGAACCAAAAGCTCTCTATATCTTGACTATCTATATAAATATACATTCTTTTTATAGCTCACAGGCTAAAACATGGAGCTCTGCTTCTTGAGCTGGGGAAAAAAGTATCCAATGACTTTGAATACAGAGTATCCTTCTGAGTGGTAAACTGCATCCTCAAATCTACAAAAAATGTAGAGGAACCATCGCTGGGTCAGGTGAGAGGGCCAATCAGCCATTATATACTAATGTCCATAGGAACTGCAGTCTCTGACCATCTCCTGTATTATATCTGCAGTCTCTGACCTTCTCTTGTATCATGTCTGCAGTCTCTGACCATCTCCTGTATTATATCTCCTGGGTCTTCAGGGAGTGTGTCCCGCACTGGGCTCATAGCAGCTGATTTCTACGTCATCAATTTTACACATGTGTCTTCCTTTGTCTCCATCCTCCTCCAATAGAGGCAATAAGGTGGCTGGGTTCAAATGTACGCATTTTTCATTGTTAGATTTGTACATAAACAAACTCATATTTTAAACCTTTCATTAGACAAACATTTAGTTAGCTGTATACTTTCTGCGCAGAATGTCAGACCATTAAAAATTAAATGTTTGACCAAAACAATATCTAACTTTGTCTAATAGCACCTTTGCATAAAAGCTACAGCTCTGAAATATCGGGATGAACCCTTCATTACTGGGTCCAGCTTGCATAAATATATTACAATGGCTTTTTTTCTATCATGCTGTTTGTGTAAGAACTCCAGTTTCATGTTTCAAAAGACAACTTTTTCCTGGCAATATTATAATAAATTATAACAATACCCAGCGGTCATGGAGAGATGTCCCTAAATCCAAAATATTCTTCTGCTTATACCACTGTACTTACAAGGAAAATGGGCGCATCATTTCACAATCCACACATTCTGCTTTGGATTTCAAAAATAAAAATAAATAAAAACAAAAAGGATCAACGATCTGTATGATGGACCAGAAAGCATCAAAAACTATAAAACAACTGGCTGCAGGTGGCATCTATCCTAACAGGATGTGTGGACTTGATGTGATGGGTCTGTTATATTTATATTTTACTTATTATTACTCTCACATCATGGACCGCACATCAAGTTATTATCAAAAACCTTAAAATTTCATTTTTGTAGAAAAACTTCTTATGTATCCCATCCATCTTGGCTTTGTTAAATATTATGGCAGCTGTATTCCAAATAACAACCTCATCTTAATCTTTTTTCCTCTCAATAAGGGCTTATTGAATAAATGTAAAATTACAAAAAATTGTTATCTTAATCTAAACTAATCCCATTTTTACAAATTTCCCCATTAACCTGGATTTCATTTTCAACCAAAGTTTGTCTAAACCAGTTTCAATATATCTATATTATTAATAAAACTGTTAAACTCATATTAGAAATGAATACTCATTATTACTTAATTTTACTTAATTTACCTTTTTTAAATGCACAGTTTCCACTCTCAAAGGATATTCAATTTGTGCAATACACGGTTAAATGTAACCTTCATTTTACCATGTTTGGAAAACAGATTCAAAATAATTGTGATCACATTGTTTACCATTAGATTCGTTAACCCGGCACATTTTGTTATAAATGTTTTGTGTAAAAAAAATGGCATTGGCATGGTGTCCTTCCAGCTTATCACTGACATCTCATCTCAGCCACATTCTTTCATGAGAGCACAAAGGAGGGGGTCACATCTGAGTACATGACACACACAAGGGATAGAACTAAAGATCCCAGCATTCGCACACACATACACCAATATCTCTCTAAAATCGCTTACATTAATCCCATTTGTACACTACACATGCATATCATTCTCTCACTTTCTTTTAACTCTCATTAATATTTCCCTGCCTAAATTCTGCTTTCCTTATTTTGTTCAGATATCTTTTATATCTAGCTTCTATGATCAGACGGGCAGCCAGAGTGCTCATCTCATCTTCCCTCTCTGACAACATATAAAGTATTCTGTTTTACCTCTCATTTCTCTGTTTCTGACTTTTACTAGTTGTAGTGCCTGACCCCAAATTCATCCCACAACATAACATGAAAATGTCCCTTTCTTTCTAGTGTTATTGTCACCCTTGATCCATCCTGCTCACATAGCTTTTTCTCTAGCTTTCCTCTGCATGATTCTTAGTCCCTGTGGACCTTGGTAACCCATGGTTACCCATTGTGGATCCCTGTCCACTTTAACAATTAATCTTGGGGCTCAATATAGGCGGAACTGCAGCTTCGGTTCATATATAGCGATCCTCTTGCGCTGGGCATTTTTGAGGGTCTCTTACCCTTCATTTCCTTACTTAATTCAATGCCCATAATGACTGGCCAGTCTTCTCTACATGTGCCTATACCCTCTTGCCTCTAAACTACTTTATCTAGCAGATGTACTACATATACCTGTGAACAGTTTCCCTTTCTTATCTATAACACTCCGATGGACAAAGGGGAGTAAAATAGGTACCCTTTGTCCCGAAAATGCCTTACCGATCAAGGAAGCCTGATAACTCAAATGTAAGCAAAAGGCTTACCTCAGCCGGCTGATTATCAGAAATTCCCGGATCGTCTCAAGCTTCTCGTTTCGGATACTCAGGGTCACCTGGAAACCCCTCCTGGCTGGCTCGCCATGCTGATATGGTTAAATTGATGATAGGCAACTCCTATCCTCATATTGATTAGTGGTTCCAAATTAATAATAACTACTGCAGTAGGGAACAGACAAAAAAGATACACTCAGCATCTTTCAAAATAACTGTTCTGCTTTATTATGATGCAATTGAAGGTTTTTATACACATGATTACGTAGGTATCACATTAATATTACAATTGTACGTTTATGGTAACAAGGGGCGTTACATAGGCAGTCTAATTCTAATCAGGACTCAAAAGAATGTAAACATGTACTGAAAACATTATTAGTGCTGTGTGCACAGTGAGGGCAGTGTGCAATACATACAAAATAGAATACAATTATATACAGAACTTACAAATTTCCATTACAAAGCACTGGAACCAGGAAACACAGGGCTGCAGATTGGGGGGCATTGATAAGGAATCCCATGATCTTATTCTTAATATCTTGTGTAAATAAATCCAGGTAACTAAAAGGGGGGAATGTAGCACACAGTCACACAAGGAACACCAGAGCTTGAGGGGGAGAGGCTGAGACAGCTAGCCCTGTCTGTATCAGCACGTCTAGAGCCAATGACTGAAAAAATAGGATGAGTGTCACCCTGCTGCCCTGTCAACCTGTGGCCCCCTTTTTCTGCCACCCTCCAATCCAAGCAGTCCTTAGTGAAAGTAAGTGCATTAAAAGTAGCTGTTAAGGGAGTGTAATTGCAGTGAGCTGTAAAAGTCTCTTGTTTCCCCAACCACGCCTGTAGTATGCCCACAGACCATCTGAAATAACAAAGTGTGCTGCCTCCAACTATCTTATATAGTATTCCAAACTGAAAGACAAATGCAAAATCTCCTGTGCTTGAGAGTAGACCCCAGAGATAGCAGTTGCCTAGATTCCTATCTTGGCTTTAATGGACATGCTGTGCCTTGCTGCCCTCTTACGACTGGGGAAGTCATGATACTCTGAAACCATAAAACAAAACAGAGGGCACACCAGCCTAGTGTATTATCCTCAAAACATTGGTTATTAAAAAAGTGATAAGTATTATTCTCACAAACCAACAGCTGCAACCTACATACCACACATCCTAAATGATACAATATGATACAATATTAGAGACAGATGTCCATATGAAACCGCATGCATTGTGAATCTTATGTTACATAATATGTACAATTTAAAAACATCACTTTTCTTGATATGGGCCATTGAATATGCAGCAGCATGTGGTGCTGGCTTTCAGATGGATCACAGTTATTAAAAGTTTCATGTACACAAGACACACAAGCAAACAGACAGGCACAAAATATATGGTTTTAAATATGTGTATGTATACTTTGCTTTTCTCCCTTTCTTGTGCAATTAGATCGATCTATAAAAAAGGGAAGCCTTACCCTCCACTTGTAAATGGTGGGGTCAGTGACACCGTTTTATGATCTTTTGTAGTATACAGTATATGCTGAGTATTATGTGTGGCTTCTTGATGGTATCAAGGTCCCCTGTACCTTAAAAGCTTAAAAGCTGACCACCACTGCTTTATTCTGCTCTTAGTTCATTGTACACAACCAGACATGGTGAACTGTAATTAAATGGCTGGATAGTTCAGTCGGGCAGGGTATCAGCTTGGAACCTTTTATTTTACAGGGTAATGTTTCACTGACAGTTAGTCTTATGATGTGTGGATGGCTGGGTAATGCTCCTAGCAGCCCTGCTGCTCTAGGCCACGGTTTATATTGGCTATTTAGAACTACAGCCTTCTCGGTAGGTCAAATTTTTAAATATGAGCCCCAGGTGCTGTTCCCACATATTATTTTTCTAGAGGAGCCCTACAGCTCATACCATGTCCTTATACTGTAAAGTGAGAAGCCAGGAAATTATGCTAAGTCTAGGTCACTTTAAAAAAAAAAAGAAGAAAAACAGGCTTTCTGTCAGATTCGAATGGAGATTTTCTTCCTTTGTCTGCTTTTGTTTCTTTGGAAAAAGCAAATCAATTTGTCTACCCCAATTTATCATGAAAACCAAGTTGACATTAATTGGGCTGTGTCATTACAACAACGGGTCAGATGTGCTCTACTTTAATAGACTTTACAGATTCTTAGTTTTATAGATATACCAAAAGAGCTCCAGTGCATTAGAGAAAGCTGAGGTCAACCCCAGAGTCACCCTGAAGAAATAAAAAGAGAAGGATTTATATAGCATGTACAGGGATTGTTGAAAGGAAGCAGGGGCCACGAACAGTGATTGTGCCAATAGAATCACAAATTGGAATGCAGCAGCTAAAGCACCAAAGGGTTCTGACCATGCCCTGCAGAGTAATAATTACTGCCGAAGAGCAATGTGATGTGTTTGTCTCTCTCTATAGAACAACTTTATACTGATCAGACCAAAAGGTTGAAATGCGAGAATAAAGATGCCACTTGTTGACAGACAACAAAACAGCTTTAAGTTCTCCCAGCTAATAAAAATGCATAATACGGTACTTTCATGAACGTGAGAAAAGCTATGTAATCTGGGACCTGAAATTCTAACAAAAACTTTGTATGTGTGTATCGCTGGTAGATTTCTGATCTACCATCTGATAGGTAAATTTTGTGAACTGCTTGTTAGGGGAGTTAGATTTGCCTCTGTTCCAGCTTGGCTGACATTGCGTGTGGTTCCACACTGAGCCGGTGGGTGTCGCTGTTACCATTGGCTGGTGTTGGAAGGGCAACGTGTCGAAGCGTATGGGTGCTCCTCTGTCCCGGAGACAACTCGGTGGAGGTGGTCCTCCGAGTTGCATTCTGGGAGAGGGTATTTATGGGACAGCCATATTTTGTGGTTCGTTCTACAGCCACCTGCTGGTCCTCCTGGCCAACAGGTATGCGTTAGAGTGCTACCTCGTGGTCCTCCGTTCCGGAGGCCTGTGCCGCTGCGGCGTGTGGGTTGGCCCAGAAGCATGTCTGGGGCCTACCACAGCAGCCGAGGAATGGTCCTGAGCTGTCTATCCAGAGTGAAGAAACTGGACAACTGAGAAGATCCCAGAGTGCTGGTCTGGAGAGGGGCCTGGTGACTCGGTTGGAGGACGTATCCTAAAGTAGTTCTACAGCATAGTACTGCCGGGTTGGCTTAGAGGTCCAAGTACTGTGTCTGACATTCACCGCAAAATTTAATACATCCTGTGGCAGAGGATCGTACGGGTTTATTTCAAGCAAGTCTGTGGCAGAGACTTTTGTTCGTGCTACATACTGGCTGCTAGGCAAGTGAGAGAGGCCTATCCAGGCAGACGTCACCCTGCGTGGAGCCACACAGCACTGTAAATGAGACTTTGTCAAAAGTTGTTAGTTCACTGCAGACACCGGCTGGGTCTATGGTGAGCAAATCCTTGGATTCCTGTGTGCCTCCTGGCATGGGAAAGAACAGATCCTTGCCCAAACGTGCACGTTTGCAGAGAATGTTAAACAAGCGTGTAGCTGTGGAGTATGGCTTGGAGTTCCCCTATGTCCCTCAAGACATAATGCAAGTGATTGAAGTTAACCGGGAACTTTGGTACAGTGACGCTGTTGGGGACTACTTGTCTGTGCCTAAGCCTTTCCGAAAGACTGGATGTTCTGTTAAAATGGATGAACGTTTTAGTGGATGTTTTATGCACTGGAACTTCAGTCGGCACATCTATGCTGACAAAGTGGTCATCTGCAGGCCCGGAAAAGATGATGTTGTATATTTCATTACCACAGTGGATAAACTGGGAAAGACACTGACCTTGCCAGATCCCCGGTTTTATTGGTAACTATGGACAAAAGAACTTTGAAGTTAGTTAGTTAATGTCAGTATAAAGAGACCTTCGTGGTCAAGGTCTGGATATTCATCTAAATGTTTTAAGTCCAAGGACTTCTTTTTGCTAGCCGGATTTCTTTCATGTGAAAAAAATTTATACAGGGATGGACTCCTAAAGATTATTTTTGATAATAGATTATGGGAAGAGAGTCTTATTTTTAAATGAGGCTTTGCGCCTGAAGTTGTATAGGATATATGTGTGTTTAATATGTTTTCCTTTTCAGGAATTATTTTATCTCCTATCAAGCTGTGAGGCTTTTCAGCTAGATAGATAATGAGGTTGTGGACAGTCATAGGATGGTTTTGTTTACGGACGTGAACATATTGTTTTATAGATGTTAATCTCATAATGTCTTTCCACTGTCTTTCCTTCTTCTCTATCTATCTAAGTTTTAAGCTCAAATACCTACTCCCAGGCTTGGGAGTTATTATCATTATTTTTGGACAGACGTTGGGGACAACGTCTATTGTAGTGGGGGGAGTATGTAGCGCTGGTAGATTTCTGATCTACCATCTGATAGGTAAATTTAGTGAATTGCTCGTTAGGGGAGTTAGATTTGCCTCTGTTCCAGCTTGGCTGACGTTGCGTGTGTTTCCACACTGAGCCGGTGGGTGTCGCTGTTACTATTGGCTGGTGTTGGAAGGGCAACGTGTCGAAGCGTATGGGTGCTCCTCTGTCCCGGAGACAACTCTGTGGAGGTGGTCCTCCAAGTTGCATTCTGGGAGAGGGTATTTATGGGACAGATGCCATGTTTTGGGGTTCGTTTTACAGCCACCTGCTGGCCCTCCTGGCCGACAGGTATGCGTTAGAGTGCTACCTCGTGGTCCTCCTTTCCGGAGGCCCGCGTCGCTGCGGCATGTGGGTGGGCTCAGAAGCATGTCTGGGGCCTACCACAGCAGCCGAGGAATGGTCCTGAGCTGTCTATCCAGAGTGAAGAAGCTGGACAACCGAGAAGATCCCAGGGGAGGACCCGTCATGGAAGGATCATGCAGAGTGCTGGTCTCGAGAGGGGCCTGGTGACTGGGTTGGAGGACGTATCCCAAAGTAGTTCTACAGCATAGTACTGCCTGGTTGGCTTAGAGGTCCAAGTACTGTGTCTGACATTCACAGCAAAATTTAATACATCCTGTGGCAGAGGATCGTACGGGTTTATTTCAAGCAAGTCTGTGGCAGAGACTTTTGTTCGTGCTACATACTGGCTGCTAGGCAAGTGAGAGAGGCCTATCCAGGCGAGCAAAGATTGTGTCCCACAAGGGGATTGCATCCGATTACAATATTCAACTTTAAAGGACGTTCTCAAGAATCCTAAAGAAAGGTATTTGAGCTTCCCTGCAGCTTCCCTCCTGCCTCTTTCCTGCTACTTCCTTCGTTACTTGGTTCAATAAAGCATTGAAAACGTACTCAACTGTTGGTGCTTTTATCGTCCAGAGGTAAACTCAACGGAACCCTAGACCCGGTGCCGGTGAAACAGAGTGAAGGTAACAAGCCCGCTTAAACCAGCAGCTCCACCAAGAGTTAGTGCTACATGTTCATCAATTATAGATCTGTATATGCACATCAGGGTAGAAAAACAGATATAAGCATTCATAAACATTTTTGGGTTTTCCCACCTGAAAATATTTATGGATACAGGCTTTTGCATCATACTGACAAAAGTGAGGCCTAAGGTGCATTATAACAAATGATGCTAGCATGCTACTTTGCATTTAAATCTGAACTTGTCATTCTATCTTGTCATTCTTGAGAATTACACAGTTTTCCCCCAAACTTCTGACTGGATAGTGAAAGAACAGCAGAAGACTGATGGTCATCTGTCTGCTCACCCTTACCTTTTCTTCTATCAACATGTTCATTGTCAGGCTTTCTGCATGCTGAACATCTTCCAGTCATGTCCCTTACTCTCTCAGTCTTGAGCATTATAGTTACATAGTTGCATAGTTAGTCAGGTTGAAAAAAGACATAAGTCCATCTAGTTCAACCATAAAAATAAATAAATAAATAATATCAAACAATCCCATATACCCAATCCTATACCCACAGTTGATCCAGAGGAAAGTGAAAAACCCCAGCAAAGCATGATCCAATTTGCTACAGCAGAGGAAACAATTCCTTCCTGACCCCCAAGAGGCAATCGGATTTTCCCTGGATCAACTTTACCTATAAATGTTAGTACCCAGTTGAATTGTGTGCATTAGGAAATAATCCAGGCCTTTCTTAAAGCAATCTACTGAGCTGACCAGAACCATCTCTGGAGGGAGTCTATTCCACATTTTCACAGCTCTTACTGTAAAGAAACCTTTCCGTATTTGGAGAAAAAAATCTCTTTTCCTCTAGGCATAAAGAGTGCCCCCCCTGTCCTCTGTGTTGACCATAAGGTGAATAACTCAACACCAAGTTCACTATATGGACCCCTTATATATTTTTACATGTTGATCATATCCCCCCTTAATCTCCTCTTCTCAAGAGAGAATAAATTCAGTTCCTCTAATGTTTCCTCATAGCTGAGCTCCTCCATGCCTCTTATCAGTTTGGTTGCTCTTCTCTGCACTTTCTCCAGTTCCCTGATATCCTTTTTGAGAACTGGTGCCCAAAACTGAACTGCATATTCCAGATGAGGTCTTACTAATGATTTGTACAGGGGCAAAATTATATCTTTCTCTCTGGAGTCCATACCTCTTAATACAGGAAAGGACTTTGCTCGCTTTGGAAACCGCAGCTTGGCATTGCATGTCATTATTGAGCTTATGATCTACCAAAACTCCCAGATCCTTCTCCACTATGGATTCCCCCAGTTGTACTCCCCCTAGTATGTATGAGGCGTGCATATTTTTATCCCCCATGTGCATTACTTTACATTAAACCTCATCTGCCACATAGTCGCCCAATTAGACAGTGCATTGAGGTCGGCTTGTAAATTGGAGACATCCTGTAAGGATTCCACTGCATAGTTTGGTGTCATCTGCAAAGACTGAAATGGTACTTTTTTTTATCCCAAACCCTATATCATTTATAAAGATATTAAAAAGTAAGGGTCCCAACACTGAACCTTGGGGTACACCACTGATAACCTTAGACCATTCATGATATGCACTTTGTCTTCAATGGTTTAACCTGGAAGATTTTCAAGTAACTATGCAATCAGTGCTTTAGGTACAGCACCCCATATGCATGTCTGACTTCTTCTTGTGTGGATCTCAATCAAAAGCCTTGACTTCCTTTGTCAGTCTGAAAAATGTCAGACATGCAGGAAATCCTTCTTCATGCTTTCTACAAAAGATCAACCAACACACAGAAATTTGGGATTCAGAGTTTCCTTTTAGTCAGGTACATCCTATGAATATACCCAATATAGTCAAAAGTATTGGGACACCTGCCTTTACACGCACATGAAATTAAACCCTTTTGCTGACAGGCCCTGTGCTCCACTTTTAAACTTAGCTGGTCAGGCCATTTTTGCAATTTTTCCATTGCTTTTTTATTTTTCCCTTTCAGGTTTCAGAGTTTGTTAAAGACCCCCCAGACCATATATTTTCTGAAAGCATATGACCAGTAGAATACAAATAAGGTAATAAGATATGTGGCGCTACCTCAATCTCAATGTGATAAAAGAAAAATAAAATGTAAAAGGGTTAGAAACCTCAACAAATGAAAAAAATATTCAAAAAAAGTGTTCAAAATACTGAATAAGTATATCAATAAAGTGCAGTGTGTACACAATGAGGAGAATACTAGAATAAACAAAATCAATGTGAACAGTGTCACATGGTATATGAAGTGTCTAATCAATCAAACACATACTGACATCTGATAATTAATGGTGAAAAAAGTGAAGATAATAAATATTCAAAATTGCTGTGTGGGTGTTTCAATAAAATGCAATGTGCACACAATAAATAAAATATACACAATGTACAAAACACTGTGGAAAGGTGTCCAATCAAACATGTGAACTGACATCTAATAAATAATAATAATAATTGTGGAGACAATGAAGTATATTCAAAAACTAATACATTTCTAATGCGACTCCCAAAGAGGAATAATTATACCGTGCCAAAATAAGGTGAAATTAGTGCAGTCCAAAAACATGTAATGCGACTTCCAATGTGACTGGCTCCCAATGTCAGCAAGAGAAAATCTTTAAAAAGTGAGAAAGGTGCAAGTGCAGTGGCAGCAAATGACTCTACACAGTTCATCCAATCTTGCTCCGATGTGCGGTGACCATTTCCCCCAGCCTCTCACCTGTAGTAGTGGCCCCCAATGGGCCGAGTCGGGCTTAGATCACCAAATAAGCAGCAGTGAATACACAGGCTCGGCTTCCCCAGAATAGGCTCCCAATCCAAGCTCCAGCTCCCGGGGGGGTGTAAAACTGACGCTCTCCCACGCTCAGCCGGTATTTTCAAATGGATAATGGAAGGAAGAAAATGGGCTTCCCTGCTCCTCTCTGCCTGCTCTGCTGCTTATCCGAACAAACAGAATACAAATAAGGTACTAAGGACACAATGATATTTGCACAAACGTTTATCAATACTACAATATTTTCACTAAAAATACACTAAAATCGTTATTAGCAGATAAAAACAGCACATTTTACAAAATTTCTACTAAATATAAAAGCTATCCTGTATTAAGTTAATAAACAACCACTATTTGTAAATTTTAGATTGCATCTTTTTGCGAAATGGTGAAAATCTAACATACACAAAAAAATATATATATAAATATCCACATTTCTCTAAAAATCTGAAGGTTTTCCTTTTTCACTTACAGCTTTCAGAGTTTGTAAAAGACCCCCCAAACCATATATTTTCTGAAAGCACATGGCCAGTAGAATAAACGGCTGCACAGGCATAGCTGCTGTTCCCAATCTGACATCTATGTGGGTGTGGGTACACGACCCCAAAGCAGACAGTTTGAGCTCAGAGAGAAATTGGGAGCAACAGCTCTGTTCGTGCAGTTGCTACATCCCAATTGACATCAATGGGACTGCCTGCACAGGGATGCACGGAACACCTGTGCATCCCTGTAAAGGTCAGCCTTGTAGGGATGTACGCTGTGTATTCCCTGAGTGAACAAGGTCTTAGGCCCCTTTCACACAAGCATACCAATCGTGTCTGCTTGTCCATTTTTCAGGCGGGCCCAATCGGACCACCCGTTGTTCTCTATGGAGAGGCTGATGTAAATGGACATGTATCTGTTTGCACCCGCCTACATCCGATCCGGCCTGCTAAAAACAGACGGATGGGGATCCTATTCCCCATCCATCTTGCAGATTGGATCGGATGGAAATGGACAGGTGGTCCATTTCCATCCGACCGCCCTACAGAGAACAGCGGGCTGTGTCCGTGTCCGCTCTGCATCAGTGGAGTGGACGCACCCCTGTCATCTGTCTGCTCAGCGGGGATCAGCAGACAGATCTCCAACTGAGCAGGTGGATCTGCTTGACAGGGTTAGCTCCATGTGAAAGGAGTCTGACTTCTTCTTGTGTGGATCTCAATCAAAAGCCTTGACTTCCTTTGTCAGTCTGAAAAATGTCAGACATGCAGGAAATCCTTCTTCATGCTTTCTACAAAAGATCAACCAACACACAGAAATTTGGGATTCAGAGTTTCCTTTTAGTCAGGTACATCCTATGAATATACCCAATATAGTCAAAAGTATTGGGACACCTGCCTTTACACGCACATGAAATTAAACCCTTTTGCTGACAGGCCCTGTGCTCCACTTTTAAACTTAGCTGGTCAGGCCATTTTTGCAATTTTTCCATTGCTTTTTTATTTTTCCCTTTCAGGTTTCAGAGTTTGTTAAAGACCCCCCAGACCATATATTTTCTGAAAGCATATGACCAGTAGAATACAAATAAGGTAATAAGATATGTGGCGCTACCTCAATCTCAATGTGATAAAAGAAAAATAAAATGTAAAAGGGTTAGAAACCTCAACAAATGAAAAAAATATTCAAAAAAAGTGTTCAAAATACTGAATAAGTATATCAATAAAGTGCAGTGTGTACACAATGAGGAGAATACTAGAATAAACAAAATCAATGTGAACAGTGTCACATGGTATATGAAGTGTCTAATCAATCAAACACATACTGACATCTGATAATTAATGGTGAAAAAAGTGAAGATAATAAATATTCAAAATTGCTATGTGGGTGTTTCAATAAAATGCAATGTGCACACAATAAATAAAATATACACAATGTACAAAACACTGTGGAAAGGTGTCCAATCAAACATGTGAACTGACATCTAATAAATAATAATAATAATTGTGGAGACAATGAAGTATATTCAAAAACTAATACATTTCTAATGCGACTCCCAAAGAGGAATAATTATACCGTGCAAAAATAAGGTGAAATTAGTGCAGTCCAAAAACATGTAATGCGACTTCCAATGTGACTGGCTCCCAATGTCAGCAAGAGAAAATCTTTAAAAAGTGAGAAAGGTGCAAGTGCAGTGGCAGCAAATGACTCTACACAGTTCATCCAATCTTGCTCCGATGTGCGGTGACCATTTCCCCCAGCCTCTCACCTGTAGTAGTGGCCCCCAATGGGCCGAGTCGGGCTTAGATCACCAAATAAGCAGCAGTGAATACACAGGCTCGGCTTCCCCAGAATAGGCTCCCAATCCAAGCTCCAGCTCCCGGGGGGGTGTAAAACTGACGCTCTCCCACGCTCAGCCGGTGTTTTCAAATGGATAATGGAAGGAAGAAAATGGGCTTCCCTGCTCCTCTCTGCCTGCTCTGCTGCTTATCCGAACAAACAGAATACAAATAAGGTACTAAGGACACAATGATATTTGCACAAACGTTTATCAATACTACAATATTTTCACTAAAAATACACTAAAATCGTTATTAGCAGATAAAAACAGCACATTTTACAAAATTTCTACTAAATATAAAAGCTATCCTGTATTAAGTTAATAAACAACCACTATTTGTAAATTTTAGATTGCATCTTTTTGCGAAATGGTGAAAATCTAACATACACAAAAAAATATATATATAAATATCCACATTTCTCTAAAAATCTGAAGGTTTTCCTTTTTCACTTACAGCTTTCAGAGTTTGTAAAAGACCCCCCAAACCATATATTTTCTGAAAGCACATGGCCAGTAGAATAAACTGCTGCACAGGCATAGCTGCTGTTCCCAATCTGACATCTATTTGGGTGTGGGTACACGACCCCAAAGCAGACAGTTTGAGCTCAGAGAGAAATTGGGAGCAACAGCTCTGTTCGTGCAGTTGCTACATCCCAATTGACATCAATGGGACTGCCTGCACAGGGATGCACGGAACACCTGTGCATCCCTTTAAAGGTCAGCCTTGTAGGGATGTACGCTGTGTATTCCCTGAGTGAACAAGGTCTTAGGCCCCTTTCACACAAGCATACCAATCGTGTCTGCTTGTCCATTTTTCAGGCGGGCCCAATCGGACCACCCGTTGTTCTCTATGGAGAGGCTGATGTAAATGGACATGTATCTGTTTGCACCCGCCTACATCCGATCCGGCCTGCTAAAAACAGACGGATGGGGATCCTATTCCCCATCCATCTTGCAGATTGGATCGGATGGAAATGGACAGGTGGTCCATTTCCATCCGACCGCCCTACAGAGAACAGCGGGCTGTGTCCGTGTCCGCTCTGCATCAGTGGAGTGGACGCACCCCTGTCATCTGTCTGCTCAGCGGGGATCAGCAGACAGATCTCCAACTGAGCAGGTGGATCTGCTTGACAGGGTTAGCTCCATGTGAAAGGAGTCTTAATATGTTTTTTTTATTTTTTTTACTTTTTTATTTTTTTTTACAATTATATTTTTACTTTTTTTTTGGGGGGGGGGGGTGTCTTTAGTGAAATATCAGAGATCTAAACATTCCCCCATATCTTTTTTTTTGAGACAGAGAAAGGGACTGAAGACAGTCCCTTTCTCTGTAGCACTTTACATGAATGAATAAGGAGCCTGTATCAAGATTCCTCATTCATTCATAAACTAACAGTCTGACACATAATAAACAAAATATTCAGGTGCTATACAAATGATTTACAAATATAATGAATGAAAAATAATTCTCCGCAGCTGGAAAGGAAAAAAACTTGAGCATCACAAAGGTGCCCAAACATGGAAAACCAACACAGAAGTCCTCACTGAAATAGTGCTGAAGGGTGAGAGTCAGTGCAGCCACAACTTGATACTTATAAGACTGGTGGCTGGTAAATGTAGTTCCACATGAATTGATGACCAGAAGAAGAAACATGTATAATAGTAAAAATGTATTGGTCAAGCAAACAATCCATAAAAACAAATCCTTGCTAAAAGCCACACTGATTAATGATATTGTCAGTAGCAGGAATGCCAATATGAAGTGGGCCTTACAGCCCTCCAACATTTTCTGTTTAGGGACCCTAATATGAACCATCGACAGGCTCAGTTCTTGGTAGATGCTACCAAAGTCTGTGTTAGGTACCTGGTAGTAGAGCCCGACTGGTAGGAGAAGACCTCTCTTACAACTCTGGTTCAAGAGCCACTGGAGTGGGAACAGTGGTCTCGAGAGCACAGCAGGGTAGGAGTGCCTTGGAAGTTGCAGCAGCTGGTACTGTAGCAGGGTGGAGATCCTTCAGGGATGGCTGGAACTGCAGAGACATCTGAGGCAGTAGCAGGTCAGTGACCTGAAGAGCTGGAGGATGCGGAGGCAGCTGCAGCTGGAACTGGATAAGACAAACCAGAAGATACAGCACACACTGGATAAGCAGGGCCGGTCCCAGGCGGGTGCACGGGGTGCAGTGCACCCAGGCACCAGAGAGGTGGGGGCGCTGAAGCGCCAGAGTGCTCCCTTCCCTCCTCCTCCTCCCCTCCGTGTCCAGAAGTAACTCTGTCCGCAGTAGCTCACTGCCGCGGAGCGGCCGCGCCGGCGCCGCTGTGCTTTACATTGCTAGAGCCTGTCCCCCCTCCCTCCTCCTCCTCCTGTCAGAGGAGAGCAGCCGCCGGAGATCGGAGCGGCTGGTCTCTGTGTTGAGAGAGACCAGCCGCGCAGTGACTTCGCTGGGGGGAGTGGGGAGGGGGGGCGGCCCGTGCCTGCAGCCTGACACAGGTTCTCTCTCTCATCCGCTGTCTCTCACTCCCGCCTAAGCTGATGCCTGCAGCCTGTCTCGATCTGTTCATGGCTGCACACTGTCCTCTCTAGCTGCTGCCCGGGTGTTAATGTGTCTGTCTGTACTGATAGAGGGAGGTTTGTCCCTGGGGCGGTCTGTGCTAATGGGGGGGTTGTCCTGGGGGGCGGTCTGTACTAATGGGGGGGTTGTCTTGGGGGGCGGTCTGTACTAATGGGGGGGTTGTCCTGGGGGGGCGGTCTGTACTAATGGGGGTGTTGTCCTGGGGGGGCGGTCTGTACTAATGGGGGGGTTGTCCTGGGGGGGCGGTCTGTACTAATGGGGGGGTTGTTCTGGGGGGCGGTCTGTACTAATGTGGGGTTGTCCTGGGGGGTCTGTACTAATGGGGGGTGTCCTCGGGGGTCTGTACTAATGGGGGGGTTGTCCAGGGGGGGCGGTCTGTACTAATGGGGGGTTGTCCTGGGGGGGCGGTCTGTACTAATGGGGGGTTGTCCTGGGGGGTCTGTACTAATGGGGGGGTTGTCCTGGGGGGTCTGTACTAATGGGGGGTTGTCCTGGAGGGTCTGTACTAATGGGGGGTTGTCCTGGGGGGTCTGTACTAATGGGGGGGTTGTCCTGGGGGGTCTGTACTAATGGGGGGGTTGTCCTGGGGGTCTGTACTAATGGGGGGTTGTCCTGGGGGTCTGTACTAATGGGGGGGTTGTCCTGGGGGGTCTGTACTAATGGAGAGGGAGTTGTCTTGGGGGGGTCTGTACTAATGGAGGGGGGATTTGTCCTGGGGGGTCTGTACTAATGGAGGGATTTGTCCTGGGGGTCTGTACTAATGGAGGGTTGGTTTGTCCTGGGGGGTCTGTACTAATGGAGGGGGGTTGTTCTGGGGGGGTCTGTACTAATGGAGGGGGGTGTTTGTCCGGGGGGTCTGTACTAATGGAGGGGGGGTCCTGGGGGGGGCTGTACTAATGGAGGGGGGTTTGTCCTGGTGGGGGGTCTGTACTAATGGAGGGGGGTTTGTCCTGGTGGGGGGTCTGTACTAATGAAGGGGGGATTTGTCCTGTGGGGGTCTGTACTAGTGGAGGGGGGGTTCTCCTGGGGAGTCTGTAGTAATGGAGAGGGTTTGTCCTGGGGGGTCTGTACTAATGGAGGGGGAGTTTGTCCTGGGGGGGTCTGTACTAATGGAGGGGGGTTTGTCCTGGGGGGTCTGTACTAATGAAGGGGGGATTTGTCCTGTGGGGGTCTGTACTAGTGGAGGGGGGTTCTCCTAGGGGGTCTGTACTAATAGAGGGGGGTTTGTCCTGGGGGTCTATACTAATAGAGGGGGGGTTTGTCCTGGGGGTCTGTACTAATGGAGGGGGGTTGTCCTGGGGGGGTCTGTACTAATGGAGGGGGGTTGTCCTGGGGGGGTCTGTACTAATGAAGGGGGGCTTTGTCCTGGGGGGATCTGTACTAATGGAGGGGGGGTTGTCCTGGTGGGGGTCTACTAATGGAGTGGGGGTGGTTTGTCCTGGGGGGGTCTATACTGATGAAGGGGGGTCTGTACTGAGAGAGGGGTTTATACTTAGTGGGGGTCTATACTTAGTGGAGGGAGGTCTGTACTGAGGGGTGACTAAAGTTGGTGGAAGGAGGGTGACACCATGTAATACCGCACCTGGTGACACCAACCCTAGTGACGTCACTGCAGCTGCAGGCTCTTCTTTCGCCCCTTCCCCTCCCTCTCCCTCTCCTCCGCACGTGCACTGCTATACTAGTGAGCGGCGCTGGTCAGCACAGCCTCCCACTATGTTTCTTCCCCCGCCTTCATATCAGCCAGGGAAAAATAGAATAGAAAAAGGAGAAGAGGATTGTGGGACATGTAGTCCCGAGGACTGGCAGCCCCACTGTAACACGGAAACTGCAGTCCACACAGCAGGCTCAGCTGAATGGGAGAGAGAGAGATACAGGAGCCAGAGGGAAAGCCACACAGCCTGGTGCCATCCCTGGCGGAGAAAGGAATGGAGTCATTGCCAGAATACAGATCTGGGTGCTACCCAGCGGAGTCACCACGGGCAATTCAGAGTGAGCTTACTCCTGATCAGAGGAACCATCGCTGGGTCAGGTGAGAGGGCCAATCAGCCATTATATACTAATGTCCATAGGAACTGCAGTCTCTGACCATCTCCTGTATTATATCTGCAGTCTCTGACCTTCTCTTGTATCATGTCTGCAGTCTCTGACCATCTCCTGTATTATATCTGCAGTCTCTGACCTTCTCTTGTACCATGTCTGCAGTCTCTGACCTTCTCTTGTATCATATCTGCAGTCTCTGATCATCTCCTGTACCATGTCTGCAGTCTCTGATCATCTCCTGTACTATGTCTACAGTCTCTGATCATCTCCTGTACCATGTCTGCAGTCTCTGACTGTCTCTTGTATCATGTCTACAGTCTCTGACCATGTCCTCTACTATGTCTGCAGTCTCTGACCATCTCCTGTATTATATCTGCAGTCTCTGACCTTCTCTTGTATCATGTCTGCAGTCTCTGACCATCTCCTGTATCATGTCTGCAGTCTCTAATCATCTCCTGTACTATGTCTGCAGTCTCTGATCATCTCCTGTACTATGTCTGCAGTCTCTGATCATCTCCTGTACTATGTCTGCAGTCTCTGACCATCTCCTGTATTATATCTGCAGTCTCTGACCTTCTCTTGTACCATGTCTGCAGTCTCTGACCTTCTCTTGTATCATATCTGCAGTCTCTGATCATCTCCTGTACCATGTCTGCAGTCTCTGATCATCTCCTGTACTATGTCTAGAGTCTCTGATCATCTCCTGTACCATGTCTGCAGTCTCTGACTGTCTCTTGTATCATGTCTACAGTCTCTGACCATGTCCTCTACTATGTCTGCAGTCTCTGATCATCTCCTGTACCATGTCTGCAGTCTCTGATCATCTCCTGTACTATGTCTACAGTCTCTGATCATCTCCTGTACCATGTCTGCAGTCTCTGACTGTCTCTTGTATCATGTCTACAGTCTCTGACCATGTCCTCTACTATGTCTGCAGTCTCTGATCATCTCCTGTACCATGTCTGCAGTCTCTGATCATCCCCTGTACTATGTTTACAGTCTCTGATCATCTCCTGTACCATGTCTGCAGTCTCTGATCATCTCCTGTACTATGTCTGCAGTCTCTGATTATCTCCTGTACCCTGTCTGCAGTCTCTGATCATCTCCTGTACCATGTCTGCAGTCTCTGACCAACTCCTGTACCATGTCTGCAGTCTCTGACCATCTCCTGTACCATGTCTGCAGTCTCTGACTGTCTCTTGTATCATGTCTGCAGTCTCTGATCATCTCCTGTACTATGTCTACAGTCTCTGATCATCTCCTGTACTATGTCTACAGTCTCTGATCATCTCCTGTAACATGTCTGCAGTCTCTGATCATCTCCTGTATCATGTCTGCAGTCTCTGACCAACTCCTGTACCATGTCTGCAGTCTCTGACCATCTCCTGTATCATGTCTGCAGTCTCTGACCAACTCCTGTACCATGTCTGCAGTCTCTGATCATCTCCTGTATCATGTCTGCAGTCTCTGACCAACTCCTGTACCATGTCTGCAGTCTCTGATAATCTCCTGTATCATGTCTGCAGTCTCTGACCAACTCCTGTACCATGTCTGCAGTCTCTGATCATCTCCTGTACCATGTCTGCAGTCTCTGACTGTCTCTTGTATCATGTCTGCAGTCTCTGATCATCTCCTGTACTATGTCTGCAGTCTCTGACCATCTCCTGTACCATGTCTGCAGTCTCTGACCATCTCCTGTACCATGTCTGCAGTCTCTGACTGTCTCTTGTATCATGTCTACAGTCTCTGACCATCTCTTGTATCATGTCTGCAGTCTCTGACCAACTCCTGTACCATGTCTGCAGTCTCTGACCATCTCCTGTATCATGTCTGCAGTCTCTGACCAACTCCTGTACCATGTCTGCAGTCTCTGATCATCTCCTGTATCATGTCTGCAGTCTCTGACCAACTCCTGTACCATGTCTGCAGTCTCTGATAATCTCCTGTATCATGTCTGCAGTCTCTGACCAACTCCTGTACCATGTCTGCAGTCTCTGATCATCTCCTGTACCATGTCTGCAGTCTCTGACTGTCTCTTGTATCATGTCTGCAGTCTCTGATCATCTCCTGTACTATGTCTGCAGTCTCTGACCATCTCCTGTACCATGTCTGCAGTCTCTGACCATCTCCTGTACCATGTCTGCAGTCTCTGACTGTCTCTTGTATCATGTCTACAGTCTCTGACCATCTCTTGTATCATGTCTACAGCCTTTGACCGTCTCTTGTATCATGTCTGCAATCTCTGACCAGCTTCTGTACCATGTCTGCGGTGTCTGACTGTCTCTTGTATCATGTCTGCAGTCTCTGACCATCTATTCTATCTTGTCTGTAGTCTCCGACCATCTCCTGTATTATGTTTGCAGTTTCTGACCATCTCTTGTATCATGTCTGCAGTCTCTGATCATCCCCTGTACTATGTCTGCAGTCTCTGACCATCTCCTGTACTATGTCTGCAGTCTCTGATCATCCCCTGTACTATGTCTGCAGTCTCTGATCATCTCCTGTACCACGTCTGTAGTCTCTGATCATCTCCTGTACTATGTCTGCAGTCTCTGATAATCTCCTGTATTATGTCTGCAGTCTCTGATCATCTCCTGTACCATGTCTGCAGTCTCTGATTATCTCCTGTACCATGTCTGCAGTCTCTGTTCATCTCCTGTACTATGTCTGCAGTCTCTGATCATCTCCTGTACTATGTCTGCAGTCTCTGATTATATCCTGTACCATGTCTGCAGTCTCTGTTCATCTCCTGTATTATGTCTGCAGTCTCTGATCATCTCCTGTACCATGTCTGCAGTCTCTGTTCATCTCCTGTATTATGTCTGCAGTCTCTGATCATCTCCTGTACTATGTCTGCAGTCTCTGATTATCTCCTGTACCATGTCTGCAGTCTCTGATCATCTCCTGTACCATGTCTGCAGTCTCTGACCAACTCCTGTACCATGTCTGCAGTCTCTGACCATCTCCTGTACCATGTCTGCAGTCTCTGACTGTCTCTTGTATCATGTCTGCAGTCTCTGATCATCTCCTGTACTATGTCTACAGTCTCTGATCATCTCCTGTACTATGTCTACAGTCTCTGATCATCTCCTGTAACATGTCTGCAGTCTCTGATCATCTCCTGTATCATGTCTGCAGTCTCTGACCAACTCCTGTACCATGTCTGCAGTCTCTGACCATCTCCTGTATCATGTCTGCAGTCTCTGACCAACTCCTGTACCATGTCTGCAGTCTCTGATCATCTCCTGTATCATGTCTGCAGTCTCTGACCAACTCCTGTACCATGTCTGCAGTCTCTGATAATCTCCTGTATCATGTCTGCAGTCTCTGACCAACTCCTGTACCATGTCTGCAGTCTCTGATCATCTCCTGTACCATGTCTGCAGTCTCTGACTGTCTCTTGTATCATGTCTGCAGTCTCTGATCATCTCCTGTACTATGTCTGCAGTCTCTGACCATCTCCTGTACCATGTCTGCAGTCTCTGACCATCTCCTGTACCATGTCTGCAGTCTCTGACTGTCTCTTGTATCATGTCTACAGTCTCTGACCATCTCTTGTATCATGTCTACAGCCTTTGACCGTCTCTTGTATCATGTCTGCAATCTCTGACCAGCTTCTGTACCATGTCTGCGGTGTCTGACTGTCTCTTGTATCATGTCTGCAGTCTCTGACCATCTATTCTATCTTGTCTGTAGTCTCCGACCATCTCCTGTATTATGTTTGCAGTTTCTGACCATCTCTTGTATCATGTCTGCAGTCTCTGATCATCCCCTGTACTATGTCTGCAGTCTCTGACCATCTCCTGTACTATGTCTGCAGTCTCTGATCATCCCCTGTACTATGTCTGCAGTCTCTGATCATCTCCTGTACCACGTCTGCAGTCTCTGATCATCTCCTGTACTATGTCTGCAGTCTCTGATAATCTCCTGTATTATGTCTGCAGTCTCTGATCATCTCCTGTACCATGTCTGCAGTCTCTGATTATCTCCTGTACCATGTCTGCAGTCTCTGTTCATCTCCTGTACTATGTCTGCAGTCTCTGATCATCTCCTGTACTATGTCTGCAGTCTCTGATTATATCCTGTACCATGTCTGCAGTCTCTGTTCATCTCCTGTATTATGTCTGCAGTCTCTGATCATCTCCTGTACCATGTCTGCAGTCTCTGACCATCTCCTGTATTATATCTGCAGTCTCTGACCTTCTCTTGTACCATGTCTGCAGTCTCTGACCATCTCCTGTACTATGTCTGCAGTCTCTGACCAATTCCTGTACCATGTCTACAGTCTCTGTCCAGCTCTTGTATCATGTCTGCAGTCTTTGACCGTATCCTGTATTATGTCTGGGGACTCTTTCTAACAGAAGCCCTCTCTGTGTGGATCAGAGAGTCTCCCCTCCAGGTCTCATTAGTGTTCTCTCTTCCTGTATTTTCTTTATTGTTAAGAGATCATGGGAGGATTTCAGGGTAACAAAGACTTCTTAGGGGAGCAGCTCTGTATTTGAGTCGTTGCCATAGAATCATTTGTAAAGGGGTGGAGTTGGTAAGATGACCACGCCCATGTGGGGGCGCCAGAAATATTTCTGCACCCAGGCGCCGGTGACCCTAGGATCGGCCCTGTGGATAAGGCAGCAGAGTGGTCAGACAAGCCGGGTCAAAAACGGGTAATCAGGCAGGCAGATTCAGCAGACCTAAACAGGGTCAGATAACAGGCAGAGGTTCAGCAACAGGTATCAAGCAAAAGTCCATAAACAGAGTCAGGCAAGCTAAGATCAGGTTAGAAGGGAGAGAAGGGAGGTCAAACAGGAGCCGGATCAGTAGGTAGGATCAGCAAACAGGTTTTAGATTACAAGGCACAGAGCTGCAGACGAAACAGCGCTGCACAAGTGCAGCTGCAATTCTTTTAAAGTCCTCTTGGTGCCAAACGGTGCTAGCGCAAACGCGTGTGCCCGCTGTGCGCGCACGTGCGCCTGAGGGCCGAGCTGGCGCACACAGGGAAACAGGCGCTGGTTTCCAAACTGGACAGGGGCGCGCATGCGCATGTGCGCATGCATGTTCGCCCAATCTGTGCTGGCAGGCCCCTGACAGTGTGTTTGGAACATAACTATTTTCTGTTCCAGGATAAATTCTATCTCCAAACAAATGGCACAGCAATGGGAGCCAGTTTTGCTCCCTCCTATGCAATATCATTTTGGGGTTTTGGGAGGAGAATTTTATTTGGAGCCATGACCCTTTTGCCAGATATATTGTGTTCTTAGGTCGATATATCGACAACATCTTGTTAATTTGGAGTGGGAGTCGTGAGGATTTCACAGCCTTTGTTGCACACTGCAATAACAGTCATTTGGGTCTTAGTTTCACCTACGTAATAGACTCTGTGTCTCTGGTGTTCTTGGATTTGGAAGTGTTCTATGAGGATAGAGTCATCAAAACTAGAAATCACTGCAAGCCCACCATTCTTATTTTCATTACTCTAGTTGCCACCATCCTGCTTGGCGTAGGAACATTCCCTCTGGACATTTCCAAAAGGTTGCGCAGGAATTGTACCAGAGAGGAGGTGAATTTTAAGCAAAAAGGTTACCCCAGTGATCTAATTCAAGATGCCTTTGCCAAATTTCTTACAGCTCCGTCCCCCTCCCAGACCAAGAAGCGGGACAGAAAGGGTGCTTATCACAGTGAAAACAGTGTAAGGTTCATAACCGGTTTCAATAGTGAGTATAAGTCTATCACTAAAATAATAAAAAAACACTGGCACATTCTTCAAATAGATCCCAAATAGGCCCCAATCTTCCATCTGCTCCCCAGGTCACTTTCAGAAGGCCACGTACTGTTAAAAATATTATTGCACCTACCCTGTTTCCCCGAAAATAAGACCTAGTGTGATCATCGGTGATGGCTGCAATATAAGCCCTACCCCCCAAAGAAGCCCTAGTTAAAGTCCTTGTCGGTCTTGTTTTCAGGGTAGGGCTTATTTTCGGGGAAACAGGGTATGGCTTATTTGGGGGTAGGGCTTATATTGCAGCCATCACTGACAACCACGCTAGGTCTTATTTTCGGGGAAACAGGGTAGTAAGATCAAAAGCACACGCAATAAGAGTCCTATTTTGATAACATTAGGGGGTCCTTTCAATGCAAAAAGAGAGGCTGTCTAACTTGCCAGTTCAGACACTGCAATCATCTTTTACAGAGAGAGTTCTCAAAATCTTCAACTTTAATCAGTTTATAACTTGTTACTCAAAATATGTTGTTTACATGCTTACATGCCCTTACAACCCTTAATATGTTGGGTCCACAAAGCACACCTTAAGAAAACGGATAGGTGATCACGGTCATTTTATTTCCAGTCTCTGTGACAGCGTGCCCAGAAATGTTAAGACTTACCATAATCAAAACATCAAAGATCTGTCTGTTAGTGATATTGAGTGCATACCAGAGAGTAGTTTGATTACCAATTAAAGATTTTCCCTATTGTGTAAGAGGGAAATTTTTTGGATTTTCAAATTTTCCTCCATGTCGCCCAATGGGTTAAATGAAGAATTGGATGTAAATACCATTTTGTGGGGCGTGGCTTGGCAGCGGATGTAGCCAGACACGCATCTTGTGAGCTCCGCCAATAATCCACTATATAATCCTTAAAACTACCAGCCGCCAGTTGGTAGACCCTAAGACTCGAACGCTGAGATCCTTTCAGGACCTGCAAAAAGAATTTGATATTCCTAAACAAGCTTTCTTTAGCTACCTACAAATAAGACATTATGCACAATCTCTAGTCCCTAATCTTCAATTCTCCCCCCTAACTGACTTCGAAAAACTATGCTTAGAGAGTTTATCCCCTAAAGGCATGATCTCACAAGCCTATCAGCTTTTGACCTTTGATCCTTCGCCAGCCGGACCCCGTCATGCTTATATGGGAAAGTGGGAGCGAGCCTTGGGAACGGATATCCCCCTACATACTTGGCAGCTCATATGGTCCCAGGCCTCTAAGAGCTCTGTATGCACGCTCTACAAAGAGAACCAATATAAGATTTTGTTCCATTGGTGTCAAACCCCAGACCTGCTCCACTCCATGTATCCATCGGCTGATGCTCGCTGTTGGCTTTGCGGCAAAGATAGAGGGACGCTATTTCATATTTATTGGACATGCCCCCTGATCACTCCGTATTGGCAACTGGTACATTCCCTGCTCCGATCCACCTTTGACACTGAGGTGCCTTTTGATTCAAAGACTTTTGTGTTGGGTCTCCCACCAATTTCTCTCTCAAAAATGTCCAAGAAACTCATGTCACATATATTTACTGCTGCCCGTTGCTTGGTGGCCTTGAAATGGAAGCAGAGAGAACCTCCCTCGCTATCGGAGCTACACTCCAGGGTCAGAGATGTTAAGAGAATGGAGTACCTGACAGCCTCCTTGAATGACAATCTTGAGAAGCACAATCGAATATGGGAGCTTAGGGTCCTCTTCGAAAATCCCATAACTTAATTACCCTTATACAGGCATGGGTTTTCGGGTTCCTTCTGCTATTGGGGGGTTGTGGACTTCGGGGGCAGGGCGTTGTACCATCATTCCCACCATGCTCCACTACTTATCTCCCACCTCTACTCACCTCAGCTTACTCTTCCATCTTCTTCTATTCCCATTTCTTCTCTTTCTCTTATTTTCCTACTCTCTTTTAACCTACTTAACTTTGTTTAGTTATACAAGGTATACAAGCAGTAATATTTGAATACTGGTACGCTATGGCAGCTTCTTCACGGTTACTTGACTAAATGTCACACAAAGCCTTGCTTCTTTTATCAAGAGCAGTATGTCTGAATTTTACTTTGGAAGTACCAATTAAGTCTTAAACTGTACTACCTTGTATTTTATGTTGTCATTTTTTTGTTTTATTTGGAAAAACTCAATAAAAATTGTCAATTTAAAAAAAAAAAAACACCGATCGCCCGATTTCAGGATTCACTTGCCCTCCTGTGTTCCCTGACACCCCCGCCTGGCTACCGCAGCACTTGTCTAAGGATCGGAGGATGTCCCAGCATGGTTCCACGGCCCGCGCTGCTCCAGACAGCGAGGCCCAAGATGGCGGCGCGGCCCTCAAGTCGGCCAAACAGAAATATAGGGAGGCTGCACAAAAGCTGTTCTCCCTGAATGGAGTGGCCTTGTCAGAGCTTCCCGGTGACAGAGAGAAGTACCGTAGCGGCTCCCAATCAGACGCGGATGACACTGTGCCCCTCGAGGATCCGACGGAGCCGGCGCTGCCGGGGAACGCAGTGAGTACCACCCCTGTATCACAGTCCCCGCGAATGGCCATATCCATGGCCTCAGCCGGACAGGAGCCAACGCTAAGAGATATCCTCTCTGCAGTAACAGCCTGCAACCTCTCTATCTCTGACCTGGCCACTGAGGTCAAGGGGATGAAAGCCGAGGTGTCCTTTCTGCGCCAGGACATGCAGAAGCTGAGAGACTGCACGTCTGCCATTGAAGGGTGCATTAGTACCATAGAGGATGACTGGGCCCCCATGCAGATAGAGTCGCATGCACAGCAGCTCATAGTGGCTAAACATGCCGCGAAACTCGACGATCTCGAGAATAGACTTCGCAGAAATAATGTTAGAGCTATTGGCATACCCGAAAAAATGGAAGGGAAAAACCCAGTTCACTTCATAGAGCAATGGCTGCTGGAGAGGTTTGGGAAGGAGGCATTCTCCCCTATGTTTGCGGTAGAGCGGGGGCATCGGGTCCCTTCCATGCCTTTACAACCCGGTAACCCCCCCCCCAGAGCTTTCCTCTTTAAGTTGCTCCACTATAAAGATAGAGATGTCATATTGTCTAAAGCACGTTCTCTGGGGGAAGCTCTGGTGATGAATAATTCTAAAATATCCCTGTTCCCGGACTTTTCGGCAGAGGTGCAGAAACAGCGAGCACAGTTCAGTGATGTCAAGAAGAGGCTCCGCTCCTTGGAGCTACAGTATTTTATGCTTTACCCGGCCCGCTTACGGGTGGTGGCTAGGGATGAAGTCCACTTTTTTGAAAAACCTACCTTAGTAATGCAGTGGCTAGATAGAGAGGAGCGTTCCCTGCGTGACGACTTGGGCAGGAGACGCAGAGTTACCTTAATACTGCGCAAGATAACTATCACACTGGAATACTTATTTTCTACTCAAGAAATGATTGGTTAAAAGTTTTCAAGCTCCTGTTATGGCGGAAAACTGTGTTCACGGGATGTGTCAGCATCACCTAAGCGACTAGACACAAGAAGAGGCCTGTTGCCTACTGGTTCTTCAAAGCCGGCTACTGAACTTAGCCCCCCAATGGAGAGTCCCTTGTGGACAATACAGTTTTGCTGCTATTTTTTTCTTCTTTGTATTGACTGTGACCCAGTTGGTCCATATGCCCTAAGACTGCCCAATTTTTTATTTAGCAGGATTTAGTTCCCTAATCAGAGACTGCCCAACATGTGCTGTTATCCTATACAACCTCTAGAATCCCATTTACATAATACTGTGACTAACCTTTTTGCCTTTCAGACCCATGCTGTATATATTCTTCTTCAAATACTGTATGGCTAAGCAGACTGCTTTAACAAGTTGGAATGTAAGAGGTCTGGGGGACAGGGTGAAACGATTGGCGGTACTCCATATGCTTAAAATATTAGGCTCCTCTGTAATCTGTCTACAAGAGACACACATGTCTCCTGGCCAGGAATCCCCATTTTCCGGCAAAATTTTCAGCACTCAGTTTCACTCTACCGTCTTGTCATATGCCAGAGGGGGGTGAGTGTGCTGATTGGTACGAATGTTTCTTTTGTCAGCACGGCCTCAATTATTGACCCCTATGGTCGGTATGTGTTCCTAGTGGGCTCCTTAGAAAGACTACAATGTATTATTGTAAATATATATATACCGCCCCCTTCCTCAGTAGAGGTCATTAAGATACTGGCCACCTTTTTGTCCCAATACCCAGGCATCCCCGCAATCATTGTGGGGGACTTCAATAACTACTTAAATGAAGATCTTGATAAGTTTTCCCCGAGAGCCTTGGTGAATATTCAAAGAAAGGGACAGACAGTTTTCGCTCGGCTTATTTCAGCGCTGGGACTGAGAGATGTTTGGAGGATTACTCACCCGCAGGTTAAACAGTATTCGTGCCATTCAGCAACAAATGGATGTCTCTCCAGAATTGATCTTGGTCTTGGCAATGATGCGATGCTCTCACTGGTAACCTCCTCAAACTACAAGGCCAGAACCATTTCTGATCATTCCCCATTGCGTATTGAGCTGCTAACGGCTGGAGTGGCCAAGCGGGGTTGCTGGAAACTCAACCCGTTTTGGCTGTCGCTCTTTCCTACTCCTGACCCTATCCATAACAACCTACTTACATTTATTCAGCTCAATAAATTGTCGACCAATCCGGGAATTTTTTGGGATACGCTTAAAGCATATCTAAGAGGCCAATTCATTAAATCCATTAATGTCATCAGGACCGGGACAAAAGCTTGGGAGCATTCTGTGTTGCAGGAGGCTGAGAGGGCTGAGTCTGCTTTTGTGGACTCTCCCTCTGAACAGACTGAGAGAACCTGGCATGAGGCTCAGCACGTGGCTAAGCATCTGGCTCTCACGAAAGCTGAGAATAAAAGGTTTTTCCTTCAACAAAAATATTTCAAGGACGGTGAAGGCACAGGCCACATGCTTGCTATGATGGTAAGATAACAAAAAGGATCATCTCATATAGAGGCAATAACCAACTCCTCAGGGTCCCTGATCTCCACGTATGCAGATATATTATCCACATTTAGAGATTTCTATGCTGATGTGTACTCCTCTAAGTTATCACCTACTATAGAAGAAATTGATTCTTTTCTTGAGGGATGTCAAATTCCGCAACTCCCAGCCTCAGATGTAGAGCAGCTGAATGCTCCCCTGACAACGGAAGAATTGTTGGAGGCTTTGTCCTCTCCTGGTAAGTCTCCGGGCTTGGATGGCTTGCCGGCAGAGGTGTATAAACGCTATTCTGATACACTGATACCTCAGCTGAAAGGGGTATTCAAGAATGCTAGAGAGGTGGGATGCTTGCCCCAATCAATGAACGAAGCGATTATTGTACTTATCTTGAAACCTGGCAAGGAGGCCCATTCCCCATATAGGCCCATCTCGCTACTAACCTCAGATGTAAAACTTTTGGCAAGGGCTTTGGCTACCAGACTAGCTAAAGGTATTCATAAACTGCTCCATAAAGACCAATCCGGGTTCATTCCCTCCAGATCCACAGCTCTTAACATCAGACGCCTCTTTCTCAACCTCCAGATACCTGTTGACAACCCAGGGCACAGAACAATTCTATCCCTAGACACGGCTAAGGCCTTTGATAGCGTTGAGTGGCCTTACTTATGGGAGGTATTAAAACGCTTTGGTCTAGGGGACAATTTTATACAGTGGGTAAAGCTGGTGTATGCAGCCCCCACGGCTAGGATCCGCGTGAATGGGGACCTCTCTGACCTGTTTCCTCTTTTCAGGGGCACAAGGCAGGGGTGCCCACTGTCACCCCTGTTATTTGCGCTGGCCCTCGAGCCTCTTGCGGCTACTGTGAGGCTTTCTCTTTCTATTGCGGGCTTCAACAGAGGGGTGGATGTGGAGAAGGTCTCTCTTTACGCGGATGATACTCTATTATACCTGGGAGACGTGGATGCTTTCCTTACACATGCTATGCAGATAATCCAATACTTTGGAACGTTGTCGGGATTCTCCATCAATTGGAACAAATCTGTCCTTTTACCAGTGGATGAACCAACGTTCTTACTACCAGTTGCTGCAGAGTCCCTCAGGGTATTCTCTTCATTTAAATATCTGGGAGTGCAGGTGTCTGCTAACCCACTAACATACTTGGAGGAGAACCTCCTACCCCTTTTCAAAAGACTCCAAATGACGTGTAATACCTGGTGTAAACTTCCATTATCAGTCATAGGTAGAATAAATCTCATTAAAATGGTCTGGTGCCCCCAACTTTTATATATTATGCATAATTCCCCGCAGTGTATACCCCATAGATGGTTCAATAGTATTGATACGCTGTTCAGGGCATTAATATGGAAAAAAAAAGTGGCCAGAATAAGTCTTTCCACTCTGCAATATGGCAAAGATCGATGTGGGGCTGCAGTCCCTAACCCTAAACTCTATTTTTATGCCTCCCAACTACAGCATTTGGGTGGCCTTGGGGTATTGGGTGACACTGACTCAATTGAGAACCTATTGCGGACCGGAACACAGAACATGTCAGTACTGGCAGGATTGGAAGCAGAGTTTCCTAACCTACCACAGGCAGCGCCCACTGTGATTCTCCTAAAAAAAAAACTCTGGACCACGGTCAAAGCTAGCCTGAAGATTTTGGGATTCCTGGCAGAAACTCCACTCTGGGGAAACCCTAACTTAGTGGACATAGTCAATCTGAAAGGCTTCCAGGAATGGAGGTTGGCTTATACAAAATCTCCCAATTATATAATCAAAATATATTAAAATAATTTTTATAAATTACAACAGAATTTAGCCTTCCCAGGCAGAAATTCGACAGATATCTCCAACTACGACATGCGCTACAGGCCCAGGGACAAACTTCTACTCTCACTCTCTCCAGTCACCCCCTGATAACGGATGTTTTCTTTGGGCAAGAGAAAAAGGGACTAATATCCCATGTCTATTCATCTTTGCTCTCAACCACACAAGATTCAACAAATCTACCATGTAGGAGAGGTTGGAGGGAGGACCTGGGAGACATAAACGATGAAACATGGGACACATGCTTACAAGCAGGACCAAACACTTCTGTCTCACAATCACCCAGGCTATCTCATTTATTTTTGCTGCACAGTTCCTATCGAACACCCATACAGTTACAGAGATGGGGAAGGAGAGACACTTCTACATGCCCCAAACGCTGTGGAGAGGAGGGGTCATTGATACACCTCATGTGGCGCTGCCCCAAGTTGCATAGGTATTGGAGCAATATCACTGAGGTTTTTACATCAGTTTACCAGACTAGGGTCCTTCTGGACCCCCTAATATGCATCTAGGGAGCGATAGATGAGGAAATATACCCCCCATCAATACTGCGGTGATTAGATTACTGTACATAGCTCGTAAGCTGATTTTGGCTGTCTAGGCATGTTCCAAATAAAAAACAATGGGTTGATCAGGTCAATTATATCCTTATCAGGGAGCATTTTACATATCAGCATAGAAATGCAATTCGGAAGTTCTACTCCATCTGGCAGCCATGGCTGGATACCCCTGGGTTAGCGCCCCCACGCTTGATTATGCAAAGGTTACTCCAGGTGTATTGAATATATATGATGATGTAAAAGCGAGGGATAACCAATATGAATATGTACTAAACAGATTAAACAATTTATACCACACCCACTGGTTTGGGGAAGGGTTGATACCATATGGTTGGGCAGAAAATGGACAAACTGTTTATCGTATGGCCCGTTGACCGTATGATGGGTTAGTATGGGTCAGAGGATATACGTTTCTCCTCCGACGCAGCTTTTTTTTCTACTATACTTTAATATGTCTCAAAGTAATTCTTTTGGTGCCACCGTTCTACTACTCTTCATATAAACAATATATGTTTGTTGATGTAACAAATGACATTCATGACGCTTTGATATATAACATGTTTTCTGTCTCTGTTGGCACAATAAACTTCTATTTTAATTTAAAAAAAAAAATAAAAATGTTTGAGTCATCCCATTCTCTTCATCCTCCCATAGCCTTTACATTTGATCTTCATTATAATTTATTACAATTATGACATCATCATTTAATAGGAGGTTCACATGCACCCATAATCCTATGCGTGTGTGTATATCTATAACTGGTTATCTATGGTAACCTCATTTATTTATTTATTTACTTCTACCTTTTTTCAGCTATTTATTGTCTAAGCTTTTCCCTTTTTTCTTATTATTTTTCACATATTTTTTCCAAATTTTTTGCTAATCAATCAATTTATTGATAACTTACCGATTTACTAGTTGGCATCTAAGCTTGTGTCTACCAAACAACATTGGTTAATTTGTTAAGTTGGAGGAGAAGTAAGGAGGGTACGCTGCCTTTACGAGAAAATCAGCGCCCCGTGCCTATTCCTATTTAAATTTCCCATTGGCTGTCAATGTCACATGACCTGATGATGGGACACGCCCGAAACGCGTTTTCATGACAACAGCCCCATGACAGGCTGTTTCATACAATAGCTGTCACCCCCCCCCCCCCGTTACATACTATCCATTGGATCCAACAATCACTGCAGCTCCTCACGTCACTTCCGGTGCACTGCCCGGAAGCCCGGGCCACACACAATCGGCTTGTGTCCTCTGCCTTCCATTCCGGGCTGAATAGTGGACCATTCGGCCATTGTTTACGGCATCCTTGGCATCTGGGATCGGTCCACCCACAGGCGCTTTATTAGATCACCTTTACCAGTATTGTTCATTCCACCATGCAGGAGACTGATTGACTCTGCCCGGGAGGATGATCTCTTTTCTCCCCTCCAGCATCTTATTTAATTTTTCTTCTTCTGGTCATCAATTCATGTGTAACTAGATTTACCAGCCACCAGTCTTATAAGTATCAAGTTGTGGCTGCACTGACTCTCACCCTACAGTGCTATTTCAGCGAGGACTTCTGTGTCAGTTTGATACATAGTAAACTCTCGGTTTAGTATGCTCAGCTGTCCATGGACATAGTAGCAATTGGTAGTGATCGCTGCCTATGTCCACTGTACTACAGGGAGAGGGCTGGTAAACACATGCCCCATAAGCCCCAGCTTCACCCGCACCGCTCCCCCCTTCCCCCCACACTCTCCAGCCTGTTAGTTTGCTGGAGCTCAGTGCGGGCAGCAGCTGCAGGCAGTGGGTGAGGAAGGAGGGATGCCACTTGGAGTAGGGATTGATCAGAGGTGCGGGGGCTGGTACGAGGGTGATTGGACTAGCGGGGGGATACATCTGGATCCCCATTAAGCCCCTGCAGCACCTGAAGCAGAGTGGCAGAGGAGGGATAGTAGCTTATGTGGGAAGCTGCAGGGGATTCAGTTTGTGGGGAGGGTAATCAGTGCTAGGGGGAAGAAGGGTGATGAAGGGGATAGGAAAGGAGAGTGGGGGGAGCAGTTTTAGAAGAATAGGAGCGGTGGGAGGTGGAGAGGCTGGGGACAGGGAAGCGGCAGAATGGGGGGGGGGCTCAGCTTTGAGGTTAATAACTCTGATCAGCAGGTTGTAATCCACTGATCAGAGTTAAATAATTGTTCAGCAGAGTCTGCTGAACAATTCTGCTATAAGTTTATGGTCATTGAAGTGACCATGAGCTAATAGCAGAAGGAGAAACGAGGTGCATACGCTGTACGGACCTGGCAGTGAAAGGGTTAATGGCATCCATGTTTTAGTCCATTCTTCTATCTTCTATCTATCTATCTTCCCCGTGACGTCAGAAGGGGCGGGGATAGGTAACGGGTGACCCCGCCCCCCTGACGTCACGGGGAATGCCACAGGAAAGTACCCATCAAGTCCCCGTGCGGCAGAGGGGGGCGGGGTCACCAGGTGGCCCCGACCCCTGTTATTTAAGAACCATCAGAAGAGGAGAAGCCTCACACAGCGGGAGCCTCCCATCATGCCATCATGTATGCGGAGCGGCCCGAGGAGAAGAAGGCAAGAAGACGCCGCGGAGGAAGATGCCGGACGAGAACACCGGAGGAAGAACCAGAAGAACCAGAAGAACCAGAAGAAGAAGAAGATGGAGGAAGAAACCGAAGGAAGATAGAAGAAAGAAGATAGAAGAAAGAAGAAGCATTTAAATAAAGGAATTGTCAAAAACTGTCTCTTGTTTTTTTTAACATTTTTGACAGTTTTTTTGTGAAATGGTAGGGGTACTTTTGTACCCCCTTACCATTTCACATAGAGGGAGGGCCGGGATCTGGGGGTCCCCTTGTTAAAGGGGGCTTCCAGATTCCGATAAGTCCCCCGCCCGCAGAACCCCACAACCACCAGCAAGGGTTGTGGGGATGAGGCTCTTGTCCCCATCAACATGGGGACAAGGTGTTTTGGGGGGCTACCCCAAAGCACCCTCCCAATGTTGAGGGCATGTGGCCTGGGTACAGTTCATGAGGGGAGGCACTCTCTCGTCCCCCCCTCTTTTCCTGCGGCCTGCCAGGTTGCATGCTCGGATAAGGGTCTGGTATGGATTTTTGGGGGGACCCCACGCTATTTTTTTTTTTTTATTTTGGCGAGGGGTTCCCCTTAAAATCCATACCATACCTAAAGGGTCTGGTATAGATTTTGAGGGGGCCCCACGCCATTTTTTTTTACATTTTGGCCGGGGTTCCCCTTAATATCCATACCAGACCTGAAGGGCCTGGTATGGAATTTAGGGGGACCCCCCACGTCATTTTTTTAAAAATTTTGTACATGGAAAATGGGAAAAAATACCGCGCTACCACTAGGCAAATGAAAACCCCCAAAGAGCAGCAGTTTAACTGTGAGATACACACCAAAAATACCAAATATAAAGAAAAAACTGCACTATACCATAGATGAAATGTGAATGTACATAAATAAATCATAGATATCATAAAATAGTGAAATATACATCTGAAAGATTCCTCTTATGAAAACACAACACCAAAGAAATCTAAAAAAATATAATCATGCAATAATCAAATAATATCATAAAGGATCAGTGATAACCATTACAAATGAAATTGTGAATCAATATAGTATGTGATCTTGACTGGAGAAAAACAGAGACCTCAAGTGGAAATGAGAAAAGTCCCAAGGGAAAGCCCCTCAATCTTGCGCAAGGAGAACTTGATTATGAAGATTGCATAAACACACCGCTCACAGTGATCCTCCACCACATAGATTTTGCGCTTACCAAAAAGCAAGCAGTAAAAGCTTGTGTGCAGACCAAACCAGGGATGTCCAGCTGGCAGTGTGACTTGTCTGTGTGCAGCGTAGCTGCGGAAGTTCAACAGGAAATCCAAACACTCGAACTCAAGGGCATGTGGACAAAGGAAACGTGGCCATAGTGTAAATTTTTTAAGTTCTCTAAGGGGTGATGGCGATAGATTGCGAAATAAATAATAAGGTAAAATAAGATATTTCTATGTGGTGGAGGATCACTGTGAGCGGTGTGTTTATGAAATCTTCATAATCAAGTTCTCCTTGCGCAAGATTGAGGGGCTTTCCTTTGGGACTTTTCTCATTTCCACTTGAAGTCTCTGTTTTTCTCCAGTCAAGATCACATACTATATTGATTCACAATTTCATTTGTAATGGTTATCACTGATCCTTTATGATATTATTTGATTATTGCACTAATCTATTTTTTTAGATTTCTTTGGTGTTGTGTTTTCATAAGAGGAATCTTTCAGATTTATATTTCACTATTTTATGATATATATGATTTATTTATGTACATTCACATTTCATCTATGGTATAGCGCAGTTTTTTCTTTATGTTTGGTATTTTTTAATTTTGGTTTGGGGTTCCCCTGTGGGGAATTCCTATGCCGTTTTTATCAATGAACTTTTATGTGTATTATCGGACCGGCAATTCATTAATAGCCGCGAGTAGTTTTAAATTACTTTTTTTCCTTTGAAATGTCATTTTGCTGTCAGACTTTTCTAAACACGGGAAACATGCGCCCCTTTACAGGCATACTATAGACACCCCCCAGGTACAAAATTTAAAGGAATATTACTCTTTTATTGTTTCACTTTAAGCATTATTAAAATCACTGCTCCCGAAAAAACGGCAGTTTTTAAAACTTTTTTTGCATTGATCCATGTCCCCTGGGGCAGAACCCAGGTTCCCAAATACTTTTTATGACAATAACTTGCATATAAGCCTTTAAAATTAGCACTTTTGATTATTCATGTTCGTGTCCCATAGACTTTAACGGTGTTCGCGTCTTCTAACAAATTTTTTGCCTGTTCGCAAGTTCTGGTGCGAACCAAACAGGGGGGTGTTCGGCTGATCCCTACTGTCTAATATTAAATTGCTCACCATTTACTGAAGAACTAACAGTTCTTCTCCTTTTTAATGATTTTTTAAACATAGGTTAAAATCTTTATGACCATTTCCCTAAAAATATATGATTACAACATACTGTACATGGGTCCTGTACAACTTTCCAGCTAATTAAAGGTTCTTGGCCTTGGAAAAGTTAGCACTACTGGGTGAAACTGCCACATTAAAAAAAAATTCATACATGAATTCAGCAATTCATTTCACAGTATATGGAGATGGGACTGCCTAAGCCATAATTGGCTGAGTGAATAGCAAAATTGATTTTAACATACCGTACTGCAATGGAAAAACAAAACCCAAACACCTGGATTCAATAAAATCTCAAAAAACAGAGCCAGATAACCCCAGTTGGCAAGTACTGGGCTTCAATAAAGACTCCACAAGTCATTACTGAATCTTGAGTTCACTTAGTGAACACGCCTTAAGCCATTATTGCATGGTGAGACCTACTAGCTTCAACAGACACATGGGGTGGGAGATCCTACCACATGCTTAGTTACTTGCACTTTCAGCCATTAGTGTAATGTAGTCTACCCAGATTACTTTAACACTTTGGATTTTTTTTTCTAATAAGACCAAAAGACTGTCTTGAATAAGCTGGGAAACCTTTGTTTTGTAGAGGAAAGTAGTAAATGTTTTTTAAGAGATGCTGAAAGATTCTAGCTTAACATACTGCTATACAAAAGTTCCCTTTAAATGGAATTTGTAGTGGTTTTGTTCATATGTTCATTTTATTTTTTATGGTAAACTTTTTTTTACATTTGTGTCTCTACTTTTTACAGCATGTTGAAAAGCAGGCTCCAGTAATGGTGTTATTACTAGCAGTTACTGTTAACCACTTGACCTCCAGAAGGTTTTTCCCCCTTCATGACCGGCCCATTTTTTGCTATGCAGCACTGTGCTACTTTAACTGGCAACTGGGCGGTCATGCAACACTGTATGCAAATTAAATTTTTATCATTTTTTTTTCACACAAATAGAGCTTTCTTTTGGTGGAATTTCATCACCACTGGGTTTTCATTTTTTGCTATATAAACTAAAAAAGACTAAACATTGCTTCATGGTAATATGCCTGTTCCACTCACGCCCTCTCTTCAATGAGCAGCAATCTGATAGAGCCTAATATCGGGGAGTGATATGCCATAGAAATATTTCAATTTGCAGAGTGTGTTTTGCTTACTGTGGAGAAATTTGGAGAAAGCATCCTATATACTGTATATATTTTTTTTATTGTTTTCATAAAGGTTTTATTGCATATAAGTGTACAATTTCAGCACATCTAATTGCATCAGACATAAATACACAGCATATAATCAGAATAGAGAAACATACTCAATAACAAATAATTAAAAAGGTGAACAACCATCTTAGTACCACAGTACAGAGTGTAATAATAAAGAGGATATATTAGTGGTAGTCCGTGGATCATATGTGTAAATAAAGATATGTAACATAAGAAAGGTTCCGAAAATCGGACTCCTGGTATTGCAGAAGTAATGGGGAATGTAGGACAGAATGGTTTAGGGGGAGGGGTCCTTTAGAAGGAAATACCTGGGGAAGGAAGGAAGAAAAAAGGGGGGGTAGGGATTCGGGAAAGGGGTTGACAGGGTAAAGAGACAGGGGCGAGATGGGTGCTGAGGCATAGAGGGGGGGTAGAGTGGGAGGGTAAGGATAAAGGGCGGGAAGGTGAGGAAGGCCTACGAAGGGTAACTCTCTCATAAGTCCTCTATAATGTACGGAAATTAAGTCATTATAATTCCAAAACAATAGATAATATACATTTGTGTTCTGTTTTCACTTAGCTGTTCATTTTAAAATGTGCTTTAGTATTTATTAGGAAGAAGACAGTATTTTCAACTCACAAATTAAAAAAAAACATACATTTTTGTTTTTTAAGTTAGCTATAGTTTTTTTTTATGTTGGTCAAAACTTTTTAAGATTACTTGTCACTAAATTTGGGTCTTTTACAGTGTAAGCTCACCTTTTCAGGAAAAAAATTAAAAGTTGAAGAAACACCCTACATCTTCCCCACCCTCCTGGTCTCCGCCATACTTACTTCCGTGAGTGATAAGCTGTCATTGCCCACACAGGCGGTATAGCAGTCCAGGGTTTTGAAGTCCCCACTCTTCTCCCCCTTTTTTCTGCAGGGCTTCCGGAATGGATAAGACTGATCAGTTGTGGCACAGAGCATTGCTCTGATTCATCCCAGAAGCCCTGCAGAAAGAAGGGGGGAAGAGCGGGGATTTCAAAACCCTGGACTGCTATACCGCCTTCGTGGGTAATGACAGCTCATCACCACCCATGGAGGTAAGTACAGCAGGAATTGGAAGGGGGGGTGTGGAGTGGGTATAGGGTTGTTAGGTCACCTTTTTTAAGTGAGAATTAACCATTTAAGCCACCTTTAATAGTGGTACCTCACTATTAATGAAAACTTAATGATAGGCTTTCATTATACAGTAACCATTTTTAAAAGATGTTTGCACTAATATTATAAAAGGGATTTCTGAACCCCCACTAGTTCACAGTATAGTCATTTTTAACTTTTTTATTAAAAAGCAGAGTGCAATTCCAGGTGTCACACTTCCTAGCTTCCACCTAGTAATACATTTAATCTAATGCTGTATATCTAATATTTTCTATTAGTAATTGATTCATTATTATAAAAAGTGACTCTCCCTCTTGGGGTTTAATCCATATCAATACTTATTTACATGCATTTTTATTAATCCTTTTTTTTCTTGCTTGACTTTGTCAGAAAATCACTTTGATGCCTTAAAAATTGATGTTTAATAAATTACACCAAAACCCGTGACTGAATAAAAAAAACATTGGCATGCAAAGCAACTTTGCTTAAGCTTATTAAATATGCTCTTTAATACCCTATTTTGAGCTTCCAGACTGGTTAAGAAGTCTATGTATCAAATGTTTTTACTCAAGATTCACAAAACTTTCCGCCAACTTATGGATATAAACACTGGGGGGTTGATTTACTAAAACTAGGACGTGGAAACCAATCAGCTTCCAGGTTTTTTCCTCAAAGCTTAATTGAACAAGTTGAAGTTAGAAGCTGATTGGCTACCATGCACAGATGCACCAGATTTTGCACTCTCCAGTTTTAGTAAATTACCCCAATGTGAGTGGGTATTGTAAGCACCACATCCATAAAGTTAATACAAAAATATGTATTGCAAGAAATTGGATTTTTAGAGGTACTTAAGAACTCAGGAATGAACAAGAGCAACTTATTAATGCAAAACATCATTTTTATTCTGTATCAAAAAAGTTAAAACCAAGCCAAAGTTAAAACATTGGTAATACGATCAATATATATTCAGTTAAAATATTGATAAATAGACCCCTTTGCTAAACCATTCTAGAAAAATAATGCAGTGCAAAAAACGATGAGCATGTTCAAAGTGCTAAGCCATAGATTGCAATCAAATTTTAGTTAACTGTAATCAGGTCAGTTAAGAGATGGCACGTAATTATTACAAAAAAATTGCATTTTTAATATTATTTTTGACCTTTGCCATGAATTATTAAAAAAACCTATAGATTTCCATCAACAGAACCAATCGACTTTTCTAGTCAACACTATATTGCGGTAAAAGCAATATTATTGCTTATAGCAATTATTTATGTCTTATTGTGAATCACTTAATCTTCTATTGTGCACATTCTGACAATTCCAAATAGTTTTATCAATCTATGACTTTTGCATATTTCTCCCCAGGAAGATATAAGAAATAATTACAGAATAAAATGTGAAGTAAGAAGACAGGAGCTGCATTTAATTGCTAGAAACTAAAATTATTTCATTGGATATTTTAGAGCTGAGGGCTTATATGGTTAAACCCTGGCTTGGAAACTGTATGTCACCTGGCAATGACTTAGTTGGCACTCTGGATGTATGGCAATACTGGAGAGCCTAGAGAAAGCAGCAGATGGACTGTGTAGTTATTACAATGCCATTACTATGCATACAATCTTCAGGTGCCCTCTGCAAATACCTTCAAACAGGTAATGAGGCCACAAATGGGGATGAATGGAGCAATTCTCTTCTGGTAATCACATACACATTATGCACTATCACCTATTTGATGAGATGGGAGCAGAGTCAGGGATTAAATGGTGGCTACAACGCTTTGATTCACCTAAAACCTCTTTATACATTTACAACTTTCTGACTCATTCAATAGCCACAGTGGCTTAGTTGTTAGCACGTCTTCCTTGGAGCACTGGGTTCTGGGTTCAAATCCTGGCCAGGAAACTATCTGCATGGAGCTTGCATGGTCTCCCTGTGCTTGCATTGGTTTCCTTCCGACAGTCTGATTTCCTCTCACAATCCAAAGACAAAAAGCCATGCTCGTAGGTTAATTGGCCCCTATCTAAAATTAGCGTTAGCATACGTGTGCATATTGTGGCATATCTTAGATTGTAAACTCTTTGAGGTTAGGGACTTATATGAATATACATTAAACATATCACCATTCTAATGCCTCAGAGTTCTCTCATGACCAGACCTGCTACGCTGGTGATTCTCAAACGATCAAACAGCAAAAGACTAGGATGCATCATTGTACCCATGATCCACCGGCCTCTCACACAGCATCTACACTCTGACTCTTCCAGCTTTAAACCAGATCCCTCTACCTGCTTCACTTGGCATGATCACAGTAAATGTATAGCAACCAAGCATGATTTCAGCCTACTGGTGCAAGAGGTTAAAGAAGGCTGTAGATCAGAGATAAACATTCTACATCATGACCTCCACAAATTATCTAATAAAGTGTTTTTAGATTATGATGTTTTAAGATTGCAACTAACCGCATCAAAATGTTTAGACAGGCCAAGGGGAGATGAATTAGATTTTTCACCTTGCCACCTGCCACATTTATGCTGGATGTCAGTTCACTTGGGACAAGGAACCCCACTCTGAATGATCAGTGTTCTTTCATGACCCCGATACGGCTAGCCAAATTTGTCCCCTGTGCTTCTCCTCTGTGTTTTTGGGGATGAAGGGAACCAGGCACCCTCCTTCATATTTGGTGGACTTGCCCCAAAGCTCTATGATTTTGGTCCCAGGTCTATGCTCTGATTCGCATAGACCAAAATGTTTATCTCGCACACAATCCCTGGGAATGGGTTGCTATATAAGTTGATCCCGTCTTTGACTAAAGCTCAGAGGAAGTTGGTGGGGTTTGTGTTCCTGGCAGCCCAGCAGACCCTGGCCAGTGCCTGGCAACAACCGTTCCTGAATTTTGCTGAAGTTAAGTAGCGGCTCTTAGGAACCATGGTCCATGAGAAGTTCACATTCATACTTATTGACACCCACAGCAAACTTCTGAAGATTTGGGATCCCTGAATAGCCTATAATGACCCGTTAAATTTAGACCATTCCTTACTCTCCAATTGACCGTTTTGATGGACATCTTTTGTAATTTGTAACCCACTAAACCATGTGGGATTCTCCTCCCCTCACCCCTTTTTTTCCTCCCAGGCGAGTTTTCTCCCCTCTCTCTCTTCCTCCTCTTTGCTGCCCGATGTGGATCTTGAGCGGCTTCTCTGCACAGTTCTATTTTTTTCTACCACCTTTCACTGCTTTCTAGAGTGCCCTATTCCTTCTACTGCCCCCATCAGGGCATACCTCTCATGTGGTAATTGTGCAGATGAAGCTTCTCCCAGTCTCAATTTTAGTTGAATATGTACCATTTGTGTTTTTCCGTTTGTGATGTTATTGGCAGTGTCACCTCTGCTCCAATCAGTTGTCCTATTTAAGGTGTTTTTAATTTACCACTCTATCCTTACTGTTTTTGTTTTGTTTTTTTAATGTGAATGCATTTCATACTTTGTATTAACACTTAAAAACCTAATAAGAGTTTTGTGCAACAATTTCACAGTCTTTATACATGTTTGATTTTCTTGGTTCTCTCGTGTTTTATTCACATTATTACTTGTACTTCCTTCCCACAACCCTTATTTCCACGACTGGCTGCCATAGAGGATTCACCTTGCAAACGTGAACACTATCCATCCATGCAGATCGGGGGTTATGCCTGACAAGCCAGATAAGCCAGATAAGTTGTGAGTTACCACCATAATCAGGTAACTAGCTTCGAAAATTGAAGGGCTGACCTCAAATCAGGAAGGGATCAGGAATGTAGCTGTAGCAAATTGGAGCATGCTTTGCTGGGGTTTTTTGCCTTCCTCTGGATCAACTGTGGGTATAAGTTTGTGTATATGGGATTGTATTTGTATTTATTTTTTGGTTGAACTTGATGGACGTGTCTTTTTCAACCTGACTAACTATGTAACTATGTAACTATGTAAATCACAACATTTAGTTTTATAGCCATAAACAGGCAAGAGACACACTTTGAATTTTTTTGTCTCCAAATACTACCTTACATCATTTTTAGCCACTTTAGGAAACGGGAACAGAAATCCCCATTAGGACTTCTGTGAATTTTTGTCTCTCTGATATTATTATACACCCTGAAGGCAGATGACTCATAGTTAATGAACACATAGGACCTCTGCAACATATATGCCCTCAGTTTCTCTCAAATCCCTTTCCTACAGCATATACTTCAACACCTTCACTCTACTGAACATGCATAGCTAATATTTGCAGAGAACCTTTACCTTACTTTTTCACCACAGTGAAACAGACTTACCATGATGGTGACTAAAACCCGTCCTCCAACTACCCATCAATTTCGCCAGTTGAGGAAACTCATCTGAACATATAACCTATTTGACATATGGAGGGTTAAAATCTATGAGTGCGCAATGTACATACTGCTCCAAACCATATCAAACTCACAAAAAAAATAATTATCTTTTTGTAAACATTCCAGTAATGAGAAACACTTCAAGCTCCCACATTTAACCAATTAGTTGGTCAACTCATGCCCCATTCACGTTAGATTTAAACATTTAGTGCACTAAAATGCATAGATGCCACTAGGAATTTAACAATTTACTACTTAAAGTGACTCTAAACTATATCCTTATGCTCCAAAAATAAATACATAGACACCCACTATTTAATGGCCCTGTAATCTATTAATCATGAAACTGTTAGATGTGCACTGCTCTATGCACACAACAAATAACATAGTTCATGGTTCCTGATCCATCTCGGGATTGAGCAAGAGAGGGTGGCTACATTCCTACATTCAGTGAGACCATGGGGAAAGAACATAGCCACCCTCTAAAAGGAAGTTGGACCACAGCAGGAACCAAAAGGTATTTGGAAGAGGCTGAGATCAATAGAAGGGATGAGTTAAGAATACATACTTGAATAGAATTTAGTTTTTTTTAATCCACATTTTAGTGCCACAAATTTGAGTTAACTAGATTTTAATTTAAAACAAGCCCTACAAAAATATTGATAGCAATAATACAGATAATGTGCAGTCTTTCTCCCATTTTACAACTTTTGGCCCACAAAGCTGTTATACGTTGCCACTGTATAGTCAAAATGTACAGTTAAGTTTGTTTTTTTACGTCTTAAAAAAACAAACAGGCCCTCCGAGCACAGCTGGAAAAAGGAGCTCGGACTTGCTGTAACTAAACCATGGTACACATTTATACTCAAATCAATGAATTAGATATAGGTAATATGGAAAAAACTCTTCCACAATTATGGCAACATTTTTATGATAAAAGTAGCTAGGCTAGTACTTTATTAGCCTAGAGGGAGGGTGTCCAAACCCACTACTCGCTAGCAGGATGTACTCTGCTTTCAGAATTAAAATAATACTTTATTCATGAATGGATATATCCACATTTTGTCAATATATGCATGACAGTCAGTGCCTGACCTCACAAATGCACTTCTGGAAGAATGGTTAAATGTTCCCATAGACACACCCCTAAACATTGTGGACAGCCTTCCCAGAAGAGTTGAAACTGTTATAGCTGCAAAGGGTGGGCAAACTCAATATTGAAACATACGGACTAAGACTGGGATACCATTAAAGTTCATGAAAGTGTAAAGGAAGGTGTCCCAATACTTTTGGTAAAATCGTGTACTACCAACTCTCACAGACTGGCTCGTTTTCATACCGAACTTTCATAAACAAATGAAAAATGACAACATTCTATCAGGGTATTAAATAAATTCTGTAGAGAAACAGAGGAGGGAGCAAACGCCTAGTGCATTATGACCAACACCGTTTTTTTTTTTAATAAACTCTCAAAAAACATACTCACAAACATGAGAAGATACAAGCATGTAAAATTACAATTCTAGCTCAGTGATGTCCAAAACACTATGGCTGGAAAGCTGACGGTTCCTCAGAGCTCATTAAATAAATTCTACTAAAATGGAAGCTCTCCTTATCAATATTGATCTTAATCTTTGCCAAATCATTTGGCTCAATTATCACTGTGCTTGAACATAGTTACATAGTTACATAGTAGGTGAGGTTGAAAAAAGACACAAGTCCATCAAGTCCAACCTATGTGTGTGATTATGTGTCAGTATTACATTACATATCCCTGTATATTGCTGTCATTCAGGTGATTATCTAATAGTTTCTTGAAGCTATCAATGCTCCCCGCTGAGACCACCGCCTGTGGAAGGGAATTCCACATCCTTGCCGCTCTTACAGTAAAGAACCCTCTTTGTAGTTTAAGGTTAAACCTCTTTTCTTCTAATTGTAATGAGTGGCCACGAGTCTTATTAAACTCTCTTCTGCGAAAAAGTTTTATCCCTATTGTGGGGTCACCAGTACAGTATTTGTAAATTGAAATCATATCCCCTCTCAAGCGTCTCTTCTCCAGAGAGAATAAGTTCAGTGCTCGCAACCTTTCCTCATAACTAAGATCCTCCAGACCCTTTATTAGCTTTGTTGCCCTTCTTTGTACTCGCTCCATTTCCAGTACGTCCCTCCTGAGGACTGGTGCCCAGAACTGGACAGCATACTCCAGGTGCGGGCGGACCAGAGTCTTGTAGAGCGGGAGAATTATCGTTTTATCTCTGCAGTTGATCCCCCTTTTAATGCATGCCAATATTCTGTTTGCTTTATTAGCAGCAGCTTGGCATTGCATGCCATTGCTGAGCTTATCATCCACTAGGACCCCCAAGTCCTTTTCCATCCTAGATTCCCCCAGAGGTTCTCCCCCCAGTGTATAGATTGCATTCATATTTTTGCCACCCAAATGCATTATTTTACATTTTTCTACATTGAACCTCATTTGCCATGTAGTCGCCCACCCCATTAATTTGTTCAGGTCTTTTTGCAAGATATCCACATCCTGCGGAGAAGTTATTGCCCTGCTTAGCTTAGTATCGTCTGCAAATACAGAGATTGAACTGTTTATCCCATCCTCCAGGTCGTTTATGAACAAATTAAATAGGATTGGTCCCAGCACAGAACCCTGGGGGACCCCACTACCCACCCCTGACCATTCTGAGTACTCCCCATTTATCACCACCCTCTGAACACGCCCTTGTAGCCAGTTTTCAATCCATGTACTCACCCTATGGTCCATGCCAACGCACCTTATTTTGTACAGTAAACGTTTACGGGGAACTGTGTCAAATGCTTTTGCAAAATCCAGATACACCACGTCTACGGGCCTTCCTTTATCTAGATGGCAACTCACCTCCTCATAGAAGGTTAATAGATTGGTTTGGCAAGAACGATTCTTCATGAATCCATGCTGATTACTGCTAATGATATCATTCTTATTACTAAAATCTTGTATATAGTCCCTTATCATCCCCTCCAAGAGTTTACATACTATTGATGTTAGGCTAACTGGTCTGTAATTCCCAGGGATGTTTTTTGGGCCCTTTTTAAATATTGGGCTTTTCTCCAATCAGCTGGTACCATTCCTGTCAATAGACTGTCTGTAAAAATTAGGAACAACGGTCTGGCAATCACCTGACTGAGTTCCCTAAGTACCCTCGAATGCAAGCCATCCGGTCCCGGTGATTTATTAATGTTAAGTTTCTCAAGTCTAATTTTAATTCCGTCCTCTGTTAACCATGTAGGTGCTTCCTGTGTTGTGTCATGAGGATAAACACTGCAGTTTTGGTTACTGAAGCCCCCCGATTCACTCGTGAAGACTGAGGAGAAGAATAAATTCAATACCTCTGCCATCTCCCCATCCTTTGTAACCAGATGTCCTTCCTCATTCTTTATGGGGCCAATATGGTCTGTCCTCCCTTTTTTACTGTTTACATACTTAAAGAATTTCTTGGGATTTTTTTTGCTCTCCTCCGCTATGTGTCTTTCATGTTCTATCTTAGCCATCCTAATTGCACCCTTACATTTCTTATTGCATTCTTTATAAATTCTGAATGCTGTGGATGATCCCTCAACCTTGTATTTTTTGAAGGCCTTCTCCTTTGCTTTTATATGCATTTTTACATTGGAGTTAAGCCATCCAGGATGTTTGTTCGCTCTTTTAAATTTATTACCCAATGGGATACATTGGCTAATGCCCTTATTTAATATGCTCTTAAAGCAAACCCATCTCTCCTCCGTATTCTTTGTTCCTAATATTTTATCCCAATTTATGTCTTTTAGCAAGGTTTGTAGTTTAGGGAAGTTGGCTCTTTTGAAATTCAGTGTCTTTGTGTTCCCTTCATGTCTACTATTTGTGTGATTTATACTGAAACTAATTGACCTGTGATCGCTGTTACCTAAATTGCCCCGTATTTCCACATCTGTTATCAGGTCTGTATTGTTGGTAATCAGTAGATCTAGTAATGTTTTATTTCTAGTTGGTGCGTCTACCATCTGACCCATAAAATTGTCCTGCAAGACACTAAGGAACTGGCAAGCCTTAAATGAATGCGTGGTTCCCTCCGCCCAGTCTATGTCTGGATAATTAAAATCCCCCATTATGATAACACTTCCCATCCTTGCTGCTAATCCAATTTGTGATAGGAGATCCGTCTCCACTTCCTCCCTCAGGTTAGGTGGCCTATAGCATACTCCCAGTATTATTTTCCCCTTAGCTTCATCCCTTTGGAGCTCTACCCATAAAGATTCCACCTCCTCCCTAGCCCCCTCAGTGTTGTCATCTCTCACATTCACTTGTACATTATTCTTGATATATAGGCATACCCCTCCCCCTTTTTTACCCTCTCTATCCTTGCGGTATAGGGTATACCCTTGAATGTTTGCCAGCCAATCATGAGAGCTGTTGAACCAGGTCTCTGAAATTCCCACAAAATCCAAATCCTCCTTGTACAACAGTATCTCTAGTTCACCCATCTTGTCCGCCAGGCTCCTGGCATTGGTGAACATGCCACATAGTTTAGACCGGTCGCATATTGTCCTCGTATTGGGTGTTTCAAGATTGCAACTTGGACTTGCTACTATACTCACCTTGTGTTTTTGTGCTTTGGTTAACCTACCACTAATGCCCCCAATACTACCCTCTGGAATATCTTCCGTGCTGGCTCTCACTGTCTCTGGACCCTCACCCCCATCGCCTAGTTTAAAAACCCCTCTAACTTTTTGGCCATCTTCATTCCCAGCAGATCTGCACCCTCCTCATTTAGGTGCAGTCCGTCCCTTCTATAGTACCGGTTACCGACTGAGAAGTCGGCCCAGTCCTCCAGGAACCCAAACCCCTCCTTACTACACCAGCTCTTTAGCCACTTGTTTACTTCCCTAATCTCCCTCTGCCTCTCTGGTGTGGCTCGATGTACCGGTAGTATTCCTGAGAACACTACCTTGGAGGTCCTTTTCCTCAATTTAGCTCCTAAGTCCCTAAAATCGTTCTTTAGGACACTCCATCTGCCTCTGACTTTGTCATTGGTGCCAACGTGCACCATGACAGCCGGGTCTTCCCCAGCCCCTCCCAGTAATCTGTCCACAAGATCCGTGATGTGCCGGTGATGTGAACAATTGATAGATTAAAATATTTACGTAAATGTGTATATCATTTTGAGAACCTGACTGACTGACTGACTTCCTGAAATTTATTTGGAGGAAAAACATCACATACTCTCAAAACATGTCCTTTGTACATTTACCATTACACTTACATCTCAAGGGAGACTGGGTGTACCCGATATAGAAAAAGTTTACTTAGCCCCACTTTTTTTTTCAATCTAGCCTCCTGGTTTAATTTCTGGTCCCATAACAAGTGATCTGAAATTGAGAAACTTTGGTTTACTCCAATCCATCCTAACTATAGGTAACCATACATGGATGGAAATTCTACCTGTTCAGCAGGAACCAGAGGAATTTTGATTCCTGTATGGCTAGTCCCATTTTTGAGATGTCGATTTAGCGATTGACTTTTCACGAATAGGCTTGTTGGAAAAATTTGCTAATGCAGTGAACCCTGGCACATAAAAGCTCTATCAGTGCAACCTATAAAGAGAATGCTTTTAAAATACTTGTGCACCAGTATGCCATACCAGATGTTACATAGTTACAAAGTTAATCTGGTTTAAAAAAAAGCACCATCCAGTTCAACCAACAGAAAAAAAAGAAAACCAACACATACAGTACACTATCCAGTACCCACAGTTGATCCAGATTAGGACAAAAAAAAACCCAAAACAATAAAGCATGATCCAATTCACTCCAGCGGTGGGAAAAAGTTCCTTCTTGATCCCCCAAGAGGCAATCGGATATTAGTATCCAGTTATATCATGTGCATTTAGGAAAGACCAGCTCTTGAGGGAGTCTATTCCACATTTTCACAGATCTTACTGTGAAGAAGCCTTTCTATATTTGGAGATTAAATCTCTTTTCCTCCACATGTAAAGAGTGCCCCCTTGTCCTCTGTGATGACCCTGAAGTGAATAACTCTACACCAAGTTCACTATATGGACAACTTATGCAGTTATGCATGCTCATTATATTCCCCCTTAATCTCTTAAAAGAGAATAAATTCAGTTCCTCAAATCTTTCCTCATGGCTGAGTTCCTTTATGCCTCTTATCAGTTTGGTTGCCCATCTCTGCCCTTTCTCCAGTTCCCCGATATCCTTTTTGAGAGTTGGTGCTCAAGGATGAACCACATATTGCAGATGAGGTCTTACTAATGATTTGTACAGGAGCAAAATGATCTGTCTCTTTCTCTCTGCAGTCCATTATTATTATTATTATTATTATTATACAGGATTTATATAGCGCCGACAGTTTACGCAGCGCTTTACAATATTAGGGCAGACAATACAAGTACAATACAATTCAATACAGGAGGAATCAGAGGGCCCTGCTCGTTAGAGCTTACAATCTAGGAGGGAGGGTCAAGTTATACATAAAAGGGTAATAGCTGTGGGGGATGAGCTAATGGAGAAAATAGTGCAGTTATTAGATGGAGACAGGATAGGCTTCTCTGAAGAGGAAAGTTTTCAGGGATCGCCTAAAAGTGGATAAATTTGGAGACAGTCTGACAGATTGGGGTAGGGAATTCCAGAGGATGGGCGAGGCTCGGGAGAAGTCCCGGAGGCGGATATGGGAGGAGGTGATGAGGGAGCTAGAGAGCAGGAGGTCTTGGGAGGAACGGAGATGGCGATTAGGTTGGTATTTTGAGACTAGGTTAGTGATGTAGCTGGGGGCAGAGTTGTGGATGGCTTTGTAACTTATTGTTACCAGTCCATACCTCTTTTAATACAAGAAAGTATTTTGCTTGTGTAGCCATGCCCCCGTAGGGGTTGTTGAGTGATGTGGCCCACCTGTCACCCTGCCCAGCCCAGCATCCACATCCCAATCACTTTGGAGACAATGAACAGTCCATATGTTTTGTTTTTGGTATTTTATTGAGGGAATAGAACTTGGATGGGTAGAGGAACTTATGGGATGCCCAGTGGAACAAACAATTAGCTGATTGCACAGTAATCAATTGGAACAGGTATATACAGTCAGTTACTCCAGTCTCCTCCAGCACATCTCTTGCTTGTAGACTATTACTCTCTTTCTCTCTCCAGCACATCTCTTACTTATCAGGCACAGCTAGCACATGGTTAGGCCTGACAGTGGCTCAGCCAGGCCTTAGCAACCGCCTTTTGCAGGCAGGGACCACGGGTCTCTTTAATGTAGCAGAAATTAAATAGGAAGTCTCTAGTGCTAGCTGCCCTTCTGGTGGACTACTGCTCCCAGTAAGTCCTCTTTAGGCCCTGGCCTGCAGCTGCCAAACTTCAATGCCCATGACATTGCAATCCACCCTACTGACTCCACACCTAGCTCTGACTGTTTCCTTTCAGTGCTCTCTGGCATGCCTCTCCAGTCCTCCTGATAGCACATGTCACTTATCAGCCCTCCTGGCTGAAAACAGGTGGTTCCCTTCTGAAGACTTGCCTGGCAGTACTAGCTCCTGCTGTCCTCTCTGACTCCTCTCTGTGCCTCCTGTTCAGATCCTTCTTGAAGTTCTTGAAGGACTCCATCCTGCACCCAGGCCCAAGGTCACCCCCCAGTCTGGGGAGCTCCCTCCAACGCTCCAACAGCCTATGATACCCCAGACAGCTCCACCTCTCTTCCCCACCTCTCTTCTAGAATCCTCTAGAAGGAAAAGGGAAGTGACAGTGGAGTGATGCTGTCTGTTAGTCACAGCTGCTACTCTGAGCCACTCCAAGCCCACACAGATCAAAACAATGAGGCCTAGCCTTCAGCTATGTCTGCTGAAATTTACCTACACTACAAAAATACTAACTTCTAGCACCTACCTAGGTAGAGGGTGCTACACTCGCTTTGTAAACTGTCCCTAAGCATGCTATTATTAAGCTTATGATCTACCAAAACCCCCAGATCCTTCTCTGTCATTGATTCCCCCAGTTGTACTCCTCCTAGTATGTATGATATGTGCATATTCTTAGCCCCCAAGTGCATAACTTTACATTTATCAACAATAAACCTAATTTGCTACATACTGTAGTTGCTCAATTAAACAGTGCATTGAGGTCGGCTTCTAAATTGGAGACATCCTATAAGGATGTTATTCCACTGCATAGCTTGGTGTCATCTGCAAACACTGAAATTATACTTTTAATCCCAGACCCTGTATCATTTATAAATATAATAAAAAGTAAAGGTCCCAACATTGAGCCTTGGGGTACATTACTGATAACCTTAGTCCATTCCGAATAAGAATCATTAACCACTACTTTCTGAATACAGTCTTTTAGCCAGTTTTCTATCCATTTACAAACTGATCTTTCCAAGCCTGTAGACTTTAACTTACACATTAGCCATGTATGGGAATCTGTGTCAAACGCTTTTGCAATTTGCAAGTATACTACATCCACAGCCACTCATTTGTCTAAGGTTTTGCTTACCTCCTCACAAAAAGAAATCAGATTTGTTTGACAACTTCTGTCTTTCATGAATCCATGCTGGCTATTGCTTAAAACACATCTATGTGGTATTTTACTAAATTTTCCAGTATCTTCCCAACTATAGAAGGTAAAGCGAAGTTCCACACAAAATTGGAAGCTCCGCGTATCTGTCTCCTCCCCTCCCTGTTTTTGACAGGTACCTGTCCCCACTTCTTTCGGACCTCGCCGCAGCGAGGTACATCAAACGTTCGGCCCCCCTCCTCCTTTCCTGCCGCTGAGCCATTCAGAAGGTGCAGCACCCTTTGCACATGTTTGGTAGGAAATCTGCCAGTTTCCCTACAGGCTATGGCAGCGACAGTACCCGAGAGCCGATGGGGTGCTGACATCACTGGATTCCAGGACAGGTAAGTGTCCTAATATTAAAAGCCAGAAGCTACAGTATGTGTAGCTGCTGACTTTTAATTTTTCCATGGGGGGGCTGGACCAACGTTTTGGCTAACAGGTCTATAGTTACTTTGACCCCTTTTTAAATATAGGCACCGCATTGACCTTACGTCAGTCCAGTAGTACTATGCAAGTCATTAAAGAGTCCCAAAAAATGTGTGTGGGTGTATGCCATCCAGTCCAGGTGCCTTATTCACCTTTATTCTGTCTAATGCCCCGTACACACGATCGGAAATTCCGCCAGCAAAAGTCGGATGTTTGCTTTTGGTCGGAAATTGCGACCGTGTCAGGGACAAATACTCACCGAGGCCGAGATGCCGAGAGCGGCTCGCCCTTACGACCACGCGCACCCAGACCCCCGAAATGGGTACAGAGGACTGGAGGCACGCGGAGGCACGGGCTTCCGGTAGGGTGGTTGGTACCAAAGGCTGGAAGCGGTGTCTTGGGATCCGCAGGATACAGGGCTGAGAACACAAGCAGAGGTTAGAGAACAACAGGTGGTAATCAGGGTATCACTAGATCCAGCAGAGCGGTGGTAGAGCAGGCCAGGGTCCGGTACACAGATTAGGCAGGTATAATCAAGACAGTCCAGCAGAGTAGTGGTTAAACAGGCCAGGGATTTGGTACACAGGTCAGGCAGGTTATTGACAGGATAGTCCAGCAGAGTAATGGTTAAACAAGCCAGGGATTTGGTACACAGGTCAGGCAGGTTATTGACAGGATAGTCCAGCAGATTAATGGTTAAACAAGCCAGGGGGTTTGGTACACAGATCAGGCAATCAGTACAGGGCAATCCAGGAGAGTAGTAGTTAAACAGGCTAGCAGAGGTTCGGTACACAGATCAGGCAATCAGTACAGGGCAATCCGGGAGAGTAGTAGTTAAACAGGCTAGCAGAGGTTCGGTACACAGATCAGGCAATATCACAGGAAACACAGGCTCAGGGACAGGGAAAGCTGACGACAAACCAGCAACCCGACTGGGTGCTGTAGTCGTCAGATAAAGCTTACCTGCCCGGCGAGCGCGTCAGTGTGACGCGCTACCGGGCACCCGCACGGGTTACGGCGCGCACACGGGGACCGCCGTGCACCCGCGCGCGCCGCACCATCAGGCCGCGGACGGGTGTGCGGCGAAGCGCTCGTCCCGTGCGCATGCGCACCGGAGCCCGGCGAGCGGAGGCGCTCCCTGGCTCCTGACAGACCGTGTGTATGCTCCATCTGACTTTTGCTGGCGGCATTTCCGCCAGCAAAAGATTGAGAGCAGGTTCTCTATTTTTCCGACAGAAAAAGTTTGTCTGTATGCATTTCCGACGCGCAAAAAAAAATGCATGCTCAGAATCAAGTACGACACAGAAACGCTTGGTCTGGTAAAACTAGCGTTAGTAATGGAGATAGCACATTCGTCACGCTGCAGATTATTGGATCTTTTAATGCAGCGCATTCTTTTGTTCTTTATAATGCTAGAATAATGAATTTGTTTTGCTGCTGATATTCACACAGAGTGTTTTTAACGCCAGATCTCCATAATAATGTTTAGAATTATTTTTTATAGTCATCTTTTTTTTCTAGTGATCTCCATATTTTTTTTTTGTGTCAAGTTTCCACAACAACATTATTATTTTGTATTTTTAAAGCTCAAGGAGGTTTATTTGGTGTCCCTTGTTAATTTGACATTGCATTTTTGAAATGTACCTGCCTACTCACAAACAAACTATCCTATTTGAAGAAAAACACATAGGCAAGTATTTTCATATAAAAAGATCTCCATTTATTCTGGTTCATAACTTAATAAAGAGGAAGGCAACGCTGGAGAAATGGAGATATGCTTGTATTTGTGAAGCCTTTGTACCCCAGGGCACACATCAACTCTTTGTAAATAAAAATTGGTAGCCTGAGAAGTCCATATAATAGGGAGCACAATCTGGTCCAGGACTCCCAGAGATCAGGAACAGCAGCAGATGACATATATTTCCTCTCAAGACCTTCTGCTCTCTAGCTCCCTCATCACATCTTCCCATGCTCGCCTCCAGGACTTTTCCAAAGGCTCTGCAATCCTATGGAATGCCCTACCCCAATTTTCTTATCCACAAACTCGATGTCTGCGTCGGGGACCTGCGTCTTCACAAATTGAAGCAGTTTCTCCAGCGATGCCTATCTAGCTGGTTTATTTCGATATAAGAGGTTTTTAACCGCCCACAAATTTCTCATAGCAAGGTCTTTGAATTGTTTCATATTTGCTGCAAGACAAGACAAAAACACTAATAATAGGCTAAACTCTCCTAATCTTATCCCAATATTGGCTTCAATCTCGAATCAGTATATGCCACTGATGTCCCAAGTTAAAATGTTACCTTCGTTAGAACGTTCGGCGCTTCCTGTCCTCCTTCCTCCGCACACAGAACGTAGGTACGACACACGCGTGTTAGCTTTATATACACTGTGCATTCGTGAAACTCCGCCCATGTCGCCCGCCCCTGATGTTCTTTCTAGAATATTCCCCGCCCCTCCTCTTTCGTCGCAGTGGGAGAGGAACATGGCGTAGACACAGCAGGTGCGTAATAGCAGTAACGAGGAGGAAAGCCTGGAGCCAGAAACGTCACAATCCCGCAGGAGATTTAAGGCCTTAAATATGGCCTTTGTAGAAATGGTGGAGATAGTGGACATCTTGAAGAGGGCTGACTATTATGGGAAGTATGGACCTTACCTAAACCCAAATGTGAGAAAGGCCAAGATCATGTCTAAAGTAGTGAGAAGTCTGCACAGGAATTTTGGGGTACGATGATCCAAGGAGCAATTGGGGGAAAGGCTGGTCAAACCTGAAATTGAGGGAGCAGGAACAGTACAGAAGGATCAAGAAACAGTTTCTAAAAAGTAAGTAGTTGTCGTGTGTCCCTATTATTATTATTATCACTTGCATCCTGCTCCATGTGCTTTTCTTTACTGTTGTACAGTTTTAAATGGTTACTCATGTTCGTGTTCACAGAAATCGGTCCTAGTAAACCACACCCACATAACTGTCCCTGAGCCACCCCCATCAAATCATTCTTTGCAGCTATTACCTTTTGTACCACCACCCCCTCCCTTTTAGAATGTAAGCTCTACGAGCAGGGCCCTCCTGTACCTTTTGTATTGTACTGTAATTGTGTTGTCCCCCTTATACATTGTAAAGCGCTGAGTAAACTGTTGGCGCTATATAAATCTCGTATAATAATAATAATAATAATAGTAAATATCGTTTGTTTGCCAACTTTTTTGGTAGATATAGGGTTAACTACATTTGGTCATGCTAATTTGTATTAAAATAAGTTTAGGACATTGTTGTCTAGATGTGTTTGGAACTAGAATGAATTGCAAACTTGATTCAGTGTAATGTAAGGAGAGGACACTCAGCAGCTGTTTACACATCTGGGCTCAGGAGCACTAGTGTGGGACACCAGAACAAACTTTTTAGGGTGTCCCACACAGGTACTCCAGTGGATACTTGGGGTGTCTCCATATGTGAAACTTGTCCAAAAAGGTAAGTATTACAGCTTTGGTAAGGAAAAAAATCATGTCTTCAGCTTGGAACTCTGCCAAAAGAGACAATTGTACCCCACTTCCAAGCAATGTTTCATATTCCTATTTCTGGCCTCAAATATCGGTGTGCTAAGTATACCTTTTGTTTCATTCTCATAGGGGAAAAAAGACTCAGGACATCTGAGGACACCAGGAACCTCACACCTCCTGAAGAAGGGGAACAGAGGACACCACAACCTCAGGATGTGGAGGGAAGAGAGGTGGATGACGTGGTTGAAATTGTCACCACAACAGGTTAATGTCTGACACCACAGATTCAGGTAATAGAGGTATGCCTGCATATTTATAATACATGGTGTATATTTTTTTTTTAGGTGATGTGCATGTTGTGGAAGAACAAGCTCCTCATTTCACCAGTGCAAGTGCACAAATACTAATCCAGGAGATAATGGTTTGTAGTCGGGATTTAGACATCATAAAGCAAAAAATCAATGAGGCTAAACAAAAACTGAAGAACATGATTAATGTATTAGGGAGAATCTAAATAACAAGAAAATTACATCATTTTAGATTTTTTTTGAAAAATTTTTTAAAATTTTTGTCGCATTTTAAAAGCCAAATTTTGAAGATGCGCACAGTGTGTCAACATGTGCTATCTGCCATCAGGGGATATCAATGTACGCATTTTGTGGGTGCAACCCCTTCCTCACAACTCAAGTAGGTGAGAGGAAGTGGTTGCACCCCCAAAACACGTCCATTGATCCCCCATGATGGGAGATAGCACATGGACATTAGGCATGGGATCAGGAGAGAAATCCCAGTTTGACTCCCAATTTGTGTGCATCTTCAAAATTTGGCTTTTACAGGGGTGACATCACCCCATCTGATGAAGGCAAGATCAACACATTTTTGACACTGTAATGTCGGATATCGCCTTGAGTTTTTCAATGTTGAACTTTGTAAGTTCCTGAGCTGAGGTACAACTTTGTAAAACCAAGATGTTGTTTTTTACACAAAAATGTTTTATAACGCGCATGTGCATGTGCACGGAGTAAAAGGTTTTATACTCAACAATGTGTGGCTTCTTCTTTCAAGCTCAATACCAGTTTTTGTATTATGTTGGTGTTTACAGTGACAATGGATGTTATTTAATAATGGAAAAACCACTTGGCACTACAAGTGCACTAGGAGAACCGAGGAGACAGCTAAAAGAAACACAAGCAGTAAATCAAAATCAAGATTTTATCAGATACATTTTTTTTTTCAAATAGAAAATATTTACAAATTTGCTGGCATAGCAATGGCCCCCCTACCTGTAAAATAATCAACATATTTTTGCCGTGCTTTACGGGCGCTTTGGGGGGGCAAGCCAGGACGGCCAGCTTCCAGGGCTGTCAGTGTATTTTCAGGAAGTCCGGCCTCAGGCCCAACTGAGGCAACATAATTAGGAGCATTTCTCTTTAAAAAGTTGTGAAGTATGCAGCATGCTAGAACTATGTGGTTCAGTTTGTACTCCGCCATATTAATTCCCGTAAGAAATAGGTATAACCGGCTGGCAATTATCCTAAAGGCATTCTCCACGACTATTCTGGCTCTGGCCAGCCGGTAATTAAAAACTCTCTTCTCCGGGGTGAGGGTCCTCTGGGGGAATGGCCTCATCAGGTGATCACAGAGACCAAATGCTTCATCAGCGATAAAAACAAATGAGAGTCCTTCCACGTGCTCTTCCGCAGGTGGCAATCCCAAGCCACCACTCTGGAGACCTCGGTAGAACTCAGTCTGGGCAAAGACTCCACCATCCGACATCTGGTCATTCACATCCACATATAAAAATTCATATGTCACCAACACCACCGCCATCAACACGATACTATTGAAACACTTATAATTAAAATAGTATGACCCTGAGTGAGGTGGTGGTACAATGTGGACATGTTTTCCATCTACGGCCCTTCCACAGTTAGGAAAATCCCACCACTGGGCAAATTGTGAGGCCAGAGTCTGCCATTCCTGTTGCGTTGAAGGAAACTGTGGAGTCAAAAAAGAAAAAAAAAATGAGTACTTTTGCACATAACATTGCAAGCAAATCAAATTAGACACAAACATGCTTGGCCAACATCAGTATAACATTTATTTTAAGGAGTATTTAAAGACAAGCAGATAAGGTCCACTTATCAGATTCCTCACCCCCTCTGATGGCTCATTGGAAAAATTTTAGGGGAGGAGGGTTATAAATGAGTTTGGGACCCCAAAAAAAAGCCTCTGGCATTTTGGCTGAATTTAAGGACAACAATAACATTTGGACACGTTTTAGGGGGTGTTTAAGGTAAAGCACTACAATGGAGCTGACAAAATACATTGTTAAGTCACTAGGCTAGGTGTGTATGGGCCCAGGATAGCATGTTGGGGAGGTTAGTGAAGGCAAATATGCATGTAGGCCAAAAAGGAGCATTAAAAGCTTACAGCATGCATGGGCACAAAGGGTACATTCACAGCATATTACAATCATGGTAATTAGGGAATGATGAAAGAAAAACAAAAATGATCATACATGAAATACATAGAATGTGATGTTAAAGGAGAAAACTTACCCTAATATAGTCCTTCTGCAGGACCTGAATGATGGCAGAACAGGTCTCTGAAATAATAATCCCCAGAGCCTGGGGGGAGATGCTTGTAGAGAACTTGAGGTCCTGTAGACTTCTCCCTGTCGCTATGTACTGCAACGTGGCGACTAGCCTCTGCTCGGGAGTGATTGCTTGCCACATGCAGGTGTCCTGCTTCGTAATATAAGGGGACAGCAAAGCCAACAGATGTGAAAAACAGGGTCCGTCATCTGGAAAAAATTCTTGAAATCATCAGGGTTATTCTCCTGGCTCTCCCGCAACAAAGGCATATGACAGAATTGGTCACGCTGGAGTAACCGATTCTTCGTCCATGAACTCCTCCCCTCCCTGTTCATGGACTGGGCTTGGGTCAAAGCAAGAACCCCAACACCACATAGAGGGGGGCGTGGCTTCGGCATGGCGGCGAGTGGACGCTAACACTAAGAGCTCCCGGCCAGCGGCACCCCTGCAGTATACCTCAGCCACATTACCCCGCATTGTCAGCACCTACCAGCACCTCTGACAGCCAGGGGATCGTACCGCCGCATCCAGACCTCCACCCGCGGCATGGATCGGTACCTAAAACCGATTAAACAGTCCGCCTCCACCCCGGCAGTATCAAAGATGGCGCCGGCCAGACACGCAGCGGGAGATTCACAGGCAGAGAGGGCCACCCCTGAAGGCTTGCAGCAGCAGGGAGATGACTTCACGATGCCGCCCTATTCCCCGATCAGTGACCTATCCCCATGCATACCACGATCACTGGCAGTATCGCCCGACCTGGAAGAGGATCTATTCAGTTCCAGACAGACATCACCATGTCCCACCACATCACACGATGCTCCTGGCCCCAGATCTACACATACTCCAAGGCTGCAAGACACAGTGAGTACCTCTGCTACACCTTCTCTGCAGGCAGAGCCTGCATTTCATGCTGATCCTTCACACAAGCTATGGGTACTCCTACAACAGCTCCCCACAAGGGATGACTTTGAAACACTAGCCTCTAGAATGGAGATGGCCATGAGGGGAGAGATGCAAGCCATTAAACAGGAAGTCGCAGCCCTAGACACACGTGTAGCAGTAGTGGAGCAGGAGCAGGGTGCAATGTCCCAGAGTATAAAAGATGTGCAGTCCTCACATACGGAAATGAATGACCAATTCCTTCAACTACAATTGCTAATTGATGATTTAGAAAACCGGAGTCGCAGACAGAACATACGCCTGAGGGGAGTTCCGGAGTCCATCCCACAATCTGAGCTCCGTGCGATGGTAATCTCTGTCTTTAACCGCTACTTAGACCGTCCGAGAGACACGGCAATTACCATAGACCGCATTCATAGGACCCTCGGCCCTAACCCTTACCCATCTGACAGACCAAGGGACGTCCTCTGCTGCCTGCACTCCTTTAACCTCAAAGAAGAAATCTTGAGACAGGCATGGCGGGTAGGCGTATTGGAGTTTGACGGGGCTGCCATCCACCTGCTTCCGGATATTTCTAGGAGAACCCTGATGATGAGACGAACGCTCAAACCACTCTTGGACGGCATCAGTGAGAAAGGCCTCACATACAAATGGGGTCACCCGTTTCATCTGATTGTTCGTAAGGGTGCCAATACTTTCACTCTACGTCACCCCTCAGAGCTCCCACATCTATTTGCTTTCATCGAGATGAACCCAGTCGAGGTACCAAACTGGCTCCTAGTGAACGTTCAGTCTAATCCACAACGTCGGCCCTTGGATGGAAGACAACAAAGGGTCCGGACCGGACGACGGTCACAAAGAGGCCCTCCACAGGCTCCACAAGAACCAGTCTCTTGACTCCGAGGAACTTGGTAGTAGGGTGTTCCCCCAGTTCTAATATGCGAGCACTCCCCACATTTTTTGCACTTACCGGTGGGTATAGGGGGGAGTTTGGCGTTTTGTTCCTCTTTTACGGGGGTTTTTTTTTTTTTTTTTTTTTTGCCTTTCTTACCTTGTTTTTACACCACCAACGGATGGCCTAATCACCCCACAGTCAGTATCCTGGAGCTCACTAGCTCCCCACAATGGCTTGGAACACTTCAGACATACCCGCTTACTCCAAACGAGCACCCCACGGGCTTCCCCAGATAAGCGTTGAACCCTACGTTGTCTCAAGATCAGAGGAAAAGTCCCGTGAGGGGGAGCTGTTTTCCCCTTCCCCTCACCCCCCCCCCTTTTTTTTTTTTTTTTTCTCCCTCCCTACCTCTCTGTTTATGCAGTTTCAACCTGAGTGCAATTGTCAGACCCATCATATGGAAGAAAGAGGAGATTTGAGGACTCTTCAAATAATACAAGCAGTGGGGTTTGTATTTAATTGAATAGTTATCTCACAGGAACCCACTCACCACTGACTGGTACTGTATTGTATTATTGTGTATCTGTTCTTACCTGATATTGGGGGCTGGTTGGGGGACGGCGTCGGATCTTTGTTCCCACACCGCCCCCGACCACCTGCTTTACAGCCGGGTCAGAAAAAGGTACTTTTTTGCATTCGGGGGGGAGGGCAGGGAGGAGGGGGAGGGGGAAGAAGGAAGGGGAGGGGAAGAAAAGAGAAAGGGAAAAAAAATTTTTTTTTTTTTTTTGCTAAACTGGTCTCCCTAGCGGACCCAATACCTGCACGCGGGATCGCTGTTCCTGGAGACACTTCCCGAACTTTAGCAGGAGATTGCTCGGGTTTCAACCCGGGACGGCCTTGGAAGGTGGGCTTAGGGGTTAGATCCCCACTGGGACACTAAAGTTGAGGTCCTGGAGCCAAATGCAGGGTGGGGTGGGATGTAATGCAGGAGATGTAGCAATGTTAACCCGTATATCTCCCCATAAACTATTTGATGTTCCCAACCCAAATCCAGGGCAATAGGTATCCATGGATTGCATTTTTTTCAGTAATCATTTAACGGTTGTCATATGTTATATGTTTGGTTCTCTAGCATTAATCTTAGGATGTTAATTTCTTTTTGTTTTTTGTTTTTTTACCTCTCATGATGGTGCTGATGTATCATTGATATACAAATGTTGCTGCAGGGGATCCAAAGGTCGGGGCTCTGCGCTTGACTGTGCCCTACCTCCCCCCACAGTAGGAATACTCTGCCCTGGTGGCAGTAGCCCTCCTTTAAGGAGAAACATCTTGTGTTAGTCCCCAAACTCTCCCCCCCCCCCTCAATTTCTCCTCTCCCCCCCCCTTTTTTCTTCTTCTTTTTCCTCTCCCTTTTTTTTTTTTTTTTTTTTTTTTTTTTTTCTTTTTCTCTCTTAAAGCCCCTCGCCACCTAGAGAGCAGGCACCCTGCCAATATGGCTCTTAAGTTCCTTTCTTGGAACATCAAAGGCTTGAACGCCCCTGAGAAGCGAACCAGCTGTCTAGCCGAGCTCTGGAGACTTAGAGCACACATAGTGTTCCTTCAAGAGACTCATTTCCGGTCAGACAAGGTCCCGAGGCTCTCTAACAAACACTTTCCGGTGGCCTATCATAGTCCATCTACCTCATCTAAATCCAGAGGGACAAGTATTCTGCTATCTAAATCTTTAACCTGGCAGTTCTTGGATGAAGTCCGGGATGGGGAGGGCAGGTTCCTTCTCCTGAAGGGCAAAATTGATTCTCACACATTTACCCTTGCAAACTTCTACTTGCCTAACACGAACCAAGCTCAGGTTCTGGGGGCTTTCCTAGCAGCGTTGGAGCCTTTCCGCGAGGGTACGCTCGTACTGGGGGGAGACTTTAACCTCACCTTAGATCCCTCTAAGGATTCATCTGTCCAATCGTCCTCCCTACCTCAGGGTGCAAGACGGGCACTAAAGGACCTGTTGCATGAACATCAGTTGGTAGACATATGGAGAATTTTCCATCCCCAGGAACGAGATTTCTCCTTCTATTCTTCGACCCACAGATCCTACTCTAGGATCGATTTTTTCCTAATACAACATTCTGCGATTTCCTTAGCCTCCAAAGCAGAGATAGGTCAGATAACAATATCCGATCATGCACCAGTCCTCCTAGAGCTAACTCTCCCACACGTACGCCCTAAAACAATATCTTGGCGTCTAAATGAAACACTTCTCAAGGACCCCGAAACAGCTGCAGAGATTAACAAAGAACTTTGCTCCTATTTTAAAAACAATACTGGCTCCGTGTCTAACCCTCTCTCAGTGTGGTCAGCACACAAATGTTACATTAGAGGGATCTTCATAAAACTTGGCCATGCGGCCAAGCAGCGCCGTGCCAAAACTCTGACGGATCTTTTGACGAAACTTCACATTTTGGAGAGGCAACACAAGGTTCGAACTGATCGCACACTGGAAGCAAAACTGCTTCAGACTAGAGAGGCTATCAGAGAGCACTCGCTGTATAAGGCCAAACACGTCCTGCTTAAGGCGCGCCGCTCCTTTTATGAGTATGGAGATAAATGCGGGCGTTTGTTGGCAAATGCATTGAGGGCAAAACGCATGCAATCATACATACCAGCCCTCCTGACACCATCAGGGTCTAAGATTCACACTTCACCAGACCTAGCAGCGGCCTTCCGAGAATTTTATTCAAAGCTTTATAATTTGAAGACGGCGCAGGCCACTGGATCTTCGGCCCCTTCCCTATCAAATATACGAGAGTACCTCCAAGAGGCCAAACTTCCCTCTCTCACGGATGCCGAACGGGAATTACTTTCCCAACCACTTAACGTAGAGGAGCTCGCAGACGCCATAGCAGACACACAGCCGGGGAAGGCCCCTGGGCCTGATGGCTTTACCCTACTATATTACAAGACATTTCAGACACGGCTAGCACCCCAATTCATCACAGCCTTCAATGCCATACTAGAAGGACATAACGTCCCCCCTGACATGTTACAAGCCTCTATCTCTGTACTGCCTAAGCCCGGAAAGGACCCATTGCTATGCTCCAGCTACAGGCCCATTTCTCTTCTAAATTGTGACATCAAACTCCTCACAAAAATCATAGCCTCCAGATTCAATAGCCTAATGCAACGCTTGGTAGCACCTGATCAAGTGGGCTTCATACAGACTCGTGAAGCAAGAGATAACACTATCCGGACAATAAACGTTATAGAGAAGGCGAAAAGGGCAAACACACCTCTTTTACTCCTATCCACTGATGCCGAGAAGGCTTTTGATAGGGTGGACTGGAGGTTCCTTCGGGAGGCACTCTGTTCTTTTGGGATGCCGAAGCCCATCCTGGACTGGATCTCTGCCCTCTATTCCAATCCCACAGCCACGGTACGGGTAAATGGGTTAGAATCTGACATCTTTGCGATCTCCAACGGGACTAGGCAGGGATGCCCACTCTCCCCTTTACTATTTGTCCTTTCCCTAGAACCATTTCTTCGTCATGTGAAAGATAATCCTAATATCAGCGGGGTTCATTCTGACCACTATCAACACAAAGTAGCGGCTTACGCTGACGATCTTTTATTTTATATCACCAAACCCATAACGTCCCTGCCTTCATTGCTACAAGAGTTGAAACGATATGGTAATCTTTCTAACTTCAAAGTTAACCTCCAAAAGTCAGAAGCCCTGAATATTTCCATACCAGACAACACATTGTCGGGTTTGCGACCCTTTTTCCCGTTTAAGTGGGCCACCCGCTCTATACTTTACTTGGGTACCAGAATCCCTGCAAATCCAAAAGACATCTTTGCCCTGAATTTCCGTCCCTTCCTAGCGACGCTTAGTACAGACCTTACGAAATGGGATCCCCTTGCTTTTCCTGGTTTGGCCGGTGTAATGTACTGAAGATGAATGCAATGCCTCGGCTTCTGTATTTACTACAAGCCTTACCTGTCAAACTACCGCAAACTTTCTTTCGTGAAGTTCGCTCAAGGTTTACTAAGTTCCTGTGGCGGGGCAGACACCCACGAATGGGCAGGGCGTTGCTGCTTAGGCCGAAGCTGAAGGGAGGCATAGGATTCCCAGACCCTGCTCTCTATTATACTGCAATACACATGACCCGAGTAATTGACTGGTGCCGTCATGGGGAAGGGAAACTCTGGGTAACGTTAGAACAGGAGATGGCACGGGCCCCATTGGCTGGTCTACCTTGGGCAGGTAAACATCTGGACCCCCACATAACCACTCACCCGCTGATTGGCCCTTCTTTGGTAGAAATGGATAGATTTTTCCGTCTTTCTTCCTTGCCCGGTTTCCCTTCTCCCATGACCCCGATCATAGGACATCCCAAATTCCCCCCAGGTATGTCAGACCCAACCTTTACTGGACAAGCCCCGAAGGGGCTCCTGCGTGCGTCTCAATTCATGGGACCCACGGGCTGGATCCCTACAGGGTCCGTGACATCAGGATCGGCACCCATCACATTGGATAGTTGGAGAGCGGGGCAACTCTCCCACTTTCTCGGCTCGCTACCCAGATATAGGTTTTTTTCTAGACAACTTCATTCCTTTGAGGAAATATGTCTGGGCGATGGCCCAATTCGGGGTTCCCTTTCTAGATCTTACAAATCTTTGTTGGACATGCATGCTACCATAGACCCCCCCTTCCTAGCTAAGTGGGAAAGGGACCTTCAAATCACATTTACCACTCCGCAGAAGGAACGCATACTCTTCTTCGCTCATAAATCGTCACTCTGCAGCAAATATCAAGAAATCTCCTATAAGTTGACCACACGCTGGTACCGCACGCCGGCTGTATTGGCCAAAATATTCCCCAACCAATCTGATCGCTGCTGGCGATGTGGGCAACAAACTGGTACTATCCTACACATCTTCTGGGAGTGCCCCAAACTACAAACTTTCTGGCAACCGGTCCTCCGCTACATTCACAAATTCACAGATATTTCCTTAAACAATGACCCTGCTGCTGTGCTCCTCAACCTCACTCCTATGTCAGGAAAGCGATATCGTAAATCTCTTCTTAAACACCTACTCAGCGCTGCTAGAGCTTGCATCCCAAGTCAATGGAAGCAACAGTCTGCTCCAACTGTGGCCCAATGGTTCGCAAGGGTCAATGATATCGAACAAATGGAGGACCTAACTGCTACGATCCGGGACAAATCCGAGGAACATAGGACCAGGTGGTTTTATTGGACCAAGTTCCGCTTTTCAGAGGAATACCTCCGTGAGACATAGCCAGGTCGCGTTGCACACCAGAGGCTCTTGCTCCTATTCATGACCGCTAGAGGGCCTGGGGAGTAAAGGGCGGTCCTTGCTCTCTAGGTGGACTTCTGACTCCCCCCCCCCCCCCACTCTTCTACTATATCACCCTCCTTCTTTCCCTCTTCTTCATTCCCCTTTCTCACTCTCACTTCTATCTTTTATTCTCCTTTATTCTCTTCCTCTATTTTAATCCCAAAAAACTTGGTATGATTTGACCTCAGTCAGTCACCTAGCAGCACCCTTCCCCTATGTACAGATACTTAACTTCACCTTGGATGCTAGGGAGAATTCATAGAGCATCATAATTGTTCAGATCCACCGTCAAGGCGAAGCCCTAGTCCTATACCCCCAGGGTATTCAAGTATTTTGTATGCTTACGGAACTGTTCCTGTTATGTAATCTTGATTTTATTTATCTTTTGTTCAGATAATACTACCGGATGTCCATGTGTACACTACTTTCCTTACACTACATATTCTGTGAAGTTTTCGTTTCAATGTATGTCGCATACCACTAAATAAATAATTAAAAAAAAAAAAAAAAAAAAAAGAACCCCAACACCAAACCCCCACACAGCACGAACTCTAAAACGAGTACGTAACTGCAACATGGCTTCAAAACGGTCGGCTGGTCAGAACAAACTAACAGAATGCACTGAAGAACAGAAAGGCCTCTGAAGAACGAGCTGAAAATCAGAAACGAGCGGACAAGAACGCACTGAAAAACAGATACGAACTGACTACACACACTGAAAACCAGATACAAACCCACAAGCACAAACTGAAGAGCAGTAAGGATCTGAAAAACACGAGGCTGAAAAGCATGAATCATCTCTGATACGAACTGACTACACACACTGAAAACCAGATACAAACCCACAAGCACAAACTGAAGAGCAGTAAGGATCTGAAAAACTCTCACCAAACTTCTACTAACACAAGATAAACACGAGATTAGCAAAAGGAGCCCAAAGGGTGACACATTGGGTACTGAACTCCCCTTTTATAGTGCCATCGTATGTGTTGTGCATCACCGTGTTCTTGACGGGCAGAATTTGGTGTGACCGTGTATGTGCAAGACAAGCTTGAGCGGAATTCTGTCAGAAGAACCATCCAAGCCTTTTCCGACGAAAATTCCGATCCTGTGTAAGCGGCATTAGAATTCCTGGACCATATCAAATACCATATAGATGTGCTATATTTCGTATATCGTTTAGTAAGCAATCAGTGCTGGAGGTGCAACTCACAGATGGGTGCCCTTTTCCATTGATTTTGTACCTGCCCAGGTATACTTTAATAATGCAGCTAGCAGGCTGCATCATCCCACTAGATCTAATTACACATTTACTAGGCTTTCCCCTAAACGGAATCCCTAAACCCACAAAAAAGTTTATCATAGACATAATAACAGTAAGTCAAGGCCTCATAGCTTTCAAAGAAAAGTAAAGTACCCCTTCCACTAAGGTGGAACTACATAATAGAATCAAAGAGATTAGGATGATGGAAACCTCACAGCTCGATTAAACAACACCTATAATGCCGCGTACACACGATCGGAAATTCGGCCAGCAAAAGACTGATGAGAGCTTTTGGTCAGAAAATGCGACCGTGTGTATGCTCCATCTGACTTTTGCTGGCCGTATTCCAGCCAGCAAAAGATTGGGAGCATGTTCTCAATTTTTCGGTCGGAAAAAGTTCCTATCCGAAAATGCGATTGCCTGTAGCAATTCCGACGTGCAAAATTCCCACACATGCTTGGAAACAATTCGACGCATGCTCAGAAGCATTGAACTTCATTTTCTTGGCTCGTCGTAGTGTTATACGTCACCGCGTTCTTGACGGTCAAAAGTTCAGGGAACTTTTGTGTGACCGTGTGTATGCAAGCCAAGCTTGAGCGGAATTCCGTCGGAAAAACCATCCAAGATTTTTCTGACAGAAAATCTGCTCGTCTGTACATGGCATTAGACAAAAATAATGAAAAACGGAAACTATTTGACTACTTTATCACACAAAAATTGCCCTTCTCTTACCTTGACAAACAGAACTTTTCCCTCCTACTCTCCTCTCCTTCAACCTTTCCTTTCCCTGTATCTCCTACCTCTTCGGTTCGTTTTCTTTATACACCCATTTACAGTATCTCACGAAAGTGAGCACACCTCTCACATTTTTGTAAATATTTTATTATATCTTTTCATGTGACAACACTGAAGAAATGACAGTTTGCTGCAATGTAAAGTAGTGAGTGTACAGCTTGTATAACAGTGTAAATTTGCTGTCCCATCAAAATAACTCAACACACAGCCATTAATGTCTAAACCGCTGGCAATAAAAGTGAGTACACCCCGAAGTGAAAATGTCCAAATTGGGCTCAAAGTGTCAATATTTTGTGATGCCACCATTATTTTCCAGCACTGCCTTAACCCCCTAGGGCATGGAGTTTACCAGAGCTTCACAGGTTGCCACTGGAGTCCTCTTGCACTCCTCCATGAGGACATCATGGAGCTGGTGGATGTTGGAGACTATGCACTCCATCTTCCGTTTGAGGATGCCCCACAGATGCACAATAGGGTTTAGGTCTGGAGACATGCTTGGCCAGTCCATCACCTTTACCCTCAGCTTCTTTAGCAAGGCATTGGTCGTGTTGGAGGCGTGTTTGGGATCATTATAATGTTGGAATACTGCCCTGCGGCCCAGTCTCTGAAGGGAGTGGATCATGCTTCAGTATGTCACAGTACATGTTGGCATTCATGGTTCCCTCAATGAACTGTAGCTCCCCAGTGCCGACAGCACTCATGCAGCCCCAGACCATGACACTCCCACCACCATGCTTTACTGTAGGCAAGACACACATCTCTTTGTACTTCTCACCTTGTTGCCGCCACACACGTTTGACACCATCTGAACCAAATAAGTTTATCTTGGTCTCATCAGACCACAGGACATGGTTCTAATAACCCATGTCGTTAGTCTGCTTGTCTTCAGCAAACTGTTTGCTTTCTTGTGCATTATCTTTAGAAGAGGCTTCCTTCTGGGATTACAGCCATGCAGACCATTTTGATGCAGTGTGTGGCGTATAGTCTGAGCACTGACAGGCTGACCCCCCACCCCTTCAGCCTCTGCAGCAATGCTGGCAGCACTCATACATCTATTTCTGAAAGACAACCTCTGGATATGACGCTGAGCATGTGCACTCAACTTCCTTGGTCGACCATGGCGAGGCCTGTTCTGAGTGGAATCTGTCCTGGTTAACCGCTGTATGGTCTTGGCCACCATGCTGCAGCTCAGTTTCAGGGTCTTGGCAATTTTCTTATAGCCTAGGCCATCTTTATGTAGAGCAACAATTCTTTTTTTCAGATCCTTAGAGAGTTCTTTGCCATGAGGTGCCATGTTGAACTTCCAGTGACCAGTATGAGAGAGTGAGAGCGATAACACCAAATTTAACACACCTGCTCCCCATTCACACCTGAGACCTTGTAACACTAATGAGTCACATGACACCGGGGAGGGAAAATGGCTAATTTGGCCCAATTTGGACATTTTCACTTAGGGGTTTAGGCATTAATGGCTGTGTGTTGAGTTATTTTGAGGGGACAGCAAATTTACACTGTTATAAAAGCTGTACACTCACTACTTTACATTGTAGCAAAGTGTAATTTCTTCAGTGCTGTCACATGAAAAGATATAAAAAAATATTTACAAAAAGGTGAGGGGTGTACTCACTTTTGTGAGATATTGTATCTCCAGGTGCACATTCAGAACAACGCCCCCTTATCTCTCTACTGATCTGGTCCTTGGGATGAGGGAGTCTCTTTCCCATCTTCTCAATTTTTTAAAAATTTTTCCCTCTTGAACCATAGAGACTACCTTTGCAAAGCATAACTACTCAACATTTTTCATTAATCCAGCGGATTTAGGACACTGTACCACTTTTGCCTATTAGTTACCCTCCAGGCTTACTCAACCTGGGTCTACTGCAAAGGAATCCTGACATAATGCATGACTCTAAATCTTGCTTTATTTTATTTTCCATATCATGCATCGTCAATTCCCATCTACAGCCCCTCTAATTCCCATGAAATTTCTATGAAAGTTTTAACCTTTTGAAAGATGATTCTTACACAGGGCTAAGCATGCACAGGGCTAAGCATGCAGCATCCATCTTTGACATGATGGTACTTAGGTATGACCATTTTCTCCCATACTCAGAGATACTTGATTCTTTTTGCTTCAGTGGCATATTCTTGTAAATGGTGAAATGCAAAAAAAGTTATGCCTAATAACAGGTGTCTTCCTGGTTGGATTTTTAGCCCCACACACTGGTGCCAGGAAGTGTCTCCGGTACAGGAGCTGCAGTTATTTTTCTGAAGAGCAGGATTGTGATTGGCTGCCTTCCTGAGGCTGAATAACTTCAAGAAGGAAGTCAGCACAGCCCACTGGTGCATGCAGAAGGAGAAGAGCTAGGGTGAGGAGAGGGGAATACAAGGCTGCAGAAGAGACAGAGCAGAGCTGTTAGGTTGTTATACTGAAAGAGAGAGCTACCGTTTACAGAGCCTATAGAAGGCTGCAGAGTGCAGAACAAATAAAGACTGCTGAGTTCTGCAAGCAGAGGCGAGAACCCCATAGATCTTGCGTGGAATTTGTGCTGAATTACTTCATAGAGGGAGAAAGCACAGGCATGATAGGGGAACCTCTTATTGTGGCATGATCTTTTGCCTGGCCTCCCATAATCAACTGCTGACCTGAGGACACCTCACTTCTTTTGTGGTTAGAGGCTGTTTGGCCATCCTTTTTCCTGTGCTAAACTTGCTGGTTGCCCTGGGATTTTGCTATCATCAGGGTAATCCACCAAAAATGTTTTGGGGCATTCCCTTGGATTACAAATGATCTCATATTGAGAGTGGGTGCTCAAATGGAGTTTAAGGATTCCACCACTGGCAGATTTTATACCCATCTTTCACTGGCCAATGTTGTAGATAGGGCCTAAGCACTATATTACAGGCCACCTGGCTATGATGAGATTTTTTATTTCTGCTACTGCTACTGTTGCTGTTGATAGAATTGTTCTCTTTATTCAGCCTAGTGCGTTTTGATGAGGCCCTTCACAGGCAATTTATAAGAACAAATATTATTTGTGCTAATATGCTGCTCCTTACTTTGGCGTTGTATAACATGTCTTAGGGGCTGTTATGTGTTATTTTTATTTATTTGTTATAATTTTTTTTGATAAAAGTTTGTAACCACAAAACACAATCCCAAGTACACAGAGAACCTATATTACAGGGTGGGAGGGAGGGGCAGCTTCCTCTTCCTCTTGTGGCTCAATCCTGCCCATCTAAACTTCAGCCTCCAATCAGGTAAGAACTACGCCCCTACCCCACTACCTTCCTAGTTAACCCTTCTCTGACCTGTTCCTCCCCTTTGGTCATGCCGACCCTCTGTCCATTGTCTTTTCTCCAAGTCGCACTAGTAGTAGCTAGAAGGCTTTATGTTAAAAAAAAGTGCAAACAAGTTAAGTTATGATCAGGTTGCAGTACAGACAGAAGAGAGCAGCCAGAGAACTGAACATGGAAAGCAGACAGAATGCTATCACAGTAGTTTGGAAATTTGAGGCCAGCCAGCCAGAGAACATGGTGTGGACTATTGGGGGAGAGAATATATTAGGGTTTGTAGAGAGAGCCCTCCCAGAGCTCCCATAGAACATAGGATCAGGATGGACTGTAGGGGGAGCTGCCTGAGAATGTAGTGTGGACAACTGGGGTGGAACTGCAATGCCGCGTACACACGATCGGACATTCCGACAACGAAATCCTATGATTTATTTCTGATGGATGTTGGCTCAACTTGTCTTGCATACACACGGTCGCACAAATGTTGTCGGAAATTCTGACTGTCAAGAACGCGCTGACGTACAACACGTACAACGGCACTATAAAGAGGAAGTTCAATAGCCAGTGCGCCACCCTTTGGGCTCCTTCTGCTAATCTCGTGTTAGTACAGTGGTTCTCAACTCCGGTCCTCAGGACCCACTAACAGGCCAGGTTTTATGTATTACCTTGGGGAGATGCAGACTAGAATACTGCAATCACTGAGCAGCAAATAAGATCACCTGTGATGTATTTCAGTTATCTTGCAAACCTGGCCTGTTAGTGGGCCCTGAGGACAGGAGTTGAGAACCACTGTGTTAGTAGAAGTTTGGTGATAGATGATTTGCGCTTTTCAGCTTCGTGCTTTTCAGATCGTTAACTGCTCTTCAGTTTGTGCTTGTGGGTTTGTATCTGGTTTTCAGTGCGTGTAGCCAGTTCATAGCTGGTTTTCAGTGCGTATTTTTATATTATGTATTTGATTTTCAGTGCGTTCTTGTCCGCTCGTTTCTGATTTTCAGCTCGCTCTTATCAGGCCTTTCTGATTTTCAGTGCGTTCTGTTAGTTCGTTCTGACCAGCCAACCTTTTTGAAGCCATGTTGCGGGTATGTACTCATCGTAGAGTTCGTGCTGTGCAGGGGCTTGGTGTTGGGGTTCTTACTTTGACCCAAGCCCAGTCCATGAACAGGGTGAGGAGGAGTTCATGGACGAAGAATTGGTTGCTCCAGCGTGACCAATTCGCTTATATGCCTTTGCTGCGGGAGATCAGTGAGAATAATCCTAATGATTTCAGGAATTATCTCCGGATGATGGACCCCATTTTTCACCGTATTTTGGCTTTGCTGTTCCCTTATATCACGAAGCAGGACACCTGCATGCGGCAAGCCATCACTCCTGAACAGAGGCTTGTCACCACGTTGCGGTACTTGGCAATGGGGAGAAGTCTGCAGGGCATCAAGTTCTCGACAGGCATCTCCCTCCAGGCTCTGGGGATTATTATTCCAGAGACCTGTTCTGCCATCATACAGGTCCTGCCGAAGGACTATATTAAGGTTAGATTTCTCCTTTAACATCACATTCTATGTAATTAATGTTTACTAATGTATTGTATTTCTTTCATCATTCCCTAATTACCATGATTGTAATATGCTGTGAATGTCGTCTTTATCCTCATGCATTCTGAAAGTTTTTAAAGTTCCTTTTTTGTCCTTCATGCAGATTTGCCTTCACTAACCTCCCCAGCATGCCATCCTGAGTGCATACACACTTAGCCTAGTCACTTAACAATGTATTTTGTCAGCTCCACAGTAGTGCTATACCCTAAACACCCCCTAAAATTTGTACAAATGTTATTTGTTTCCTTAAATTCAGACAGAGGGCCAGAGCCTTTTTTGGGGGGTCCCAAAATCATTTGGAACCCTCCCTCCCCCCAACAGCTAAGTCAACCGATACCACCCTCTGTCTGCTGACTTTGCCAAACCCAAACACACTATACCAACCTCTTTTGTGGTCATATTTCTGGATAAATTCACCAAAGCATGTATTGAAAGGGCCCGCCTGAATGCTTTCAAATGGTACTGTTTAAAGTTTTCTTCTCCTATTATCTTGATAGGTAATTGCAGAATGTAAAAATGTGCTTCAATTTGTACAGTGTGTATTTATATTTTTGTATTATGACACTTCTTACCTGTCCAGTGGGCTGCCAATAGTGTAAGTAAGAAGGGCCTGGCCAAAGTAACACACATTATGTATGCATTCAGCTCTCAATGAAGTAGAGAGGGTAACCTGTTCAAAACATCCCTCCCCCTAAAATTTTTACAATGGGCCATCAGAGGGGGGGAGGAATCTGATAAGTGGACCTTAGATTTTTTTCTTTAAATACTCCTTAAAATCAATGTTATACTGATGTTGGCCAAGAATGTTTGTGTCTAATCTGCTTGCAATGTTATGTGCAAAAGTACTCATTTTTATTTTTCTTGTTTCACTCCACAGTTTCCTTCAACGCCACAGGAATGGCAGACTGTGACTTCCCAATTTGCCCAGTGGTGGGACTTTTCCAACTGCGGAGAGGCAATAGATGGGAAACACGTCCACATAGTCCCACCCCCCCCCAACTCGGGGTCATACTATTACAACTATAAGGGGTTTAATAGTATAGTGATGTTGGCAGTGGTGTCGGCGACATATGAGTTTCTCTATGTGGATTTGGGGAAGAATGGCCAGATGTTGGATGGTGGAACCAGACTGAGTTCTATGGACGGCTCCAGAGTGGTGGCTTGGGATTGCCACCTCCAGAAGACAACGTGGCTGGTCTGCCGTTCGTCTTTGTCACTGATGAAGCGTTTCGGCTGGGTGATCACCTGATGAGGCCGTTCCCCATGAGGACCCTCACCCCGGACCAGAGGGTTTTTAACTACCGGCTGGCCAGAGCCAGAAGAGTGGTGGAGAATGCTTTCGGGATAATGGCCAGCCGGTTCCGCCTATTCCTTACGCCAATCAAGATGGCGGAATGTAAACTTAACCATATAATCCTCGCATGCTGCATTCTCCACAACTTTTTAAGGAGAAATTCTATGAACTATGTGGCCTCAGTTGGGCTTGAGGCTGGATTTCAAGACCAAACCCTGACAGCACTTGGATCTGGCCGTCCTGGCTTGCCCCCCCAAAGCGCATGCGAGGTCCGTCTAAAATATATGGAGTACTTTGCGGGTAGGGGGGCCATTGATATGCCAGAAAATGTTTAAGAAACATTTTTTTTTTTAAATTTGTATTTGAAACTGAAAAATATTTCCTTTGATTTTAGCTGTCTCCTAGGTTATCCAATGGGCTTTTCTTTTTGGCCATTTTCTTCAATAGTGCAAACGTAATTTATTTGATACATGAGGTGCCAATCTCTTCTTCAGCTAACTATTATGTTGTGGGTCTGCTACACACACACACCTTGTTTTTGTTGTTAATGTATGTAATGCATTAAGGATGAAAATATTCATCATTTTCAGCACCATGAATTAATTTTTTGGAGCAACAAAAAAAGGGCTGATTGTTGCAAATTATAAAGCATTGTGGGTGTTATTTACTAAAGGAAAATCCACTTTGCAGTACAAGTGCACTGCAAAAGTGCACTTGAATGTGCACTGAAAGTGCACTTGTAGTGCAAAGTGGATTTGCCTTTAGTAAATAACCCCCATTGTCACTGTAAACACCAACTTAAGCAAAAAACTGCTATTGAGCATTGAAAGAAGAAGCCACACATTGTTGATTAGAAAATGGTTTTTGAACAAACCAACATATTTTTGGAATTATTTTTTTTTGGACGGTAGAAATATCCTTTTTTATGGTAAACAGGCATGTTTTTAAAAACATAAAACAATACACACCTCAGGAACTTACAAAGTTCAACTAAATTGAAGGTAATATCAGACATTAGTACGTCCAAACTGTTTTGATATTGCCTTCATCAGATGGGTTGATGTCACCCCTGTGAAAGCCAAATTTTGAAGATGCACACAAATTGAGATTAAAAATGGGGATTTTCCTCCTGATCCCATGCCTAAGGTCAACATGAGCTAGCTCCCATCATGGGGGATCAATGGACATCTACTTTACTTGTGAGGAAGGAGTTGCACCCACAAAACGCGTACATTGATATCCCGTGATGGCAGATAGCACATGTTGACACACTGTGTGCATCTTCAAAATTTAGCTTTCCAATTTTTTTAGAAAAGTTAAAAAAATAAAAACAATTTGTAAAATGTTGGTGTGTTTTAGATTTTGCCTAAAACATCAGTGATGTTTTTGAATCTTTTTTCCACATCATGATGTCTTCCTTGATCTTCTGTAAATCCCCATTGCACACCATGATCTCCCCGATGAGGATGTGTGCACTTGCACTTGTGAAATGTGTTTCTTCATCCACAAAATCCACATCACCTAAAATTAAAAAAACACACCATGTATTATAAATATGCAGGCTGTCACGTACCTGGTGGCGGAGCCCAGAGTGCAGGGAGTGGCCTCTTGTGTGCCTCTGGCTCAAGAACCCCTGATAGAGGAAACAGGGACTCGAGAGCGCAGGGGGCCACAAGTGCCTGGCAGGTGGCAGGTGTCTCTGTAGTTCAACTGGAGCACTGGAACAGCGGACTGTAGAATTATGCACTGGATCACTGTCAGGAACACTGGAACCACTGGCTGTGAGGAGAAGCACTGTAGCAGGCAGGAGCTCCGGAACAGCAGGCAGCAGGGAGGTGTTCTGTAGTTCAGCTGGAGCACTGGAACAGCAGGCTGTAAGAGGATGCACTGGAACTCTGGCAGGAACACTGGAACCACTGGCTGTGAGGAGAAGCACTGTAGCAGGCAGGAACTCCGGAACAGCAGGCAGCAGGGAGGTGCTCTGTAGTTCAGCACAAGCAGAATCAGACAGGCCGTGTCAACACTGGCGGGCAAGCAGGTACCAGAAGAGTAGTCAGGATACAGTCCGGGTTGGCAACAGGCAGGTAGCGGATAACCGTAGGAAGAGGCAGGAGAATCGTCAAACGAGCCAGGGTCAGGGACTGGCAGCAAACAGGAGTAGTCAGGAGCCGGCCGGGTAAACAGGAAGCAGGTAGGCAGGTATTCAGGTAGCTTAGGCTCACAGGGAACGCTGTAGACCGGACAGCAAGAAAGCATGCTGACAGGCTCCTTTAAATAGGCCTAATGGCGCCAAACGCTGTCACACTGCACGTCTGCGCGTAGTGTGACACCCGTTCATACTAGCGCGCACCCGCATGCGTCTGTTCGCGCCAACGCGCCTCCGCACACGTCCTCTGGCTCTATCAACAGTGGTTCTGTTAACCGATCTTCTGCCAACGGCTGTGCTAACAGGACGCCTTTCATGACACAGGCATACATCTATTACCTGAAGCTGTGGTCTCAGACACTCACCTGTTGTGGTCATTATTTCGCCCACTTCATAAACCTCTCCTTCCTCCACATCCTCTGGTTGTGGTGTGGGGATTTCCCCTTCTTCAGGAGACAGGGGGTCCCAGTGTCCTCTGATGTCCCGAGTCTTTTCTCCTCTATGTGAATAAAAAAAAGGTATACTTAGCACACAGATATGGGAGGGCAGAAATAGTAATATGAAACATTGCTTGGAAGTGTCGTCCAATTGTCTGTTTTGGCAGAGTTCCAAGCTGAAGACATGATTTTTTCCCTTTCTTCAAGCTGGAATACTTACCTGTTTTGGTCAAATTTGACACATGGAGACACCCCTAGTATCCACTGGAACACTTGTGTGGGACACCCTAAAAAGTTTGTTCTAGTGTCCCACACTAGTGCTCCTGCGTCCAGATATGTAAACAGCTGCTGAGTGTCCTCTCCTTACACTGAATAAAGTTTGCATTTCATTCTAGTTACAAACCCATCTAGACAACAATGTACTAAACTTCTTGGAATACAAATAGGCCTGAACAAATGTAGTTAACCTGTATCTGCCAAAAACATCATATTAGTGGGCGAACGAACGATGTTTACTACGAACGATTACTGCGCCCACAAACCTGAAAGTTGCCACTTTAAACTGTACAACAGTAAAGAAAAGCACATGGAGCAGCACTAAAGTAATAATAATAATGGGAACACACGACAACTACTCACTTTTTTGAAGAACTCTCTTGATCCTTCTGTACTGATCCCGCTCCCTCAATTTCAGGTCTGACCAGCGTTTCCTCAATTGATCCTTGAATCGTTATACCCCAAAATTCCTGTGCAGACTTTTCACAATTTTAGCCATGATCTTGGCCTTTCTCACATTGGGTATAGTCCATACTTCCCATCATAGTCAGCCCTCTTTAAGATGTCCACCATCTCCACCATCTCTACAAAGGACATATTTGAGGCCTTAAATCTCCTCCGGGATCGGGACGTTCGTGGCTCCAGACTTTCGTCGTTGCTGCTGTCTTCATGCACTTGTTCTTTCTCTGCCATGTGCTCTCCCACTGCGCTGAAAGAGAAGGGGCGGGGAATATACTAGACAGAAGGTCAGGGGCGGGCGGTGTTTCACGCATGCGCAGTGTATATAAATCGTAACACGCGTGCGTCGTATGCATGATCTGTGAGCGGAGGAAGAAGTAACGGAAGTGCCGATCGTGATAACGAAGGTACAATTTTAACTTGGGCCTATACTGCTTATAGATTAAGGCCTATATTGGGGCACGATTAGGAAAGTTTAGCCTGACATTAGGTTTTTTGTCTTGTGTTGTGTCTTGCAGAGAAAATGGATCTATTGAATGATCAGGACTTTATCCCCATATTCATTGATATTTACAGGGAGCTGCCCTGTCTGTGGCAGGTAAACCACTCCTTTTATACCAATCAAAGAAAGAGGAAGGCAGTGCTGGATCAATTGTTGGAATTAGTGAAGCCGCAGATCCCCACAGCAACCATGAACTATTTGCAGGCCACAATTGGTGGCATGAGGAGCACTTATAACAGGGAGCGCAAGAAGGTCCAGGATTTCCAGAGATCAGGAGCAGCAGCAGATGACATTTATGTCCCCAGGCTGTGGTACTATGACAGGCTGCATTTTCTGGCAGACCAGAGGGAACCCAGGCCAGCATTCTCCAGTCTTCCTTCAACACTTCCTTCAACTCCAGCTGAGGCTTCCGACATCCAACCTGGGCCTTCCACCCAGGAAGATGTGGAGGAGCCCAGCTTGAGCCAGATATAGCATTGTTCAACATATTTCTTGTCAAAAAATTAATGATGTTAACTAGATGTTATTATTGATCACTAATTTCTGATTTAACAAAGTGTTTTACATATCAATAGACAGTAGTGGTCACAAATGATTGGGACAAGAATGAAAAATGCTGGGGTCAGAAGGATAGTCTTTTCTATTTATTAACATTGAATTTGCAACAGTCATGAGCTGAAAATTGTGTGTGATTGATGAACCAAAAACTAAAAATATGTCCCTTTTTCATACACAGGAAAGCCTCAAACAGGGGGAGGCTGTGGAAAGTGGCAGCCAGGAGGTGGCGGGAGTAAGTGGCATCCAGGAGGTGGCCGTGCCCAGTAGCCTGACCAAATCCCAGGTCCCTCCCCTCCGCCTTAAAAAAAAAAGGCCCAGGAAGGGTAGGAACTTGGAGGAGGCAGCACTTGGGCTATTTCGGCAGGCTACTGCAGCCCTCAGAACCCCCCCAATCTTCAAGAGGACTATGCCTACAAAATGCAGGAAATGGAGGAGGGCCAACACCTCTTCTGTGAGGAAGTTATCTTACAAGCCATAAATAGGGGGTTGAGGGGCGAATTCACAAGCCAAAGCCAGGTTTGTGAGTTTGACCATCGTCCTCCTCCTCTGGAAGCAAGCCTGGAAGCAAGCATGGAAGGAAAACAAGAAAGTGATGGCCTGAGTACAGTCTGGTCTGACAAAAGATGCAGGCTGTGGTAAGACCACAGCCTGGGGACATATATGTCATCTGATGCTGTTCCTGATCTCTTGGAGTCCGGGACAAGATTGTGCTCACATGGACTCCTCATGCCACCAATTTTGGCTGTAAAATAGTTGATGTGTGTCCTGGGGTACAAAGGCATCGCCAATTTCACCAGTTTATCCAGCGTTGCCTTCCTCTCTATTTTGTTATGACCCCTAATAAATGACTATTTTTTTTATCACAAATACTTGCCTATGTGTTTTACTTCAAAAAGGACAGTTGGTTTGTGAGTAGGCAGGTACATTTCAAAAATACAATGTCAAATTAACAAGGAACACCAACACCAAACAACATCCTTGAGGTTAAAAAATACAAGTTAATAATGGTGTTGTGGTAACTTGACACACAAAATGACAAAAAAAATTATGGAGGTCAGTAGAAAAAAAAAATATAAAAAAACAGGAGATCTTCATAAAAAAAAATGGAGATCTTGATAAAAAAATGAATAAAAAAAGATCACTATAAAAATAAATTCTAAACATTACAGAGATCTGACGAAAAAAATAACAATTATTATTCAAGAGATCACAAGAAATAATAAAGAAATCAGTTTGTCAGAACTCTGTGTGAATATCAGCAGCAAAACAACGTAATTATTCTAGCATTATAAAGAAGAAGAGAATGCGCTGCATTAAAAGATTATTAAATTTGCAGCGTGACGAATGTGCTATCTCCAATACGAACGCCAGTTTTACCAGACCGAGCACTTCCATCTCGTACTTGATTCAGAGCATGTGTGGAATTTGGTACGTCGGAATTGTGTACACATGCTCGTAATTTCAGACAACGGATTTTGTTGTCAGAAAATTTGAGAGCCAGCTCTCAAATTTTTGTTGTCGGAAATTCCGACAAAAAATGTCTGATGGAGCCTACACACGGTCGGAATTTCCGACAATGAGCTCCCATCGAACATTTGTTGTTGGAATTTCCAATCGTGTGTACGCAACATATGAGTAGTTACTGCTGACAGCTTCAACACCATGCAATGAGCTGTAGTACAGAGATATAAAGAGCGTATGCCACTCATACCTTAGAATAATAAACTTGTGGAAATGCAGGTACAACCAAAGCACGCAGCTGCCATGCATACATCTACCTCTAGGTAACCTACAATGCTATGGTTTATCTGAAGTAGTGATGTTAAGCTAGGGGGATTTGATAAAATAGCACTTTCACAGCAAAGTTTTCCAATGCTGTCATATTAACAGAAGTCAGCACAAGAAGGATTTTTTTTTAAATTACCTTAGAACTACTTGGTACTTTAAATATCACTGTCGTGTGTCAATCATACTAATGACTTTGAGTACTATTCAGAAATACAGAGACTAATGGCCAGAGCTGAGGACAAAGAATCAGGTAGGAAATGCTTTGTACATCGTATTCTATTGCATTCATGTATGGAACTGTGGTGACAAGATTGACTCTTACTGATATGTTGCATTTTGGAAAACTTTTCATAAAGTTTTTAACTGTCAAAAAAATAATCAGGTAGGCTTAAAATGGAACTGCAGAGCTGAAGTTACCTTTTATAAACATCCATAGGAATACTGAAGTTCTCATGAACATAACCACCTCTGCAGCCTTTCCTTGCCAATCCCATTTTCCCCAAACACTGCTTCCCCCTTTTTCAAATGCCAGTGCCATATATGATGGTTTTTAAAGGATAAGTTCACCTTTGGGAACATGTTACATGTTCCACCGATTTTCAGGGTGGAACATGTAACATGTTCCCGCTCTTGCAGCCTTTCCCCTATCCCCCTTCTAATTGTAACAGCAGGCCAGGGATCCCCGCACCCATTGTCACAATTTGAAAAGAACATGGCCTTGTGGGGCTCTGCCCACACAGCCGTGTCATTCACTCACAGGGTTCTGTGAGTCAATGAACTACAAGTACAGACAACCTTTGCAGCTGACGGATTGTAGTTCTCAGTGGAATACCAGTGTGCTAGTGTGTGCTCTGATAGTTCATTGATTCTTCCTGTCATTCAGTAACCGCCTGCCTGTATTAGGTATGAGCAGACAGCTACACAGACAGTCTGCAGGAGCCGGAGATTGCACCCATGACCAGCTGATCACAGGTGCAACAGTTTTTTTTGGAAAGGTGAACTTATCCTTTAAGCCACCTTCCTTAGGGAAAGAGTCGGTACCTTTGGACTGAGGGACAAACACAATGGTGCCACAGTGATTTCATTAAAAATCCTCATTCTGGAATTTTTCTGATGCTGGGGATGTGGACTTAAAGAAGGTTTTTATAAAAGAAAAGTTTATTAACTGGACTTGCTGCATATTTTTTACAGAAAAGAAGAATAAAACTAGAAGTAACTTACAGCAAGACACTGCGTGAAGGAAATAGATTTGGCTCTTAAGTTCTACTTTAATTCTTAGCTATATATAGAGACAGGAGGAAGGCATGCTATTATATAAGCATACCTTGGCAGCATTGTTTTGAGCACTAAATTACCCGTTCAAGTTTAGGCCGGATTTTAATACATGATGGTAAAAAAACATGTTTGTGCTTTTTCATTAAAGGTTATATTCTGCTCAGTTGGCAGCAGTGGCGTCACTCTTTCATCCCCTCTCATCCACCCCCCTCTCTCACACCCTCCCTCAGCCCCCTATTATCAACCTCTCTCAAGCACCCTCAGCCCCCCTCTCTCTCACCCTGATGTAAGGAAGGGGCTCTCTGGGGACCCTTATGTAAGGGGGGCTCTCTGGGGACCCTGATGTAAGGAAGTGGCTCTCTGGGGACCCTGATATAAGGAAGTGGCTCTCTGGGGGGGGGGAGCTATGACCTTAATGGGGTTAGTGCAGAGGCTGGCAGGGGCCCTGGCAGGCGAGCGATTGAGCAACAAAGGGGGAGAGACAATTGAGCGAGTGAGCGCTGGAGGGGTGTTGGGAGTTTGGTTGGCTGGCTGGCTGGAGGGGGGGGTTGCTGGCTGGCTGGCTGGGGAGGCTGCAGGCTGCCTCTCCCCCCCAAGAAAATTGAGCACCAGCCGCCACTGTAAACAAGGCAGATCGCCGTTCTGCCATGCCTTCTTCTAGTAAAAGCACCTCCCACGCTACACTAAAACACCAGCTGGCACACAGTTAACCCTTTGATCGCCCCTGATGTTAACCCCTTCCCAGCCAGTGTCATTAGTACAGTGGCAGTGAATATTTTTAGCACTGATCAGTGATCACTGTAATATTGTCACTGGTCCCCAAAAAAGTGTCAAAAGTGTTAGTTAGTGTTCAGTTTGTCCGCTACAATATAACAGTCCCACTATAGGTCGCGGATCGTGATTACCATTGCTAGTAAAAGATTTATAAAAATACCATAAATATATCCCATAAATTGTACACGCTATAACTTTTGCGCAAACTAATCACTATACGCTTATTTGGATTTTTTTACCAAAAACATGTATCAGAATACATATTGGCCTAAATTGATGAAGATTTTCGATTTTTTAAATGTCTTTTATTGGACATATTTTATAGCACAATGTAAAAAATATATATTTTTTTTGTCTTAATTTTTCTTTTTAAATTGTCATTTTTTTTGTTTATAGCGCAAAAAATAAAAACTGCAGAGGTAATCAAATAACACCAAAAGAAAGCTCTATTTGTGGGAAAAAAGGACATAAATTTTATTTGGGTACAGCGTTGAAGGATCGCGCAATTGTCATTTAATGTAATGCAGTGCCGCATTGCAAAAAATAGCCTGGTCAGGCAGCAGGATAAATCTTCCAGAGCTGAAGTGGTTAAAAAAGAATCATGAATACAATACAATCTTCTGATGTAACCACAATAGACAAGTTCTACCCGTTGTTTTAATATTCTATAGATATTTTGTTTAGGTTAAGCTTCTCTAAATGCGCAAGAATACTTTTCTATTTTCTGTAGTATTTTGTTTTGATAATCAAAAATAAAATAAAGAATTAAAAAAATTAATAAAATCATCATAAAAACAATGTGGAATCATAAAAACATCCCAGTAGAATATAAAACTACTGTATAGAAAAGAATATAAAGTCAAAATTCGCCCTATAGCTGTTGATCAAACTATGGACCCATACAGTGGAAAATGTGTCTCTTGAAGTCCTAATAACCTAACGTTACTGGCTCCATGGATGATTTTAATCCCGTATTAGTGAGTGATGCAATTACATTTTGGTATTTACCTCATCTGCAGCAAACTGACTTTACCTTGCAGAGAAGGTTATTGTTAAGAAGAGGTTAAAATATTCAGTGGTGCAAGCTTAAAATCGCGCATATAGTTTAGATCTAAGGACTTCATTATGGCATTAAATGGTTAAAAGTATCCCAGCTCCATCTGCCAGAAACACATTGAGCGGCTTGTGCCTATTACCAGGCTCGCTGAGTTGCAGTTAGACGTCAATCACCTGAGCAGAGTGCCCAGGTGCTCAGCTCATAATCTGCAGCTGCTCTTAGCTTTAGAGCCTACCTAGACTTGGCTGTGCCTGTAACATCCTTGGACCAGGAGGAAATTTGGTCTGATGTCAGCATAGCAGATGTGAGTTGGACATAGGGTTTGGCTGGGAGACATTGCAAGGTTAACATGGGCAAATGAGCACTCAGTAACTGAGCAGGCCAGGAATACTGATAATCAGAAAAGGGTGTCACTAATGAGCTTCTAGCCACATTCTCAATTTGAACTGTCTCGGCCTCTTTTATAATATTTTTTTATTAACAAAATAACCTGTTTCAGCATGTAGGTTAGTAAAGGACAACGTATGTCATTAAATCTAAAAAACAAAACAGATATAATATTAGGAAATGGATATATTCTCTTTGAAAAATTTCTTGAAGATATAAAATTGCCTTTATTGCTGCTTGTGATCATAGCATTCTACATTATGAAATGTTCTATTCTATGTTCTTGGTTAAAAATATATATATTTTAGCCTTTACTAACTATGAAGTTGAAGATTGGACCTGTGTTAGCCTTGAAATGGATCCAGAATTATACTTGTAGCGCCCACCTGTTTAGGTGAGTGCTAGATTAGAGAGTTAGGTGTAGAATTAGGCCAAATTACCAGTATTTTACACTGCGGTGTAAGCTGGTGGGTTTGATTGGCATGGGAGGTTTACTAGAGTACAGGAGGGTGTGACCCCCTGCGCTCTGCTTGTGCAGTTTTCTTCTATTTTCCATGACTTATCTGGAGGAGGGGAGAAATACAAGTATAGAGTGGCAGGTAGTTTCTGGAAGACCTCTCTGGACCAATCATTAATTTGTTTGGGCAGAGGCGGGGCTTCTATAAAAGGCTTGGTCACATGCTTCCTGAGGTGGTTCTGTCTGTGGGAGTTTTGGAGACAGAGGAGAAGGATGTAGTTTGGGTACAGCTTTGGTGCTCTCCCCTGCGGGGGAGGGGAAGCATGCGGTGTGGAGATGAGACTTCAGAGGAAGGTTCTTCACGGGACAGATGCTACTACTGACAAACACAAGGTCTGGGAGAGGATCTTCTGTGTGCTTCATGGATGATCGCTCGGTAACACACGCAAGTGTAACCAAGGCGAACAGTGCTTCTAAAGACTTTATAGGGATTAGTGTGCGGGTTCAGGAGAACAGAGCTGAGCCTTAGAGAACTAATACCCTGGAGGAATCCAAAAGTCATCTCTTGGACTTTATTCAGAGTATCGTCCACAGAGTTAAACTAGAAGTGCTGTGCAGTCAGGAAATAGTGATCTGGAAGAAGGAGGGATGCATTATACAATGTAGAACTGGTGCAACATGGAAGTTTTATTCACAAAGGCTTCATATATTCTGGATTGAATGTTGTATTGTCATCGCTTAAATCATTGGAAGTTATTCAGAGTGGCTTTTCAATGTAATGCAGCATAAAACACCAGAAGTAAGAATAAAGATGTATAAAGTTTAACTGTTTATGGACTGTCTGCGTGTCATATCTGTGAGGGAGAGGGGGTAATGGAACACACTTCAGGGAAGAACGAACTATTAGCCGCTCCTACGGGAGTAGGGCACTTCATGGAGGTCCCACCGAGATTTTACTTTCCTACAAGTCCATTACTCTCAGCAACCTCGCAGACAGTCCCAGCAATACAGTGACTGTATCCCGGCTAGTCCCAAGGGGATTACTGCAGGCGGCACTTGATTTATACAGAGATACCCGGCGTGGGTACAGCGCCGGCATCGCCACTGTTTGCTACAAATTATCCTGCACACAGTCGGGAATGTGATGGAGTTGTGGGTGCCGCTTTTGCCCTTGGAAACATGGACACAGGGGGTGGTGTGGTACCGGAGACAATACAGGGACTATTTCTAGCTTGGGGCATCACAAGGAACATTTCCACTGTGTAAAGTCAGTTTGCTGCTGTAACCTGCAGTTCTACAAAGCCTGCCACTAGGTGCCGCTGTGGTGCAACCAACAAATGTAGAGTTACAGTTCCTCGCGCGCTGAGCCAACAAGTGGAGGGGCGGAGCCACGCCCAGGAGGAGAGAAGATCAGCGTTCAGCGTGCCATGCGCCATACACAAGGCGGAGGAGGATGGTGGCGTCTGTTCAGAGTACACACGCTATGCAGCGATCAACTGACGAGCAGGACCAAGTCCTCGTGGACACCGGCATTCACCTGGAACTCACCGAAGGACTGGCGCTTGGAGTGGTAGAGGGCGTGAAAAATCTCTGCATGCTGTGCCTTACATGTCAAAAGCCTACAGTGGGAGTCCGTGCCTGGGACCGCTGTGGACACTGCGGAGCACAGCTGACACGCCTGGGACCTGTGCAGCAAGAGGCCCGGTACTACTATGCCAGTCCTAAAACCGGACTTTGTCGACCGCAAGTACAGATGGCTGGAGAGGGCCAAGGGTTGCCTGCACCTGCAGCAACAGAGGAGTTCCAGTCTGATCCAAAGGAATCAGAGGTGCCGGAGGTTCAGGTAGGACCTGATGGGGAAGCCTGTGACTTGGCCGGGGATTGAGAGTGTGATTGGGAAACCCCCGGAGGTATCCCCTGAAGAGCGGTCAGTTTAAGTAAGCCCCTTATCGAACCTGTCCAGAGGGAGCTAGGTGAAGGAGATGGAGATATCTCAGGTGAGCTGGACAGGGAAGATAAGGGCCGGGCCATAGACTGGGGGTCGCCAGAAATGTTGGACAGGTATGGGTCTGTCGAACACCTGTTTGAGTGGTCATCCCCGGAGGAAGGTATTTCTAATGATGAAGATGAAGTGTTCCTGGAGAGTTCCACATCCATGGAGGCTTCCACAGGAGCTGCAAGGGACACAACCATCTTTGTTAAACCTTCCATACCCCCCATTGGACTTTCTTCAAAATTTCAAAAGACCCTCTCACAGCTCTTCCTCATTCCAGCAGAGGGCTATCAAGGCATCGGATGCTTGTGTTCTGCCCAGGCGGGGAAAGCCAAGGGAGTTGCCTCGCTTATCAAGATTTCAGAGGGATGTTCAGAGGAGAGTGGCGCAAGAATGAGGATATGATTATCCCTATGTTCCAGAGTCAAAAATTTCTATTGTTGAAGCTTCCAGAGAGGAATGGGAAGGGGAGCTAGTATGGGACTATCTGCACGTGCCCAAGCCGCAACGCACCCCAGACAGTGAAGTATGGATCCGTTTTCAGGACATCTTCAGAGAATGGAAACTGGGGAGGGCTATTTTTAAGGACAGGGTTTTGGTCCTTAAAGCGGGTCAGCACCCGCGCAGTTTTTCCATTTCAGTAAAAGGGCCAGGAGATTCCTAGAAGAGACTGCCTGATCCCCGCTACTATTTGTGAACAGGACTCTGGCGTAGGAGCTGCCACAAATATATCTTTTGAATGTTCTATTCTATGACTACAAGTGAGTAGCTGGGCTAGGGTGGGATTTCCCAATAACTGCCAATGCAAGGCAACAGCCAGCGTGCCTACCTGATCAGTAGGGACACTTTTCTGCTGTTGACCCTGTCTGTCCCTTAGTTTGTTCAAAAATGTTATGAACTCCCAGTTGGAGTCATCCAGAAAGTGTTTGTGCTTTTGGACTTGAAAGTATTTACCTGGCGTGACCATACAGGCTCTGTTCTGCAGGAGTCTATAGACTTCTGTTGAGGGAACAGCAGTCCTGGTGGTATTACACATGCCAAGACAATTATGGATGTGTAGATAGGTTGAAGATTAGGATGCATATCTATGTTTCTTTTACAGGTACCTTCAAGATGGCTGTCTATGTGAAAACACCTGTAGTGATAGGGACTCATAAGATAGGAATTGTGATTATTATTATTGCACATACTCTTTTGTTTAAATTCAAATGCTTTTGCACACAACACTTCTATGTGGGGAAATTTTAGGAAGACTGTTTCCTGGTTAGGGGAAAGGTTTTTCCCACAACTGGGGACAGTTGTGATTTAAGGGGGGGGTATAGGTAGCGCCCACCTGTTTAGGTGAGTGCTAGATTTGAGAGTTAGGTGTAGAATTAGGCCAAATTACCAGTATTTGACCCTGTGGTGTAAGCTGGTGGGTTTGATTGGCATGGGAGGTTTATTAGAGTAGAGGAGGGTGTGACCCCCTGCGCTCTGCTTGTGCAGTTTTCTTCTATTTTCCATGACTTATCTGGAGGAGGGGAGAAATACAAGTATAGCGTGGCAGGTAGTTTCTGGAAGACCTCTCTGGACCAATCATTAATTTGTTTGGGCAGAGGCGGGACTTCTATAAAAGGCTTGGTCACATGCTTCCTGGGGTGGTTCTGTCTGTGGGAGTTTTTGGAGACAGAGGAGAAGGATGTAGTTCAGGTACAGCTTTGGTGCTCTCCCCTGCGGGGGAGGGGAAGCATGTGGTGTGGAGATGAGACTTCAGAGGAAGGTTGTTCATGGGACAGATGCTACTACTGACAAACACAAGGACTGGGAGAGGATCTTCTGTGTGCTTCACGGATGATCGCTCGGTAACACACGTGAGTGTAACCCAGGGGAACAGTGCTTCTAAAGACTTTATAAGGATTAGCAGGGCTTTTTTTCAGGGGGAACTTGGTGGAACTCAGTTCCACCACCTCTGGCTCAGACTCTTTGGTGCCTGCTCACCACAATCACTTGTAAACACAGAAATCTGGTTTTTGTGTTTAAAAGGGACAGCTCTGCACTCTGTGTGTAACCCCCATGAACTCTGCACTCTGTATGTAATGCAATCCTGATATAATGCCCCCTTAAGACCCTTCTACTGTTTGTGAAATATGACCACACCCACTATTTGATGTGATTTGGGGGTGTGTGTGGGGGGAAGGGTTTTGGGGGGTCGTGGTTGAGTTCCGGCACCTATTGTTTGAGAAAAAAAGCCCTGGGGATTAGTGTGCGGGTTCAGGAGAACAGAGCTGGACCTTAGAGAACTAATACCCTGGAGGAATCCAAAAGTCATCTCTTGGACTTTATTCAGAGTATCGTCCACAGAGTTAAACTAGAAGTGCTGTGCAGTCAGGAAATAGTGACTAACTGGAAGAAGGAGAGATGCATTATACAATGTGGAACTGGTGCTACATGGAAGTTTTATTCACAAAGGCTTCATATATTCTGAATGTTGTATTGTCATCGTTTAAATCATTGCAGAGTGGCTTTTCAATGTAATGCAGCATAAAACACCAGAAGCAAGAATAAAGATGTATAAAATATAACTGTTCATGGACTGTCTGCGTGTCATATCTGTGAGGGAGAGGGGGTAATGGAACACACTTCAGGGAAGAACAAACTATTAGCCACTCCTATGGGAGTAGGGCGCTTCATACTGTTCGATAAAAAACAGAGAAAATTTTCAACGGGCAAGGTCTCTGCGGTAGAAAAAAAAAGAAGTATCGAAAACAGAAAATTGTATCAAATACTTACCATAATCTTCCTCTCCTGATGCCAATCCATGGCATACATGTGATATAGCTCCGCCCCTATATCCACCCACAGGAACTGTTTAAATCTAGAAAAGGAAAGTTCCCCCATTCTTCCTAAAAATAACAAGAGGGTTCGTACACTGCCATGGAGTGGCATCAGGAAAAGAAAATTACGGTAAATATTTGATACAATTTTCCATATTCCTGAGCAGCATACATGTGATAAATAACGGGCTAAACAGGGAGGGCTAAAATGTATAATCAAAATTTATTAAAATGGTCATGAAAGCCGCCATAGACCATCATTCCGTTGAAGTCCATTTACCATTGATGTACGAGCCCCTAGACCTTCCCTGTAGCTCCTGAGGCATGTGCACTGCGCCAACCCACCTGCTGCTTTGCAGATGTCTCCCTAGGCATTTTCTATGCGATGCCCCAACTTAAAGGGTGTAAACCTCTGAAAAAAATTCCCCCAAAAAAGAAAAAAACGCAAGACAAAGGCATAATGAGCTAGTATGCATCGTATACTAGCTCATTATGAAATACTTACCTTAAAACAAAGCTGTTGCAGCGGTGCCCGCACACCGCTGTCACAGCTGACATCTTGTCCGGAGCTTCTTCCGGGCTTGTGGACTTCAGAGCTGTGATTGAACGGAGATGATGTCACTCCCACGCGGAGGCACACATTTGCCATTCCTTCAGAGAGCATGCGCCAGTGATGTCACTGGCTGCATGCGCTGGAAATATCTCCCAAACTGTACAGGTTTAGGAGATATTTTCAATACCTATAGGTAAGCCTTATTATAGGCTTACCTATAGGTAAAAGTTTGCAGAGGAAGTTTACTTCCTCTTTAAAGATGTAAAAATGAACCTAGCTGAATGAGCACCTATGAATTCTGGAGGCGCTTGCCTGGCTGCACTAAGTTTTCTGGGTGACCTTGACTCTCCAAGATGACAAGGTTTTGCTGTAGCCGCCTCCTCTGAATTTGCCTGATGGAAACACAAACAGCCTTCTGTGTTGCTATGGATATTTTTGGGTGATTTTATAGAAAATGTATATTAATTGTTAGATTTTTAAGACCATGTGCTGATTTAAGAAGCTAAGGCTCCCCATATTGATATGCAAATGAACCAATCAAACTGATTTATGAGCTAAGCAGATGAAGTTCTTTACAGGATATGATGTAGCGAAAGTTAAGGGGAGGGGGGCCTTTGAACAGGCATGTGGTGAGACAAAGGACAGAGTTTTTTTGGTGGACAAGGAAACTATGTGTGCTGGAAGCTCGAGGACTTTGGAGAAAGCAGTTGGACTCTAAACAAAGAATCATGAAGAGGATTTCATTAATGGAAAGCCCAAGTTGAGTAACTGTTTAGTTTACTTATTGCATGCATATTGTACATGCTTATTTTGTTAGAAAGGATAATTGGCTTGTGCATGCTTTAGGCATATTTTGTAATACTTTGCTATTAATTGTGTATCCTGCAGTTTTATGTGCAGCTTTTCTGTTTAGTAAAAGTATTAATTCACTACAGAGGTCTAAGCTTCCTTGGATTTTACCGCAAGAACCTTTAATAGATACCATGTAAAACAATTGGGGACATGTGGCTGGATTTGCCACAAGAACCTTCAATAGACACCAAACAAAACACCTTCCGGAGGATTTTACCTAGGAAGCTGTTTGAAGGTAGGCATTTTAAACACTTGGTACATCCAGTGTAGGTTAGGTACTGTCTCTGATTAGGTACTGTCTCTAATTTTTTTATCGAGAAATTCCTCCTGTCGAAAAATGCCCCCGATGGGTCAGCGCATGCACAGTAAGGAACATCACTTCAGCTGATATGTTGATCAGCTGGCATGACGTCAACACAGCGCATGCACAGATCGTCTGAGGCATTATCTGTGTTGATGGGTGGGTTTTGTGTGTGTTGCAACCCGCCCTTAGACACAGGCAAAACCCACCGTTCGAAAAATGCCTCTGACGATCTGCGCATGCACTGTGTTTAGGTCACGCCAGCTGATCATTTTTCGATGGGAGGCATTTCTCAATAGAACACCGGTAAGGATGGAACCACCACTTTGTTTGTAAGATGGAAACAGAAGCCACCTTGAGAACAAAGGCGCCAACTTGTCTGGAAGGAATAAGATGTAGGACTCTGTAGTCCCAAGTGCTTGCAGATCCCATACTCTGCCACTTGAAGTTATTGGCTGAAGTTATCTAGGGACACTGCCTCTCGAGTGATGTCCCACTGAGGACTGCGTTTGTCTACGGACACTGCCTCTCAAGTGATGTCCCACTGAGGACTGCTTTCTGATGATGCAAACAGAGTCCTGGCAAGGAAATCCAGAACCAGAATAAAAACCCACTGGGGAATTATAAAACGAAAAAATTGTTGGGAATGTGTATGAGACCATGACTGTACAGTACACCAGTCTCCATCCCTGGTTATTTGATAAAAAGAGGGAGAAGGGGAGAATAGATGAGAATGGGACTTTATATGATACACAACATTTGGGTAAAATGAATCAAACAAAAGTAATAATAGAAATTTTATTATTATCATACTTGGGCAGGGTGCATAGGTAACATTAATAGTAAACCAATATGTACAATACAGAATATGAAAAACATGGTTAGTAGTTCATATAGTAATAAAAATAACATGACAATATTGCACATGATAAATAATGAACCAGCGGCGTGTCCAATATATGAAAAAACATAACAGAGGGTGTTTCTCACTTTCCATTACACCTTCTATTCTTTTTTCTTACTTTTCTCTCTTCTTGGTCTTTCACATCCACTGCTATGACCACTAGATATTAATATCGTTCACCATTTATCATTACAGAAGCCCCTTCGGGCTCATACTCACCACTATATCTACCAGTGAAGTGGGACTCATCTCAGTTGATGCTATTCTATTCCTGCTTTTCTGGCCCTCCTGTCATCTGTTTAGCCATCACCTCAGCTCCCGGGGGGGGGGGGGGGGTTTGTTTCTTGTACCTCCTAGTGCCTCCTGTACATCATCATTACCATCTATGTTTTTTACCATCCACCCATAGGTAAGAGTGTTAGGACCATAGTTGTTGTGTTCCCTCTCTTACTATTTTTTAATCAATTACCATTGATTATGAATTTTCATTCTATTATAGACACTCCCAATGTATAGCTGCTCCTGATGAGTGGAAATAACCCATGAAACGCGTCAAGATATTTTATTTGATGCTATGCCACAATAATCATGTGTTTATTATGGGTCTAAATGTCTGAATCAATCAATGAATTTTACTCTCTGTTATGTTTTTTCATATATTGGACACGCCGCTGGTTATTTATTATGTGCAATATTGTCTATCATGTTATTTTTTTTACTATATGATCTACTAGCCCTTTTTTTTTTATATTCTGTATTGAACATATTGGTTTACTATTAATGTTACCTATGCACCCTGCCCAAGTATGATAATAATAAAATTTCTATTATTACTTTTGTTCATTCTACCCAAATGTTGTATATCATATAAAGTCCTATTCTCCTCTATTCTCCCCTTCTCCCTATTTTTATCACCCACTGGGGAATGTTATTCCACCTCAGGGCAAAGTCTCAGGCCTGAAGTGTTCCCCTGGCAGCTCACACTCCCATTTACCCTGATGGAAGCTAAAATGGCTGAAATTTGAGCCCATATGAAACCAGGCTGGGCCCTAAATCCAGATCCATGTAAAAAAATTATAGCAACTGGGCAACCTCCGGGTTGCAAAGATTTAAAATTCTGCTCAGCTGCGAGAAGACTGTGAACCTGTTCCAGACTTCAAAGTAAAAAGCATTTGTTGACGTCCTTTTTTGGACCCTTTCCAGGATTGAACCACTTTCAAAGAATGGCCCAAGTCCTCCAATCTTTCCCTCTCAATTTGTAGTTCATCCTGGGACAGGTGTGGAAACACTGGTAGCAGAAGTGCTTGGTCCTGACTAGGTTCCATGACTAGGGTAAATCCAAGGCCTATGGGCCAATTGGCATTCTTGCTGTCACAGTGAGACCCTCAGACAACAGTCTCCTCTGAAACTTCATGACCAATGCAATAGAGAAAAGGCATCTGCTAGGTGACTATTCCTTTGGTGAGTGAGATTGTCCACTTCATCCACCAATGGGTGAGGGTAGCAAGAGAGGGAGGCACCTTGTGAATGGATGGTGATGCAAACAGACTCAGCTGACAGTGGTCAAATACTTGAGTGATATGGGCAAGATCTTCCGATTAAAGACCCATTCATTGGGAACCAAGTACTGGCATCAGTAGTGACAATGATCTAGGATAATCAACCTACCAGATTGGATCAAGTGAGGGTCCCCTGACATTCCCATCACTAGCAGCTCCTGTGCATCTGAGGAGAAGCACTTTGAATCAGCTTAAGTGCTGCCTTCTGCATTGTAAAAAGGAAATTCTTTGGAACATCCAGAGAATCCAGTGTGCCTAAAGTAGCCTAGGGGTGCAAGACATCATCGTTTCCAGGAGACCCCTGCATTGGGAAGCTGACAACTGCTTGGCCCATTCAAAGAAGGAGTAGAAAAGTACTTGCTTGGATATTGAACTGGGCCTCCGTATCAATAACTAGTCAGGTCTGCTCCAACTGTCTCAGGTTGGTCAGAAGAATCCCCTTTTGAACTAGAAGGTCATCTGGACTCTGAGCCAACAGTAGAATTCCATCCAAGTAATGATGGATTTTGAAGCACCCCCGTTTCCTCAAAGTGGCTACACAGAGATTAGGACCTCCATAAAGGTCATCAATGAGGTTGAAAGCCCTGAAAGGAAGGAGCACGAACTGAAAATGTCCATCTCTCACTGAGACTCAGTTTCTTTAAATTAAACACTGGTCTTTCTTGTATGAGACACAGAGGAGAACAAAAGCCTGTAAATCTCTAATCTCTATTCTGGTTAAGATGAAGAAATGTTCTGGAGGGTGATGTCTGAAGCACCAAAAGTAACAGAGTTTTACCGTAGAAGACAAAAATAATGGGCTTTACCATCTGTGTGCACAATAAGCCACCCTGCCCCCCACCACACTAGCCTTGGGGGGTCTCCCATCAACAAGATTCCTGTAGGAGAAGAAGAGATTGAAAAGGACAATGTCTGTACATCCTTCAAAAAGGTGCCCTTGCACACCCTACCATTTGCTCTTGAAGTTTTCCATTCTGGCAAAAGGATTTTGAGTCCTGGAATGTAGAGTGGACCAAACTAGCAGAGAGAACTCACCAGAGCCTCGACCTCCTATGAGGAGGAAGGCAAGACTAACCACCAATTGCTCTTGAAATAGTGCTTAGTGTTGGGGTGTACATGTGACTTTTAATCATGACCAACAAAGAGTCTTTAACATTCCAAGGATGTGTGCTGCCCTATAAAATTTAAACACTGTTACATGACAAACAAGAGCCGACTGCGAGCACCATCCATCTGCACATCAAACTGAGGACATCCAGGATAGAATAGCGGTGAGTGTATTGGAATAGTCACAACTTCTAGTCAGAGGGAAAAACTTGTCATCATACAGGCATTTACCACCTTGCCTGAGAACGGGTTTGTTGACCAAGGACTGGGCTTTATAGCCCTCTTCATTGTCATTGAATGCAGGACTGCCACAGGGGAACATTGATAACAATAAATGATACTTCATCCACTTAAAGTGGAGTTCCACCCAAAGGTGGAACTTCCACTCATCAGATTCCTCCCCCCCTCCGGTGACACAGTTGGCACCTTTCAGGGGGGAGGGGGGTACAGATACCTGTATATTACAGGTATCTGTACCCACTTCCGGCATAGATAGCCGCAGAATCTGCGGTTATTTACGCCACTTCCTGCTCCCTCCCCGCTGCCTGCTGGGAAACACACGGGTCCCAGAGGCAGCAGGGAGCATCCTTATTGCGCGGCGTGACTCGCGCATGCGCAGTAGGGAACCGGGAAGTGAAGCCGCACGGCTTCACTTCCTGATTCCCTTACCAAAGATGGAGGCGGCAGCACCCGAGGATGGAGAGACGCTTCGGCCTCAGGTGCCGACATCGCGGGCGCCCTGGACAGGTAAGTGTCCATGTTTTAAAAGTCAGCAGCTGCAGTATTTGTAGCTGCTGACTTTTAAAAAAAAATTTTCCGGAGGCGCTCCGCTTTAAGCCCACTAATAGCACTAATCTGCTTTTTCAGCAATTCATGGTTGATGGTGACTTTGAGATTCTGGGTCCTAACTGTATCACACTAGCCACAAAGTCCTACGATCACTGGCTTACAAGTGCCCCCTGCCTCTTGACATGACTCTCTCAGATTTCTGTCAATTCACGAATCGAGGATACAGCCAACGGAAACGCTTTCCTGGGAAAAAAAAAAACCACTCCTGACAAAATGATAATGGTAGCTGTATCACTTATGGATATTTTTAACTGATTTATGACAAATGTCCCCATATATGTGTAACAATATCTTTCACCCACAGGTGGTTTTAGTAAGCTTTGACGTCATGTTTTAAAATGGCTGCTGCATATTCAATTGACCATGTGGCTGTGGGGGGAAGTGCAACTATGTGTTACGAACATCACTCACAAAATGACCTGTGAGTGGTTAAGAAGGTGACTTCATCCTGTGGGTGGTCTCTGGTATACAGGACTATAATAGAGTCACTAGCATGCTGTTGGAGAAGAAGTCTGTTTGGGAGGAAGGCTGTTTTGGAGCTGTGGAAAAGACCAAGTATGCAGCAAGGATTTTTCTTTGTCCTGTTTCCAGTGGAAGCTGTTGCCAGAGAAAGTATTACCTTTCTTTGGGATATTGGGAGGAGGAGTGTATGTTTATGTCTTGTTATTTGGTGTAATATTTATGGTAACTTTTAAGAGACTTTATGTATTTTGATGTCCAGTAAAGTTTTGTTTTATTTTTTTTATCAAAACTGCTCTTGGTGTGTTTTTTCATTTTAAATATTCAGATGTTTGAGTGTCTGTCCAGTAAAGCTTCATTATAAATGTTGTTATTTTCCACATTTGATACAGTAGTGCCCATACCTTTGCAGTAGGATGCAGTGCTGTAAAGTGTGTGTTACTGCAATGCATGTTAAGTGCTTTAGCACATTGCAGTGCCATTTTTTTGACCAGAGAACCAGCATTTCCCTCCATGGTAGGGTATAAATTTGGCAATGCTCACTTATGTAAAACTTCATATCACTACTGCCACTCCTCTTGAATCATCCTATTCACCTTTCCATTCATTGGGGAGTATGGAACGCCGTGCCTCAAAAACCTAAAGTATGTTCTGACTTCGAAGGCAGTCATCTGGGTCAATCCATTCTAGGCCTTCTTAACCACCCTAACTGATTGGACTGGATAAAATTAGGAGAGAACAGGTGCGGGACTTTAAATGAGGCACATGGGAGCAGAAGTATGAATTGAATAAGAATGCGATTTATTAAAAAAATTATACAAAAATTGGACTGGACCCAAGAGACACTTAAAACCTGCTTAGCCTCTTCAAGAAGGTTGACCGGCCTTCTTCTACCTCTGGTGAAGCCAAGTGTAAGTCAGAGGTTAATGGCTTGGATAAAGATGCCCTCAGAGCCGGGAATAAAGATGGCTGTAATGGGTAGACATGTGTAATTTGTTTTGGTCCGAATGTAAATTCAGACAAATTTTTGGTCATTCTGAGATTCGGTTGTATCCGAATCCCTATATGAAATAGAAATGAATTTAGTTGAAATTTGTTTTGTTTATTTGTTTTCTAACTAATTCCAAATTTTCAGAACAATTTAAATTCCGATCGGTCGAAAAAAGGGCCTGGTATGAACTGGGGAGACTTTTCTATTACCGGTATTCTTTTGTTTACCCTCAGCTCTCAGCGGGGAAGCCGGCTAACAGCTGATGAGTCATTGGCTGTTAAAGGGGTTGTAAAGGCAGAATTTTTTTTATCTTAATGCATTCTATGCATTAAGATAAAAAGCCTTCTGTGTGTAGCAGCCCCCCCAGCACCCCCCAATATATGAGGAAAAGATGATCCGCATTCCGGTGATTGCTCTTAAGAATTATAATATTTATTGACAAGCCACAGTCACCAAACGCACATATATACTAATATTTAACTGAGCCCCATCTCTGTCCAGCGATGTCCACAAATCCCTCGGCCGTCTGGGACTCTCCCTCCTGATTGGCTGAGACACAGCAGCGGTGCCATTGGCTCCCACGGCTGTCAATCACAGTCAGTGAGCCAATCAGGGGAGAGGGAGCAGGGCTGAACGACAGCTCCCTGTCTGAATGGACACACGGAGCTGCAGCTCAGCTCGGGTGCCCCCACAGTAAGCTGCTTGCTGTGGGAGCACTCGACAGGAGGGAGAGGCCATGAGCAGCGGAGAGTGACCCCAGAAGAGGAGGATCGGGGCTGCTCTGTGCAAACCACAGAGCAGGTAAGTATAACATGTTTGTTTTTTTTTGTTTTTTTTTTAAATGAGACTTTACAATCACTTGAAGAATGCAGTGGTCGGCTTCCTGGCCCCCTCCTTAACACCCAACTATTCTTCGCACAGAGTTCGAATCGGTTGATAATTTTTTGACTGAGCTGAATTCGAATTGTTCCAAAAATGTGGAATTCAATAGAAAATTAATAACTGAAGCAAAATTAAATGAAACTAAAGTAAACTGTTTCCGAAACGAATCAACAAAACAAAATTAGTTACATACTGAATCTATCCAAAACTAAACTAAGGAAATTTTTCCGTTCTGCACATGTCTAGTAATGGGCTTGGGGCCTCCCCTCCTAGGTTAGGAGGGCTAACTGTGATGCACTGAACTCATCTGCAGTGCTGAGTCCTTGACATTGCGCCTGGAGTCTGCTGGCATAAGTGTCTGGAGAACTCAGTTAGAGACTTATTAACTACTTGCCAGCTCACAGCATCCTTTGTCTTTAAAGAGGTCTCTGCGGCAATATCCACAGACATGTTAGTCTGGTAATAGGTCCGCCTCACAGGCCCAGCAATTATTACTATTTTGTCACTGTTAGTACTCAGGGAAGGAGGAATGCCGACACTTACTGGTAACTTTCTGCACCTCCTGGCCTGGAGGAAACCTGCGGGGCTGGATGAGCTGCTGTCCACACTGGACACTGGTTCTTTTAGTTGGACCTTAAGCAAGAGCGAGAGTGGGCTAGGTTGCACCAGAAGACAAAGGCCACACTCACTGAAAGGCACTCTTTTTCCTCTTCTTATTTATCAGACTGATAGTCCCTATCTGAGCACATGAAGGTCTTGGCTATGTGGCAGAAAGTTCCTAGAGAGGTAGCTCTAGCTTTCCTTTTATAGATTTAAACAGGTCCTCTGGGTGGATATAGGGATGGGGCTATATCAAATGTATGCTGCCATGTTGACATCAGGAAAAATTTATTTGGAATCCAAGTTCAAACCACATTGTGAGTTTTGTCTTGCAAAAAAACTATAAGGAGCTGGAAAGCTTATTTAATATAAACTTGACCATATGTATTATGCCCAAGATATGCACTTGATTCACAATAGTGTGTTGTATGCATATGGCTGATTCTGAACATGGAATCATTTAAGGAAATCACCACAAAGAAGCAGGTTGTGATACCGCATACATTACACAGAGAAACGTTTTAGGCTTACTAAGGCATCTGACTTTTAGTATATTATTCTGCTGTATTCTGGGCTCTTCTTACCTTTGTCTTCAAAATAAATGTTGCCAGAAGGAATTTAATGGCACACACAAATAACAAACAAAAATAGGATCTGTAATAGCCTTTCCCATTATGATTTCATATTCCCGTTAGGTATAATTATTTTTAAATCCTCCCATGCTTTGCTTTCATGCAAGTCATGTCAAAGCAGTGTAGTGGATCATAGGAACAATTTAAAAAGGGGTATGAGCGTTGCTCGCATGCATGGACCTTGCCCTTCTGTTGGATGGGGTACATGCCCTTCTATTGGATGGGGGGTATGACAAGAATGGGATAGTGTTTTGCATAAGTATTCACTGACCTCTTGGATTTATAAACATTCTATATTGGTACAACATTCAATTAAAGTTGATTTAATTATTTTACACAATTTTATAAATAGTTTAAGCCCAGGTTCACATATGTGCGATGTGGGAACCAGCTCGATTACAGCACCGATTCCTGCATCGCATCTCTCCCACAGGCAGTTCACACTGTCCTCTGCGAACCGCTGCAGGTCTCAATACATTGTTAATGACACCCCCAGATCGGTTCACAGATCGTAGTGCAAACTGTGAACTCGCATGTGAATCAGATTGCATGGGTGAGATCATCCATGTGATCCAATTCTAGTGCGGGGAAAAAAGTCTCTGCACTATTTTCGTGCAAATCCAATGCAAGTTCAGCCATACAACTGTATGGCTGAACTTGCACTGCACAGACATCGCATGTGATCGGCACCTGCGGTGCTGGTGCAAATCACATGCGATGTCTCAGATCGCACATATGTGAACCTAGGCTCAAGGTTTTTTCTTTTTTAATAATGAATTTAACTGCATTTCAGGAGAAGTTTAAACTTTGGAAATAATATTTACTTAATCCTGAATGATGCTTCTCCAAAATTTTATTCCAGACCTGTTTGATAACTCCTTCATCTTCAAAATGCTGTTTGTAAAGGTTCTTCTATGCAAACAGCAGGTACACTACCGATACCACTTTAGGCTTCCAGAGGAAACTTTTGATTCCCAATGCAAAAGCTGGTTGACTCCCCCATGTTGTTTGGCCCTTGCTGCTTTTCTCTTGGTCCACTCCTGACTGACTGTGTTCTCTATCCCTCTGTAACCAATGTTTACTCCTTCCCTTCTTGATGTATTGACATTATCTTCTGACAGGTGACCTTATATGATACATAAGGAGTAGTTGGAGTCCACACATAACTGTAGTTAACTTTTTCATTTCATTCCCTCTCAACAGCATGAACAACATATATTTTCATCTTCATAAATCAGATAAACAAGATTCGCTCAAATCTCCGTAACTGCCAGACATTGATCCTGATTTGGTTTGTTAAAAGTAATGCCTTTTTCTGCATGAGTGTTGGTATTTTATATATTTCTGAATGTTTGGTATTGGGCCAACCGCAGACCTACACAGCTTTTGCACGCCAGTTCACAAAATTGCACTTGAATTGTATACCTTGTCCTTCAACTGGGGTTCTTGTTACAGTTATTAGGCTTAACTGTCAGACCTGTTGTTTTTTTGTGATGTGGTTGTGTTCAATTTTTTGGTGTCACACTCACAATAAAGAATTAAAAAAAAGAAAAGTAAAGCCTTTAAAATGACTACCTTGCCCCCGATCTTATACCTAATTCAAACTATTCCTATTTTTATACCGCTATCGTACCTTTCTCATATACAATCCCTGGTATTGACCTTTCTTTGGTATGACTTATTTACCCATAGGTACATGTCCTATCTTACTCTTCCCAAAGGGAATGGCAACATTGGTCTTCTGATATCTATTAATATTATAAAACACTCCATCTTTCTTTTATGGTGACCTGGTGTACACAGCCTGTTCACAAGCTGGCTGCAGGTGGAACAGTACTCTGCCCCTCTCATTGTCCCCCCTCCTGTGGTTTTCTTCCAGCCAGGCACTCTAAAACCTTAAAATCCCATTCAACCATAGGGGCCACCAGTAAAGTAGTTCAACAGATTTTACATCTACCCCCAATATTCCCTCACCTCCTCCCCTATAAAAAAAATAAACATCTCAAACAACTTATGGAAACTTCTACACTATTTAGCCTCAAATTGATGGCTGGGTCATGAGGCTAACCAAAATTTGCATTCACTTGGGCTGCATACCAGGTCTAACAGTTTTTAAGGACTGTAGCAGTCCAGGACCATGTCCCTAGACCTCTTCCCCATTTCAACATCTTATGTCAAGATTCAACTCCCTAGCCTCATTTACTAACTCTTCTCTATCAGATCCTGTACTTTTACCTCTGAAGGAGCCACTGATGGATGGGTCCCCTGATTCCATATGACAACAACCCTTCAAGCAATGCCCTACCTTTTGATACACCAAGGCTAAAAAAGAGGTTTTATTTGGGGAAATACTCCCCACAAAGTAACATACACAATGGCAATAGCAGTGTATTGATGACAACACCGGATTGTACAATATCACAAACGATGAGAAGACCACATTTAGCATCTTTGAACTCTAACCCTGAATCCTGAATCTAGGGAGTTCCTAACTAAAGGGGCTGTACAAGACACTAAAAGATCCTTCAGTCTCTCTGCAGTTTCTGCATTGGAGCCTCAGGTTAAAGGGTATGGTACAGGGCTAAATATCCAAATTGTATACCAAGGGAAGATGACACAGTTCCTTTAAGAAATGGGTAAGTTGTGGCTAGCAGTCTTACTCCATCATGCAGTGTAATGTATAATAAAGTTGTAGCATGTGGCCTGTTACCACCATGTAATCTGTACTTAATCTTCCTCATGCTCTCTGGCATCAGGAACTGGTGGCATTGGCCACAACTCAGGACTCTGTTTTCCTTGACTGCAGTTTTCTGTCCTCCTGGGACTTATAGTCACATCCAGTCCTTGGATTGCTAGAGAAGTGTCTTCTGGGGACTACATACCCCAAAGTTCCAGGATGCAACCAGCAATCTGTTTCTTGTCCCCAGGCTGCACAGCTGCACAGTATCCTCTGAGACTTATTTTCGGTCTCACTGTGGCTACGTCCCAGCCATAGCAAAATGCCCTCTATCCTCTCTCTCTCCCTCTGCTCCCCACACGGCTGCCCCTCCATTTACTGGCGGCCAAGAAGAAGAAGAGAAAATATCCAATGACTGCCTGGTTCATGCAGCAGTGGGCAGGAGCACTGAAGACCCAGGGCTACAATCCTCTTTGCACTGCAGGAAGGATTTACCCCTCCTTACCTACATAAATTGGAATCTGTACTTCATCACCCAAGCTATTACTTTTGCACACATGCCTTCTATTGCTAATCAGTTCCATTAAACAAAGCTACAAATTTTTGTGCCGATATCAGGTTCCGACTCTTCTCCATAAAATGCACCCACAGGTCCTGAATATTTGCTGAAGATGTCAGTTCGAACCAAGAACTGTTCTTTAGCCTGTCTTTTTTTGGTCTGGGGTCCATAAACTTATTCTTCAGCTTATGTTAGTAGATGGGTCTACTTTGGATGGCTATTGGCGCCATGTGGACCCTGGATCTGTCTGCATAGGACTGACGCCCACCTGTTGTTTTTGAGAAACTCTTCCATATTATGGGGCACTTCTCTCAGCATGAAGCTCGTGCACACACATATTCCTGGCCTGAGGACTATACCTTAATCATACAGTACAGGACACTGGACTTGTATTCATAAACCACGGGTTATATGCAGGCTGACTTCAGGTGTTTGGACACTGGCAAAAAACTTGCTAAGACCACCCATTCACACACATATTCCCGGTCTGAGACCTGTTACCTGGAATAAACAAATGTCCAGGCAAGTTGCATTTTCACTGCTTTACTGTATAAACATCACTCCAGCTTAATTCTTTAGTTACAGGAACATTGCAGCACACTGACAGTTCAAGCTCACTGATAACAGTTCACAGTACAAAACATTCTCTTCTTTCTCATAACTTGCTAAGCAATAGTCACACAAGTGCAGAACACTTAATAGTCTCCCAGTTTAGTAAATCCATCTTCCCCAGATGTTACAGTCTATTTAGTAAAGTGTTACTCATTCAGGGTGTCCTTCCTCCCACACAAAGGAGATCCTCTATAGGCCCAGGGCCACCCAGTCCTAGCCACAAACCCACAACTGAGGATCAGGGATGGCAAGGTTTCTCTGTTTGCTCCTAAGTGTCCTCTCTCATCACCCTGGCAGTTCAGCTCTGCAGAGGACTCTTTAGTTCAGCTCCAGCACAGCACTACATCTCTGCAGATAAGGGGAGTCCTGCTCTCAAACCCCATAGTATGCACTGGACACCATTCACAGCTGGCATATCAAGAGGCACTATCTCTACCCATTACATCACTAGAGGAGGGGCAGCCATTAAAGGGGCACTAACACCTGCCAACAGACTGGGAGCACTGGGAACTGCTACACTTAATTTTTTAGTTTGAAACTAGAGCGTGCACAAGGTGGAGACTCCTGTGGGACTTCATAGGTTCTGGCAGGTACAGGGGGTACTCATATACCTAAAGTCAGGTCACGCAGCTGGAATTAGTATTAAGAGCAAGAACAAAGGGGAAATAAAAAAAAAACAGCAAGAGCATATAAGTCCTGCTATCAGCATCACATTTTATAAAATAAAATTACAGGTTTAATATCTCTTTAAAACCGAGGAGGACATTAGCCAGAATCTGTGAACATAAGTATAGCCCCGCAATCTTGCACCCCCTGAACTTTTCTTCCTTTTTGCTTACGCATTTGTCATATTTTGCTGTATGCTTCGTATGGCTATGTTCTTGTGACTTGGCATGGATTATTTTTTGTAATATAAAAAATCAAAGTAAATTATTATTTTAATAAAACAATTATAATAAATTATATATATATATATAAAAAAAAAGGAACACATCCTTTGCAAAGGTGGGTGTCACTAAACCAGCAACTGTATTATTAGAATGTCACCACCGGATGGCAGCATACTACTTAACTGCAAATATGCATGTTTTATAAACTGAAAAAATGTTAAGGTGTTTATTGGCAGGGTTTTTAGGTGATCAAACATTTAAAACTGCCCTGAGTGTGATCTATCCCTTTTGTAAATAATATCCACTCTGTACCTAGATTTTTTAGGTCTCAGTTCACTTATCGGGAAGGGGAAAATGTCATATTAGGCTTTGGAGAGTTTAATATGGTATTTCCATAATTCTCAGCATTGTAAAAACAAAAAACATACCAAAGGTATTAAAATTTATTGTGACAAAAATAACATGGAACAGTTCCCCTGAAGTCAGACCTACCACTCTGTTGCACTTCTGTCTTTCGCCTAAAGTATCCACAAACATGAACAGATATTAACTTTTCCAACACTGGTCTGAAAGGAGACAGACTGCTACAAAGAAATCTTGATGTCACTATTAGTAGTAGCCAGCAGCACATCACATGAGTCACCCCTTGTAGCTGTAGGCAATGTGAAACAATTCATCCTCAAAGGTTATAGCAAAAGCACTGCATTTGTTCAAGCTAGTTCTTTCTTTCACAGAATTTACTATTAGCAAATGTGTGTGTTCAGTCTACAGAATATATACAGTGCTCATCACTCATGAGTACACCCCAAGAGATTTGTCAGAAAACCTTTACTTTTCTTTTCTTTCAGAATCAACCTTTTCTATAGGACACTATACTAAAAAAAATACTCCCACAAATCCGGGCCATTGATTGCAACCAAGATTTGTTAATTTGCACACACTAAAAATTATTTTTCCTAACAAATTCATTCAAGACCATGTTGCAAAAATGAATACACCCCAATGAAAATATTAGGAGCAAGACTAAATTTTAGACAACAAAATTCTAATTAACAAGAATTCAACTACAGGTGTCCAGCAGACAGGGGATTATAAAAGGGCGTTACTTAACAAAGAAAACCCTTTCTAATTTCATAGTGTCAGCAATGGCACCACATGGAAGAGAAAAATGTCACAAGGCCTGAGAAAGAAAATCATTTCTTTAAACAAGAAGGGTGAAGGCTAAAAGAAGATCATCAAAGCTTTACTTATCAGTGAGAATACTGTAGCAAAAGCGATACAAAAATTTAACAAAGATGGAACTGCAACCATCTCACAGAGACGTCCAGAGAAGACCAGAGACCATCCACGGAAGTTAACACCTCGACAGGGGTGTCTTCTGATGAGAAGGACTGCAGAAAATCCCCGTGCAAGTTCACTGCAATTAGCTAAAGAAGTAGAAAGCCAAACTGGGGTGATTGTTTCCTGTGACACAATAAGACATACACTGCAGAGGAATGGCATGCATGAGTGTCGTTCATGAAGGAAGCCTCTCCTAAAGCCCATGCACAAAAAGGTCCCCTTAGAATTTGCAAGGGCCCATGTTAAAAAAGAAAAAGACTACTGGGACTCTGTACTCTGGAGTATGAGACCAAGATAAATGTTTTTGGCACTGATGGCTTCAAAACTGTATGGCATCACAAACGTGAGGAGTACAAAGAAAAATGGATTGTGCCTACAGTGAAACATGGTGGTGGCAGTTTCCTTCTGTGGGGCTGCATGAGTGCTCCTGGTGTCAGGGAGCTGCATTGGTGGTATCACAAATTGACACATGTTGTGCGCTATATTGAAAGAGAAGATGCTACCATCACTCTGTGCCCTTGGTCGTCATGCACTTTTCCAACATGACAATGATCCAAAACACACATCTAAGGCCACTGTTGCATTTCCGAAGAAGAACAGGGTGAAAGTGATTCAGTGGTCAAGTACTATATGTCTCCTGATCTGAACCCAATCGAACACCTATGGGAAATTCTGAAGAGACAAGTTGACAATCACTCTACATCCAGCATCCAGGCTCTAAAAGAGGTCGTTCTTGAAAAATGGTAAAAAAAATAGATATTGCAATATGTCTCCAACTTGTTCATTCCATGCCTAGAAGATTTGGAGCTGTCCTAACAAATCATGGAGGTCATACAAAATACTAGATGTAGTAGTTTTTGTTGTGGGGTGTATTCATTTTTGCATCAACTAATTTGAGTAAAACTGAAGATTTTGTAATCTAAGTTATAATATTAACCTTACATTCATGTAATGAGCTACACATATGTTCTATAAAACTACATTTTGGCAAAACTTTGGAGATAGTTCTTGTGTTCATTGAGATATTGATTAAAATCTTACTTTTCAAAAGGGGTGTACTCATTTATGCTAAGCACTGTATATGAAATGTGTGTGGAATTTAATCCTGCATGCACTGATGTTCAAGAAGTAGTCAAATGTCAGTGATAAATATCATTGCTTATGCAGACTTCTTCATAAAATAGCATAGCATACAAGGTTTTATTACCAATGCTGTTTAGCTTGGCTCATACTCATTTAAAGAAGAACTCTGGGAAAAAAACTATTTCTCCTATGCAGTGGGGTTGTGCCTGCACTGCATGGGTTAGCTGCTTGTCTTGTCCAGGAGCATACCGAAAGGCAATACTTGATCTGATCCTTCGATCGAAAATAGCGCTCCCCCATGTACGTCCATCGGTGGACTATTCCTGTCATCTATGGGCATGATGACGTCAGGAACAGTCCATGCACAAGACTGCTAGCATGTGGGTGGGGTGGGGGGGGCATGCATGCTTCAATAAAGATACCAAGGAGTACAGCAATATTTAGGACTTGTGCATGTTACTGAATCTCACAGACGAGCTGTGCAGCACCCTTGTTTCCCGTTCACAACATGTGAGCAACATCACTTTGGCTGAACCAGTCTTGCACCCGAAGAATCAGCAGATTAGCTATGTATATCTCCACTCTTCTCACCCCTAGGCATAAACAAGCAGTTAAACCATGCAGTGTGGGCACAGCCCCACTGCATGGGAAAGAAATTTCCCAGAGCTTAGTGAGCTGTTTTTTTTTTTTTTTTTTTTTCATTTTAATTTTTCATTACTGTAATTCATTTTTCAAGAAATTGTTGGTGTGCATTTTGTGGTGCAACTAATAGAAACACAAATTTGCATGGTCAATGCACATGGCACCACACACTTTGAACATCAGTGGTGTACCATCAGGTACATAGTTACATAGATACATAGTTAGTCAGGTTGAAAAAAGACACAAGTCCATCCAGTTCAACCTTAAAAACAATAAATAATTAAAATAAAAAATATCGTACAATCCAATATACCCAATTCTATACCCACAGTTGATCCAGAGGAAGGCAGATACATTCAGAGATCATGATCACTTTGCATATGAATGTTTACACCCACATGTGAGCCCATGATCTTGGTGTGCCTAGATGGTTTATCACTGCTCTTGTTTATTTATTTTGGTACATCAGGAGCTCAGGCAGTGTCCATTATAAGGAATAGTTATAGAAAATGCAACTTTCACATAACATTCACTGGTGGTGAATCAAACACTGTCACTGAAAACACATGCACCTGGAAGATTCAAGGGATCGGCGCACAGAGCGTGTGTATCCAGCTGATTAGTATCGTTCAAAGGCAGTTCTAAAAATGATTATATATAGGGCAAAGGGCCCAGTCCATAAATTCTTTAAAAGTCCATAGGGTGCATACAGTTCCGTATTGATTAATAGCTGTCAATTGTAGCAGAAGTGGCAGCCATCCTCAGAGTGTAACCAGCTCTGTGGGAATAAGTGCAGTATTTAAAAGTAAAATTTATTGACATTAGATTAAAAAGGCTCACAAGATGTCGGTGGAAAAGATCGCTCAACACATGATAAGAGTCGGCAGCTCATCACTACCCTGTAGGCTTCCCTTGGTGGTCTGCCAAGAACTGAGATGAGCCACCGACCCTTAAAATGTGTTGAGCGACCCTTTCCACCGACATCTTGTGAGCCTTTTTAATCTTATGTCAATAAATTTTACTTTTAGATACTGCACGTAGGTGGCACCTGCCCACCCCTCCTTGTTTATTCTTATCCCCACAGAGCTGGTCACACTCTGAGAATGGCTGCCACTTCTGCTACAACTGTTAATCAATACGGAACTGTGTGCATTCCTTTTTTTCTTACCTGGAAGATTCACCTGCAGTAAATGTTAGATGAACGTTCAACTCACTATTTAATAAATATGTTCCTATGGGTAGCATTTTTTTGCAAAATGATAACTTGTGTAGAACTGCAGCCACAGATTTTACTTAATCACTGGAGACATTTTAACTTAATTTTCAATTAAGAGAACAATTAACATGGTACTACTTCATTAGAAAAATACCCCAGTTATCCAATTAGGTAATTCAGATGAAGACCCAGTGCTTCAATTAATTATAGTCAATAAAACAACAAATTATTGAAACACCACAATGAATTAATGCAGTCGACTCTACATGTAATTAACACAAACAAAATGTCACTCAATTATTACAGACATTACACCAATCAATGATTCTAGGCAATGCTCCCAGATGTTCCTCTGATAATGCTGTATTGGTACATTGAACGCATTCCTTGGCGACACAACTTTCTACTGTCAACTCTTTTGCAAATAGAGGTAGAGCTTTGACCCTTCCCGTCATTTTGTGTCCAGTAACGATATATGTATATAGTGTTCATTTTGTGTCATATGCAGCGTGCTAACTGCAATAAGATGTGCATTCCACAGCTTTTATGATATATAATGCTCATGTTCCTAGACTTATTGTTTCATGTCAATGCAATTCGCTTGCACTGGGAAATGCAGCAAATGCAACATGGCACATCTGGTGTAAATGAGCCCTGAAATAGGTGCATTAATGTGACATTGTCACAAAATTAAAATAGAACAGAAGAAAAAAGATTCCCCTATCATGAATAGACATTATGCTTACATGTGGTAAATTAATAGAAAAACAATATAGAACATGTATTTGCAGAGAGAAATTGGTCATGGGACTTTGAATGAGGCGTGTCACAAATGAAAAAGTAAATCGCATAGAAGGGTACATAAGTAAAAATATTTATTTTACAAGCTGAAACATTTCAGTATATCAAGGTATAAAATACTCACTTTTTGCCCACACTCCAGTCTGGACAAATTTGGGGCAATCAAGGGCATTCATCTTTTCATTCGCAAGATTTTATTGAAGAGCCTTTATGCCAAGAAACAGAATCTAGAATCGGGACATACCCACCAGGATATGCAAGCGTTGAACAATCTAATTAGTTTATTGGAAGAAAATGAACCTGAAAATCTCATCGACTCTGTTGATATAGAGGTCCTTCTCTCAGCCGTGAACGATGCCCCTACTGGACAAATTGAATCAAATGTCCATGATCCCTCTCTAAAAAAGAAATCTATCCTATACACCTCACCCAGCACCAACCCTAATGCATCTGCCTTTCTTAAACTTGTAACAGCAGACATTAGAAAGATGCACCACTTCCCCAAACTTCGAACCAATCTTGCGAGCCCGCTGAACGGCCTGCACTTGATGCACTGGTCCGTGACCGCGACATAAAACCATCCGACAAGTTTGGTAATGTCGTGGTCATGGACAACGCTCAGTACATCGAGATGTGCATGAATATACTCTCCAACCCAGAATGGTACCGACCTATCAAGTGGTCACTTCTCGATAAATTCACTAAGGACTTCTATTCAATAGTAAATACAGCCTTCCATCACAATGTCATTACAAAACAAATGTGGGAATTCATTAGAACTGTTAGGTACCTGGTAGTAGAGCCTGACTTGTAGGAGAAGACCTCTCATACAGCGCTGGTTCAGGAGCCACTGAAATGGGAACAGTGGTCTCCGGAGCACAGTGGGGTAGGAGTGCCTGTTTGAGGTAAGTCTCTGATGCTGAGATGAGGGAGAGATCCCACCGGGATGGCTGGACTGCAGATCTTGTGAAGACTTGAAGACAGCAGGCTGGGTGCTGGAGATGCAGGGAGCACTGGAGCTGAAGCTGAAGGTGCAGCAGCAAGGAACAACAGCAGGCACAAGCAAGGTCAGACAGTCCGGGTCAGCAGGCAGATAAACACAGGCAATATCGGCAGGCAGAGGCAGAGTCAGTAGGCAGGCAGAGGTCAGCAATGGTATCAGGCAGGAGCAGTAGGATAGTCAGGCAGGCCGGGTCGGATAGGAGCAGGACGGATGGTCAGACAAGCCGGGTCAATCAGGAAACAATCAGTCAATCAGATGCAGGTTACAGAGATCACAGAGCTGAGACGAAGCAGCAATGTGCCAGAGGCACAGGGGAACCTTTATGCATCCTTTGGCACCAAACAGCGCTAACGCGAACGCGTGCACGCCCGTACGCGCGCACGCGCATTCACGCGTGCGCACAAGCGCCGCGTACCCGCGCTCGCCCGAGCGCCACGCTGATGCCTGGGAACATCAGGATTCTGCTGAGGAGCTTGCATAGGAGCATAGGCGCATGCCAACGCCCAGGTCTGGCGCCGACGGCTCCCTGACAAGAACTAGTTACCCTAAGGAGGCTACTTTTTACGCCCTACCTAAACTACATAAGTAACATACTAAACCCCCTGGCAGATCCATTATATCTGGCAGCGGCAACTTCACTGAAAATCTCATTAGAGTAGTAGATGTATGTATGTATGTGATACAATTCACTTTCTGCAAACTCTTCAGGATTTGCATATTGAGGAGGGTGTTCAACTAGTCACTATAGGTGTGGAATCACCATCCCCCATGTGAAAGGCCTTGCGACAATATGTTGTGTGTTGTCGCAATTTAGTCACTGTGAACCTGCCTACACAGAATTAATTCTGAACTCTCTTGAATTTATATTATACTATAATGCCTTTTGCTTTGACGGTTCCCACTACCTCCAGGTACAGGGCATTGTGATGGGGACATGTTGTGCCCCATTGAACGCCAACCTGTACCTGGGGGAGTGGGAACACTCACTGCTTACTAAGGAATCACTATCGATCTATATGCACCATGTACTCACATGGAGACGATATATAGATGATGTGTTTCTTATATGGGATGGGTCAGTGGAGCTCCTACATGAATTTTTAGCTTCCATTAATACTAATGAATTAAATCTTAGTTTTAGTATGTCGCATAGCACTACCGAAATTACATTTCTTGATGTACTTGTCAAGAAACAACCAGATGGAAGTTTATCAAGTCAAATATATCATAAACCTACAGCAGGGAACTCGCTGCTTCACGCAATGAGTTTCCATCCAAAACCCCTGCTTATGTCTATACCCTACAGCCAGTACCTTAGGTTTCGCCGAAATTGTTCAGATGATACTACTTTTAACAACGAAGCGGATATTCTCAGAAAAAGACTCCTCGAAAGAGGTTACCTGTCTGAAAAAGGCCTACAAAAAAACTATTAAACTGTCCCGTCGTGACCTACTTAATGTACAAAAAGAACCACCCACAGAGGACACAAGTAGGATCAACACCACATATTCAGTACAACATAAGCAGTTCAGGGGAATCCTAAATAGGTACTGGCACTTATTGACCATGGACCCCTCCTTGTCTCAGTTTGTCCTCAACACACCAGCTGTTACATTTAGAAGAGCCTGTTCTGTGGGTGATAGGGTAGTTAGCAGTGAATATCAACCTAACAGGGGCAATGCATGCAAAATGCTAGGCACTTTCTCCTGTGGGGGCTGTCCATACTGCCAATACATGGACAGAAGAAATAACATTGACCTACCTAATGGTCAACGATTCCACCCAAAACACTATGTTAACTGCACAACTCCCGGCGTAGTGTATCTGTTCACTTGTGAATGTGGCTGCTACTACGTCGGGAAGACAATTAACGAATTTTGGAAAAGAATCTACCAACATACTTTAACAATTCGTAAACATGATCCTGATGCAGTAATCGGCAGACATATGGCCATGGTGCACCCAAAATGACTTCCCAAGGTACTTTCTTGGCACTGGATCGCGTGCATTTTTGCCCCAGAGGAGACGACTTTAACAACCGCCTCCTCCAGTGCGAATCCAGGTGGATTTTCAATCTACAGGCCACTCAACCGCCTGGATTGAAGGAAGCAGTCAATTTTAGATCATTTGTCCCAGGATTTACATCCGGGGTTTGTGAGCTAAACCTGTAGGACCTCATGTCATTTTTATCTTATTTTGTAATTTCATTAACAAGTCTCTATTATTTTTACCATTCTCTCTAATCACCCTTCTTTTTTCCCTTTTTTGTTCTTCTTGCCATCCCCAATATGTCCTGTATTGTGTGATGATTTTCTGTAAACGTTCTGGCTGTTCATTCATCCATCCACTAGATGGCTCTTTTCCGCATCTCCACCTGCCCTTGTCCCTACATAGACACCCGGCGGGTAAGCTCCACCAGTGCAGGCCGACTGGACGATGGAATGTTCCGTCTCTGTGTCGGCTTTATGTGCTGGGAGGAGCAATTGTGTTCCCCTCGTCCCACAACGGCACGAGCTGGGAATTCCCTCCCGCTGGTGACGCGGGGATGCGTGACATCCTCATGCCCCGGTGGGCGTGGCTATGCCGCGCACCTCCATGTCTGAAAGGCACCTGGATCTCGCAATCAGCTGTTTCCCTACAACTGATCAAGCGAGATGGCAGGTGCAATTCTGATTGGCTGGCGCCAGACACAGCCTGGTATTTAACTACCAACGCCCACACGGCTTTGTCAGTATGCTGGCTGCTGACCTGATGTCAACACCACTTACGCCATCACTCCTGAAGGTAAATACTTTGATCATTAAACTTGTTGAGCAAAACTTTGGATCAGTTATCCACAGTACCTTTTGCTACTTACTATACAACCTACTTTGTATATATACATGCACCTTTGCCAAGAGAGGGACTCATCCCTCTTTTCTTACAGTTGTCTCCACAGTGCACATTCTGCTGCTGTGGCGATTGTCAGGAGTAGGGATGAGCTTCGAGTTCGAGTCGAACTCATGTTCTACTCGAACATTGGCTGTTCGCAAGTTCGCCGAACAGAGAACAATTTGGGGTGTTCGCGGCAAATTCGAATGCCCCGGAACACCCTTTAAAAGTCTATGGGAGAAATCAAAAGTGCTAATTTTAAAGGCTTATATGCAAGTTATTGTCATAAAAAGTGTTTGGGGACCCGGGTCCTGCCCCAGGGGACATGGATCAATGCAAAAAAAAGTTTTAAAAACGGACGTTTTTTCAGGAGCAGTGATTTTATTAATGCTTAAAGTCAAACAATAAAAGTGTAATATCCCTTTAAATTTCGTACCTGGGGGGTGTCTATAGTATGCCTGTAAAGGGGCGCATGTTTCCTGTGTTTAGAACAGTCTGACAGCAAAATGACATTTGGAAGGAAAAAACTCATTTAAAACTACCCGCGGCTATTGCATTGCCGACAATACACATAGAAGTTCATTGATAAAAACGGCATGGGAATTCCCCACAGGGCAACCCCGAACCAAAATAAAAAAAAAAAAATGATGTGGGGGTCCCCCTAAATTCCATACAAGGCCCTTCAGGTCTGGTATGGATATTAAGGGGAACCCCAGCCAAAATTTTAAAAAAAATTGACGTGGGGTTCCCCCTAAATTCCATACCAGACCCTTCAGGTCTGCTATGGATTTTAAGGGGAACCCCGCGCCGAAAAAAAAAAAAAAACGGCGTGGGGTCCCCCCAAAAATCCATACCAGACCCTTATCCGAGCACGCAACCTGGCAGGCCGCAGGAAAAGAGGGGGGGACGAGAGTGCGGCCCCCCCCTCCTGAACCGTACCAGGCCACATGCCCTCAACATTGGGAGGGTGCTTTGGGGTAGCCCCCCAAAACACCTTGTCCCCATGTTGATGAAGACAAGGGCCTCATCCCCACAACCCTGGCCGGTGGTTGTGGGGGTCTGCGGGCGGGGGGCTTATCGGAATCTGGAAGCCCCCTTTAACAAGGGGACCCCCAGATCCCGGCCCCCCCCCCTGTGTGAAATGGTAAGGGGGTACTTACCCCTACCATTTCACTAAAAAACTGTCAAAAATGTTAAAAATGACAAGAGACAGTTTTTGACAATTCCTTTATTTAAATGCTTCTTCTTTCTTCCTTCATCTTCTTCTTCTTCTGGTTCTTCTGGCTCTTCTGGTTCTTCCTCCGGCGTTCTCGTCCAGCATCTTCTCCGCGGCGTCTTCTATCTTCTTCTCCTCGGGCCGCTCCGCACCCATGGCATGGGGGGGGGAGGCTCCCGCTCTTCTCTTCATCTTCTTCTCTTCTTCATCTTCTTCTTCATCTTCTTCTTCTTCTTCTTCTTCTTCTCTTCTTCCTTCTTCTCTTCTTCATTTCTTCTCCGGGCCGCTCCGCAGCCATGCTGGCATGGAGGGAGGCTCCCGCTGTGTGACGGCGTCTCTTCGTCTGACGGTTCTTAAATAACGGGGGGCGGGGCCATCCGGTGACCCCGCTCCCCTCTGACGCACGGTGACTTGACGGGACTTCCCTGTGACGTCATGGGGAATGCCACAGGGAAGTCCCGTCATGTCACCGTGCGTCAGAGGGGGGCGGGGTCACCGGGTGGCCCCGCCCCCCGTTATTTAAGAACCGTCAGACGAAGAGATGCCGTCACACAGCGGGAGCCTCCCTCCATGCCACAGCATGGCTGCGGAGCGGCCCGGAGAAGAAATGAAGAAGAGAAGAAGGAAGAAGAGAAGAAGAAGAAGAAGATGAAGAAGAAGATGAAGAAGAGAAGAAGATGAAGAGAAGAGCGGGAGCCTCCCCCCCATGCCATGGGTGCGGAGCGGCCCGAGGAGAAGAAGATAGAAGACGCCGCGGAGAAGATGCTGGACGAGAACGCCGGAGGAAGAACCAGAAGAGCCAGAAGAACCAGAAGAAGAAGAAGATGAAGGAAGAAAGAAGAAGCATTTAAATAAAGGAATTGTCAAAAACTGTCTCTTGTCATTTTTAACATTTTTGACAGTTTTTTAGTGAAATGGTAGGGGTAAGTACCCCCTTACCATTTCACACAGGGGGGGGGCCGGGATCTGGGGGTCCCCTTGTTAAAGGGGGCTTCCAGATTCCGATAAGCCCCCCGCCCGCAGACCCCCACAACCACCGGCCAGGGTTGTGGGGATGAGGCCCTTGTCTTCATCAACATGGGGACAAGGTGTTTTGGGGGGCTACCCCAAAGCACCCTCCCAATGTTGAGGGCATGTGGCCTGGTACGGTTCAGGAGGGGGGGGGCCGCACTCTCGTCCCCCCCTCTTTTCCTGCGGCCTGCCAGGTTGCGTGCTCGGATAAGGGTCTGGTATGGATTTTTGGGGGGACCCCACGCCGGTTTTTTTTTTTTTTTTGGCGCGGGGTTCCCCTTAAAATCCATACCAGACCTGAAGGGTCTGGTATGGAATTTAGGGGGAACCCCACGTCAATTTTTTTTTTAAATTTTGGCTGGGGTTCCCCTTAATATCCATATCAGACCTGAAGGGCCTTGTATGGAATTTAGGGGGACTCCCACATCATTTTTTTTTTATTTTGGTTCGGGGTTGCCCTGTGGGGAATTCCCATGCCGTTTTTATCAATGAACTTCTATGTGTATTGTCGGCAATGCAATAGCCGCGGTAGTTTTAAATGTGTTTTTTCCTTCAAAATGTCATTTTGCTGTCAGACTGTTCTAAACACGGGAAACATGCGCCCCTTTACAGGCATACTATAGACACCCCCCAGGTATGAAATTTAAAGGGATATTACACTTTTATTGTTTGACTTTAAGCATTATTAAAATCACTGCTCCTGAAAAAACGGCCGTTTTTAAAACTTTTTTTTGCATTGATTCATGTCCCCTGGGGCAGGACCCGGGTCCCCAAACACTTTTATTGACAATAACTTGCATATTAGCCTTTAAAATTAGCACTTTTGATTATTCATGTTCGTGTCCCATAGACTTTAACGGCGTTCGCGTGTTCGAACGAATTTTTTTCCTGTTCGCATGTTCTGGTGCGAACCGAACAGGGGGGTGTTCGGCTCATCCCTAGTCAGGAGCCTTTTGTGAACACGTTCTGACAACATGGTTGTGGATACACACTTTAACCACCCATATCGTGTATGTGTCTGGATGAGCACAGCCGGCATGTAAAACTTTCCTGTATTGTCCGTCATCTTTGTCAAACATGCAGTGAATCTATTATATGTAAGTACTTTTGGTCTTGCTTCTCGGTATTATCCATTAGAAGGTTGTTGATAGTATTAATATTTATTGGATGTTGTCATGCAAATATTATTATATACCTATATTTATGTTGTAGACAAGAACATAATTATCTATTCTAAAATTACCTCTGAAGAAGGAAAATGCACACCATTGCACAAACAATTTCCAAAACATGTCGGGTTTATGTCTAATAGTCCAGTTGGCTGACCTTTCCTGGTTAAGCTGGTGATCCTTTGACTACCAGCTTAGGTTACTATGTACTAATTATATCTGGTTCATGTTGATTTACTGATGTACCATTGCAATACTTTTTAAGCCATGTGTTTGTATGTGATATATATATATTTTTTCTACTATTTTGTACTTTAATAAAGTTGGCACCTTTGTGCTTTTTTTACCTACCTTGATCCTTTACATTTTACTTCTGCCATCAAAGTCCAAGGGGGCGTCTCTTAATGCACCTCGGTGCATGCTCTCTTTATGAAGGTACAAAATACAATTGGTATAAGAACAGATCCCAAAAAGGCCATTCTAATCTGACACATGATAAATAACAAATAAAGCTTAATTCATAAAGATAAATACATAGTGATGTTTGCAACCATAGGTACACGATGAGTGTTCCTTATGGAAATCGAAAGATTGAGGGCATGATGTGAACTCTATACACGTTGCGTGGATTTGTCCAATCATCAGGAGTACAATGCAACAAATAGTTATAGACCTAAATGAAAAATTGTGTATTGGTAAAAAGTTACCTAGGTTTGGAAAAAAAAGGGGCAAGGAATCCCATACTCACATGCCAGCTCAGAAAGCCGGCCCAGACACTGATTAGGGGAAACGCAGGATGTCGGATACAATGCTAGGTCCGGGGCTGAGGCGGGGGCCCCCACCCAAAGCAAGGGTGCAGCGATGCAACAAACCAGATAACCATTAAGTGATAATGTTAGGGGAAGGTGGGAGGACACACCAGATCCACGCTGAATCTGAAGGTATAAATGTACACATATAAAAAGTGTAATGAGTAAATGTGACAAAGTGCTTGTATCTGAAAATGTGTCCTGCCCCAAGTGAATAAATCCCAAGTGAAAAAATGCCCCACTGCATCAATTTGAGATACCGGGGGTGATAACCCCTGAAAATGGGTGTATATGAGTAAAATTGGCAATGTAAAAAACAGGAGTGAACAAGTGCCCAATAATAAACGCAAAGAGGGGAAAAATAAATAAATAAAATAATATGTGAATAAAAAATTCTACAACAAAAACTTACTGGTGTAGGGTGATTGCCTGAGTGAACAAAAATCAAAGTGTCTCTGCAGTGGAGACATGGGAATTGAAATGCTGGACGTTGGACGCTATAAATACCCAAGATGGTGGGCAGGTCCCCACCAAGGTCATGCAAGCACCAATGGGGAGAAAGGATGGCAAAAACATTATAGAACAGTTTAAAAAAATAGCTAAAGTGAGAAGACGAGGGGAAGTTAACTAGGAAAGATCAGGGATAACTAAGGATTAAAAAGGAGTTAAACAGGAACATTATAAAAAAAACTTTTGTTGATCATACAGTACAGGACACAGGACTTGGATAGTCCATAGACCATCATATGTTATATGCAGGCTACCTTCAGGTGTTTGGACACAGGCAAAAACTTGCTAGGACCCCCCCTAGAGCGTATCAATATAACCCTGCCCACTCCATTTTTTTCACTAGTGTCTTTAGGTGATGGACCTGTTCTCCTCTGGAGAATTATTTTTCTTTTTTAACTATATCTTTTTTTTTCTCCAAAAGCTTCTTTCAGGACTTGACTGCTTACTGTCTGGACTATCTAGCAGTTTACAGATATGCTACCCTTGGTGAGTACCTTGAGGACCTTACTATGTAGGGCCATCCTATAAAGTTTGCTCAAGCACATAATGCAACATGTGTACTTAGTCACTGGGTGATATCCAAGTCCAAGGCCATTGTTCATCTCTATGGTTCCCAGATCCTTAAGCCACAGTGACAGGGGGTATACCAGCTGTAACAGACAAATCCTGGACTCTTTGTAGGCCCAGCATCATGCATAATGTAAGACAGGGTTTCCCTGTATGTTGGCACCGGTTCCTGGCTTTTTATAATTTAAGCCACAGTGATTAGCACAGGATAAATTTTTTATTGGCATCTGGAAACCCTCTTAAAACCTTCATTCTTTTCCTTGCGGGTACTGCCTGTAATCAACTATTGCTGCTATGTCTATTTGACAGACTATTGCTAACTGGACAAAACAAATAAACAGAGATCAGGTCTTTGAGGACCCTGTTCTCTTGGAACAATTATAGCTGATTCCCTCCGCAGTACTGTTTTGTGTTGACAATCTAGAGCAGTGGTCTCCAAACTATGGCCCTCCAGTTGTTCAGGAATTACAATTCCAATCATGCCTAGTCACGTCTGTGAATGTTTTACAATCCCTCATGGGATTGTAGTTCCGCAACAGCTGGAGAGCCATAGTTTGGAGACCCCTGATCTAGAGAATGTAATTTGCCAAGTCTCTAGAATGTCTCTTATCATTTTGCATATGCACAGGATCTTGTGGTTAAAAGCTTGGTCTGCTGAACCTGCTTCTAAAAAGCATCTTCTACACATGCCTTCTGAAAGTAAATTCCTATTTGGAGAATCCCTTGATAAATTCATGCAGGAAGTCACTGGGGGAAAGGTACTCCTACCACATCAGAAAAAGCATAAATCTCCTACTGCCACTACGGCTACTACCTCTACTTGGTGAAAGGGATCGGTTTGTTCTTCCCAGGTGTCAATTTCCAAACCTGGCTTAACACGTCCTTTCGTCACAAGCCATGGACACCCAAATCAACTAAAGCCAGCCCTCCTTACAATGAAGGGGTGCCTCCACTCTTCATGCGCTGGGCCTAATCTGTCATTTCTTGTTCAATAGTTTTTATTGCGTGTTTATAAAAAAAAACAATATACAGCATCACCGCTTGATAGACAATTAGGTATTTGTCATATTCACAACAGAAGTATAACAAATAGTATCAAAGGATATATATAAGTTACAAACAACAAGTTTCAACAGTGTGGCTGATTCAGGTCGATGGAAGGGGGAGGAGAAGGGGAGAGTCAGCCTAGGAAAGTTTCTGGGTATTTGCATTTCTAGAGCGTGGGTTTGATTTGTCATAGGTTCCGTAGACTATGGTCAAAGTGTCTTGGAAAGAATGTTATAACCCAAAAAACACAGATTTCCAGACATTTTGGGCATGGTTTTCCGTAAGCGTGCTGTCAACTTTTTGTTTATCAGGGTCCAATGCATTCTCAATTTTTCTTCTGAGAAGGGAATGCTTGGTGAAAACCAGGCTTTAGCTATAACTAGATTAGCGGAAGTCAGTATGTGGGCCATAAGAACGAACTGGGAAATGGAGAGGATGTTCGGCGTGTGGATCAATGTGAGGCTTGACCCGCATGAGTTTGTCTCATAGAATTGAATGCGATATCCAACCTACCTCAGAGCGAGGCTTGGAATGCACGCACCAGCACCATCTTGCTAAACAGGAAGTGCTTGTGACAATATGTTGGAGGCTTCAATTTCAATCACAGGTTGGCATTTACAAATTTGGAATCTTATATAAATGCAGTGACTACAGCAGGCTCATACCCCAGATGATGTCTTCTTAGACGAAACACATCGGATCAAGCCCTGCTGATGCCATTGCATTGCCCATACTGTCCATTAAAAGTGCTTGCTTTTTCAACCAAATGTGGGTATTCCCAATTTTATTAAATTTCAATTAATTTTATGGGTTCACACTATGTGGAGTATATGTTTCTTTTTTTGGTCACACTGCTTGACTGCATGAGAAAGACTCTGCTCATCTTGTTGGACACATCTGCGAAATGTCTATCTGAGCCATCCATTGGACGGAGGGATCATCTTCCACTTTGGTCAGAAGTACAAGCGTGCATGTCCCATGTATTGGTGTTCACACCATAAGCCTTGTTGACTCATTGAGCGTATGCCCATTTGAGTCCATTCACTCTAGTAAGCCTTCTCACAACCGGTGGTGGTCACTTTGTATATTTACTCAACATTGATGTCACGTGGAACACGTTTTTTCTTCACTTGATCCAGTTAATTTCTTTTCACCGTTATTCATCTCTTCACTCTATGGACTTAATAATTCTAGGACACTATATGGACTCATTTAGTGTTTAATATATAATTTATATTAACATGGATTTATATCGATTTTGAACACATTCTTTTTACACACATGATTTTGTAGCAGTACAGAATCTTTAGTGCTGCACTTATTTCTGTTTCTAGAGCGTGGGTTGGATTTGTCATAGGTTCCATAGACTATGGTCAAAGTGTCTCGGAAGGAATGTTGTAACCCAAGAATCACACATTTCCAGAGATTTTGGGCATAGGCTTTAGCAATAACTAGATTAGCGGCAATCAGTATGTGGGTCATAACTGGGAATTGAACTGGGAATTGGAGAGTCCTACTGCCTTGTGATTTAGTTAGGTTGATGTGAAAAAGTTTGTTTAGGAGTTGACGCACTTGCTGCCAGAATCATTGAGTCACTTGGTAAGATCACCAAATGTGATAAAAAGTCCTAGTTTCTGAACAAGCAAGGCAAGTGGTAGAGGACGCAAAGGAGGCATGTGCCAGTCTACTGGGGATCATATAACATCTGAATATTACTTTATAAGTAGTCTCCACTGCTACCGTGTTTCTAGAACCGGATATGGTGTTGGCCCAGTGAGATTTATCCAGGGGTTGTTGCAGGTCCCTTTACCATTTAGAAATAATGGGTGAGGTGTGCGTTTAGTAGTCAAAAGATTGACTGTGCTGATGCTGAGGCTAAACAGCAGGGACACTGTCTGGGCATTTTGCCAGGATGCTCTGGGGGGGTTTGAACACCCCTGACTCCCCCCTTATCTACGCCCCTGTTTGCACGTATATAAAAATACCTATTGATCCTGTTAACAAACTTCTAGGATATACCCCCTTCTTCTAAGGAGTACTGCTTGGACCCCATAAGAAGGGAATATACCCCTAAAGCTTGTCCTGAAAATTAAACTTACTGCAAATAACAAAAAAAAACAGTTCACAGCTGTGATGTTTGATCCAAACTCAAATTTCAGATAATGTTTCTCAGTTTTTTTAGTTTATCTTCTGTGAACTATTAAATATATCCCTCTGTGTAATGAAGAAGAGAAGTTGTTCTGTAGTCCCAAAACACGGCAAGTCCTAGAGTGAAAACACTGCTCCTTAATAGAAACAGTGAACTCGATTTACTAAAGGCAAATAGGCTGTTCACTTTACGAGGGAAGTTGCACTTTGCACGGGAATATACCCCTGAGCATAGTGAATAAGGGAAAGTTTCATTTTGCAAAGAATACTCAAGTAAAAACAAAACGCATTTTTGCTTGCGCATAATTGGATGATAGAAATCAGCAGAGTTTCATCTCATTCACTACACTCCAAAGACATGCTGATAGGTTAATTGACTTCTGTCTAAATTGGCCCTAGTATATGAATGTGAGTGAGGGACCTTAGATTGTAAGCTCCTTGAGAGTAGGGGCTGATGTGAATGTACAATGTATATGTAAAGCGCTGCATAAATTGATGGCACTATATAAGTACCTTAGATAAATAAATAAATAAATAAATAAGCTCTGGGGAAAATTCCCTTGCCATCTGAACAGCCTATTTGTCTTTAGTAAATCAACCCCAAAGTAGTATGTGAGTGTTGTCACCCTAGGCAGGTGAAAATAAAGCAAAAAAAATCAAAACCAAAAAGGAATGCACTCACCACAAGCCAAGGGCTGGTAATCTGCAATGTAACACATAATATAATATCTGCAATATAACACATTTTTGTTTTTGGGTTTACATATACTTTACAGATGCAAGATTCCTGGACCTTTTTTACGCTCCTTCCTCGGGCATTATAACATTTTACAGTGTCCAAGGAAAGGACATAAAGTTATTTGCTGGGTTCCTCAATGTTAAAAGGGTTGAAAAAAGCTGGCTTACCCAGTACAAGATTATCACTGCTTGACAAAGGTGTATTACCTTAAATACACCACAAGGTGGCAGCATAACACTAACACATTGTCTTCAAACAAAGCAGCAGCACACTGTTTTAATTTCCTGAGTGTCTACTTCCTCCTGGAGAAGGTCATGTGACAGGTGAAGCCAATGCAGAGCAGTGAGAGGATGTGCAATGTGAGTGTTGCTGTCCTTTGTACCTGCTCCTGGCTCTGCAGTCATGCCCCTCTCTGCAGGCACCCGAGATGCTGTGGCTGGCATAGCTGTGTTGGGGGCCACCTTTGTGGCTGGGATCTACATTGGTGAGTATACGGCACAGCTTTATTAACCACTTACGTTCCAGTACCTTTAATAACCTTTAACTCCTAGTGTGCCAGAGTGCTTCTAAGTTTTGGAGATGTGATGCCCAGTTCTGTGTTGTAGATTCTCCTAATAAATGATAGAGCTGTTTTTTGGGTGGGGTGGGAATTTGCTTTAGTATCAGATTTGGATCCATTTATTATTTCTAGATTTATAGAAAAGAAAAGAACAAAATACATTAGAGCCAATGTCTTTCTGGTCATTTTCTCTCCAGCTTGACATACACTCCCTGGGCGCTCTTTTAGGTACACTTTGCTAGTACGTGGTTGGGCCCCCTTTCACCTGCCTTCACTCTTCGTGGTATAGATTCTACAAGGTGTTGGAAACATTGCTGCAGATTTGTCGGTTGAGCATCCATGATGAAAATCTCCCATTCCACCACATCCCAAAGGTGCTCTCATGGATTGAGACCTGGTGACTGTGGAGGCCATTGGAGTACAGTGACCTCATTGTCATGTTGAAGAAACCAGCAGTGAGATGATTTGATCTTTGTGACATGGTGCATTATCCTGCTGGAAGGAGCCATCAGAAGATGGGTACACTGTAGTCATAAAGGGATGGACATCACCAACAATACTCAGGTAGGCCGTGGTATTTAAATGATTCTCAATTGGTACTAAGGGCAGCCCTCAAATATTTCACTCGCCTACTCATATTTTGCTAGTGGAAAATAAGGGCTGGCAAGCGTGGGCTGCCTGGGAGTGGGGGGGGGGGGGCACAGCTGGCAGGCGGGGTTGATGGGAGCTCTTCTCCCAGTGATCGCCCCGAGGAAGAGAGAAGAGGATTGCCGGCCGGATCATCAGAGCGCCAAGGAACATCGCTGTGTGTTCCCCATACTCGCTGTCACATACAGCCCCGCCTCCGGGCCAAGAGGCGGGGCTGTATGTGCTGGCGAGCGGTGGGAACACACGGCAATTGAAATGAAAGCTGTTACATCGATGTTCCTCAGCGCTCAATCCTTTTCCTCTCCTCTCTTCCCCTGCACAGTTAGGCTGCATTGATGGACACAGGTAGGTTGCACAGTTAGGCTGCATTGATGGACACAGGTAGGTTGCACAGGTAGGCTGCATTGATGGACACAGGTAGGTTGCACAGGTAGGCTGCATTGATGGACACAGGTAGGTTGCACAGGTAGGCTGCATTGATGGACACAGGTAGGCTGCATTGATGGACACGGGTAGGCTGCATTGATGGACATGGGTAGGTTGCATTGATGGACACGGGTAGGTTGCATTGATGGACACGGGTAAGTTGCATTGATGGACACGGGTAGGCTGCATTGGTGGACACGGGTAGGCTGCATTGGTGGACACGGGTAGGCTGCATTGATGGACACGGGTAAGTTGCATTGATGGACAGGGGTAGGCTGCATTGGTGGACACGGGTAGGTTGCATTGATGGACAGGGGTAGGCTGCATTGGTGGACAGGGGTAGGTTGCATTGATGGACAGGGGTAGGCTGCATTGGTGGACACAGGTAGGCTGCATTGGTGGACACGGGTAGGTTGCATTGATGGACACAGGTAGGCTGCATTGGTGGACACGGGTAGGTTGCATTGATGGACACAGGTAGGCTGCATTGGTGGACACGGGTAGGCTGCATTGGTGGACACGGGTAGGCTGCATTGGTGGACACGGGTAGGCTGCATTGATGGACACGGGTAGGTTGCATTGATGGACACGGGTAGGCTGCATTGGTGGACACGGGTAGGCTGCATTGGTGGACACGGGTAGGCTGCATTGGTGGACACGGGTAGGCTGCATTGGTGGACACGGGTAGGCTGCATTGATGGACACGGGTAGGTTGCATTGATGGACACGGGTAGGTTGCATTGATGGACACGGGTAGGTTGCATTGATGGACACAGGTAGGTTGCATTGATGGACACAGGTAGGTTGCATTGATGGACACAGGTAGGGATTGGAATTGGTGCTATGATGCTGTTCCTATAGATGTCATCCAGTGTGTCCTATGTTTGTTGGGACCTGGGAGTTAATGCAGGAGTAATCAAATTTTGTAATTTTGGCACTCTTTATTATTTTCATGCTGGTTTTAATCCAGTCAATGGGTTTAATACAGCCCACCCCCTTCCTTCATCTTCTTCTGTTGACTTGCTGTAATAGGAAATACAGTCATGTGAAAAAATGAATGCACCCCATGGATATTGTTGGCTTTTTTAACATATTTGAACAGGTAAACTGTAGATCTTGATTCAAATAGTGCCTACAGATAAAGGTAATGTGCTTGAACAAATGACACATAAAATTTACACTGTATTTATTTTCATGATAAAAATTAACAAAAATGTAGGTTTGAGATATGGAAAAATTAAGTGCACCAATATACATTTACTACCACTTCAAATCTATGACATTAGAATCCAGTGTTCCAGACTAGGTGCCAGTGATTAGAACCTCCTTGGGGTGTATGCAGGTAGAACCTCTTTTATTCAAAAGATACCTAGGGTCTGGTGTTCACTTTGCTATTGACATATGTGGCATCATCATGCCAAGATCAACAAAACTCTCTAAGGCCCTCAGAAATAAGGTAGATGCCTATGAGCCAAGCAAGGGATTTTAAATAATTTCCAAAGTATTTGAATTTAATCATTTCACTGTAATTATAATATTCTACAAGTGGCATAGGTTTTATTCGACTGCTGATTTCTCCAGGACTGGCCAGCCCAGTAAACTCGAACCAAGAAGTGACAATTTGATGCTAAAACTAGTCTCCGAGAACCCAAAATTACATTGTGGAGTGTTCTGGTAACCCTTTCAATAGATGGAGTCAAAGTGTATGCATCTACAATCAGAAAGAAATTGCACCAATTCAATCTGTATGTGTGGTGTGTTATGAAGCACTCTTTTGTAGCATACCTGTAGCGTAACCTCTTGCACGTTTCCCGTTCAAGCACCCTTGGTAGTGGAAACAGGGACTGCTAGGGCACTGGAAGGGTGCAGATGCCAGAAAGCTGGAGCAGTGAACATGAGCTTGGAAGTGCAGAGATCCACTGGGTGGAAATGTGGAATCAGGTCAGCAGCAGCCAGACAGATGGGTACAGGGTCAGGAGGCAAAGTCGTAGTCAAAAGTCCAGACCGGGGTCAGTAACATGGACAAGCTTTAGGCATAACAGGCAAGGGAAATTCATAGCGAAGCCATAGAGAAGCATCAATCATAGAGTGGTCAGTGGCAATATCAGTTGGATTTCAGGAAGACAGAACACAGGGATAAGAGCTGAAGACAATCTGATAATGCTAGGCAGACCTCAGGTCTAAGTAGGCTGTGGAGCGCCAGGATCTGTGGGCATGGCCATGCATGCATGTACATGCTTATATGCATTCTCAATCTTGTACATCTTATCAAACACCTACGCTCATGGGTATGTGCGCATTCCTGCACACGAACGTGAGCATGGCTGGTTCTTGACATTTTTGAGTTTCCTGACATCTTTGCTGCTCAAAAAAGAAGATTCTCCAGGCCTCCTGGAACAATGTACTGAAGAAAGAAAGATTAAATTGTTTAGTCACAGTAACAGATTGACATTATATTTCAGGATAAGAACCTCATAACTACTGTGATCCATGTTGGTGGAAATGTTAGGATCTGGGGTTGCTTTGCTGTTTCAGGTCCTGGGCAGCTCACAGTCATCAAGTCAACTACACATTCTGCATCATTCCAAAACGTGCTTGATGAGAATGTGAGACCATCTGTCCAAAAGTTGAAGTTGAACTAGAAATCAGTCTTTCAATACCATAATGGCCGGAAATACACTTACAAATCCTTCAAGGAATGGCTCAAAAAAAAAGAAATAGACTGTTATGGACTACCCTAGTCAAAGCCCTGATTTGATCCCCACTGGGATTTTCGTGGGGATATTTTAAGTGGGCAGTTCATGCAAGAAAATCCACAAATAATTGCAACTGAAGGGATTTTGCATTGTACATTGTCTTTTGGACAGGGTAAAGTACACATTGGGATTGTTATCTCCACATAAACTGATGCTCTCTTTTCTTTGCAACTCAGCATTTTCTCCAGCATTTGTTTCTCCAGCTGCTTTCCATGACTGGCCTATGTCTAACGAGACTACATCATCCTGTCAATTCCACTGGTTTTATATCCTGCTCACAACTGTAAGAACAGCATAAATTCCCAAGTCCTGAAGTATTTTGTTACCTTCAGGTTCAGCATTTCTGCACCATGAAAATTTAGTCACAAACTGACCTTGACAGTATGACCATGTTCGAACATCCTATGCTTAGCAAACCCACACGTCTATAAGACCCTCCTAACTAGGCCATGGGCCCCTCCCCAAGCCTATGTTATACGATGGACAGCTGATCTGAATCTACCACTAGAGGCTGAGGATTTGACAGGTATTTGGCTAGTCACCCATAAATCTCAGAATATTTCAGCACTTGTAACATCCTACAAAGTACTATCTCAATGATATCAGGTACCAACAAGACTGGCTAAGTAATTACTTGGTGGTCCTTCTGGTCCGAAATATTCCAACTCTTTTCCCAATTATTTTATATTGATATCCCACCGGACCCTCAGATTGCTCTGCCAAACAGTTGCCCATCCGAGTTGACCAAAAACCAATTCAAACTCCTACTCCAAATCACAACAGCTGCTAAGCAAACAATTACTAGATCTTGGAAAACACTTTGTATTCTTGCTACCAAACATAGGGTAACCCAAATGATGATACATGCCAAAATTGAAGCCATTTTACAGGGTAGAATCCACAAGTATACAAAGATTTTTTAGCCCTGGGTTGATAAGTTCCTGCCCCCAAACTTTGATAACTTTCTTTTAGAGCCGCAATGCCTGGTGTGATTTTCATTCCGGTTGGTGCTGCTACTCGGGTGACCCCTGGGCCCCTCCCTTCCTCTTTTTTCTCTTTTCCCTACTTTATTGAATTCTATTGCTTTTCTTCCTGGTACTCACTTTCTGATTCTTCCCAAGCTATTGCTGGGGAAGTAAATTTTGCTACTGCTTGGACTTCCGGGGGGGGGGGGTCCTTTCTTTTTTCCCCTCTCTTCACATTTTATGTTAACACATGGGTATGTTTCCCAGCTACTGTTGGCCTCAGGGAACGACTGTCTCAGCAGTGCTGACACAGGTGGTTGTCTACCTATGACTTAAAGCGGTTGATCATTCTGGAAAAAAAAAATTAAAAGTCAGCAGCTACAAATACTGTAGCTGCCTACTTTTGAATAAAAAAGGACACTTACCTGTCCAGGGATCCAGTGCTGTCAACTCCGGGCTAGCCTTCGAGTTCCTGGCGCCGGCATCCTAATGGTGGGCAGCTGGCTATGCTGTTTTCGGATTCACAGACGGCTGCCCACTGCGTATACGTGAATCGGGCTGCGCTTTGTGAGTGGTCCCACAGTCCTCTGGTACCTGTGACATATCCCAGAAGACTGTGGGAGGGGGATGGGGGAGAACTTTCACTTGGATCGCCTAGACGATTGAAGTGGGAACGGATACCTGTGAAAACTAAAAAATGACCTGCCAAATATGGGAGGGGAGGAGGAGGACTTGCTGCAGAACTTCCCCTTTTGGGCAAAAAATCAGCCAAATAAAATTTGGTAAACAGTGTGGTGTGCCAAAATCAGTGCTTCCAAACTGTTCCTGCCAGCAGCCGAGCAATCAGCGCAGCTGTTTGGTGTGAACGAGCCTAACATGTTTATTTGTAAAACACTGATTGAGCACATAATGTCTATCCAGATAGCAAGGATAACTTGCCACAAATTTGTGGCAGCGTTGAATTGTAAGTCTTGTTAACTTGCTGCACATTTTCCCTTGTAAGTTGTACACTTGCAGAGCACTTGAAGCACACATTCTGGTTGACACTTTCCCAATTTGCAACACATTTGTGTGGCAAGTCTCTAGCAAGAACAAAGTTGCAGTGGTGAGTCTACAGCAAGAGCTCTGCAAGTCACAGTGACCGCTGTGGTGGGATGACTATGGCACAACATAACTGAACCAGAACTTGCAGCAGACTTGTAGAATGTTTGCAAAGAAAGTTGCTCTTGACTCATGCAATGCAGCTGCAATTATGTAACAAACTTGTGAAGCCTGGCAAGTCTAGCAGTAGCTTAGCAAGTCATCAAACTTGCAGTTCAATTGTTTGCTATCTGGGTAATAAAAACAGAAACAAAACATGTAACCACCTAAAGCAGAACTGTGGCCAGGCTATGGGCATTCAAATATTTTCTTATTCTTAAAGTGGATGTAAACCCTCTCCTATACCTAGTGAAGTGAATAGCCTCAGATAAGCCACAGTAAGTAAACTTTGACCACTTGAGTATTTGCCTGTATATATATATCTTCAGTTCCAGGCCATTTTTCAGTTTCAAGCACTGTGGTACTTTGGCTGACAATTATTTGGTCATGCAACAGTGTATCCAAAAAAAAAACTTTCTTATGGTGGTACTTAAAGGGGTTGTAAACCCTTGCTTTTTTTTTAGTTTTGTTTTTTAAATAACAAACATGTCATACTTACCTCCACTGTGCAGTTAGTTTTGCACAGACTGGCCCCAATCCACCTCTTCTGGGGACCCCGGTGGCCCTGGTAGCTCCTCCTCGCATCGGGTGTCCACGTTGGAGAAGCGTTCTCCTTGGTGGACACTCGTGCAGGTGCGCTCCCAAGTCCCTCTTCTGCGTGTATTCACACAGAAGGCAGGACTCGGCCCCGGTGCCCACATCATTGGATTTGATTGACAGAAGCAGGAGCCAATGGCTGCCCTGCTATCAATCTATCCAATCAAGAGCTGAGACAACGGGCAGAGAGGTAGAGCGCGTCTCCGCCGAGGGAACGAACGGGCTCAGGTAAGTAAAACAGGGGGGGCTGGGGGGCTGATCAGTGTCAGAAGTTTTTTGTCCTTAATGCATAGGGTGCATTAAGGTGAAAAAGCATGAGGGTTTACATCCCCTAACCACTGTTTTTATTTACTTATTTATTTTGCTATATTGGCAAATAAGAATGAACACAGTAAAAGAAAATTTAACTAGGTATAACACTGTTTATGACTGCTTACTAAGGTGATCACAGGTACAGAGCCACCCTTTTCCTTTACCCTTTCCTGTGATCTGCACTGTTCAGAAAAAAAGCAGACACCAACCCAATGTTCTTTTACATTGATGCAGTACTAAGGTAGTTAAAATAAGCATTGCTGACCTCTGCAATCACAGTTACTGTGGAGCAAATCATCATCAATGTTAACACAAAGGTTATTCAAGTCCAGTACTAGCACTGTTCTCTCTCCCCTCCTTTCTGTGCTTTGCCTGCAAACTTGAGGATAAATGGCTATACAGTGCCTGCAGCAGCAGTGAGGGCTTGCTTTAAAGTTTATTTGCAGCTTGTTAAAAATGTGTAAATATTTGATTGTCCACGGCCTCACAACAGTTCTACTTTAGGCTACATTCACATTTTGGCATTCCGAATCGCTGGCGGAATCGCAGCAATTTGAAATCCCCGTCACTTCCAATGGCACCCCGATTGCAGCGCGATTTTGCCATGATTCGTTGGGTGACAATCGCTGTGAAATTGCGCAAACAGATTTGTGGGACGCCTGCCGCCCAAAAGAAGTTCTTGTACTCGTGAGCAGGGTGCCATTGGAAGTAACAGGGATCGTACGAACGTCCCCTGATTTGCCGCTATTTCCACTTGCGGGCAGAATCACAGTGATTCTGCACGTGATTCGAAATGCCAAGATGTGAATGGAGCCTTAAAGTCGTTAAAAGAATTAAACCATTAAAGTTTGCTCAGAGTTGTCTAGACTTTAAATTGCAAGATTGTCCATCTACCAGACAGTTCTTCATGAAATATCTAGCCGCTTTTCTGATTCTCCTGATTCTACCATAGTACTGAAGAAAGGAACATCAGCCACCCACCCACCTCATCCCGAAATGCAGTGGAATTTTGCATTTTCTTTTTTTTTTTTTTTTTTAGCCAGAAAAATTGACAAAAAGAGGACGGGTTGCTTCTTCACCCATCCAGGCCTTGAACTAGACAGGATAGAACTTAATTGGAGAGTAGCCGAGGTCGAAACCACTAATCCTTTCATCATCAGACTTGATCTGATCCTCCGCCACAACCACTACAGGTGTATAAAGTAGCGATAATGGCCTCATTTAGGAATTTATCATTATATTTTTTTTCCTAGGTAAAAAATATTTTATGTATAGAAGGAAAAAGTCACAGAAAATGTTTGATGGACAGGATGATCCACGTAGAACATACTTGCTCCGCCTTTCCCTTAGAGAGCACCCATCTGCGAAGAAGCTAAAACAGGTATGGAATGGTAAATCGGGTTGTAATGAGGATACTTTATTCAAAGCAAAATAAAATTTGATGATAGGATGTAAGGTTAGTGGGCACTTCCGCTCCAGTTACCTTTCCGATCTGCCTGCTTGCACTTGATTGAACTCTGAGATGTCTAGGAGAGGTATTCAGCATGCTAAACCAGAAGAAGCTGAAAGAGCAGAAATGTCACACCACATAAAACCATTTAAGCCCATCTCCAGGCAGAATACCTTTTTTAAGCAAAGGTTCCCCTGACTATTTCATTTTTAGTTGTGGGGGAGGCAGGGTTGGAGAGTGGGGCTTGAACTCTCCAACCCTGCCTCCCCCACAACTAAAAATGAAATGCCTGTGCATTAGGTTGGAGTGAGGCTTGAAAGCTCCACTCGGGGGGGGGGGGGGGGATTTTTTTCTCACCCTTTTCTCGCAAACCCCTCTAACTAGTAAAACCAGCTATACTCCACTAAGGTGCCTTGCCATTTCCAGTTTCAGTGCAGGGGACCACATATCCAGAGCTGCAATGGCACCCAAGACCACTGTTCCCCTCCACTGACATCAGTCCTTTTTTGGATCCTGAGAGAACCCCTGTCAATGGACAATGAGAAGCTCAGGACTGCATTATCACATGACCGTGGCTTTAGGTCAGTAAAAATGGCTAGTGATTAGTTGGGGAGGTAGGTGGATGAGAGGGAAAAAGGGGAACCATTCCAAAGTGAGGCTTTAAATTATAACTGAAGACCAACATTTTTTAATATTAGAGTGAAGAAGGATTAGTAGACCTGTCAGGTTTTTATTGCTGTCTGTGCCCCTGCTATTGAGAGTCACCTTTGCTATTTGTTCTGGTGACCATTGTCACCTAAAGTAAAAATTTCAAACTTTAGGTGGTCATGGGAACAGGAATAGAAAAAAATGGGAAATTTTCCAAAGGAGGCCATTATTTAAGGTGACCATCAGAAATTTCCCTCAAATTGGAGGGATTTCCTCTCTTTTCCTGTCATGCTTACTAGTCTAAAAATAGGCACACAGGTGGCAAAAAACCCTCCTTTACTCTAGCCAGAATGAAAAAAAATTGCCTTCAGTTAAATTTTAACCGCTTGCCGCATGGCCACAGTACATTTACTGCGGCAGCGAAGCACTGGCAGGCAGGATCACGTACATGTACGTTATACTGCCTCTTCCAAGTTAGAGGCATGCAGCACACAGCTCCCTATGGTCATTATGGTGACACAGAACTACTCTAATGAAGTATGTAAAAAAAAAAAAAAAAAGGGAAAAACATTTTTTTTTAAATTAAATAAAAAATTATTTCATTTTTTTTCTTTTTTTAACAGACTGTCACCAGTCAGTATTCCTGATCATCGCCCACACTGTCATATGATGATGCTGTACTGCACTGATATTGATGGTGATACTGATAGTATACTGATAGCATGCAAAGAAAAAAAAAAAGAATTGTGGAAAAAAAAAACAGTTTATCTACGTTCTTCATTGTGCTAAAAACTGATGAAAAAAAATTACAACTTCAAAAAAACTAGCCATGCCTCTTACTAAATACTTCATACTGTCTATTTTCCAAGCTTGTAGACGCTATAACTTTCACACAAACCAATTAATGCAGGCAGTCCCCGAGTTACGAACACCCGAGTTACGAACGACCCCTGCTTACAAACGGCCTCAATGCCGCTTGTGCTCCGCACTGGTCCTGGATACCTCCGAGCAGCTATTTTGCAGCGTTGGACACATCCCACACTGCAGTACTAAATGTACTGCATGGCCAGAAGAGCACCAAATAACATGTACTGCATGCCCAGAAGTGCTTGGAACATCCCACATCCCTGCACAGGCGGAAGTTACACTTACAAATGCAGTGTTCCGACTTCCACTTACGAACAAACCTACAGTCCTTATTGTGTTTGAAACTCGGGGACTGCCTGTGTATACACTTACTGGGATTTTTTTTTTACCAAAGACATGAAGCAGAATACATTTTGACCTAAATTTATGAAGAAATTTGGTTTTAATGGATATGTTTTTGTAACAGAGAGTAGAAAATATTGTTTTTGGGTTTTTTTCCCTAAATTTTCGGTATTTCATCATTTATATAGGAAAAAATTATAAAAACACAGTGGTGATTAAATACCACCAAAAGAAAGCTCTATTTGTGTGGAAAAAAATATATATAAATGTAATTTGGCTACAGTGTTGCATGAGCGTGCAATTGCCAGGTAAAGTAGCATGGTGCTGAATAGCAAAAAATGTCCTGGTCATGAAGAAGGTAAAACTTTCCAGAAGTCAAGTGGTTAAAGTAGACCTAATCCTTATACAGTGACAAAAGCCGCATACACACGAGCGGAATGTCCGACAGGAAAAGTCCGACGGAAGCTTTTCATCGTCTATTCCGATCGTGTGTATGCCTCATCGGACTTTTTTTTCCGAAAATTCTGATGGACCTAGAAATGGAACATGTTCTAAATATTATTGACGGAACCATTCCTATCGGGAAAACCGCTCGTCTGTATGCTGTTCCTATGGACCAGAAACGACGCATGCTCTGAAGTAAGTACAGGACAGAAGCTATTGGCTACTGGCTATTGAACTTCCTTTTTCTAGTCCCGTCGTGAGTGTTGTACATCACCGCGTTTTTGACGGTCGGACTTTGGTCGGACTTTGGTTTGACCGTGTGTAGGCAAGACCGCTTGAATGGAATTCCGTCGGAGAAACCGCCGGAGTTTGTTCCGACGGCAAAACCGGTAGTGTGTACGTGGCAATATTGTAAATTATTTTGATGTGACCTGACGAATAGTGCAAGAGTTACCTAAAATACATAGAGTATATGTCTCTTTCCTATGAGCCTAATTGGTTCATCCATGAAAAGCAAATATACTGCTCTGTATATGTCATCCATGTCAACTCATCTCACTGTACTGCATCACTGGGAGGATGTTTTGTATAACTTTTCCCCTTTTCTCTACTTATCTATGTTGTTTCTCAATGATGCTACGTAAAAATTTTCTGTGATGACTTAAGTAATATGAATACTTTCTCCTTTTGTACCTACAAAACATTAATAAAATAAGATTGAACTAAAGTAAACCTAAACCCCAACTGGAAGACTATTAGCTTGCTAAGGCACTGTATATATTGAACAATTGCTATGTAATTTTTCCATAAAATACTGTTTTCAACTTTTTGGGATCTCAGTGCTGCTGACCTTCTCCAGTCCTTTACCATCAAGAAACACGCCCTGAAAAATGCCATGTAGATATTACTGGTATGTTTGCATGTAGAAAGGAAGAGCCTGCAGGAGATCAGCAGCACTGAGATGAAACAAAGGATAAAAAAAGGGGAAAAAAGTATCCAATTTTTAATAAAATGGCAGTTGTTTTAGATACACAGTGCTTTAGAAATTCAGTTTTCGGTACGGTTTACATTTACTTGAAGGGAGAGCAATCTCCATGTATTTTAGTGGGAAGCTTATGAAGCTCAGTGGGAGTTAGCACACCGTGTTTCTATTACGTAGGGATGAATGTCAGCTCCCTTGTCTGACATCAACCTAAGGTATTTATGACACATCACAGGTAGGCGTTTAACCAGCATGCTTAATTTTTAATGAGTTCCCATGGAAAAATGCATGACAGCTTTATCCTATAAAAAATACCTTGTAAAGTAATGATGATTTGTGCTTTCAGCATCTTTCAAGGATCACTCCACAGGATATAAGCAGCGATGCCATCCAACTATTGGCAAACCTGGCTAAAATAATTAAATCTAAGAAGATTTTAGATATGGGTAAGGATGCATGGAACATTGCCAGAAAATATCAATCAAACACATACATTTTATTTATGCCACATTGAGGCAGATTTACTAGATTGAGAATCTTCACGCAAATTGTGTGAATATTCACTTCAATTATCCAATGATGTGCAGGTGAAATCTGTAAACAGGAATTTGTTTTTCACATTGATAATTGAAGTGAAAATACACACAATGGGGGAGATTTACTAAAACTGGTGCACACAGAATCTGGTGCAGCTTTGCATAGTAACCAATCCAATTCTAGGTTTTATTGTCAAAGCTTAAAGTGGATGTAAACCTGAAAAAAAAATTGAATGAAGACTTCTACCTGGTACAGTAGAGGATGTCAATTCATTTTTGCCCAGTCTTGCCAAAAAGAGTTAATCCTGCTCTGAGCAATCATCTTGTCTTTTTGTAGTAAGATAAAAAAGGACACAGATAAGTTTGTGTTTCCACATCCCCCACTGCTGTGGCTGACATATGATTTCTTTATCTCATGAACAGCATGAGACAGAGAAAGTGTTACGATTCCAGCTTTACATTTCCCCTCCTTTCTTCTCCAGCTCTCCCAGGATGGCTGCTCCAAACTTCAGCATGATTGGACATGCTGAAGTCATGTGGTGCCTTTCCTGAGTTTTGACTGGATGTTACTCAAAACTCAGGAGAAGGAGAGTGTAGAGGTGGGCGGGGAGTCTTGTGACATCACGACACTGATGAGTTTTGTGGGACTCCTACTGCTGAAGGGGGGTGACATTTGCAAGTTAGGGATACATGCAGGGGGTTTGCATAAATATATACATTAATACTGTGTCATAGTTTATACTGGGTGAGTGGTGGGTTTACATCCACTTTAAGGGTTGGTTCACGCTGGTCCGTCATGCGCTCCGACTTCAAGAGCACAAGACGCATGACATTTCAAAATCCCAAAGAGCCGTCTCAACTGGTCCGACTTGTTTCTCTCCGACTTTGAAAAAGGGCCCTGCACTACTTTTGTCTGACTTGGGCACAATTTCAGCTCATTGATTTGAATGGAAGTCGCATCCAAGTCGGATCATCATCTTAACTGCTCTGAGGATCTTTAGGAGGAACCCCACGCCAAAACCTTTTAAAAAAATGGCATGGGGTCCGACCCCAAGACCATACCAGACCTCAAGGGGAAACCCCACGCCAAAAAAAAAATACAGTGGCCTCCCCCCATACCAGACCCTTAGTCAACCATCCAGCCCGACAGGTCAGAAAAGAGGGGACCTGAACAATACCAGGTCACATGCCCTAAAGCACCTTGTTTCCATGGGGACAAGGGCCTCTTCCCCACAACCCTGGCAAGTAGTTGTGGGGGTCTGCGGGCAGAGGGCTTATCAGAATCTGGTAGCCCCCTTTAAAAAAGGGGACCCCAGATCCTGACCCCACCCATGTGAATGAGTATGGGGTACCTTGTACCCCTACCCATTTACTGAAAAAAAAAAAAAAGCAGTGTAGTGTTACAAAAAACAAGAGATGGTTTTTGACAAATCCTTTACAAAAATCGAAGAATGTCCCCTGTCATAGCCCCAAAATCGTCTTCTTTCTCTGCTTCCTTCGCCAATATCTTTTTTCACCCTTTCACCGCTTCCTTCGCCGATGTCTTCTGTCTCCACTGATGTCTTCATTCTCTGCCGCCGACCAGCTGAAAATAAAACAAATGCTCCTCCGCCAAACCTGGCTCTCGCCCTTCTGTGAGCTCCGATGTCTGTCAGTTCCTTATATAGCTTTGGGACGTGGCCATCAGGTGACTTCACCCTGAGACCCCGCCCCCTTGTGCCCCATCATGCCTGGGTGCGTGACATCACAAGGGGTGGGGTCTCAGAGTGATGTCACCTGATGGCCACGCCCCATAGCTATATAAGAACTGACAGACACCGAAGCGGAAAAAATGGCTGGAGCCAGTGTCGGAAGCGGAACGTTTTTTTATTTCCAGCAGGTGGGCAGCGGAGGAAGAATACAGCAGTGGTGGAACCAGAGAATGAAGACATCAGTGGCAGAACCGAAGAAAGAAGACATCGGTGGCGGAACCGGAGAAAGAAGACATTGGTGGAGGAACTAGAGAAAGAAGACATTATGATTGACGTTAGAGCTACAACGGGGGACATTCTTTATATTTAATAAAGTATTTGTCAAAAACCGTCTCTTGTTTTTTGTAACACTACACTGCTTTTTTTTTTGGGTGAATGGGTAGGGTTACAATGTACCCAATACTCACAGGGGCCGGGATCTGGGAGCCACCCTTTTTAAAGTAGCTTCCAGATTCTGATAAGCCCCCTGCCCGCAGACCCCAACAACCATTGCCCAGGGTTGTCGGGAAGAGGCCCTTGTCCCCAAGGTGCTTTGGGGTAGGGGGGTAGAGCCCCCCCTGCGCCAAAACATCCACGTCCCCATGTTGAGGGCATGTGGCCTGGTTCAGGAGGGGAGGGGGTGCTCACTTGTCCCCCCTCTCCCTTTCCTGACCTGCTGGGCTGCATGCTTGGATAAGGGTCTGGCATGGATTTCGGGGGGGAACCCATGCCTTTTTTTTTTTTTTTGGAGTGGGGTTTCCCCTCAAGATCCATACCAGACTCAAAGGGCTGTTTGTTTGTTTTTTATAAATTTGGTGTGAGGTTTCATTCATACCTGAAGCAAAAGAATTGTTTTGATTGGTCAAAGGACAAGTCTCAATCATCTCAAAGTTGGATCCCATTCATTGAAGTCGCATGGAAGTCGGACCCCAAGTCGCTGGGCAAAGTCGGATGGGAATTTATGCGACTTCCGTGTTGGATCACTGTGAACATAGCCTAATTGAACAAGTTGAAGTTAGAAGCTGATTGGTTACTATGCACAGCTGCACCAGATTCTGTGTGCACCAGTTTTAGTAAATAGTGGGGTTGATTTACTAAAACTGGAGAGTGCAAAATCTGGTGCAGCTGTGCATGGTAACCAATCAGCTTCTAACTTCAGCTTGTTTAATTACGCTTTGATAAACAAACCTGGAAGCTGATTGGTTTCTATGTAGAGCTGCACCAGAATTTACACTCTCCAGTTTTAGTAAATGAACCCTATAGTGTGAAGATTCTCAACTCCTTTAGTAAATCAGCCACATTCTTTTAATTTGTTTTGTGCTAGTTTCCTTAGCTATCTTGCATGGCCTGCTTGTATGTGTTACCTTGTGCTCATTTCCTTCCTATCATGTACCTTGATCCCATATCAGATAAGCTCTCTCCTAGTGCATATCTTCCCTGTTAATACCTGGCCCTGACTCATAACAAATGTAGTTCTCCTTTGCTACAAACCATCTGTGAGAGTACAAATTCCATTCAAATTTCCTGTGTTGTATTATTGATCGGCTCTGTCACATGCTATATAGAACAAATACACATTATCATTTGCCCTAGATTATAGTATTGACTTTCTTATATTTTATTACTACAATTCCTTCTTCCATAGCCGCTTCACTCTTGCACACCCTATACCAAAGCTTCCCAACTCCAATGTTCAAGTAGTCCCAGCAAGTGATGTGGTGAGGCTTTTTCTTATATGAAATGGCTGTAATAACTACCAAACCAGCAATATTGATTAGATTACTGGTACAAGGTGAAGGAAACTTTTAAAACATAACCTGTTGGAAGTACTTGAGAACTGGAGTTAGGAAACACTGTTATATGACATACAGTGGGGACGGAAAGTATTCAGACGCCCTTAAATTTTTCACTCTTTGTTATATTGCAGCCATTTGCTAAAATCATTTAAGTTCATTTTTTTCCCTCATTAATGTACACACGGCACCCCATATTGACAGAAAAACACAGAATTGTTGACATTTTTCCAGATTTATTTAAAAAGAAAAACTGAAATATCACATGGTCCTAAGTATTCAGACCCTTTGCTCAGTATTTAGTAGAAGCACCCTTTTGATCTAATACAGCCATGAGTCTTTTTGGGAAAGATGCAACAAGTTTTTCACACCTGGATTTGGGGATCTTCTGCTGAATAATTCCTCCTTGCAGATCCTCTCCAGTTCTGTCAGGTTGGATGGTAAAGGTTGGTGGACAGCCATTTTTAGGTCTCTCCAGAGATGCTTAATTGGGTTTAAGTCAGGGCTCTGGCTGGGCCATTCAAGAACAGTCACGGAGTTGTTGTGAAGCCAGTGCTTAGGGTCATTGTTTTGTTGGAAGGTAAACCTTCGGCCCAGTCTGAGGTCCTGAGCACTCTGGAGAAGGTTTTCGTCCAGGATATCCCTGGACTTGGCCGCATTCATCTTTCCCTCAATTGCAACCAGTCGTCCTGTCCCTGCAGCTGAAAAACACCCCCACAGCATGATGCTGCCACCACCATGCTTCTCTGTTGGGACTGTATTGGACAGGTGGTGAGCAGTGCCTGGTTTTCTCCACACATACCGCTTAGAATTAAGGCCAAAAAGTTCTATCTTGGTCTCATCAGACCAGAGAATCTTATTTCTCACCATCTTGGAGTCCTTCAGGTGTTTTTTTAGCAAACTCCATGCGGGCTTTCATGTGTCTTGCACTAAGGAGAGGTTTCTGTGGGGCCACTCTGCCATAAAGCCCCTACTGGTGGAGGGCAGCAGTGATGGTTGACTTTCTACAACTTTCTCCCATCTCCCAACGGCATCTCTGGAGCTCAGCCACAGTGATCTTTGTGTTCTTCTTTACCTCTTTCACCAAGGCTCTTCTCCCCCGATAGCTCAGTTTGGCCAGACAGCCAGCTCTAGGAAGGGTTCTGGTCGTCCCTAACGTCTTCCATTTGAGGATTATGGAGGCCACTGTGCTCTTAGGAACCTTAAGTGCAGCAGAATTTTTATTGTAACTTTGGCCAGATCTGTGCCTTGCCACAATTCTGTTTCTGAGCTCTTCAGGCAGTTCCTTTGACCTCATGATTTTCATTTGCTCTGACATGCACTGTGAGCTGTAAGGTCTTATATAGACAGGTGTGTGTCTTTCCTAATAAAGTCCAAACAGTATAATCAAACACAGCTGGACTCAAATGAAGGTGTAGAACCATCTCAAGGATGATCAGAAGAAATGGACAGCACCCGAGTTAAATATATGAGTGTCACAGCAAAGGGTCTGAATACTTAGGACCATGTGATATTTCAGTTTTTCTTTTTTAATAAATCCGCAAAAATGTCAACAATTCTGTGTTTTTCTGTCAATATGGGGTGCTGTGTGTACATTAATGAGGAAAAAAATGAACTTAAATTATTTTAGCAAATGGCTGCAATATAACAAAGAGTGAAAAATTTAGGGAGGTCTGAATACTTTCCATCCCCACTGTATTTGACATATGTTATATGATATATTTGCACTGTCCACTGCAGACATTTTCCTTTCGTTTTCTTTTTTCTTTTTTTTTTTTTTCCTATAAAAGTGCATGTAATATTTTTATATTCCTTTTGCTAACCACTCTGTCTTTTGTTTTGCTAAGGGTGGAGCTATGGTTACAATCCTTTGATCTTGGCATTGGTACTTCCATCTGATGGAAAGGTTGTGGCAAATGTGCGAGACACAGAGGATGTCAGCAGTGCGAAGGAATACTGGAGTGAGGTACATAACTGTACTTGTTTGTTACTGTGAAGTGTTCAGGTTGATTTAAAATATTAAAATGGTAATAAAGGCTCCATTTTTTTTTAATAACAAACATGTTATACTTACCTGCTCTGTGTAGTGGTATTGCACAGAGCAGCCCCGATCCTCTTTTTCTCGGGTCCCTCGCGCGGGCCCCTGGCTGTAGGGATTTGGGCTTGTGATAGTTCTGTCTACACTGGATTTTAAATACTGTTTCACTGATCTGTGATTCTGAGTCTAGCTAGCTAGTCTGTCGCTGGAATACCCTATTTGTTATATACCCTTACTTCTGTCTGTTTTTGGAATGCTCCCTAGTCTGCTTTCTGCACTGACCTCAGCTTGTTCCTGAGGTCAGTCACTTTCTGCCCTCCACCAACCCTGACCTCTTCCTGTCCCTAGATTATGAAATAACCAATATCAATCTGCGCAATTATCACAATCACACCAGGGTGCAAGCTAGCACTTGGAAGTGATAAATCTCCACCTCAATGTGTACCACTAACAAACGATATAGTGCAGCGCTACCCTCACTAAACTCAATTCACAAAAAAAAGCTTTTAATAATCAGGTGATATAAAAGTAATGGTGATAAACTGTAAATAATACTAAACAGCACTTTGTGAAAACTAAGGCAAAATCATAATAAATCCAACAAGTGTGTGAATTGTAACTAAAGGCCAGGAGAGCACAGAGACCTGGGAGACCTGGGGCAAGACCAGCGGAGCTGCTAAAGAGAAAGCCTGATGGGCAACTATTTGAAGTTTACTTTCATTTTCTTTTATGCCCAGGAATGTCTGTGGATCTGCTAAGTGTCATCAAAAGTGTATCAAAGGAAATTAATTTCAACATCTCCGGCATCACAGGTTTTATGGGGACTATGTAGTGTTTTAATATACTGTATATATTGTTTCATTTATTATGCCCAGGTCTAAACAATAACATTTTTTTGTGTTTTTAAAGTGGTTCTAAAGGATTTTTATCTTAATGCATTCTATGCATTAGGGTAAAAAACCTTCTTCAACCAGAGACCGCTAATAGTTACCTGAGCCCCATCCCGATCCAGCATTGTGCACGAGAGCAGCAGCTCTCCCAAGTCTCTCTGTCCTCATTGGCTTAGATACAGCAGTGGGAGCCATTGGCTGATTTCACAACCAGTGAGCTAATGAGGAGAGAGCGGAGGGCGGGGCTGAGCCACGCTCTGTATGTGAATAGACACACAGAGGGTGGCTCGGGAGCAAGCCTGCACGAGTGCCCCCCATAGCAAGCGGCTTGCAATGGGGGCAGTCGGCAAGGGCGAGGGGTCAGAAGCATCTGAAGTGGACCCAAAAAGAAGAGGATCGGGGCTGCTCTGTGTAATACCATTGTACATAGCAGGTAAGTTTAACATGTTTGTTATTTTTTTTACTTTAGAATCACTTTAAGTAAATCTGAAATATTGCATAATAATAATATATAAATAATACTTTTTAGTATGCAGGTGGAATTCTTCTCTTCATTGGGATAACCTTAAAGATGTATTAAACCCTCATTTTTTTGGCTTAAAGTAGAAGTCCGGATTAAACCATGTAAATGTAAACTTAAAGAAGCAGCGGCAAGAGAGTGGCTAGCCTGTCTGAAGGAAAGTTGTGTATACATTCCTAATCTAAGGGATCTGGTATGGTCATGTGATCTTCATAGCAGCCAGCTTCAGGGGGCAGGAGAAAGCAGCGACGACAGCCGTATTGTCTGAGCAGTGACGTCACCCTTATACTTACTATGGGGCATCCATTGTGCACTGTCCCTGCTATCCCCTGAAGCCGGCGCTGGAAGCCAATCACATGACCGGACTGGAGTGTCCTTAGTTTAGGAAAGTATAGTATAAGGCTTGGAATGGAGGTGGGAGCAAATTTAAGCTTGGAGACAGTAGGTCTAGACCAGACATTAACACACCAAGCACAATAAAATAAACATTCCCCGGTAAACTAATTGTTAAAATTCTTACCCCATCAACTGCAGTTTACAACTTTCAATGCTGCTCTCTGTGGTGCTTTACAAGAAAGTGGCAACCACCCCAACCTATAACCAGCCTTTGCAGCAAGGTGCACATGGAAGGGCAATGCACATCACAAACACAGATTTCCCAGCACACTTACCAGCTAGCCCGCACAACAACCAAATTGGCCCCATCTAACAACTCACATTAAAAGCAGAGGGTTTTGTTTGCACACATTTGCAAATACATGCGTAAGCCACAGTGCCCCTGTCAAGGCACCTCTTTATACTGATATCCCAACTCTATAATTTTCAGAGTCGCCCATGTCGGAGCACATATAGCAGTGGATAGACGGGGGTACTGTGGCTTATGTGTATATATTTGCAAATATGTGCAAACAAAACCCTCTGTTTTTAATGTAAACTGTTAGACAGGGTCAATTTAGTTGTTGTGCAGGCTGGCTGGTAAGTGTGCTGGGAAATCTTTCTATCTGTGCTGCTTCCCTGAACTTCCGGTCTTCACAGAACAGAGTTAACAGTGGACAGTGAAGTCTCCATTCAGTCTGTTAGCTTTTAGATGAGAGGAGGCAGGACAAGCAGGAACAAGCAGGGTACTTGCCATCCTAGGTAATGGGGCTGTGTGTTTCTGTTGATGCACACAGTGTAGGGAGACAGAGATCTAGCTCAGTATGCAAGGGTGGCTCTATAGGACATAGCAAGAAAAAATTGCCACTCTGAAACAGAAAACCTGAGGCAGTGGTCAGGGCACCAGCTTAAAAAGGAACATGGGCAAGGATTTCAAGATGAAGAAGTTCCATACTTGGTAAGTGATTAAATCCGCTAACATCCCTTTACTGATCTCCAGGCACCAAAGTTTTCATTTGAGTACATTCATCAGTAGCCACAAAGAATAAAAATCCACTTTGTGTGCACTAAATGCCTTTGCAAACACAGATATTAACTTGCAAAAATAGTACTGACATTATCGCTGTGCTGCAGTCTGTGCAGAGAGCAGAGCTGAGGGACCCACAGACAAGACCAGTCACCCTGCACAAGGTCTGTCTTTATTACAGGAATCCCCTGCACACAGGCAAAGTTTCACACTGAATTACTACACAGATCTGGAAGGAATACACAAAGCACACCAAGATTCAAATAAGGATACACATGACTCCGGTATTTAAACTATATATACATATCCGGAGTTCAGCTAAAAGAAAAACAGCTGGAGTGACTAACTCTTCTAACCCTCCACCCCACCTCCACTTTCCATATGCCTGTCCTGTTTAGAAGGAGATTATACTAGAGAAAGACCATCAAAAAGCTATGGCTATATTCTGTTTAGAAAATGTAAAAGGATCTGCAAAATGTCATGGATTCACCTTGGTTTAAGTGGTTGTAAAGGCTTATGCCCTGTACATACGATCGGATTTTCCGACAAACAACAAATGTTGGATGTGAGCTTGGCTGAAAGTCCGACCGTGTGTATGCTCCATCGAACATTTGTTGTCGGACTTTCCGCCAACAAATGTCGGCTAGCAGTTTGTCGGAATTTCCGATCATGTGTACACAAGTCCGACGCACAAAAGTTCACGCATGCTCAGAATCAAGCAGAAGGAGCTGCACTGGCTATTGAACTTCCTCTTTCTCAGCTCGTCGTACGTGTTGTACGTCACCACGTTCCCACGTTCGTAATTGTTGGCCAACATTTGTGTGACCGTGTGTATGCAAGACAAATTGGAGCCAACAACCTTCGAACAAAAATCCATGGTTTTGTTGTCGGAAAGTCCGATCGTGTGTACGGGGCATAATAGTGTTTTTTTATTTATAAAAGAGGATTATACTTATCTGCTCTGTGCAACAATATTGCACAGGATGGCCTATTACGTCTTATTTGGCAGTTCCCTACCAGTGCTGTTCTCCCCTTCTTCCTGTGGGAACCCCCATAGTAAGCCCTGTGCTGTGGGGGCACTCGCGTGGGCAAGCTCCTAAGCTGTGCTTTGTGGATCCATAGACACACATGGGGATGCTCGGCCAGGTCCTCCGCTCCCTCACAGGATTTGACCGATAGCTGGGACGGCCATGGATGTCCTCCCAGAACCCCACCTCTTGTGCCACCTAGCAGTGCTCATCAGTGCCGCCTCATCAGTGCCCATCACTTGCATAGTTAGTCTGGCTGAAAAATATACAGAAGTCCATCTAGTTCACCCAATAAAATGTTAAAAAAATAATATATACCATATATACAAAATCCAATATATAGATACTCTCCTATACCTATACCCACAGTAGGAAGGCAAAAAAAAAAACAATAAAGCATGATCCTGCAGGGGAGGCAATCGGATATTTCCTGGATCAACTTTACCTATAAAGTGCCACCTTACCAGTGCAGCATATTAGTGGCCATCAGTGCAGCTTCATCAGTGCACATCAGTGAGGGAGAAAAATGACTTATTTGAAACCTTTTATAACAAAAACTAAGAAAAAATTCTTTTTTTTTCCACAATTTTCTGTCTTTTTTTTATTTGTTTAGCAAAAAATAAAAACCCCAGTGGTGATTAAATTCCACCAAAAGAAAGCTCTATCGGTCTCAAAAAAATAACAATTTAAAAATATGAAATAGTAAAAAAAAAAAAAAAAGAGTTTAAAATATCCTAACTCAAAATAATAAAAATAAAATTGACTCTTATTGATTTTCTCTTGAAATTTCTAATTTGCGAGTTTTCAAGTACCTGTAAATCACGTTTACTTTTTTTTTCTTAAAGGCTGGTGTGGACCATAAAATTGATGTTAAAGTGCAGTCTGAAGAGCAAACACTGGGTAATTATTTTACTACGATGACTAAATGGTAATAATGTTCTACCAGATATTTTTATTGTGCTACATTGGTAATTCAAGCAGAATATTTCTTCAATAAGACAAGTAAAGTTATTATATCTGAAAAGCTTCACAGAGAATTATTGATAACTAGTTTTTGTTTAAATTATAGCTGAACAGGAAACAAAAGTAAGGAAGTAGGTAGCTAAACATTAATAATTACTCACTGGGGTACTGGGGGTGTAAGGGTATATGTGTGAGACTATTCTTGAAGCATTGGCACATCTGTATTACATACATTTTTCAGATATCATGTAGACTGGTATTTGAAAATGTAGGTTTCCTATGGTTTTAACAAGTATTTTGTAAGGGTCTATTCATTTAGAACGACCTCTACCATTCCATTCAAAATGTTGTTTTTGTTAGAATTGATGTAGAGAAGGATCTTGTAGGATCCAAATCAAAAGTATTGTTTTTCGGCTGACCCCTAATAGGGTAAGAGTTAGGTGTCCAGAGCATTTAGAGAATCCTTGGTCATCCTGTCCACCTAACCCTAGTACTGCCCACTCAGGGGTGAAATGGATATGAAATGGTATTGTTTTATTGACGCAAAGTACGTGATGCTTCCAGGTATGGGGGTGCAAGTGGCCTTCTCCCATGATTGCTTGTTCGGGCCTAGTGGCCAGTTGCTAGGCCCCAGCATTGTCACATGACAGAGGGGGTGATGTTACTGTGTCCTTTGAGTTTCAACACCAGCCAACAATAACTATTTTTGTAGTAGCTGCAACAGGGTTATCAGACATTGGCTATGTCACTTTGCTCTGGCTGCGTTATCCTTAGGCCCCTTTCACACTGGGGCGGGGGCGGCGCTTTACCGTCGGTATTTGGCCGCTAGCGGAGTGGTTATACCCCCCGCTAGCGGCCGAGAAAGGGTTAAAAACCACCGCAAAGTGCCTCTGCAGAGGCGCTTAGCCGGCGGTATAGCCGCGCTGTCCCATTGATTTCAATGGGCAGGAGCGGTGTATACACCGCTCCTTCACCGCTCCGAAGATGCTGCTAGCAGGACTTTTTTTTCCGTCCTGCCAGCGCACCGCTCCAGTGTGAAAGCCCTCGGGGCTTTCACATTGGAGACACAGCAGCGGCTGCTTCGGGTCGGTTTGCAGGCGCTATTATTAGCGCAATAGCGCCTGCAAACCACCCCAGTGTGAATGAGGCCTTAAAGTGATACTAAAAAAAAAACGCTGTTAAATTTACATTCTCCCTTCTCTTTCTGTATGTGGATGATGGCACTGCAATTATTTTAATAAAACAAACATCTAAGTACCTTTTGACTAATCGATATTCAGCTGTCACATGACCCAGCTCTTTCCAAGCCCGTTTGTAGGAAAACAGTGGCAGTAGGAACTTCTAGTGCTCTGCTGCTGGTCACATATTCAAAATAAAAAAAAACAGCCTTTGGGATACAGAGTAAAATAAATAATTAATATCAATAAGCTGTTTTAAATTGTCATACAAGTTCATATTTGAAATTAAATGATTATTATTTTTTGGCAATAACTTGGCGTGGGCAAATTTCTGCCAATCACAGGCTGTGTCATGCCCCTCCAGCCTGTGTCTTTGACTAAGAGGGAGGCAAAGGGTTAAAAAGCCTAGCTTTTAGGTAGTCTGGTAAAAAGCCTAGACATCAAGGATGGGCGTGACCGAAGGTTTAGGGGAAGGGGAGGGCGTTGCAGACCCGAACCCAGCTGCTCCTCCTGATATCCACGCTGGAAGCCGGAATACCGGAGCGGTAATCTCCATGCCTGTGGCGGCCGGACCTCTGGGAGATAGGGGAGACATCCTAGCGTCCTAACGATCGGTTCACCCGAGGACCGGACCGGCGCGCTGCCTCTGCCTGCTTTTTTTTTTTTTTTTTTTTTCTCTCTCTCCGGAGACAGGAGTGCATGACCCATAGGATCCTTCTTTAGAACATTTGTGCTGGCTGAACACAAGCAGGAGGACGCTGCTGAGCAGAACGGCTGACTGGTTGGTGGGGTAAGATACACTGCACAGGTATGCTGCATGATATGCGCTGTATGCCCTAGGAAAAGCCTGTTTGCATTTTTTCTGGACAAGACTGTTGAAAGCTGCCCTTTGGGGGGTTTCTGTGGTGAGTTCCTACCTTTGAAGAGTGGAGGGGGACATTGGATGCTGGAGAAGTGGCCGTGAGGAGGGGAGTGAATACACTGGCTAATACACTGGCTAAAGTTTAATTGCATGTTACATTTACTTTCTGAAGGCAGTGTTCCTGTGGGGCTATCAGCAGAATCCCAAACATCAAAACTTAATCATATAGCAGGATTGTATTGTGTTTTTTTTTTTTTTTTTTTTTTTTTTTTGTTTGTTCTTGAAATCCTAAGTGGTGAGGGAGGACAGGATGACCAAGAAAAAAGGGTCAGAGGAGACCGCAGCACAAGAAGGAGCTGGGGCACATAATTTGCGTGGCCCCAAGGATAAAGCAGGCCAAGGTGCAGCAGCAAAATTGGAACGCTTTGCCCATACACCAAACTGTACACCTAAGAAAGGTAGCCAGATGGGGGGTGCGCAGCATCAAGGAGCCCAGGCCAATCACCCTGGGGGGAGGAAAAGTCAAGGCCCAGCCCAAGCTTGTGTACCCACAGTCACCGAACCAGTGTCGCAGACACATTTGGGTAGGGAGAGCGGTTCGGGTAATGAAGCGATAGAGGATAAGGGGATACCAGAGCAGGAACCATCTTTAAAGGACATTTTTCTAGCAACGAATGCCTGCAAGTCCGCGCTGTCTGATTTATCGGACCAGCTTAGAGGTATTAGAGACGATTTAGTTGTGCTGAAAAGGGATATGCAGGAGGTACGCGCTCGGACCACTACCCTCAAGGAGAGACTTAGTCAGGTGGAAGACGATGTGAATCCGCTAAGACAGGAGGTTAAAAGGATGAAGGAACAATTGGACACCTGCTTAAGGAAGATGGACGAATATGAGAACAGGGCACGTAGGAAGAACGTGAGGGTCCTGGGTCTTCCCGAAAGAAGCGAGGGTAACAACCCGGTAGAATTTATGGAGGGATGGTTCAGGGATGTGTTTGGCAAGGACGCACTTTCTAGCTTGTTCGCTATTGAACGAGCACATAGAGTGGCCCCTAGGATTCCATCTTTAGGGGGTCAGCCAAGGCCTCTTATAGTTAAACTTCTGTTTTTTGGAGATAAAGTCACTATCCTTCAGAAAGCAAGGGAGATGAAAAATATTTTATACAATGGTGCAAGAATATCCCTGTATCCAGATTTCTCCCCTGAGCTGCAGAGACAGAGGGCAAAGTTTATAGAGTGCAAACGGAGTCTACGGCAACATAAAATAGGCTATGCACTGTTATATCCAGCTCGTTTACGAGTAACAGTAAATGGGGAGGTACAGTTCTTTAATACTCCTGTGGAAGTGTTCTCATGGCTGGAGAAGAATGAGGGAAGGTTTCGGCTGGGAGAAAGGCCTTAGAAGAAGAGCGGAAGGCCTTAGAAGAGGAGCAAGGGGGAAGAGGAGGATAGAATTTGGGGTTCTTTTTTGCCCAGCGAGTAGATGCATATTTGGGGACATAACTCTGTGTTTTTTGTTTTTTTGTTTTTTTTTGTTTTTTGGGTTTTTTTTTCGTTTTTTTTTTCGTTTTTTTTTCCCCAGTCTTCATTATTTTTTCAGGTCTTCTTCCCTCCCCTTCTTTCATGGTTATATTTGCAGAGGTGTGGGTTTAGGGAGGTAGTGAATAAGAATCCTTTATATGTTGGTTATGATGGGGGTAATTCCCCCTCTTATATGGGTTCGGGTTGCAATGCAAAGGGGGGAAGGAGGTGTATCCATGGTTTGTGGGTTAACACGGTCACTTTAGAAGCTCGGTGAGATGGGCCCAAGGTTGGGTCGGGGGGGGAGAGGGGAGGGGCGGATGGGATGGGGGAGGGAAGGGGGTTGGGTGGGATTGGGGAGGGAGATGTGTATGTGGTTGTTGGGGGGGGAGGGAGGGGGGTAAAAGGGCAATGTGGTGTGAAGTAGGAAGTATTGAAGAAACACAAAAAGTTAAAACACTAAAATCTCAATTTTTAATCACAATAGTTTTTGGAATAGAGAATAATGTTGAGTTAAGACACAGGAATAGGTGAATGGTAGGCACTAAAACAGATAAGAGGGTAACTTTAGGGAAATTTAAATATATGAAGATATGCTCATGGAATGTGAGAGGGGTGAAAGATGTATGTAAGAAGCAAGCAATTTTTTCTACGGCCAGAACAAGGGATGTCAGGATACTCTGCCTCCAGGAGACCCACCTAGATAAGGATACAGTGAACATTTTGAGGAATAGGAACTATCAAGAGCAGTATCACTCAACTCATACCTCATACTCAAGGGGAGTGAGTGTGCTGATAAATACAGGATTGGTTTTCTCCTGCAGGCAGAGTAAACTGGACAAGTATGGTCGATTTGTTTTTCTCTACTGTAATATTGAGGGGTGGGACTGTATTCTTGCGAGCATGTATATTCCTCCACCATTCAAAACAGAGATACTTAGCGAATTGATAGGCTTCATAGCGGACAAATCTGGGGTACCGGTTGTAGTGATAGGGGACTTTAATACGGCCATGGATAACTGTGTAGATAGATTCCCGACAAAGGGGATCCCTGGAGGGTCATCTAAGGGCCCGCTTTTCCAATTCTGCAATGAAGTGGGATGGGTGGATGTCTGGAGGAAGTGGCATCCGAGTGAGAAGCAATATTCATGCCACTCGAGGACGCATGCTACTTTGTCCAGGATTGATCTGGTGCTCTGTAATGAGGAAGCCCTGAGGATAGTGGGAGGGATAGACTACGAGCCAAGGGGGCTCTCGGACCACTCTCCATTGGTCTTTTCAGTTAAAATGGGGTGGAGTGTTGGAGGGGGGGAGTGGAGACTGAACCCCTTTTGGCTTGAATTAATCGAGGACGATGAGGGGATCGTTGGTAATTTGGAAGAATTCATAAATATGAATGTAGGATCCGCCCCGCTAGGTATAACTTGGGACGCCTTGAAAGCGTTCCTTAGAGGGGTCTTCATTCAGAAAATCTCCTATGCCAAAAAGAAAACACAGGCCAGGGAATATGGAATAAGAGAAAAGGTAAGGGTGGCAGAAGGGAAGTACTTGGAGGAGCCAACCACAGCTAGATATAATGATTGGGTAGAAGGCCAGGAAGAATACAGGAAACTAGTACTGGAAAAAGAAGAAAAGAGTAGAATGTTTCAGAAACAGAATTGTTTTTGTGAAGGGGAATTAGTTGGTAGAACTTTGGCATTGATAGCCAGGGCAAATGGCCCCTCATCCACCATATCAGGAATATGGGATAAGGACGGGAATACTATTAGAACCACCCCTGGTATAGTGGAAGTGTTTAAAGACTATTATGAAGGTCTGTATAGGGCCCCACAGTCGGATGTAGAGGGGGAAATGTGGGAGTTTTTTGAGAAATTGAAGATAACCCCGTTATCCAGTGAGGAGAGAGATGCCCTGGAAACTCCGTTGACATTGGTGGAGTTGCAAGGAGTGGTAAAGGAAATGGCGAATCAAAAAGCGCCAGGACCTGACGGTCTGCCCATAGAAACTTATAAGAGATATGGGGATGTTTTGCTCCCAAAACTATTGGAAGTTTTGAATGGAGCCGTTATGGAGGGTAGATTGCCCAGGTCTATGACAGAAGCGACTATTGTAATTTTGCTAAAGGAAGGGAAGGAACCGTTAGATGTAGCTTCATATAGACCAATTTCACTTCTATGTACAGATATTAAAATTCTGGCAAAAGCCCTAGCAAACAGGTTAAAAAAGATAATTGCGAAAGTAATCCACTCAGATCAGACTGGCTTCATACCGGGTAGATCAGTGAGTACGAATATTAGAAGATTGTACAGTAATATACAAGTACCTACGGAGAAGGAAGGGAATAGAGCCATCTTATCACTAGACGCGGTCAAGGCATTTGATTGCCTTGAGTGGCATTATTTGTGGAAAGTACTGGCAGAGTTTAAATTTGGCCCTAATTTTGTGAACTGGTTGAGTCTTTTATATGACAAACCAAGAGCCAGAGTTAGGGTTAATGGTGAGTGCTCCGAGTGGTTCCGGCTGGGGAGGGGGACGAGACAGGGGTGCCCATTGTCGCCCCTGCTCTTCGCCCTCGCGCTGGAGCCTCTGGCGGTCGCCCTAAGAATGTCGCAAGAATTTCAGGGTTTTAAAAGAGGGGGTGTAGAGGAGAAAGTCGCAATGTATGCGGATGATAGCCTGTTGTTCCTGGAAGACACACAAGCTTCCTTGCTAGGGGCTATGAAATTGATTAAAGAATTCGGGCGCTTCTCGGGTTTGAGAATTAACTGGGAGAAGTCATCTCTTTTACCAATAGACCCCCTGGTAAACCCGCTCCCAGGACAGGTAAATTCCATAAAAACTGTAAATCAAATGAGGTACTTGGGGGTAAATATAACCAAAGACCCAGGGCAGTATATAACTGGCAATGTAGTACCATTAATGACAAAATTAAAACAGAAGAGCCGGGTGTGGGTTGGCCTTCCTCTCTCGGTCGCCGGTAGATGCAATCTTATTAAAATGATATGGATGCCGCAAATTTTGTTTGTGTTACACAATTCTCCTGTCTGGATTCCGAAGCATTGGTTTAGGAAGCTGGATAGTTTGTTTAGGGAACTAATTTGGAAAAACAGAGTGGCAAGAATTAGCTTGAGAGCGCTGCGGCGGCCGAGAGAGAGGGAGGCCTGGCGCTACCGGACCCCTGGAGTTACTTTTTGGCAGCCCAAATCCAGTTTATGAGAGGCAGTAATCTGGTGGAAGAAAGAGTAGGAAGAAATAGCGTATGGTTGTACAATATCAGTCATGATACAGAGGTGGAGGCAGTGGAGGCTGAACTCTTTGGATATAGCTGCCCAACAACTCAGCTAATGATCAAATGCTGGAAGACGGTAAAGGCTGTATTGGGATATACAGGGTACTCCGAGTTTTCCCCGATATGGAATAATAAAAATCTGAAAGAGCTTAGTATGATGGGGAAAATAGAAGAATGGGACAGGAGGGGTATTCACTGCCTGGCGCAACTGTATAAGGCAGGGAGGCTGAAAACATTTCAAGAGATAAAAGAGGAGTTTGCATTTCCCAATAGATTATTTTTTAGCTACTTGCAAGTAAGGCATGCCCTGGAGGTACAATTTAGAGGCAAGGTGATAGAGTGGTGTGAAATGCCCTTGTTAAGGAAACTGGTAAACACCAAGGGGTCTAAAGGGCTGATTTCACAAATGTACAGGAGTATAAGTAAGGTGGGGCAAGAAGGGGAGGTGGAGTCCAGGAAGAAAACTAAATGGGAGGAAGAGGTTGGTACAATAACGGAGGAACAATGGAAGTTTATTCTGGCATTAGGGTCAAGGATATCTCTATCCCCGTCACAGGGGGTCTCTTATCTATATTTGATTTATAGACTTTACTACACACCAGAGAAATTATTTAGGTATGGTAAGAGGCAGGATGCGAAGTGTCAGCGGTGCGGAGATAGGAGAGGAGACCTAGTGCATATGTTTTGGCGATGCCCCAAGTTACACAGGTATTGGGAAAAATTAGTGGAGGAGATTAATGCAATATTTGGGTCTTCCCTGGAAATGGAGGCCAGAACTTGCCTGTTGAGTTTGCTGGAGGAAAATGATATGTTGAAAGACACCCAGACTGCTATTATAAGATGCCTGTTTCAGGGAAGGAAAATTATAGCACGGAAGTGGCAGGAGAAAGAACCCCCAACAGTAGGAGAATGGAAAAAAGAGGTTAAAGATATGATCACGAAAGAGGAATTCTGGTACAGAAAGAGAGGTAGTTTAAAGAAATATAAGAACATATGGAAGTTATGGTTAGAGAATGAACGGGTTGGATAGGTGTAAGAATATTAGGGGGAATGGGTGGTGTGCGAATGGGATGAGAGGAGGGTGAAGGGGAATAGAGGGATGGGGGGGGGGTATGAGGGGAAAATGGAGGGCTTTAAGGGTTTGTGAATATTACTGAAGATTGTAAAATTGTGTTCCCTGTATGATCTGCTCGCTTGGAGGAAATTTGTGTTTTACTTTTAATCATAAAGTCTAGGATTAATAAAATCAGAACATTAGCCACAATGATGTGAAAAAATAGAGAGACGGGACGAATTTTGATTCTCAAAGTTGATACGACTTCTCTTAAGATAAGTTTCGCTGAAGTGGCAATAAAAAAAAAGAAAAAAAAAAAAAGAAAGAGGGAGGCAAAGCCTCCATCAATCAAGATGTAATATCCCATCCCCATTGTGCTTAGCTGGTTAGCGGGCATGGAGAAGGAGGGAGGGAGTGGGCTGTCATTTACCACTGTGTATACTTCCACATGTTTGACTTAGAAGTCACATAGGCTGCTCAGTTGTTTATAGGGCGCAAATGCTCAGTGTAGAAGATACAATGAAAACTGAGCTTTGCACTAGCTGCGAACACTGCTCTGCAAAACCTGCAGTGGGGACATGGACAAAAGGGGGAAACATTTTTCATTTAAGGTGCATCTATCATGAGAGTGATAGCTGTGTTGCCATTGCTGCCTTTCATCTGAAAATGATAGCTGCCCAGCTGTGTCTAGTTTTAACCTTTCTGTATCAAATCCTAGTATTAAACTAAGCAAATGAAAATTGGAGAAAATTAGGAATTCCTTACTATTTCTTATTATTATTTCTTATTATTCTCTAAACTTTTTCTGGGTCAATGCCTAGAAAGCATTAAAGCCAAAACATCAACAGAACAGCCGGGAAACACATTTTCTGGAGGGAAGGTCATCTCCCATATTTCTCACCTAACAAGGTGCACTTTATCACATATTCAGCAAGGTCATCTAAAATTTTACGGCAGCTGCAGTAAAATCTGGAATGTATAGTGATTGTCACACATATGATTAATGAGAATGTTGTGAGTTATAAAACTCTTCATTATCGTTTCACGAATACCTCGTTATTCAAAAATTGCCGGTGTGAGTAAGATCCTATAATGTCAAACAAGTTTGTCAAGTTAAAATAAATCAGATAATTTTGTAAAAGCAGTGTTTAAAGGTTTCAGTGTGTTAAAATGTTATATTTTTGTTTGTATAGATGACCTACTCTCTACTGGACAAGCTGGTACATTTGACTTAATTTCCATAAATATGGCTCATCAACAGAATTGCAGAAAATGCTATGAAAAATGTCTGCGTCTCTTGAGGATTGGAGGAATACTAGCCATAGATGGGGTATGTTAAAGTACTGATGCTGTAACAGTACACATTATAACTTTAATTAGTAAGAGTGTTAATCCCAGAAGATGGTGGAAGTTCAACTTTAATGCAACAAAAACGGTATCACTGTTCTTAGGGATATCATTCATCCAGTCTTGAACCAGTCAGCTTTGTTAGAAAAGCACCAGACAAGCACATTTAGGCTCACTTCAGTTCACTGAAGCAAAAACTTTCAAATTAGGTACAAATTAAGTTTAAATTCCCACTCTGAATGTTTTATGAAAAATCAAATATAACTTTCCCAGATTTGTTATTAAAAAATATATGTGAAATGTGAGAGAGGCACCAAGATGCCTCAGCCACTATGAAATAGGATCCACACCTTTCTAGTGCTTTTCAGATGTCTATTTGCATTGTACTCAGTTAGAGTTGTAGAGTTGGCAAAAGCAGTCAATAGGTAAACAGAATGTTGTGAATGCATACCTTTTGTGGGTTCAAACAGTCCTGGGACAGGTTTGTCTAGTGCCCAGGGCAAGGATGCAGAGCTGTGCCCCATCCCCATTGTTAATGCATTCCTTTTAGAATGGGTTTACTGCCTGTGTCCATTGTCTGTCCCCTTGCTCTGCTGTGCCCAGGGCAGCTTTCCCTCCTGCCCACCCCTTGTCCCGGTCCTGGGTTCAAAACCAGCTGTAGGTCAAGGATTGTGGTCTACCACTTTGACAGGGAGGAAAGATTCATGAGTGTATGAGGGAGGGCTTTGACCCCCACGGATGAGGGTGAAGCTGTAGCTTAATTTGTAATGTAAAAGATAGTGTTGGCGAGGCAACAGCTCCAGGTGTTTAATCTGCCATCTTGATGGCAGGAGGGCCTTCGAGCCACAAGTACGGTTGTGGCAAGGATTGGTGTCATGGTAGCTGCAGTTGAGGGGCCTTGCCATTATATGTTGTTACGGGGTGTGATTAAAACTATAGAGAATCTTAGCCAACTTTAGGGTCTCCAGGATCTATGTCCTCCATACGGTGTATTCCACTGAGGGTGCAGGTCAGACTAGAAGTCCACCCTGACTCTATCTAATCCGCAGAACAAGCAGAGAAAAATCTCAGCTACAGCACACCATACAAGCCCAGCATATAATAGGTGATGATAGCCTAACTCCATCCAGGCCACGCCCTCCAACATGTTTCGCCCCACCCTTTTGGCTTAGTCATGGAGGTAAGGAAAATATTGGGTTTTTTTCAAAAATGCCTGTCTTTTTTCATTTATATAGCAAAAAATCAAAAAGACTAGTGGTGATTAAACACCACCAAAAGAAAGCTCTTTTTGTGAGAGTGCATGTGTTGCATGACTGCACAATTGCCAGTTAAACGTGTGCTGAATAGCAAAAAATGGCCTGGTCATGAAGGGGGTAAAACCTTCCAGAGTTCAGGTGGTTAATCCTGCATGATAACAAAAAAGTTTCCCTTAACTGCCCTCTGCCTCTTCCCAGCTGCACATGTATAAAAATATTTTGTGTGGCACTGTAGTACAGGAGGGGAGACCCCAGGATGTAGAAGGTTGTGTGGGTTCTCCCCCCTTGGCGGAGAGCCCTAGACTGGAGCTGAGTCCTGTGGTCCCGGAATCAAAACTAAGGAGAATCTGATGTAATAATCATGAGTACCACAATGCCCCCTCCTCCCACTTTGCTGGATTTTAATAAAGAATTGCCCTTACATGGGACTGCTTGCCATTTATATGGACTGTGATGAAGTTACTATTACTACATCTTGAAATTGTATCATTCTAGTCCATTTCTATGGACTGTTTAAAACTATTTAGGTAAAGAAGTTAGTTGCAAAAAAATAAAAAAAAAACATTTATATAATTTGTAAATAATATTTTGTATGTTTTCCTTTGGTTGTTATAATTGTTTTATACATATTCACACTGTTTCTTTAATTTGTAGATTTTTAGTTGGCTGCCTTATCACCTAAAGAAATGGTCGCATCTGTTAAGATGTCACTGTTCCACCTGCCTCAGTCAATTTTTAAAGCTGTAAGCGGAATTAAACCCAATACCAAACATTGACTACATTGCAGCTTACCAATTCTTGGATATGATAGCTGCATTTGTTTTCTTTTTTAGGCTTTTGTTTCCTTTATTTTCACCTGGTGATCAGGCTAGTAAGTCTGCTGTTTTTCAAAAGATCAAGCTCTCCTGCAGATGTATCAGTTACAGGGATGAGAGAAACCATTTAGCACTGCCATTGGTGCTTACGATGAACAGCTATATTTTAATTATGTAAAACCTTTATACTAAAAGGAACAAAACTGTTTTCTGTAACTGAGTTTGGCTTCAATGTGTTAGCGTATCTAAGTCTGCTAGTACATTTAACACTCCCCCCAGACTGGCAATGCTGCTGTCCAGTGGTGCCCCCTGTGCTCCTTTATTCACAGTGGGGGCACTCTAATACAGGAGGAGTGTTACTGGCCAGATCACCAGGTGAAAACAGAGGGGAAAAGCCAAAGTAAAGAAAACTAATGCAGCCCCCATATCTAATCATCAGTAAGCTGTACAATATAACATTTTGGTTTTGGGTTTAATACCGCTTGAAGTTTAGCTTAAAAAAAAAAAAAAAAAACTCCCTACAGCTTTAGTCAAATGACTTACCTGTAATGAAGAATGTCCCACATCCTTTCAGGCAGCTGGATCCTAGATAAATCTTCACTGTAAGGATGCCTGTCCTCTTCCTGTGTCTGAACTTCTAGTGCTGGAATGGTTAACAGCATCGGGTCTTCAAGCAGAACAGCAGTACAGATCTGGTTCTTTCTCCGATTACACTGCCTGTAACAATAATCAACAATCTGTAAATGGGTGAGATTCTGATAAGACACAGGTTTCTCTCCCCCATTCACAGATTTTAATCAATGAAAGAATTCCTCTCAATGGAGGAGGAGGAAGTAGGGTCATTTCTGGGTCGGACCATCTGTACTGCTGTTCTTGAAGAGGTGAAGCTGCTACCTACTGCAGTGCCAGAAGTTCAGAGACAAGAAGAGGACAGACATCCCTGCAGTGAAGATTTCTCCAGGATATAATATCTTGCACAGGGTGGGACATACTTCATTATTGGTAAGTGATCTGACTAAGACTATAAGTTGTTTTTTTTTTAACTAAACTTTAGCTTTAAAGGATATGTTCACCTTTTAAAAAAAATATTAAATGCACATTTATTTGCAGGTAAAAGAAATGTGCATTTACTATCTGTTTTTGTAGGAGCTTGCGAAGCATTGCACCAGCGATCAGCAGATCGTGGGTGCAGTGCAGGGCTTCTGCAGACTGTCAGTGTAAGCAGTTTGCTTGCACCTCGTATAGGCAGGAAGTTACACAATGACAGGAAGAATCAATGAACTACCTAGAGCGCTCAACAGCGCCGTGGTAGTTCATTGAGAACGACAAGCCATCAGCCGCAAAGGCTGTTGGTACTTGTAGTTCATTCCTTCATAGAACTCTGTGAATGAATGAAAGGCCATGTAGGTCGAAGCACCGCACGGCCACGCTTTTTTCAAATAGTGGCAGCGGGTGTGGGGAGAAGATCCCCGACCCACTGTCACAGGGAGCTGCTGCAGGAGTAGGAACAAATGTACATGTTCTTCCTAAAAATGGGTGGAACGTGTCACATGTTCCCAAAAGTGAACTTCTCTGTTAGATCAAATTTTGTTGTGCTGGGTGGTGCTGACAGGGTCACTCATGGCTCAAATTTAAGGTGATTCAGTAGAAATCAGCCAAGATTTGAGTGGTCTATGGCCAGCTTAGAAGCAGCTGGTGTTTTTCTTACATTTTAGGTATATTGTATACAGGTAACCTGTAAAGCTGCCAAATTCCTACTACAAGAGAAATGAACACAAGCTGTAACAGGTTTCCCTGATTCCTTAAGCTGTTCACCGAATACTAGAAGAGTAGACCTTTTATATATAGAAACAACCACTTCTTGAGAACTGTTTGCCTTTATACTGTATAAGGACTATTGTTTTAAATGTGTAAAGACACTTAAGGAGAACTATGATCAAAGTTTTTTTTTTTCTGGCTATACTTCACTTTTCTTGTAGGTCACAGGAGTAGACTTAAACTCGTTCTTCTGTCATTCAGAGTAAGCTTATAGCGGGCTGTTGACTGCTATCAGCTGAAAGGGCAAAGCTGTGCCAGGCTGTGGAAGGATCCCAACAATATTGTCAGGATCCACCTGACTGCCTAACTGCTGGCTCCACCTGCTCGAATCAGAGCCAGCCATGCCAATCCCCTCCCCAGCCTGGCATTTCAGTGAGCGTCAGAGAGACAGAACAGAGAGCAGACAGAGAACTGAGTGATCAGAAAATCATGTGATCGCTCAGTTCTTGGTCTTAGAGCCGACAGCTGATCCTCAACACTGATGTTGCAGCATAGAGGTAAGTATGAATGTTTTTTTTTTATATCCCATACTTGTCCAGTGCACATCAGTTAAAAGAGAAGTATGGCCAAAGCTTTTCTTTCTGGATCGCAGGAGTGCACATCACAGAGCTGGTCCAGACTCTGGAAAGATCCCGACAATAATGTCAGGATCCACCCAGATGCCTGATTGGCAACTGGCTTAGCCTTTCAGCGCACTGCTGATAGCCTGAGCCAAATGCTATTGTTCCCTTCCCAGCTTGGCGCTTCGGCGCTGGAGGGGCAGGGCAGAGAGAGTTGACTGACAGTCACCAGTCTCTGCTCAGAGTGGACCGAGAATTGAGTGGTCAGCAGTCATGTGATCGCTCAGTTCTCAGTGTTAGATCTGGCAAGGGAGCTCCAGCATCACACCGATACTGCAGCTATATACTGTAGGTGAGTATGTAGGGTTTTTTTTGTTATGTAGCCCACACTTCTCCATTTAAACATGGAGATTTACCATGTATATAGACATGAAGAACATAGTCTACATTCTCTAGTTTCTCTAATTTTCTTCCTTACACATTCTGCACTTCATACTGCAAACCCCTGAGCTCACTTGCAACCTGGTCTTCAGGTTTTGCTTGTTATCTAGCCTGCAAATGAGCAGGTTAAATTTCCCCAAGCTCTCCACTCTGCCAATCTGAGACCACAGACATATTCTAATCTGCATCTCTATTGAATCATACATGTATGGGCAGCTACAAATGCTAAGGTAGGAAGATTGCAAAGAATAGCTTCCAAGAGCCTGTGATCCTTCAAAGAAGCACATTAAAAGCCATGATCAGTTTGGCTGCTAGGAATCATGGGAAAACATTGTCACGTTGGCATAGCAGCAGTATTTCTTGAACAGCATTGAAATTAAAATTGCCTTTTCAATGAAAGTCTTTTCTACTATTTGGCAGGTCCTGTGCAGTGGAGCTGTACTGAGAATGAGCCCTAAGACTGAGAGTGTACAGGGAATGCATCAGTTGAATGAAGCCATCCTAAGGGACGCTCGTATATTTTTAAGTATGCTACCTCTTGCTGATGGACTGATGTTATGTTTTAAACTTTGATGCAAAGTTTATTTTTTATCACCTCAAACTAGATGCTGTATGTATTTTAATATATTTAAAGTGAAAGTCATAATACTGTGCCAGCCATCTACTGTGATTATAATGAGCTTCAACGGCAAGAAGTGGGTTTTGCATAATCCTGTGAATAAGCAGTAATATAGCAGCGAAGATCACCAGTAAGTAATATAACCAGCACGATGGGAAATTTCTCAGCAGCTGGTTCAAGGAGGCAAATTTCTTTGAGTTGGGCCTAAATCTCACTTTTCCTATCTCAATAACAGTTATTTCATTGGTTACTTCTTAAAGTGGGGTTCCACCCAAAAAAACAAACAAATCTAAAAAATTCTAAAAAAAAAAAAAAAAAAAACATTTGGATATTTTTTTTTTTTTTTTACTTACCTCTAAATGCCTGTTGCTAGGTGGTCCCTCGTAGTCTGCCCCTTCCTCTGCCTGGGCTGGTGACATCACTTCCCCCTGGCACAGGAAGGGCTCGGCTCTTCTCCCTCCTGTCAATCATCTGGGACCCATTACAGGTCCCAGGTGATTGAGCGGCCAATCACGGCGCGCGGCGCCGCTCGCGCATGCGCAGTGGGTGCCAGGCTGTGAAGCCACAGCCCGGCGCCCACAGTTGAAATGCCGGCGCCGACGAGCGGAGGGGGGGGACGAGCGGGGCTTCGATCCCCCCGCATCGCTGGACCCAGGGACAGGTAAGTGTCCAATTAAAAGTCAGCAGCTGCAGTATTTGTAGCTGCTGACTTTTAATTTTTTTTTTTTTTTTGGCCCCCCTGGGTGGAACTCCTCTTTAAGGCTCCTTTCACATTAGCCGACCCCAAAGTTGGTGATTTTCAGTGAAACTTTGGAGTCTGACTTTGAAGTGACTTGGATAAGATTTTTACATTCTCTGGCATTGAAGCCATGTCAAAGTTGGATCAAAGTGGTGCAGGAACCTTTTCTTAAGTTGCAGCGAGTGTCCAAGTGTCAATTGGAACGGCTGTTATAGTGATACATGGCATTTTCCTCTGATCCCTCCTGTATTGAATTGTATTGTAACTGTCCTGTCTGTCCTCGTGCTGTAAAGCACTGCGCAAACTGTTGGCGCTATATAAATCCTGTATAATAATAATAATTTCACACGTCCTGCAACTTGGGGTCTCGCAAGTCAGATCGTAAGTCGCACAAGTGTGAAAGGAGCCTAAGTCTTTATTGTAATATTGGATACAAATTGCACAACTTATGGAAGTTTACGCTTACAGTGCCTTGAAAAAGTATTCGCATCTCTTGAAATTTTGCATATTTTGTCATGTTACAACCAAAAACGTAAATGTATTTTATTGGGATTTTATGTTATAGACCAACACAAAGTGGCACATAATTGTGAAGTGGAAGGAAATTGATAAATGTTTTTCAAAATTTTTTACAAATAAATATTTGAAAAGTGTGGCGTACATTTGTATTCAGCCCCCTTTACTCTGATACCCCTAACTAAAATCTAGTGGAACCAATTGCCTTCAGAAGTCACCTAATTAGTAAATAGAGTCCACCTGTATGTAATGTAATCTTAGTATAAATACAGCTGTTCGGTGAAGTCCTCAGAGGTTTGTTAGAGAACCTTAGTGAACAAACAGCATTATGAAGACCAAGGAACACACCAGACAGGTCAGGGATAAAGTTGTGTAAAAGTTTAACCACTTCAGCCCCGGAAGGATTTACCCCCTTCCTGACCAGAGCACTTTTTACAATTTGGCACTGCGTCGCTTTAACTGCTAATTGCGCGGTCATGCAATGCTGTACCCAAACGAAATTTGCGTCCTTTTCTTCCCACTAATAGAGCTTTCTTTTGATGTTATTTGATCACCTCTGCCATTTTTATTTTTTGTGCTATACACGGAAAAAGACCGAAAATTTTGAAAAAAATGATATTTTCTACTTTTTGTTCTAAACAAAAACCAATAAACTAAATTGTAGTCATACATTTAGGCCAAAATGTATTCGGCCACATGTCTATGGTAAAAAAAATGTCAATAAGTGTATATTTATTGGCTTGCGCAAAAGTTATAGCGCCTACAAACTAGGGTACATTTTCTGGAATTTACACAGCCTTTAATTTATGACTGCCTATGTCGTTTCTTGAGGTGCTAAAATGGCAGGGCAGTACAAAACCCCCCAAATGACCCCATTTTGGAAAGTAGACACCCCAAGGAAATTGCTCAGAGGCATGTTGAGCTCATTGAATATTCATTTTTTTTGTCCCAAGTGATTGAATAATGACAAAAAAAAAAAATTACAAAAAGTTGTCACTAAATGATATATTGCTCACACAGGCCATGGGTATATGTGGAATTGCACCCCAAAATACATTTAGCTGCTTCTCCTGAGTATGGGGATACCACATGTGTGGGACTTTTTGGGAGCCTAGCCGCGTACGGGGCCCCGAAAACCAATCACTGCCTTCAGGATTTCTAAGGGCGTACATTTTTGATTTTACTCCTCACTACCTATCACAGTTTTGAAGGCCATAAAATGCCCAGATGGCACAAACCCCTCCCCCAAATGACCCCATTTTGGAAAGTAGACACCCCAAGCTATTTGCTGAGAGGCATGTTGAGTCCATGGAATATTTTATATTTTGACACAAGTTGCGGGAAAAAGTGAGGTCTGCAAAATACTCACTATCCCTCTCAGCAAATAGCTTGGGGTGTCTACTTTCCAAAATGGGGTCATTTGGGGGGGTTTTGTGCCACCTGGGCATTCCATGGCCTCCGAGACTGTGATAGCCAGTGAAGAGTGAAATCAAAAATTTACGCCCTTAGAAAGCCTGAAGGCGGTGCTTGGTTTTCGGGGTCCCGTACGCGGCTAGGCTCCCAAAAAGTCTCACACATGTGGTATCCCCGTACTCAGGAGAAGCAGCAGAATGTATTTTGGGGTGTCATTTCACATATTTCCATGGCATGTTTGAGCAATATATCATTTAGTGACAACTTTGTGCAAAAAAAAAAAAAAAAATTTGTCTCTTTCCCGCAACTTGTGTCACAATATAAAATATTCCATGGACTCGACATGCCTCTCAGCAAATAGCTTGGGGTGTCTACTTTCCAAAATGGGGTCATTTGAAGGGGGTTTGAACTGTCCTGGCATTTTATGCACAACATTTAGAAGCTTATGTCACACATTACCCACTCTTCTAACCACTTGAAGACAAAGCCCTTTCTGACACTTTTTGATTACATGAAAAAATTATTTTTTTTTACAAGAAAATTACTTTGAACCCCCAAACATTATATATTTTTTTAAAGCAAATGCCCTACAGATTAAAATAGTGGGCGTTTCATTTTTTTTCTCACACAGTATTTGCGCAGGGATTTTTCAAACGCATTTTTTGGGGAAAAAACACACTTTTTTACATTTTAATGCACTAAAACACACTATATTGCCCAAATGTTTGATGAAATAAAAAAGATGATCTTAGGACGAGTACATGGATACCAAACATGACATGCTTTACAATTGCGCACAAACGTGCAGTGGCAACAAAATAAATACATTTTTAAAAGCCTTTAAAAGCCACTTTAGATTTACAGAGGAGGTCTACTGCTAAAATTACTGCCCTTGATCTGACCGTCGCGGTGATACCTCACATGCATGGTGCAATTGCTGTTTACATTTGACGCCAGACCGACGCTTGCGTTCGCCTTAGCGGGAGAGCAGAGGGGACAGGGGTGCTTTTTTTTTTTCTTTATTATTTTTTTGCTTTTTTATCTTATTTTTAAACTGTTCCTTTCATTTTTATTTTTTTTTAATCATTTTTATTGTTATCTCAGGGAATGTAAATATCCCCTATGATAGCAATAGGTAGTGACAGGTACTCTTTTTTGAAAAAATTGGGGTCTATTAGACCCTAGATTTCTCCTCTGCCCTCAAAGCATCTGACCACACCAAGATCGGTGTAATAAAATGCTTCCCCAATTTCCCAATGGCGCTATTTACATCCGGCGAAATCTAAGTCATAAAATGCTCGTAGCTTCTGGTTTCTTAGGCCATAGAGATGTTTGGAGCCACTCTGGTCTCTGATCAGCTCTATGGTCAGCTGGCTGAATCACCGGCTGCATTCTCAGGTTCCCTGTTGAGACAGGAGAGCCAGAGAAAAACACGGAAGATGTTGGGGGGGGGGGGGGGCATTCTCTCCCACTGCTTGTAAAAGCAGTCTAGAGGCTAATTAGCCACTAGGATTGCTTTTGCATGAAAGCCGACCGCTGGCTGAAAAGAATGATACCAAGATCCTAAACCTGCAGGCATCATTCTGGTATAACCAAGTCGTGAATGGCGTACCTGAAGACAAAAAAATGGTTAACAATAAAGCACAGTAAACGGTAACGTATAAAAAATTGCATACCTGAAAAGCAAACATGATAAAACATAATAACAATAAAACATTGCAGAATAGAATACAGTAAAAAAGAGCAGAACAATAGAGAGAATAGAGAGAGAGAGAACGATAAAACGACAACTATTATTTTTTATTTTATATTTTTGTTTGTGTTTTTTTTTTTTTTTACACTTTTTTTGTAACTGTAACTTTTATAACTGTAACCGGTTCCAGGTTCGGGTCTCTCAAAATCCGATGGCATCTTGGGAGACCCTGTGAAAGTGTGTCCAAGTCTGTGCAATGCTGTACCCTACGCTAATACTAGTGAATGGTAGAGTTCAAAACATTCACCAATGCAAAGACCAGGATTGTCAGGACAGGAGGGACAATAATAGCGGGTGTCACGCCTATATCCGCGCTTGCTGCAGACACAACATCTTTTTTGGTGGGGTTTGTTGGGTAGGGGTACTCGGGAGGAAATAAAAATGCCTCTCATGCAGCCGACTGCATTTGGTTGGGGATGTGAATGGGGGAAGTACGGGCGCTGCAGAAGTGGTGGGTTCCCAATTAGGATTGGCGAATGCAGCAGGAAGGGCACTATGGGCACGACGGGCCTGTGTTTGTCTTTTTGGTGGCAGCGGGACACTACTTGTGCTTGCCACCTCACCAGCTTGAACTGAACTTATGGGACTCGCCACGTCACCAAGTGTTACTGCAGTGCTGGTTTGACTACGACCAGGGTGTACTAGGCCGCTGGCGCTTGACAGTTCACCAAAACGCTACCAAAAAAACTGTTAGCGATCGCAGGGATCAGGCCTGACTCTGCGAACGCTGCAGTTATGCGTTTAGTGTTTTGTAAGTGACAGTGATCGATTGATACTGCACTTGGGTGGGCTGGGCCCGGCCGGGCGGAGGGGCAAAACGCAGGTGCTAGCAGGTATCTGGGCTGATCCCGCTAACACTGCATTTTTGGGAACCCTAAACTGCTGGGGACGCCAGTATAGACCTGATCAGATATTGATCCGTTCAGATACTATACCACTAAGGGAGTTGTATGCTGCGTGCGTGGGTGGGTGTTAGCGCTACTGGCACTAACCTGACGCTGCCTGGGGCTGGTGCTTGCCAGTTCACCAAAACGCTACCAAAAAAACTGTTAGCGATCGCAGGGATCAGGCCTGACTCTGCGAACGCTGCAGTAATGCGTTTAGTGTTTTGTAAGTGACAGTGATCGATCGATACTGCACTTGGGTGGGCTGGGCCGGGCGGAGGGGCAAAACGCAGGTGCTAGCAGGTATCTGGGCTGATCCCGCTAACACTGCGTTTTTTTGGAACCCTAAACTGCTGGGGATGCTAGTATAGATCTGATCGGATCAGATATTGATCCGTTCAGATACTATACCACTAAGGGAGGCGTATGCTGCGTGCGTGGGTGTTAGCCGTACTGGCGCTAATCTGACGTTGCCTGGGGCGACGCATATCACCGCCGGGCGATCAGGGGGCTAAACCTTTATTCGGTAATAAACGGCGGGTGCCCTGACACTATAAAAAATAAACGAACTAACCAGCGTCACCCGTAACACTTATACAGTGATCAGTGGTGAAAGGGTTAACTAGGGGGCAATCAAGGGGTTAAAACATTTATTAGATAGTATATGGGGGTCCCTGTCGCTATAAAACGCTGACGGCGAACCTAAATATTTACGTCCCTAACTAGCGTCACCAGCGACACTAATACAGCGATCAGAAAAATGATCGCTTAGCGACACTGGTGATGGGGGGTGATCAAGGGGTTAAAACTTTATTAGGGGGGGGTTAGGGGGGTATCCTAGACCTAAAGGGGGCCTAACACTCACTACCCTAACACAGTAACTGTCACAAACTGACACCAATACAGTAATCAGAAAAAAAAAAAAAAAAAACCTGCTTGGTGTCAGTTTGTGACAGGGGGGGGGGTGATTGGGGGGATCGGGGGGGGGGGATCGGGGTGTAATGTGTGCCTGGCATGTTCTACTGTGTGTGTGTGTGTGTGTGTGTGTTGTGCACTCACATTACAGTCTTCTCTCCTCGGCCCGGAACGGAAAATACTGAGCCGAGGAGAGATGACATCATTTCCTCTGCCTCTGTGTACAATACAGAGGCAAGGAAATGATCCCATTGGCTGGGAGCGATCGCGAGGGGGGGGCCACGAATGGATGGCCTCCCCCTCACCACCGATCGCCGGGGGAGATTTGCCGACTGCCGCATGCACCGGGGGGGGGGTCCGATCGGACCCCCCACCCGCGGACAGGCAAGGACGTACAGGTAAGCCCTTTTGCCTGCCCGTGCCGCTCTGTCAACGTACATCATCGTGCGGCGGTCGGCAACTGGTTAAAGCTGGTCAGAGTTGATGGGAAGATGGATGGAGCCAAATACAGGGCAATCAGAAGAAAACCTGCTAGAGTCTGCAAAAGACTTAAAACTGGGGCGGAGGTTCAACTTCCAGCAGGACAACGACCCTAAACATACAGCCAGAGCTACAATGGAATGGTTTAGATAAAAGCATATTCATGTGTTAGAATGGCCCAGTCAAAGTCCAGACCTAAATCCAATTGAGAATCTGTGGCAAGACTTGAAAATTGCTGTTCACAGACGCTCTCCATCCAATCTGACAGAGGTTGAGCTATTTTGCGAAGAAGAATGGGCAAAAATTTCACTCTGTAGATGTGAAAAGCTGGTAGAGACATACCCAAAAAGACTTGCAGCAAAAGGTGGTTCTACAAAGAATTGACTCGGGGGGGCAGAATACGAATGCACGCCACACTTTTCACATATTTGTAAAACATTTTTGAAAACCATTTATTGTTTTCCTTCCACTTCACAATTATGTGCCACTTTGTGTTGGTGTATCACATAAAATCCCAATAAAATACGTTTCCACATTTTGTCATGTTACAACCAAAAATGTAAACTTTCAAGGGGAATGAATACTTTTTCAAGACATTATAAAGCATAACAAAACCAAATGACAAATTGCCACTTACCATTCCTTGGATGTGGTGGCTGCATTTGTTTTTTTCAGGCTAGGAATATTTTTAAGCAAGTACAGAAAATAACTGTTGGTCTTACCAGAAATGCAGTGCCCTTGTCACTTCCTGTGAGAGAAACTGGAAGCAGAAACAATTCCACCTGGACTACAACCATGGCTCCCTCCATAGACACAGTGGAGGAGTGAGTCTAGCCACCCAGGGACATGAAATGTGTTATTCACAGGATTATCAGGTAAAAAGCCTGAACAATAAAACAAATCCAGCAACCACATCTTATTACTGGTAAGCTGCAATATATTTTATTTTTGTTTTTAGATACCACTTTAAGTCTGCTTTAATGCATACACAGATAAGGGATGAAACAATTCTGAATAGTCAGTGCTGCTAATACCCAATTAATATGATCAAACATGAGGGCATTTCTAAAATGGTCCAGAGTTTTGGATAAAGACCTTCATTCGGATTGGAAGATCAGATAATTCGCTATTTACGCACACACTAAGTTCCTGTCAATTGTAACTTGCATGTGTCATCTACACCTATTGTACTGCAGGGTACAGAATAGGTTTCCATTGTCCTGTCCTTACTTTCATCTTACACGTTATGCTTCATGGAGATCCTGTGGATCAAATGAATGCTCATTTTACATTTACTGACCTCTTGAATTAGCCGGAAATGCATTTTTATTTATTGGAAGACTTTATTATTATGAAAGTAAACTAGACAGCAGATTAAAAACAAATAAAATGAATGCTTTTAACACCAAAATAATAACTTGTTTTCCTTCTTTTCCCTATTCCGGTATTATTAACCACTTCAATACAGGGCATTTTCACACCCCTTCCTGCCCAGGCCAATTTTCAGCTTTCAGCGCTGTAACATTTGGAATGACAAATGCGCCGTCATGCAACACTTTACCCAAATGATTATTTTTTCCCCACAAATTGAGCTTTCCTTTGGTGGTATTTCATCACCTCTGCGGTTTTTATTTTTTGCGCTTTAAACAAAAAAAAAGCGCAAATTTTGAAAAAAAACAATATTTTTTACTTTTTGCTATAATAAATATCCCAAATTAAAAAAAAAAAAAAGTTTACCTCAGTTTAGGCCGATATGTATTCTTCTACATATTTTTGGTAAAGAAAAAAAAAACACAATAAGCGTATAAAAAATACAGAAAAAAAAACCCTAGCGGGGCTTTAAAGCAGCCAATAAATACGAGATGGATAATCAAAATATAATTTTATTGGTACAAAAATATTATGTAGCAAAACAGTTCTGACCTATAGAGTCAGGACATGAACTGGAATACAGTATGCAATAAAAGTATAAAAAATACAAGAAATACAATGGACAGTGCCCATAATCGGGAACAGTGTTCAATACAGTGTAACGGACAACAGAAGAATGTTAGCTATTGAATATTAAAATCCTGACGCGTTTCGACCCTAAATGGGTCTTCTTCAGAGGATTCTGGGATATCAATATAGAGTCATTAGATGAGACCAGTAGCTGCATGCAAGCATTTAACAGGGTCAGGAGAGGATCACTAAGAGACTCAGTCCTGACCCTGTTAAATGCTTGCATGCAGCTACTGGTCTCATCTAATGACTCTATATTGATATCCCAGAATTTGGGCTAACTAATTTAAGCTCTCTCGGTCCACAGTAACAGTACCTTCGTCACCTCACCCAAGGTGCGGTGGGTGTCTGCTGCCCGCCTCTCCCTGCTCCCCTCCCCTTTGTGTGGGAGGCAAAAAACGCGTGATTCCTCGCAAGGCATGCCTGGCCCACCGCCCGCCATTTGAGGAGCTGACCCAGCACTAGGGTAGACATTGGCTCAGGAGGGACCACATATATATATATATTTTTCATCTTAAACATCCAACACTATCGGGAATTGTGTGATTGTTGACACATTATTCTCTGAAGAAGACCCATTTAGGGTCGAAACGCGTCAGGATTTTAATATTCAATAGCTAACATTCTTCTGTTGTCCGTTACACTGTATTGCACACTGTTCCCGATTATGGGCACTGTCCATTGTATTTCTTGTATTTTTTATACTTTTATTGCATACTGTATTCCAGTTCATGTCCTGACTCTATAGGTCAGAACTATTTTGCTACATAATATTTTTGTACCAATAAAATTATATTTTGATTATCCATCTCGTATTCATTGGCTGCTTTAAAGCCCCGCTAGGGGTTTTTTTTCTGTATTTTTTATGCATCTTATGGGGTGCGCAGCCTTTTATGTCTGCACTCATATGAGTGTCTTCCGTTGATCACAATAAGCGTATATTGGTTTGCGCAAAAGTTATAGCGCCCACAAAATAGGTTATTGATTGATTTATGGCATTTTTATTATTTTTTTTCTACTAGTAATAGCAGTGACCTGCGTGACTGTGACATTGCGGCGGACAGATCGGACACTTTTGGCACTATTTTGGGACCACTCATTTTTTTCTCCGTCTTTCTCCCTGAGGTTGGTTCAGGTTTCCATCCGGCACCAGGTTGGACTTTATCTCTCCAGATAAAAATAAATAAATAAATAGGAGGGGACTAACGTACAGTTTACATCTTCACCAGTGTCAGTCGCATGACAGAGGTGAGGTTCATTTCAGGTAAAGTCATACCAGGCCCACCGTCACCGTCTAAAGCCCCTTACACACTATTAGATTTTCTGCAGATTTACCAAAACCATGTAGTGCAAGGGCCTGCCTAATTACATACAAATTGAAACACTTAAGGTTTGACCTCATATTATATGGTTTTGGTAAATCTGAAGAAAATCTAATAGTGTATGGGGCTTTAGTGTTTCAAAATGCTTGCTTTTTATGTGTTGCAATTTCGCCCTCTGCTGGCAGTCCAACAAAATACATAGCTCATTTATACCACAATATGGTTTATATGGACTGTTTAAACACTATCCTTTGCTTATCCACCACTTGCCTGCGTGTAACAAAAATGTGGATGGACAAGACCAACAAGCAAAAGAGAAAGGAGACAAAAAGATGCAAAGGCATACAGGAAAAATAAAGAGAAAAAGGAGGGTAGGAGAGAAAAGAAAAAGGATGAGGGAAAGAACTAGCAATAAGAATGAAAGATAAAACTTTAGGTTTAGTCCACACTAGCCAACTCCAAAGGTCAACGTTTTTCTTTTCAGTGTAACTTTGGAGTCCAAATTTCCTAAGACTTTAACACTCTCTGCCATTGAAGCCGTGTCAAAGTCAGATCAAAGTGGTGCAGGAACCTTTTCTGAAGTCGCAGCGACTTCAGCAGTGTCAGCTGGAATGGCTCTCATAGACATACATGGCATTTCACTTGTCCTGTGACTTTGGGTCTCAAAAGCATTGGTTACCCCAAGATTTCATATTTCTGATATGTGCCTGCTGTGCTGTGTACTTGTATAAGAAAGTCTCCTGTTCTTTTTGTATGCTTCCTTTATGTGAAATCCCTGGTTCCTGTCAAGTCTCTCTGCTTTCCTATTAAAAACTGACCACACTAAGCAGGAGGGCTCCTCATGGACAGTTTTCTAGGTATGCTGGGAACTCAGTGAGCTCTCCTCCAATGATCACACTTGTCCTGACACGCCTCTCTTGCACAGCCTTTCACTGGGAAGCTCAGTGTGCTGCTGCTTCTCCCCCCCCCCCCCCTAGCTCTTATGCAACTGAGAACAGAGGGAAGGTGATCACTTATAAAAATTTAAAAAAAAGGTATTTAAAATTTTTATTTTTTAATCTATATACAAATGTTTTGCCTTTCATTTCTTTTTTTCAAACTGAGTGGGTTGTTTTACAAGGTGATCGTTTACTACTACTTTAAGTTGCAGGAGTGTGAACTGAGCCTTAAATATACAGAAAAATTGTGTGTAAGTTACAATAACTCATACTTGTAATGGAATACTCCCTTGTATTGTATAACTGTAAACTTTTTACTGTAGGCGTATGAAAGGTTTTGGAAGAATTTACCAGGCCTTGGTCAGGAAGGCTGAGAACCACTGCTCCAGATAAATCGGCTACCTATCATTCAGAATTTCTGCAATCACACCAGTTTTGGTCTGTACAAACCAGACCTTTGGGGATCCATTTAAAAAGCAGTGGTATGGCTGCATTCTACAAATGAGATATAAAATGCACGATGTAGTGTGGAATAATAGTGCAACAACCCACAAAAATTAGATAGCCATATCCACTCTGATTTAAATTGGCTCCTTAGTGTTACACTAATGATCTGCACAAACTGATTTTTTTGCGAGTGTGTGCCCTGTATAGCATTAAAAGAAGAAAAAAAAAAAACAACCAAAGAAAAAGTTACAAACTAGTGTCTAGCTTCCTACAGGCAAGGCCCCATAAATCAGTAAATGGAAAAAGCTCCTGAATTAGGGTGGTTGTAAACCCTTCCATATACCCAGTGAAGTGACTAGCCTCAGGTGATACACAGAGATTACGCAAATCTCCCTACATAAGCGGTTTAAAGTCTAGAATCTATAAAGCTTGTCAAAAAGTTCAGGAAAAAAAAAGGAAGGGAGGGGGCGGCACTGATGTTACACTCTGCAGAGTTCAGGGATGAGAACTCTGACAGCTGATTGGAGAAAAGAAACACACACCACCAAGTTTTCTGTACTAGCTGTCACTTTTTAAAATTAGCGTGGGCGTGCAGGGCTCCACCCACACGGCCGCGTCATTCATTCATTCACACAGCTGTGTGTGTGAATGAACTACAAACCCCAACATCCTTTTCAGTTGTTGGCTTGTAGTTTTCAATAGGTCAATTTCTTCCTGTCAGTGTATCTGCCTGCCCATACAAGATGTACAGGCACACAGATAAACTGACAGACCTGAAGGAGATTTGCTGATCGCTGGTGCAATGCTTTACAGATGCTGTACATCCCCTTTAATTGGCGGGCGGGCGTGCGTCACCGCGGGTCTCGCGGACTCTATGACCGCCGGTGTGTCATAGAGCCGCAGAACAGGGAGATGCCTATGTAAACAAGGCATTTCCCTGTTCTGCCTAGTAACATAACAGAGATCTACTGCTCCCTGTCATCGGGAGCAAAGATCGCTGTCATGTAAGTGGAAGCCCATCCCCCCCACAGTTAGAATCACTCCCTAGGACACACTTAACCTCTTGATGGCCCCCCAGTGTTATTTACACAGTAATCAGAGCGTTTTTATAGCACTGATCGCTGTATAAATGACAATGGTCCCAAAATAGTGTCCGATGTCTCTGCCATAATGTCGCAGTCACGATAAAAATCGCAGATCGCCACCATTACTGATAAAAAAAAAAATTAATAATAAAAATGACAACAATATCCCCTATTTTGTAGACGCTATAACTTTTGCGCAAACCAAATCGCTTATTGCGATTTATTTTTTTTTTACCAAAAATATGTAGAAGAATACATATCGGCCTAAACTGAGAAAAAAATGTTTTTTTTATATATATATTTGGGGAATATTTATTATAGCAAAAAGTAAAAGTATTGCTTTTTTTTTCAAAATTGTCGCTCTTTTTTTGTTTATAGCGCAAAAAATAAAAACTGCAGAGGTGATCAAATACCACCAAAAGAAAGCTCTATTTGTGGGAAAAAAGGATGTCAATTTTGTTTGGGTGCAGCGCAGCACAATTGTCAGTTAAAACAGTGCAGTGCCAAATCGCAATAAGTGCTCTGGTCAGGAAGGGGGTAAAATTTTCCGGGGCTGAAGCGGTTAAAGAGTATAGTTTTAACAAAATGGTAAAAGACATTTGACAATCTCCGATCATATATGGCAATAAAACAGTTGCCGAACATAGCTTGGAGGCTCAAGGCCTTATAGGTAGATATATAATACAGTTGTGTGAAAGTATTTGCCCCATTTCTGATTTTTTTTTTTTTTGCATATTTGTCACACTTAAATGACTCAGATCATCAAACAAATTTTATTATTACACAAAGATAACCTGAGTAAATAAAAAATGCAGTTTTTAAATGATGGTTTCATTTATTAAGGCAAAAAAGCTGTCCAAACCTGCCTGGCTTTATGTGAAGTAATTGTCCCCTAAACCTAATAACTGGTTGTGCCACCCTTGGCGGCAACAACTGCAATCAAGCGTTTGCGATAACTGGCAATGAGTCTTTCACATTGCTGTGGAGCAATTTTGGCCTACTTTTCTTTGCAGAATTGTTTTAGTTCAGCCACATTGGATGGTTTTCCAGTATGAACGGCCTGTGTAAGGTCATGATACAGCATCTCAATTGGATTTAAGTCCGGGCTTTGACTAGGCCACTCCAAAACCTAAACTTTGCTTTGTTTGAACCATTTGGAGGTGGACTTGCTGTTGTGTTTCAGATAATTGTCCTGCTGCATAACCCAAGTGCACTTGAGCTTTAGGTCACAAACTGATGGCTGGACATTCTCCTTTAGGATTTTCTGGTAGAGCTCAGAATTCATGGTTCCATCAATCATGGTAAATCGCCCAGGTCCTGAAGCTGCAAAGCAGCCCCAGACCATCACGCTACCACCACCATGTCTGACTGTTGGTATGATCTTGTTATGAAATGCTGTATTAGTTTTATGCCAGATGTAACGGATGCACACCTTCCAAAAAATAAAATTGTCTCATCAGTGCACAGAATCTTTGCCTAAAAGTCTTGGGAATAATCCAGATTTTTTTTTTTGTAAATGTGAGATGAATGAGCCTGTGTGTTCATTTTAGTCAGCAGTGGCCTTTGAACTCTCCCGTGGATGCCATTTTTGCCCAGTCTCTTTCTTATTGTTGAATAATGAACACTGATCTTCCCTGGGGAAAGTGAGTTCTTTAGATGTTGTTCCGGGTTCTTTTATGACCTCCTGGATGAATCATCATCATGCTTTTGGAGTAATTTCTGTAGGCCGGCCACTCCTGGGAAGGTTCACCACTGTTCCAAGTTATCTCCATTTGTGGATAACTCCCCGTGGTTCACTGGAGTTCCAAAGCCTTAGAAATGGCTTTGAAACCCTTCACAGACCGACGATACATATCCATTATTTTGTCTCTAATCTGTTTCCTGAATTTTGTTAAGATTGTGGCTTTTTGTGATCTGTTAGCGTGCTTCACTTTGTTACACAGCTTCTATTTATGTGATTTCTTGATTCAACAGATCTGGCAGTAATCAGGCCTGGGTGTGGCAAGTGAAATTTAACTCGGCTTTCCAAAAAAATGTGGTTTATCACAGTTCATCCATGATTCAGCATGGGAGAGGGCAATTACTTTTCACAGCACTGTATAATAAAATGCTGGCACGTGTTAGACTGCATTGCATCATTAAATTATGATCACAAAATGAAGGTAGCAATAAAGTTAAAACATGTATAGCTAAAGGAGGTCAAAACCAAAAAGAAATTAAATCAAGAGAGTACAAAACAGGAAGAAAAGAAAGGGGGAAAAAAAAAAAAAATCAAACTTAACCCATTCGTTTGTTGTTGAACATCAATAAACATTATATTAGTTCAAGGGAAAAAAAACATAATTATTCATGGAGAAGACTCTGGAAACCTTGCGACCCATAAATCCACTTGTCAGAAAATTTTGAAACTGGATTAAAGGATTGAGCAAAGTACCTTTCATAAAGATGTTGGGTTTTAACTGCTTACTACATCGGGTGCATTAGCTGTCCTCCAGAATGAGGCAATAGTTAAATGTGCTGCTATGAGAACGTGGGTAACTATACATCGATATTGTATAGGTATGCCTTCAATGCCAAGGTTAAGTAAGGCTAAAGTGGGTTTGGGGGGAGAGAAAATTCCAGTGGCAGACACTATTAGGGAAAATATTGAGTTCCAGAAACTCCTCAAACATTTACATTCCCACATTAAGTGGATTAACGTTCCCTTGGAGCCGCAGTCCCTCCCCCTTTAAAACTTTTCTAACTTACAGTTGTTGTTCTTACAAGGATACCACGTGAGTATGCATTTTATTTATATTCTACTTTTTCCTGCTTCTTCCCAGAGAAAGTGAACCTTTGCCCAGACACAGTAAAAGCATTTCCATCTTTCTCAACAAGCAGTAAAAGTTCTTTAAAAACAAGCCATTGTTCACCTCTGTAGCTATAAGCATTGTGGGGAAAATAATTTTCAAATTTGACTAGAGGAACAGAAATCTCAATTGTCCTTTGAGATTGAATCATTTCACAGTACAAATAGCTAGAGAAGTGAATGATGGCTTGTTTTAAGCCTCTTTTACTGTTTGTTAAGAATAAGAAAAAAAATAAAATGAATGTGCATAGCCCAAGCACTCGTAAATTCCGGTCATCAAAGCAGATGTATTCAAACCTGCTACCAAAATAAAGATCAAGTGCAATTTTCCTTAAAAGCGGAGCTTCACCCAAAAGGGGAAGTCTGGATTTAAGGCCCCCTCCCTGGCTCCCATTTGTGAAATTGAGCTTTTGGGGAGCGGGTACCCGCTCCCACTTCTGCTCCGATTACCTTATGCGATCGGAAAGCAGATGTTCTCCTTCCCCGATCCCTTCTGAAGTCGTTTGGAACATATAACAGGTCCCAGAAGACTCTGTGACCAATCACATGTTTTTCATGCTACTGCACATGTAGATAATGTTTACTATATATACACAGTGGGGACGGAAAGTATTCAGATCCCCTTAAATTTTTCACTCTTTGTTATATTGCAGCCATTTGCTAAAATCATTTAAGTTCATTTCTTTTCCTCATTAATGTACACACAGCACCCTATAGTGACAGAAAAACACAGAATTGTTGACATTTTTGCAGATTTATTAAAAAAGAAAAACTGAAATATCACATGGTCCTAAGTATTCAGACCCTTTGCTCAGTATTTAGTAGAAACACGTTTTTTTGATTGAATACAGCCATGAGTCTTTTTGGGAAAGATACAAGTTTTTCACACCTGGATTTGGGGATCCTCCGCCATTCCTTCTTGCAGATCCTCTCCAGTTCTGTCAGGTTGGATGGTAAACGTTGGTGGACAGCCATTTTTAGGTCTCTCCAGAGATGCTCAATTGGGTTTAAGTCAGGGCTCTGGCTGGGCCATTCAAGAACAGTCACAGAGTTGTTGTGAAGCCACTCCATTATTTTAGCTGTGTGCTTAGGGTCATTTTCTAGGCGGAAGGTTTACCTTCCAATAAGTCTGAGGTCCTGAGCACTCGAGGTTTTTGTCCAGGATATCCCTGTACTTGGCCGCATTCATCTTTCCCTCGATTGTCGTCCTGTCCCTGCAGCTGAAAAACACCCCCACAACATGATACTGCCACCAACATGCTTCACTGTTGGGACTATATTGGACAGGTGATGAGCAGTGCCTGGTCTTCCACACACATGCCACTTAGAATTAAGACTAAAAAGTTCTATCTTGGTCTCATCAGACCAGAGAATCTTATTTCTCGCCATCTAAGAGTTCTTCAGGTGTTTTTTAGCAAACTCCATGCAGGCTTTCATGTGTCTTGCACTGAGGAGAGGCTTCCGTTGGGTCACTCTGCCATAAAGCCCCGACTGGTGGAGGGTTGCAGTGATGGTTGACTTTCTACAACTTTCTCCCATCCCCCGACTGCATCTCTGGAGCTCAGCCACAGTGATATTTGGGTTCTTCTTTACCTCACTCACCAAGGCTCTTCACCCCTGATCGCTCAGTTTGACCGGACAGCCAGCTCTAGGAAGAGTTCTGGTCCTCCCAAAGGTCTTCCATTTAAGGATTATGGAGGCCACTGTGCTCTTAGGAACCTTAAGTGTAGCAGAAAATGTTTTCGTAACCTTGGCTGGATCTGTGCCTTACAACAATTCTGTCTCTGAGCTCTTCAGGCAGTTCCTTTGACCTCATGATTCTCATTTGCTCTGACATGCACTGTGAGCTGTAAGGTCTTATATAGACAGGTGTGTGGCTTTCCTAATCAAGTATAATCAAACACAGCTGGACTTAAATGAAGGTGTAGAACCATCTCAAGGATGATCAGAGGAAATGGACAGCACCCGAGTTAAATATATGAGTGTCACAGCAAAGGGTCTGAATACTTAGGACCATGTGATATTTCAGTTTTTCTTTAATAAATCTGCAAAAATGTCAACAATTCTGTGTTTTTCTGTCAATATGGGGTTGCTGTGTGTACATTGAGGGAAAAAAAAAAATTAAATGATTTTAGCAAATGGTTGCAATATAACAAAGAGTAAAAAATTTAAGGGGGTCTGAATACCACACATACCCTTACATTTATGCAATGTGCTCCCTCCTTTGTCCAGCACACCACTCCTGCTATTTCAGAGTCTCTGGACTGACTACGCCACATGTTTTATTCAACACAATATATTCATTTGTTATTGACTTTTTCAAGCAAAAATACAAATTGCATTGCCCGAATTACAGACAGAGCCCTCCCTAGGGAGAAACTGCAAATGCCATGCTGAGAACATGACTTATTTTTAGGTAGCCTTTAAAATAACTATGTACCGTATTCATCGGCGTATAACACGCACCCCAAGTTTAGGAGGGAAGTTTAAGGGGGGGGGGGGGGAATTTAAATGCCCATCATTGCAGAATGATCAGTGTCCATCTGCAGCCTTGTACAAAATTGCAGCATGATCGTTTTTTAAATTGCGCCGCCGAGAGACAGACCTGGATGTCTTGTTTACGCGGCTCCTCTCGCAGTCCTGCCCCTTGGACTGGCTCCTATGATTGACACTCACCGGTCCAATGGCAGAATGTAAATGCTAGGGGGCGGGTCTGGGCACAACTGCGAACGGAGCCGAGCCTCAGCGAGTACACTTGGCTCATTCTATGTCGGCGACATTCCTCTTCCCCTCAGACAGCGGGGGATCAGCGTATAACAAACACCCACAATTTTCCCCTGATTTTGAGGGGGGGGGGGGGTGCGTGTTATACGCCGATAAATACGGTATTTGAACGTAAAAACTCAAAAAAAAAAAAACACACACCAGAACAACTAGCACATGTAAGTTTTTTTTATTCATGATTCTTACAGTATGGGATATCAAAAATCCTCACAAAATAAAGGTGATTTACTGAAAACTGCTGTCCCTCTGTGTGATCTCATCTACGGCTCCGATACTGCTGAGAACTTTGCTTTATCAAATGTTAAAAAGGAACATAAAAACAAACATGCATACACATGTACAATTTTGTGTTTCCCTTAAATCAGAGGTCTAGGTCACCATGATGGGAAGCACTACAAAAATAGTTAAATACACATTTAAATAACGTGTAAGGGGGAGTGCTTCTTGATCTGTAGGATCCCATAGAGGAGGGTTACCAGGCAAATGTAACTAGGCTCATCCAGATATCAACTGCTACCTTGAAATAGCTCCTGTCCTATGTCAGAAATGGATTGGGGACAAACAGAGGGAGGCAAAATATAAGAGTTGCTGGTTATGGTACTGAAAACAAAGATGTAGGTAAGGCCGATTTCCTGGATATCCCTTGGCATTGCTTGCAGGCAGTAGAAAGAAGGTGCCTAAGCCTCTAGATCCACACCCAAGCCAAGTTTGTGGCCACCAGCATTAAAGTTCTTTCCATCTACCAGCGCAGAGAGCGTCAATTTCACCCCTGAGTAAACAAACGAGAAAACAGTCAGCAGCCGATAGAAGAACATAAGACTAAGGAGCAAAAGCTGGTATGTTTGGACATCTCTCTCTGCTTCTCCTTTTCCTCAGATTTCAAATAGATGTTTAACAACAGATAGTAAAAGGATTACAGGATAATCCATATAATGCAGAATAGAAAATAGAAGAGCATGTTATTGTTCTGCATCAAATGTGTATTTAGGCTTCTGTGTCTGCAAGTGTGCGCCCAGTAATGCCAAGACCAGCCATAGACTGAGCACATTTTTTCTGCAACCAGTGTTCCCCGGGGTTGACAGGGGGAATCCCTCCCACCTAGCCCTTGTATTCTTGGGGGGGGGGGGGGGCGCGCGAGTGCTGTCCCCACTGGGAAAAGACCACGATTATTGCTAGCAGCTATATCAGCCACTTGCAATAATCACATGTAAAATTTGACAGGCTGGTTTACACAAGTTGATCGATTAACTTGGGTACATTCAGCCTGCCCATCCATATGTTGGCATCTTGGCCAAGATTTGAATAGTCTGGCTGGCTTAACTTATAATTTTAATCTGTCCTTCTAGCGGACCAATAGGGAGGAGATTTACAGAGGGGGATGTTCCTCTCCATAGTAAAATATAACCAAATCTGAAGCATTCTTTTAATCGATCATTTGAATAAAGAAATAAATTTACTAATGAGGCTATACATAAATGTTTTCATATATTCATGCCATATTAGGAAATATTACAGTAGACATAACCCATATTCCTTTGAATTATTTTTACATGGGCTCAATTACACAATGTCAGGCTGGGGTCACACCTATGCGCATGACAGGAGACTGACCAGCTCTCAATGGAGCCGGTTCACACATCTCCAGGGCAGTCTTTGGCTCAGTTTCCGGTCCGATTCATCCCTTAAACAGAAACCAGGGACGCACCGGACCCTTGCTGCGAGTCACATCCGAAGACAGTGAACCCGGCCTCAAAGTCTGCTCTTGCTTTCCAAATCTGTCATTTAGGCCTTTCACATTCACACAATTATTCCTATAGAAACAGTCTGTTCGTAAAGCAGACCAATATATTTCTAACACAATGGGGCTGATTTACCAGCACTGAAGAGTGCAAAACCTGGGGCAGCAGTGCATGGCAGCCAGCTTCTAACTTCAGCTTGTTCAAGTAAGCTTTGATGATAAAACCTGGAAGTAGATTGGTTTCTATGCAGAGCTGCACCAGATTTTGTACTCTCCAGTTTTAGTAAATCAACCTCTAAAAAGTTATGACACTTTTAGAGATCACATGGATTCCATGGTAAATAACCACAGTTCAAATTTGTTATCAAGCATTATTTCATATCTTGTATCTTGATGGGTTCAGGGGGGGGGGGGGGGGGAGAGAGCACATCCCATAGGTATTAAAATGAGTATTAAAATGTGATTAAAATAATACTACACAATGACTGCAGAGACAAGGAAAGTATGGGGCAATCCTTTATTTTTGACTTGTGATTAAAGTACTTACCTGGCCTGAGGGTCTGGGTGTAGCCTACACCAATAAGACTGGCATTGTTCACCTTTGCCTAAATACAAAAAAAAAAAAGTCTGTTTTCAGAATAGTTTTTACTGTAAAAGTGCACCAATCAGAAATACAAGCACTCCAGAGCGCTACCACACACCTAGCTTCGTTTTCAGGTACCTGTAAAATGTTTTATACAACCCAGGTTTCCTCAACCTCAAGTCAGCTGTGCAAGAGCAGTAAAAATTTGACTGCCTGAAATTCAGGACTGGGGCACTCAAAAAAGCGGTCCAAACCCTTTACTGCCTCCAATTTTTCACCTCAGATGGGTTAGCCAAGATATAAATCTATTTTTTTTATACCTAGGACCTACTACTACTGCCAACGTTGCACAATCTCTATATATAAAAATTTTTTAAAAAAAGCCACCACAAGCACATCTAACCGACCCAAAAAAATTATATACATTATACATTTTTCTTGACTTCAGCTTTAAAAGACATTTAAACAGTGGAAAAAAAAAAAAAAAAAAATAAAAAAAACACAATAGATGAAAACCGCACAGAACTTTTACAAAAAAAAAAAAAAAAAAAAAAAAAAAAAAAAAAAATTAAAAAAAAGTGTTTACTACATCTATTCAGGATTATACAAAAATGATGCCCCCCAAAAATAATTCTCCAGCGTTTGTGGAAATATAGTTTGTAAATAAATATCTATCTATATCTGTGCGTCTGATTACATTATTTGTGAAGGTATGGTTTTGTTTTTTTTTTTTACTTAGTGCAGGGTGTATTAAAGCGGTATTTAACCTCTTGACATCCGGAGGCCGTCATATGACGGCCTTGACTTTCCGGGGTTATATCTGAATGATGCCTGAGGCTACAGACATCATTCAGATACCGGCATTTTCAGCCGGCGATTCCGTACACCATAATGATCATAGCGGCTGTTTCGCCGCTTGATTGTTCTTACGGGCGGCGAAAGGGGACGTTCCCCCCCCCCCCCCCTCCCTCCGGTGCTTCTACCAACTCACCTCAGCGATTGGTGAGTCGGAGAGCGGATCCGCCGGCGCTGGATGTAGATCATAGAGATTTCCGCCGCGGACCAGATGGTCGCCGGAGTCTCTTTGATCGTTCGGAGGCCGGGCGCGATGTTATGACGTCACGCCCAGCCTCTGCATTAAAAAAAAAAAAACACAGCGCCGCTTTGGCTGGGAAGCAGTGATCGTTTTTTTTTTTTATTTTAGGCTTCCCAGCCTAGAGGTCAGATGAGGAGTCTTATTGACCCCATATCTCACTGTAAAGAGGACCGATCATGTCATATTCCTATTACAAGGGATGTTTACATTCCTTGTAATAGGAATAAAAGTGATCAAAAATAATTATTTTTTTTTTTTTTTTAAAGTGTCAAAATAAATAAATAAATTTTTTAAAGCGCCCCTGTCCCCGTGAGCTTGCACGCAGAAGCGAACGCATACGCAAGTCCCGCCCAGATATGAAAACGGTGTTCAAACCACACATGTGAGGTATCGCCGCGGACTTTAGAGCGAGAGCAATAATTTTGGCTCTAGACCTCCTCTGTAACTCAAAACATGTAACCAGTAAAAAGTTTTAAAGCGTCGCCTATGGGGATTTTTAAGTAACAAAGTTTGGCGCCATTCCACGAGTGTGTGCAATTTTGAAGCGTGACATGTTAGGTATCCATTTACTCAGCGTAACTTCATCTTTCACACAATGCAAAAAAAATTTGGCTAACTTTGCTGTTTTGTTTTTTTTTTAAAGCATGAAACTGTTTTTTTTTTTTTAAAAACGAGTTTGAAAAATTGCTGCGCAAATACCGTGCAAGATAAAAAGTTGCAATGACCGCCATATTGCAGATTATCAATCCTCAAATTGTAAACCAAGTTTTCTTTAATATGTAGTGTTTTTGGACATTAGAGGGGAAAAAAAAATAAAAAAATTATCCAGCCAGCAATGGTGACATCAACTTATTTTTCCCCTGTAATACTTACAGAGATGGATGCATTAGAATCCAGCTGATATTTGGTAGCAACACCAAAGCGGGTGCTATTGTTGCCAGCTGTCCAGGCCAGGTTAACTGCTGTCTCCAGTTTGTCACTGACTTTCTGGTAGATAGAACCAGCAAATTCTGATCCGTCATTGCTAAAGAGGGGGGAATAAAATTAATGTTATTCGAAAAAATATTTTTAGATTATATTAATATTTTTTTTTTTTTTTTTTGATCTGCTGATTTAGTTTCACATTTCTACTACTGACTACTGGGCTAAATCAAAGCCATTTCTACACACAGCCCAATAACCAAGACCTTTATGGCCACTGATGTTCCTTCACTGGACAAGGGGTGGTGGCTTCAAGCAGAATCCCCCGTATCAAGGTAAAAACTTAATTAGATGAGCAAAGAGAAGTGAAGAGGATCATGGAGGCAGAGAGATGGGTCTTACACAGTACTAGTAAACACAGAGCAGCAGATTTTTTGACATCTGGTCAGATGTATTACTCATTGGAACCTGACACTCATTTAGCCACATCTACCCCAAATGGTACCTTGTGTCTGGTCAAGAGCATATGCTATAAACGCCAGCAACGGCATCATTTCCCCTTCTTGTTTACACCCGCTGTTGTGTAATTGCTCACTTATTCTTTTACCGCTCATGGGTCTGACACACAGCTTTTGACCGATGCAATGACCTCCAATTTGGTTTGGATTTTTGATTAGCGGCCCGGCCTTTTGCCCTAGTCACAGGACCTTCCTAAAACATTGATAAATAATGAAGAAACTCCTGCGCTGTCAGAAATACCTATGCTAAGGGGCACTGCTGCAACACCTAAATGGCTGATCCAAACAGACAAAAGTGGTGTGAATAAAGTAAGTGGTGATTGCGCTGTGATAAGAGGGGAAGGAAGGAGGAGGGAGGGGAAGGGGCTACCTCAAAATGTATAGAGAGGTGAATGAAAAAAATTATACAAAATATAAAGGTATAATGAGCATGAGGGCTAGTATCATACTAGCACATAAAAAATATCATGTAAATACTGAAACAGAAGAAAAGAAAAATCTCAGTGCAAAAGGGCTAGTACCATACTAGCACATATGTGGTAACTCGTATGGTACTAGCCCTTTTGCACTGAGATTTTTCTTTTCTTCTGTTTCAGTATTTACATGATATTTTTTATGTGCTAGTATGATACTAGCCCTCATGCTCATTATACCTTTATATTTTGTATAATTTTTTCATTTTTCATTCACCTCTATACATTTGAGCTAGCCCCTTCCCCTCCCTCCTCCTTCCTAATACATTACTACATCTATGCTCATATAGTGACAGGTGTTAACCTCAGTACTGTTCCCATACAGGCCTTGCCTGCTCACATTTATACTAAGAGGTTTTGACATTCCTTATAGAACAGCGAGATTTCATAGACATTGTAACTGTCTGCTAATGGAAACTTTTCAATATTTTTTATTCGCTTGTACTAATGTAAGATCTTTTTTTTCTAAGTTACATTTTTTTTGCATATGCAAGCAAGACAGTAAATCTCACAGCAAAGAAATAGCAATACAGAACACAGAGGTACAACAGGTATCACAGTCTCTGTAAAGAAAAAGCATAGCCAGCATGTGATACACAGATTGACATTTAGGCTCCATTCACACTAATGAGTTTGATGCATTTTGCAGAAATGCAGGGAATTTTTTTTTTTTTTTTTTTTTTTTTTAACATGGGTTCCTATGGAACACGATCACATCAATGCATTTTTGGAAAGGGTCAGGGACTTTCCCCCCCCCCCCACACACAAAAGTCAGCGTTTTGCATGTAATAGACTTCCATAGACCTGCATCCAAAACGCAAGTACTGCATTTTTATAACAATTTTGCGCAATTTTTTTACACTGTATATAACTGGTTGCCAAGGAGGGGCCGGCGCGTCCTCAACAACCGATGAGTCAGTGAATGTAGTAAAAAAAAAAAAAAAAAGAAAGACACTGTACTAATGACACTGGCTGGGAAGAGGTTAAACATCTAGGGCGATCAAAGGGATAATTGTGTGCCTAGCCAGTGTGTTTTTGTGCACTTAGGTGCTTTTCCCCCTGCTTTGCAGGAACACAATCCATCCCTTCCCCTGTCAGAACAGAGCAGTTCTGTGTGTTTCACCAACGTTTAGCAGGTGCCGGAGGACATCCAGTGTTCAGCAGATCAGCTTCTGCTATGAATAATTACAGTAGAAAAGGCCCGCCGGAGGTGTGAGCGTGCCCCCTGCAGGCAGAAGTGCAGAATACGTGATCCTGAACAGGAGCAGTCTGCAACAGTAAAGCTGGATACACACTATACAACTTTTGGATGTTCGATTTCCTTTAGATTTACCAAAACCATGTAGTGCAAGGGCCTGCCTAACTGCATACAAATTGAAACCATTAAGCTTTGACCTCATATTATATGGTTTTGGTAAATGTAAAAAGTCTAAAGAAAATTGTATAGTGTATCCCGCTTAAGGCCTCTTGCATATGATACTCCTGTTTGAGCATCTACTTCGGTTGTTTTTTTTTGTATGCGTTTGCGTGTATTTTCCGCATATATGCATGCGCGCACTCGTACAAAAACATATTCCTGTGTTCTCCTTCTGCACAATATGTAAATGAGCATTTGCGTGCATTCACGCGCATGAAGCATAAATTACGGACTAAAAAAAAAAAAAGCATAATTTTTTCTAGTTTTTTGTTTACATGCATGGGCACATTACAATTAAATGGCCTGTATTTTTGCTCAGAAAAAAAATAAATTTTTTTTCAAGCTGCAGTGTGTGCAAGAGGCCTAAATCTGTAAAATAGTAGATCTGCTATGGGGCAGACAGCAAGTAGTCAATGCACTAACTGGTGGGCATAGTTATATAAAACACTCATTTCAGGGACGCTATATAAAAGTTGTAAATCCTCTATAAACCCTGTGTCCTGTTTAATGTGCAAACCAGTTTTCTTGCAGAGCTGTATAGAAATGTTGATTAAGGCAAAAAAAAAAAAAAAAAAAAAGCTAGCCATAACAATCATACAAAATTATAGCATATACTCACACATTAGTATGGAGCTGGAAGTCCCCGGTCTTGTAACCAACTGCAAAGTTATTCTTGGTCAGCTTGGATTTGGCACTGTCAAAGGTCATCTGATAACCGGCTAGCCAACCTTCATAACCTACCACCCCTGAGCCATGAATGGCAGGACCAGCAAAATCAAAGTCCACATCACAACCCAGGTTTACAAACTCGCGTTTGTAAGCGGCCTTAACCTTCCCACTCTTCTTCCTAAGAGAAGAAAGCAAACATTGTAATTGGTGGGCTTTGGATTCTATGTACGTCACACTAAACAAGGGGCTCAGGACAGTTACTCACCCTGTGTTTGGTGAAAAGGTTGTGTCAAATGTTAGCTTAAGGCCTTTTGCAATCTGAGGAAGAAGACATGAACAAGTTATACCACCTCCAAAGACATCTCTAAATCACCAAAAAGTTTTCATTCAATACAAACTGCAAGCCAACAGCTAAATATACCCCAAGAAATGCACTGACTGAAATACAGTATAGCTGTGTAAGGGTAAATGTCTAGATTATGCAAGATACTAAATGGAACAATACAAACTGCATCAAGCTATTCTGAATAGATGGTTTTATCTAAATTATTTACGTGTATAATCTGTACACTCTCAGCCACTATTAAAACAGATAAAATAGCTGCTGGGAACCACCCTAACCTGACACAAAAAACAAAATAGGGATATATTTTATAAAAATGGAATATCACGCATATATGGAATGCTTTCTCTGTTTTCTGAGTAGTATATGTGAAATTACGCCTGTACAAAAGGTAACAAGGACTCATAAGCCACTAATATTGGGGAGGGCTCAGTGGTGACTCCCTCTATCACAGGAGATCACACATTTCTGCTACACCAGAGCCCAGAATTGGTCCTTTAGGCCGTTAGAAACAATTCAAATGTATAATATAAATGTATAAATACCTGGTCTTCAATGGTAATTTCAGTCCCCAAGGTGTTGTCAGTGTTCCATTTCTCTGTGAAAGTCAGGCCATATTCTCCCCATTTGTATTTGGTCTCTAAGCTGCCGTTTACTTTACCAGAATCTGTGTTTGAGGAGCCTGATGTAGTGAATTCCTGGCAGAAAATTAGACAAGGTTAGTGGTAAGCATAATTTGATCACACACACAGATCATCATTTATATTCTATAATTCTTGAACACATTTACCAAAAATCCTATGGGGTTACTAAAAGGCCAGTAGGACCCTGGTGGGGTGGAGGATACTACGGAGGTCAGATCATAGTTACATAGTAGGTGAGGTCGAAAAAAAGACACAAGTCCATCAAGTCCAACCTATGTGTGTGATTATAATTACATCGTATATCCCTGTATGTTGTGGTCGTTCAGGTGCTTATCTAATAGTTTCTTGAAACTATCGATGCTCCCCACTGAGACCACCACCTGTGGAAGGGAATTCCACATCCTGGCTGCTCTTACAGTAAAGAGCCCTCTACATAGTTTAGGGTTAAACCTCTTTTTTTCTAATTTGAATGAATGGCCACGAGTCTTGTTAAACTCCCTTCCACGAAAAAATGTTATCCCTATTGTGGGGTCACCAGTACAGTATTTGTAAATTGAAATCATAGCCCCTCTCTTCTCCAGAGGGAATACGTTCAGAGTGGAGTGGGAGCATTATCGTTTTATCTCTGGAGTTAATCTCCTTTTTTAATGCATGCCAATATCCTGTTCGCTTTGCTTGCAGCAGCTTGACATTGCATGCCATTGCTGGAGTCTGCCAGGAATGCATGCTGAGAAGTACATGCGCAGCTCAAGTGTGCACTCAATAGAAGAATGCAAGCAGGTAGGTGTTTGTTATTGCAGAAGAGCTGCCTTCCTTCTGTTTTTCTATTATTTACCTTTAGTCCCACTTTGTCTGGTTAGAGAATTGTAGCTGACCTTGAATTTTCTACTTAGATTGAAGGTCTATCTAAAAATGGTCAGCCTGTTCAATGTAGCTTCTCAGACACTACCACTCCCCATCCAAACATTTCCTCTAAGGTCGGCCATACACGGTTCGAATCTCAGCCAGTTCAGCAGGAACCGGCCAAGATTCAAACCGTTAATAGGCAGGCTGAAACGTACCAAGTTGGTTGATCAATCAGCTTGGATACAACCAGCCTGCCGGATTCGCTTACGGATTATAACAAGCAACTGCTATAGCCGCTAGTGATAATCACTGTCTTCTCCTGGCGGGGACAGCTTCCGCCACTGGGAGAAGACAACGGCCCAGCAGACAGGATTCCCACAGCAACACTGTAGATGGGGCATTTAGGAAGAGGTCCTCATGCATGGCCGGCCCAAGACTGGCTTTTGAAAAAAATTAAAAATAAAAATAAAGTATTTCAATACATTGAAAAGCAAAAACAAAAAGTTATTAAAACCATACATATAAAATCTCAACAGGTTTGATGTCCAAAGCATTTTGTCACCTCAATGACCATGCAACTTAAAAAACAAACAGTTGTGTTCATGTATTCCTTTTATGACATCTGGCTCTTTTTTCATGCAGTAAAATATGTTGCATTTTAACCACTGCCAACCAGCCACTGTATATATACACACGGTGGCAGGTTGGCTCTCCTGCGCAAACCCAGGTACCCGTACGTCGGTCCGTGCATGTTAAACTGCGGGCACACGCCCGCTGCACACCACGGGAGCCACGGACGCGATGTCCGCCGGCCACCCGCGATCGCGGTGAGGAGAGGCAGATTCCTGTTCTGCCTAGGTGAACAAGGCGGATCCCCATTCTGTCAGGGGACAACACTGAGATCTGCTGTTCCTAGTAATCAGAAACAGCGAACTCTTTGATGTCCCAGGCAACCCAGCCCCCAGTTAGAACACACCCAGGGAACAGTTAACCCCTTGATTGCCCCCTGTTAACCCCCTTCCCTCTGCAAGTGTCCTTTATACATTGATCAGTGCATTTTATAGCACTGATCAATGTCACTGGTCCCCAAAAAAAGTTTCACTTGGGGTCAGATTTGTCTGCCACAAACTCAAAAACATTTAGAAGATACGCCATTATCACTACCCTCTGGGCAACAGGCTCTAATTTGTAAAATTAGGCGTTCATGCCTGCCAGGCAGGAATGAGCTTTCATAAATCCATGCTGGTTACTACCAACTACTTTTTGTGACTGCAGCACCGCATCCTGCAAGCAAAAGATCAGCAGATGACACTGACAGATCATTTACAATGGCCATCTACTAATCTGTATTGCCACATAAAATCATAGCTTTCAAAGAGTCCTAGGAATGATACAAACAATCTCAGATTTAAATTTAATCTGGGCTATCCCCTCCCCCATCACCTAGAAATCTGAATACTCTGGAGAGTGACTGGCCCAGAGCATCATTTCCTTCACTTTGACAATTATTAATGACATTATGTTTAGAATCAAGAATAACTCCTTTGGAACCAAGAAAAATATTAATAGATGGGAAAGGTCTAATAAAATTTATCACACAAACTAAACTGCATGATTATCTTAAAAAAAAAAAAAAACACACAGCAAAAAGATTGGCAAGTTGGTTTTGGCCCCTCCCTCATGTTAAGTGCCCCCAAAGCAAGCAGCTTGCTATGGGGGCACGGCCTGGTCAGAGTCCAGGCTGAGGTTGCCACCCCATCTATTCACTGCAGCAGGACACCATAGATGTGAGACTTCCAGGGGTCACCCTTCCTTTTTTGTACCTTACAGGAGCCAGGACGGGCTCCATCACGTGTCAGCACTGTAGCAGCAGCTGCGGATGCACTGTCTACATACCCCCTCTCTACCGAGCCTGAGTAGCGCACACACTTTTCCAAGGTCACAGCTTGCTATGGGGGCACCCGAGCCAAGCTGCAGCGCCATGTGTCCATTCAGACACGGAGCTGCCATTCGGCCTCGCCCCCCTCTTTCCTGATTGGCTGAGTTTGATTGACCACAGCGGGAGCCAATGGCGCCGCTGCTGTGTCTCATCCAATCAGGAGAGGGAGGCCCGGATGGTCGAAGCATTCGTGGACATCGCTGGATAGAGATGGGGCTCAGATAAATATCAGGGGGCTGCTGCACACAGAAGGCTTTTTATCTTAATGCATTAAGATAAAAAACCTTCTGGCTTTACAACCCCTTTAATGTATAGGTTGTCTAATGCATCCAGTTTAACTTTTTACTAAGTTCTAGAGTTATAATTAGCATTCAGGGCTCTTCCATATTTTGACTTCCTATGATGCCAACACATAAACCCAGAAGTGGAGGCATTGGTTAAAGTAGCTGATCTGAAATCTCCTCAAAAAAGGGGCAACACGTTTTTATGTGCTTTTATACTGTGGTGCGCCAGATTACAGTGCACTGTCCGAGGTGAGAGTGTATTTATTATTTAAGCAGAAAGCACGAGGATAGCTTTATTTCTATGAGCCACATATTGCAGTCTTCTACTGTGAAGAGGTGGATGGTCCCAGCTGGATGAAGGATCCTGAGAACAGGCAAAGTGATAAGCCCTGACACCTGGGAGAAGTTTTACCCCCCCCCCCCATATGGGTCAATTTTTTTGTCCCAAAGATCTATTTTATATTCCAGTACTGTTCGTCTCTATGTGGAGCTACTGTTTTCCTGGACTTTTTCTGAAGTAAGCCAACCAAGCAAACTCAGCCATTTAAAAGTAAATGCATTGGGGGGAAAAAAGCTCAGTGACTACCACCAGAGAAAACATGTCAAAGTTCAAACTAGCCATCCATCACATGAAGGACCAGTTTGCCACAAGAAAAGTCTATGTACTGCATGCATGTTTCTTCATCTATTCAGTTTGAATTTTTAAAATTCATGTGTTAGGATTACAAGTGTCATTAGCATGGGGTAAAGTTTTAGATTTTGTCAATGGCGTTCTTAGGTTTATGGGACAATATTTATGTGATGCTTTTGGGGGGGGGGGGATTATTAAACAGTGACCAAGACAAGCTTTGTCCCATCTGGAGCACATCCAATCAGCTTTTAAATTTTCCTTTTTCTAAGCTGTTTGGAAAAAAAAAAAATTACAGATAGTGGCCATGGGCAATGGCACTAGTTGAGACAGAACTCTTAGATGACATTTTTTATTAATATCTTCCTAGATGTCCACCAAGTTTAAAGCACTAAGAAGCTGGAGAGAGAGAGATCAGCACTGGGATGCACTTTAGGTAACAGGACACAACTGGGTGAATTATCTGCTAGTAGTAACGCAGATCAGCACATATTTACACTGTGAATACACTGCTCATAGAGGAGAATAGAAACCACGCTCCGTGGATTGCATGAACATCTTAGCAGTGCCTTTTATTGAAGGCTCAATGGTATCCAAGGCACTTGTAAGTTTCTCCCTTCCTGCCAGGAAATGACATTACTGGGAATTTCAATGAAGAATGCACGAGTAGAATAGACTTTTGCATCTGTTACCTATTCTTCTACTGAAATGTTCTATGCTGCGATGAGACCTGCAACTGATGAAGAATTCTTGTTCTCCCCTGACAATTACAGCAGGTGGGCAGACCAAAAGAAGCTATACAAGATCTAACACCCTGCATTAGAGGAATAAAGCCCAGTTAACTTTTTTTTTTATATGGTAGTCAGGAACAAGGGCATAAACTCACCACTCCACTTTCAGACTTGGTCTTGACATCAAGTTTCACCAGCCCAAAACCTGTACAACCACAAAAGAACATGTTTTTATAAAAAACCTTTAAAGCCGATCTCAAATTTACAAAAAACTGTCACATTGTGAGCAAATAAAATAAGTCACATGCAAGTACCATCTATCTTTAATGCATACTATATCTGGATAATACAGAACAGTGCTGGTTGCTGAGTGTGCAGCTTCAAGCCTAAACTGCAAAATAAATGGGACCAGTCAGTGGAATGCAGCATTTCATGGCCATCTGCCACTCATGTTCACCTCAAATGCCCCGTATTCAGCTGACAGAAGTGATCAGTAGACAATTTTCATGTTTCAACCTCTTTCTCTACCATTTATTCATTTTCTGTGTTTAGTAGACATTTAGAATGCCCGGACGTAATCTGACCATTTGCCAAACACCAGGAAAATGCTATACCAGGGCTCGACAAAACCCGGGCGCCAGGTCGCATTTGCGACTAGAATTAGCGACCTGGCGCCTGGGGCAGCACAGCTGGGATATCCTGTGTTCGTTCGACAGCCCCCCCCCCCGCCGCGATCGCGCTGGGCCGCGCCGGTAATTGAGGCCCCGGCTTTGCGGCCTACTGCAGTCCTATGGTTCCTGGTTCCTTCTGCAATCGGGCGCCCTCTGGTGGTGGCCGTTGGTATGACAAGACATCCACCAATGCTAATGGAGCTTCCCCTGCCTATTTTCACTGCCTGCTCATCTCCTTCCCTTTACTTAGAACCCCCAAACATTATATATATTTTTTATTCTAACACCCTAGAGAATAAAATGGCGGTCATTGCAATACTTTCTGTCACACCGTATTTGCGCAGCGGACTTACAAGCGCACTTTTTTGGGAAAAAATACTTTTTTTAATTAAAAAATAAGAAAACAGTAAAGTTAGCCCAATTTTTTTTATATTGTGAAAGATAATGTTACGCCGAGTAAATTGATTCCCAACATGTCACGCTTCAAAATTTCATCCGCTCGTGGAATGGCGACAAACTTTTACCCTTTAAAATCTCCATAGGCGTCGTTTAAAAAATTCTACAGGTTACATGTTTTGAGTTACAGAGGAGGTCTAGGACTAGAATTATTGCTCTCGCTCTAACGATCGTGGCGATAGGGGGGCCCTCTCCTGCCGCCGATAAAAGTGATCTCGCTGCTAATCTGCTGCAGAGACCACTTTTATCTGAAAGAGAACCGCCGGCTCTTGAAGAAGATACCGGGGTTATGGTAGCTAGCTGCTACCATAACTACGGTATTTCTCTTCAAAGACAGGACGTATATATTCGTCCGGCGGGAAGGAAGCGGTTGATTAAAATGATTTTATTATTTGTCACCTCCCTGCTTGGCCCCTTTCACTCGGGCTGTCTGATCAGGTTCGCCTGTCAGTTTTTCAGGCGGACCTGATTGGATCCTTAGCGAGAATATGGTGGTCTTGTGTCCCTGCATGGCAGGAAATAAAAGCAGTCACATTAGTTCTAGTCGTCTCTGTGTAAATTTAAGATTGGTTAATTTTTATATTGAAAATAAAGCTTTGTCGGTCGTTTAAAAAAAAAAAAAAACCTGGCTCCTAACTTTTTTAGCTGGCTCCTAGATTCCAAGCAAATTTGTCAAGCCCTGTGCTATACAATTTGGTAAGTGGTTTCCAACCACCAGAGAATACTTAGCCCTGTTTCCAACTATCACCTGCTCACTTCGAATTAGGCCAACTATGAAAGTACCCTCACTGGAAGCAAAGCACCAGGACCCATGATATGTAACCATGTAAAAAAAAAAAAAAAAATTAACCCAGGTCTGCATTCATTTCAAATGCCCAGGTAAGAGGGAAATCAAAGAAAATCATTCAAACCTGATTGGATATCTGATGTTCGCAGATAGTCCTAAATATTTGGGCAGGCTTACAGGAACGGGAGAGGACCAGAGGAAGGATGACCACACTAGTGAACAGACTAGTTCAAGGTTTCTCAAGCAGGGTTCCTTCAGAAGGTTGCTGGGGGCTCCTTGAGCAATTAAAATTCTGCCTCTCAGTTTCCACTGACACCAATGATCTTTCCAGCTATCCGTAAGAGGCCAATTATTCCCAATGACCACAAGTGTATGGAGCATTCCTCCCACTGACCATCACACAAATGTATCATGAGTTGTAGATATGGGAGTTTTTTTTAGCAGGGGTTCCCTGAGACAAAAAAGATATTTCAAGGGTTCCTCTGTGTTGAAAAGGTCAAGAGAGGCTGGACTAGACTTTAGGACATGGCAAAGGCATAAGTGAATGGCACTTTCTCCTGGCAATCTAGTGAGGCAGGATAGTGCAAGTCACAATTTATTAATTACAAATATTTGGGCAGGTAAAGAATTTCACACATTTCAACAACGCATTTAGAATTCTGTTTGCATATTGTACAACATATCAAAATAGATACTCCACATAATCTTCAGTTTTCGATTTTGGCTGGAGCTGAGCATGGAGTTATTTCTCTACTGCCGACACCTTCCCCAACCCTCTGTTTTCTTAGGAAGTCCTTAACCACTTAAAGACCAGCCTCGTTTTGGATTTTAGGTGTTTACAAGTTTAAAACAGGTTTTTTTGCTAGAAAATTACTTAGAACCCCCAAACATTATATATTGTTTTTTTTCTAACATCCTAGAGAATACAATAGCGGTCATTGCAATACTTTTTTTTGCACCGTATTTGCGCAGCGGTCTTCTAAGCGCACTTTTTTTGGAAAAAATTCACTTTTTTGAAAAAAAAAATAAGACAACAGTAAAGTTAGCCCAATTTTTTTTTATATTGTGAAATATAATGTTACGCCAAGTAAATTGATACCCAACATGTCACGCTTCAAAATTGCGCCCGCTCGTGGAATAGCGTCAAACTTTTACCCTTAAAAATCTCCATAGGCGACGTTTAAAAAATTCTACAGATTGCATGTTTTGCGTTACAGAGGAGGTCTAGGGCTAGAATTATTGCTCTCACTCTACCGGTCGCGGCGATACCTCACATGTGTGGTTTGACTACCGTGTTCATATGCGGGCGCTACTCACGTATGCGTTCGCTTCTGCGTGCGAGCTCGTCGGGACAGGGCGCTTTAAAAAAAATTTTTTATTATTTATTTTATTTTATTTTATTTATTTTTTCACTGTTTTAAAAAAAAAAAAAATTTGGATCACTTTTATTCCTATTACAAGGAATGTAAACATCCCTTGTAATAGAAAAAAACATGACAGGTCCTCTTAAATATGAGATCTGGGGTCAAAAAGTCCTCAGATCTCATATTTAGACTAAAATGCAAAAAAAAAAAAAAAAAAAAAGTCGTTTAAAAAAAATGACATTTAAAAAATTTGTGCCTTTAAGAGAGTGGGCGGAGCCATCATTATGACGCCGCTCCGGCCGTCACATGGTATGGAGACGGGTGGGCGCCATCTTGGCCTCACTCGTCTCTATACCGAAGCACTGACAGGACCCGATCTCCTCCGCCGTTACCGACGGCTCCGGTAAGCGGCGGAGGGTGCGGGAGAGCGGCGGGAGGGGGGGTGGCACCTCTCCCGCCGCCGATAACGGTGATCTCGCGGCGAACCCGCCGCTGAGACCACCATTATCTTGTAGAGAATCGCTCACTGTAAAGATGGATATCTCGGTTGTGGCAGCAGCTGCTGCCGTTACCGAGATATCCATCTTCAAAAAAATGACGTATATATACAGTGAGCGGTCCGGAAGTGGTTAAGTTAGCAGAAGACCACTTGTAAAGCTGAACCCAGATATGCAAAATTTATAGTGCCTAAATGTATAGGTGCATTTCTAATTAACTGAATCTTGGTGTGCTTTGTGTATTTCTTCCAGATCTATGCAGCAATGCTGCATAAAGCTTTTACTCTGTGTAGGAGCTTCTTGTAATAAAGACCAGTCACTGCTGCTCTCCCCTTGTGCAGGGTGGCTGGTCTTGTATCTGCTCCTCCTGTAATTTTCTGAATCTGTGGGGAGGTGGGGCCTGCTGGGTCCTTTCTTCAGCTCTGCTCAGGCTATGTACAGCACAGTAATAATGTCACAGCTTTTAAGTAATAACTGGGTTTCTGAAGGCATTTTGGTGCACACAAAAGTGGATTTAGTCCCTTTGCGGCTATTGTGGAATATATTAAAATACAATTTTTTGCACCCGGAGTTCAGCTTTAAAGGCCAAGTTCACCTTTAACAAAAAATAAAAACCATTTTTGCAGACAAAAATAAAAAAAGCATTTCTTTTTTCCTGGAGCCTGTAGGGCATTTCACCAGCAATCAGATCACAGGTGTAATGTAAGGCTCCTGCCCGTAGCTTCCATACAGGCAGACAGCGGAGAACAGGAAGATCAATGAAACTATGAGAGCACTCACCAGCCCCCCTTGCAGATAAAGTGGTTGTTAAGCCACTCAGGGTTCTTTCTTCCATCCCCTCTGTGGCTTTTTAAAAATAAGCCGCTACATCCCTTATTTTATAGTGCCGCTCAGCGCGCATGTGACCGGCCACCTCTTTCCTCTCTTGATCTGACAGCAAAGCAGGAGGGGCTGAGAATCCCCAGCTGACATCAGCCAGGAGGAGGAGAGAGGCGAGCAGTCACGTGAGCACCGTTATGAAAAAACGGTATATAGCGGCTTATTTTTAAAAAATCCATGTACACTGGGGCACATCATTTACTATACCAAAGAGGATGGTGGAAAGAACACAGAGTTATGATGGCAGTAGGTGGGGAGGGGAGGGCCGGACGGAGCCGACAGGCAGGGAGGGAGGCGAGAAAGGAAGACAGACAGAGGAGAGCTGTGGATGACAGAGGCACGTAAACTGCCCTCGGCGTCAGGGCTCAGCAGCCATGATAAACCGTGGTCAGTTTACAGGGGGGAGGGCAGAACCAGGCAGGATCAGCCAGGCATTTCAGGTGATACAAGGGGCCAAATGACAGCACAAGCACTGTGCTGTTAAAGCTTTAAAAAAGGAACAGGATCTTTTTTGGGTTACAAACACTTTAATTGAGAACTACCAACTGTCTGCCGTGGTGTAAGACAGTAGTTGTAGTTCATTTATTCACTCATCTGTGAATGAATTATGTGGCTGTCAAGTAGGGGTGCAACGGATCGTCATCGATCTGTGATCTGATCCGTGGAGGTTGATCCGTGGGGTGCTCTGTGGCCTCAGCCATAAGAAAGGCCGCGGCTTCAGCCTAGCTCCGGAGCGGCGGCCATCTTGGTACACCCGGCAGCCGATTAGCACGTGATGGCTCCGTCAAATGACGGAGCGATCACTTGTAACACACCGGCGTCATGTCATGACGCCGGTTCCTCTCTCCCCTCTGTGTGCTGATCTGTACAGTGGAGGGGAGAGATCGGATGGTAGCAGTGCCAATACTCTGCAATGCTCTGCTGCAATGCCCTGCCAATACTCTGCAATGCTCTGCTGCAATGCCCTGCCAATACTCTGCAATGCTCTGCTGCAATATTCTGCCAATACTCTGCAATGCTCTGCCAATACGGAGATTGTGGATATTACAGTGGGGGGAGATTTTTTTTTTGTTGATCCGAACCGTGACTCCTGATCCGAAGAACGATCCGACCGTGAGTTTTTTGATCCGTTGCACCCCTACTGTCTAGGCAAAGCCCGCACACCCGCTCTTTTTAAATTGACAGCGGGTGCGAGTATAGATCTCTTGCCCACTGCCACAGCAGGGCATCGAAGAAGCGCAGGCAGTTGCTCTTTGGAAACATGTTACACCCTAAATACAACAGGTGTAACATGTTACCAAAGGTGAACTTATCCTTTATGCTACAGCATTCCCCATAGGAATATGGCGACAAAAGCTTTACAGTACTTTTTCTATACCAAACAAAATGATGGATTTCTCTCAGTTCAGCAAGGACTTACCATATCCTTTGTTGAAAATATCTCTAGCAGATTTGCCAAGGTCAGCATAGGAAGGAGGAACGGCCATCTTGACTGAAAAAAAAAAAAAAAAAAAAAATTATTATTAAGCAAGAAATAAAAGGAAAAAAAATAAATAAATAAACAAACAGACTGGCTGATAATCTGTTAAAACTGCAGTTTGGTTCGCACGACAGACCGTGCCCCCGCAGGAAAGACTTTACTTCTTCCCCAAAAATTTTGGTAACTGGGACAAAATTGAAGAGAAATCTATTAAACAGGTACCCAGGCAATAATGAATGCACATTTAACCAATTCCGGACCACCCCACGTACATATACTGCAGCAGGGTGGCCCGGCTGCACAGTCACGTACAGGTACATGGACCGCACTGTGGCAATCTGATTCAGTTCAGAACCGATCACTTAACAGGTCCAGGCCAGTGATTTATGGCCTGGACTTGCTGATCAATGGAACGTCCTCTGCCTGTAAAATTTAAACATAGGCAGAGGAAGTGATGTAATCTCCCATCCTGGAGTCCTCTCGGTTCCAGCATGCGGGAGAGGAGCATCTTAATGCGAGTAAACCAACACTACCCTACCACGAGTACATGTAGGCACACATTTTCGCCCCCTCTAGTTAACCTTTCCACTCCCTGTCAGTGTTACCAAGTGCAGTTTTTATATTTATTGATCACTGTACTTGTGTTGTCACTTTTAACACTAATCAGCGTTAGGGAAGTTAGTGGTAGGCCCCGATAGGTTTAGGGTATCCCCTAAAAAAGTTGAACCCCTTGACCACCCCTCAGTTTACTCTTTCACTCCCTGTCACAGTAGCATTCGTAGTGTACAATTTTTTTTCTGATCACTGTATTAGGGTCACATGAGATTAGTTAGCGTCAGTCAGTTTAGGCATTAGCGTTAAACCCAGAAAGCGGCAGATTTTAACCCTTTGATCGCCAGTAGCACTAACACACACCATATACCTCCCTTACTAGAATAGTGTCTGGATGGATCAATATCTTTGATCTAATCGGATCTATACTACCCTGTTTCCCCGAAAATAAGACCTAGCGTGATTGTCAGTGATGGCTGCAATATAAGCCCTACCCCCCAAATAAGCCCTACCCCGTTTCCCCAAAAATAAGCCCTACCCTGAAAATAAGACCAACAAGGACTTTAACTAGGGCTTATTTGGGGGGTAGGGCTTATATTGCAGCCATCACTGACAATCAAGCTGGTGTGGTGGCTAGCACAAATAGTGCCCCGCAGCCACCAAGAGTTTGAACACATGCCCATAGAGCCCATAGTGCCCTTCCCACTGCGCTTGCAAGTCCTGATTGGCAGCCCACAGATTCTGCAGTGCCCCCACTTCCCCCATTCACTGGCCAACCTGAAATTCAGGTGGAAACAGCAGATTTAACGCCCCTGGAATTTGAGACTTTCACGGAAGATCTGTACGGATTTATTGTGGACCAAAGCAATTTATATGCTGGTCAATTCATCGCCAAAACTCAAATTCACCCCTTGCCAGACAATTTGGCTGGAAACCCATTATGGTTCCTAAATTTAGCACCTTTCTGGGCCTATCCCTTAACATGGGCATTACTAAAAAGAGTGACTTGCAGTCACATTGGTCCACTGACCCAATTCACCAAATATTGCGGTTCATGCATTTTAATAATAAACTCTGTCGTCCTTGGGGTGTCCCTGAACATGATTGGCTCAATAAAATTCGGCCCCTCGTAAACCACTTCAACATAAAATTTACACCCTTGTTTATCCCCGAGCAAGATGTCTACATTGACGAGGCCCTGATTAAATTTTCTGTTCGTCTCGTTTTTAAACAATATCTTCCCAGCAAGCGTGCCAGATATGGGGATCAAGATGTATAAGCTCTGTGACAGGGCAACAGGCCATGGGCTGAACAAAAAACGGTGCATGTACGCCCATCATTAGAAGTGGGTGGATGCAGGGTGGTATTCCAATGATGGGCATACCACCGATCAATGTGAATGGAGGAATCTTTTTTTCAATTCACCCACAGGCTGCATGAAAAAATAAACACATAAAAAAAAACCCCACTGTGTGCTGTCCAGTGTATCATTTGAATGGGTGATTGTGGGGTGTTAAAAATGCCCCTTAAGGCCCGATTCACACCTATGCACTTTGAGTGCAGTTTGCACATTTGCACTACAGTCCATTTAACATGGTTTCCTATGGAACACGTTCTGTAGTGCAAGTCTGCAAAAAGCACTAAACATGCATAGGTATGAATCAGGCCTTAGTGCCCCTTATCAATGCAATCAGGCCTTAGTGCCCCTTTTCAAGGCCAGTGTGAACATAGCCTTAAAGTAGTTGTAAAAGGTGTACAAGGTGATGAAAGGGTGCTACCATATGAGGGATGCGATGTAATCATTCTCTTAGCCTTTGGCTCACACCAGCCTGCACGCAAAAATGTTCTACAATGCGCACAAAATGGCACTCTCTCATATCCAAGTTGCAGTGACATGTGGTGTGGTGAGCTGCGCTGTTGAAAAATGCAGAATGTCTGCATTTTGTGCCCCAATAATGACCTTCCTTGTTCTTGTGCATAAAACCGCAGGTAATCACTAACCACATTATAGTGTGAACAAGCCCTCAAAAGGAGGAGGAACAATGGTTTTTATTCCTTGCCAGCAGCTCTGCATGTAATAGGACATTTCTGACCCAATCAGTCCTCTCCTGCTCTTTAAAGTCATTTGTTACAGATAAAAAAAAAAAAAAAAAAGGAAAGGATGAACGAAGCTGCCACCACCGAGTGAGAATATAGAGCACAGGGCAGGACTAGGATCGGCCACCCTGTTCTGTGCGGTGATGGCCTCTACCCCCCAATACAAATATAGGAGAGAAATTCCATACTAGGGATGGTGGGAGGGAGGTGTGGAAAACCTGTGACCTCTGGGTTGGGAATCTTGCAGAGCTAAAGCCAACCTCTCAGAATCCCAGATCCTGCACTGCTGCTAGAAAAGAAGCTGAGAGGCCTTCTGGGAGAAGTCACACACACCGTTTTGCTAGTATACACACATGCACTATTTTTAACATGGAATTTCAGCGTGTTTGCATTAACAGAATTCAGCTTTAAAATACAATGGTGCAGGTTTAGTTAGAATGTCACAGGAAATGTTAGGCGTTAGCATCAGGAAAATTAATAGTCACTTCATTTCAAAGAAAATCTTTAGAGCTGCGATAGTCTGCATACTTCCACGGCCACTCCCCAACACACCCTGACAGTCTGCTATCAGGAAGGACAAACTATAGGTGTGTACACCTGCATTCCGAGGATCACATGTCCCCTTATATGAGAGTCACACAACGTGTCAGTAGTGGATACAATTTTAGAATGGGTTCATCTGCCACACTACTATGGAAGATATCTTGTAAACATACATGACAGATTAGCTGCCTGTCGCACAACAGATTAAATCTGGGGCACAGTTATACCAACTAAACCAATACATTTAAAGGGTCCCTCTCAGCAACTGCAGCACTGCCAGCCTCCCTGTGGTCAGGCCGGGGGTGGGGTGTTGCAGCACACTGATCTGCTCAGCTCCTCTGTGCCTACTTGCCCCAATGCTCACTGAGGTGGTAGCTATTACAGAGGTATAGAATTTGCAAGGGGCAGGTCATCTGCTTGGAGTAATGCCCCTTGCACAGCACGTTTTGTCAGGTTTTGCATTTTCCAACGGCTAGCGGCCAAAACATTCCTATCCTGAATGCCATTTTTCAATGTTCAGGAGAGGGAGGTTTAACCTCACCTAAACGTGGCAGCTCCTAAACTCAAAAGCCTATGTTTACATGGACAGACTTTAATGGGAGTTAAATTTAGGCGGAGCTTTGGGAAACAAACACAAACACCACAACTTTAAGATCTGACAGTGTACATGGAGCCTAATGCTGCTGTACAGTCCAGTCCATTGACAAACATATCAGTTCAATAGACCAATTAAAAGAAAAGAGAACATGTAAAATGCAGGCATTTCCAACTGCAGCTGAACTGTGGAAATGTCTCCTTTTAATGGTCCACTCTCACTTTGCATAATGCATGAGGAAAAGAGGGAAGTTTACACAAAATACATGCAGATGTGAAAATGAATGTGGAAACTCATCAATGAGAAACGTCACAATGAGGGTAACCGGTCAGATTCACTCTCTGATGCAATATCCTTTAAGAGAACTGCAAGGAGCTGTAAAAGGAGCTCACCGCTAAACGATCAGCAAGGTCACATCTGTCACTCACAGAAGACCACCACTAAATGCTATTAACACCCAAACTGACAACAAAGAACAAACACTTACTGTTAATTGGGGACTTGTTCTTAGAATGAGCACGTGGCTCATGTGTGGTTTATGTGACATCTGTGGCTACTCCTCATGTTAGATATAGACACACACCAACAGCTCACCTGCAATTCAGAAGGCCCAGCCGCATTTATGAGACCGGACTTTCTCAGCCAGAGTTCCATGGAACTCTATGGTTCCCGACTGACCACTACTGTAACCAGAAAATGTCATGGATATTCTTCATCCATCTGTCTTTTGCACGTCCCACTGACTATTTATGTTATTATTTATTACCATTACTTGTATAGCACAGTCAATTTACGCAGCGCTCTTCATATGTATTGTACATTCACATCAGTTTCTGCCCTAAAGGAACTTACAATCACATTCATACATACACATACTAGGGCCAATTTTGAAAGGAGACAATTAACATACCACATGTCTTTGGAGTGTGGGAGGAAACTGGAGTATCCAGAGGAAACCCACACAGGCACAGGAAAAAAAAAATGCAAACTCCATGCAGGTAGTGCTGTGGTTGGGATTCACACTGACGACCCTAATTTTAGAGAATGACCTTCTCCACTGACCACCAATGCAAAGGGTGAGCCTACTCTACTATTCACTGATGTAAGGGATGATGTTCTTCCTCCAAATATCCACAAAAGGCATCTCATGTCCCACTGACCACCTATGTAAAGGGGGGGGTGTGGCCTTCTTCGCTATACAATGTAAGGGGAGGGGCCTCCTCCGCTGACCACCAATGGTAGGGGGGGCCCTTCCACCGCTGACCACCAATGGTAGGGGGGGGTCCCCTCTTCTCAGCTGCCCACCGATGTAAGAGTGCATTACACTGTCCTGCTTTTCTTGTTTAGTCATTATGAATACATCTACAAACTTCTATGACACGTATTTACCATAAGCTAAAGCTATAATTGTTAGAAGGGCTCCTTAAGACCTGAAAATTAGCTAAAAAGGGATCCTCCGGGGTGAAAAGGTTGGGAACGGCTCTATTAGACACATTGGGACCACAAAAGACGACGTTGGTTATAAGGCCTCATGCACACAGGATGTCAAAATAACGTTATAAAAACACCAGTATCTTTGCAGTGATTTTTTTCAAACTTTTTTCAGCGTTTTTGCAATAGCGTTTATTAGCGTTTTTCCACATTAGCGTTGAGTTTTTTAGCGTTTTTTTTTTTTCCAAAAATTTTTTTTTCTTTTTTCAATGGATCAAAAACGTTAAAAAATGTTGGTGAATGACGTTTTTGAGCGTTTATCAGCGTTGGAGCGTTTTTACAGCTCAAAAACGTCTCTCAGAACCCACTGGTCCTGGGTTTTTTTTACAGCTTAAAAACACCTATGCCATTTGGAGCTCAAAAACACCTAGGTGGGCATGAAGCCATAGACTAACATAGACAGGCCTTTTTAAGCTGCAAAAAACGCTCAAAAAAGCGGCTGTAAAAACATCCGTGTGCATGAGGCCTAAGGTTTCAGAGGATGGGGCACCTTTGTCACACAATGACAGCTCAGTAGGTATGAGAAGACTTGTTACCATGATACAGTACAGGCTTCTCCTCAGATCTCTGTAAGCTGTGCTGTCAGATAACATGATGTAGAGGGGGGGGGAAGGGCACACAAACGTATTCAGGGTGTCAGGTTTTTGACCAAACATTTGCAACTCCCCCAAGCAAGGAGGTAGAACTCACAATTTACAATAATAGCACAGCGTGTGCTAGATCAGTAGTCTCTCAATACAAAATTCCTGAGAGAAAAGCCACAGATGGTACTAAACCTATGGGCTCCATACTAGTTCCTGCAAAGTTCAGCAAGTTCCGCTTTATTCCCCTAACACTTCTATGCAGCCCGGGAGCTTCCATCTGATGCTTCACTACAATGACCTTTCATCTGCTTGCCATACCCAACGTCACTATATCTGAAAGTGAAAGGATGGAAATAGATATTTGATCCTGGAGGGCTTTGAATTGTCCCCGGTTATCAGCACTACCCCAAATAATCATTATTTCTCTCCATGTCAGAATTGATTATTATAATCTAGAGTCCCTAAAGGGTCAATTAAACAAAAACAGAACAGTAACACATCTGGATGACATAAAGATTACATAAATGAATGGACTGCCTTAAAGAATGATCCTGGCCCCAGGCAAATCTAATGAAGGAAATCAATGGTAGCCGGGTAGGTGTATACAGGATCTGGGTGATGACTCCATAGGATTTACATTGACTGGCCCTGAACCAGTATGTGATTGGGGGAAATTCAGCTGCAGATTTCCACTACAATCAGCACTTTAGAGGAAAAAGCCCAATAAACTGAATGACAATGTTGAACTTTATTATAATAAAGAGCTGTAATGCAAGCAGAATCTTTGGGACTTTTTGCACAAAGGGCCGGTGACTTTAGTAAATCCGGAATGTAAGTAATTATGTGAAGTATGCAGCCTATAAAACACATTCTTGCTTCAACCAGTTCTGAGCAGAAAAGCCTACATAGCTATAAAAGTGCATTGAAGGAGAAGGAAGTGAGAGAGGAGGAGATCTCTGGAGACACGGAACATCCGCACTGCTAAGGTCACACTAGGATTGGAAGTCACACTCTGACATCCTATTTATAGGTATAGCTACACAGCATGCAGCCATGGATGGGGGCGGCCATCTTGCAAGCATGCTCATCTCCTTCACATGAATCACCTCGTCTCCTCCTCACCCTTCCAGGAAAGACTCTTCCTGGAAGAGCTATGAAGACCAATCTCATAGCAGAGAATAGACTCAGCACACCAGAAGACTGGTCACCATTACTAAACAATGACAGTTCATTGTGAGGAGGACAATGAGGGAAGGACATGCAATCACATGGCTGAAAAGACCCTCCTCTCCCTGTACAGGAAATGATCTCCAGGCCCGGCACACTATATAGGATTCCACATAGTGACAGGAGAATATTACAGCCGTTATATCTTCTACATCAGACAAAGGGGGAGCTCCATCCTGATTCCTGGGACCGTTAATGTGTATATGGAGAACACTCAACACACATTGATCAGGGGGACTACAACTCCCAGCATTCCCAATCTCTGCCCTTCCGGCTGAGGGGGACTACAACTCCCAGCATTCCCAGTCTCTGCCCTTCTGGCTGAGAGGAACTACAACTCCCAGCATTCCCAATCTCTGCCCTTCCGGCTGAGGGGGACTACAACTCCCAGCATTCCCAGTCTCTGCCCTTCCGGCTGAGGGGGACTACAACTCCCAGCATTCCCAGTCTCTGCCCTTCTGGCTGAGAGGAACTACAACTCCCAGCATTCCCAATCTCTGCCCTTCCGGCTGAGGGGGACTACAACTCCCAGCATTCCCAGTCTCTGCCCTTCCCGCTGAGGGGGACTACAACTCCCAGCATTCCCAGTCTCTGCCCTTCTGGCTGAGAGGAACTACAACTCCCAGCATTCCCAATCTCTGCCCTTCCGGCTGAGGGGGACTACAACTCCCAGCATTCCCAGTCTCTGCCCTTCCCGCTGAGGGGGACTACAACTCCCAGCATTCCCAGTCTCTGCCCTTCTGGCTGAGAGGAACTACAACTCCCAGCATTCCCAATCTCTGCCCTTCCCGCTGAGGGGGAACTACAACTCCCAGCATTCCTAATCTCTGCCCTTCCCACTGAGGGGGAACTACAACTCCCAGCATTCCCAATCTCTGCCCTTCCCACTGAGGGGGAACTACAACTCCCAGCATTCCAATCTCTGCCCTTCCCGCTGAGGGGGAACTACAACTCCCAGCATTCCCAATCTCTGCCCTTCCCGCTGAGGGAGAACTACAACTCCCAGCATTCCCAATCTCTGCCCTTCCCGCTGAGGGGGAACTACAACTCCCAGCATTCCCAATCTCTGCCCTTCCCGCTGAGGGGGAACTACAACTCCCAGCATTCCCAATCTCTGCCCTTCCCGCTGAGGGGGAACTACAACTCCCAGCATTCCCAATCTCTGCCCTTCCCGCTGAGGGGGAACTACAACTCCCAGCATTCCCAATCTCTGCCCTTCCCGCTGAGGGGGAACTACAACTCCCAGCATTCCCAATCTCTGCCCTTCCCGCTGAGGGGGAACTACAACTCCCAGCATTCCCAATCTCTGCCCTTCCCGTTGAGGGGGAACTTCAACTCCCAGCATTCCAATCTCTGCCCTTCCCGCTGAGGGGAAACTACAACTCCCAGCATTCCCAATCTTTGCCCTTCCGGCTGATAGGGACTACAAATTCCAGCATTCCCAATCTTTACCCTTCCTGCTGAGAGGAACTACAACTCCCAGCATTCCCAATCTTTGCCCTTGCAGCTGAGAGGAACTACAACTCCCAGCATTCCCAATCTTAGCCCTTGCAGCTGAGTGGGACTACAACTCCCAGCATTCCCAATATTTGCCCTTCCAGCTGAGGGGGGCTACAACTCCCAGCATTCCCAATATTTGCCCTTCCAGCTGAGGGGGGCTACAACTCCCAGCATTCCCCATCTGTCACCTTTTAGCTGAGGGGGACTACAACGCCCTCCTGTCTCCATCTGTGACCTTCCAGTAGGTGGGGGGGGGGGGCTACAACTCCCAGCATTGCCTTCTAACCCATAGTGTGTGACCTTTGTGAGGACTACAACTCCCAGCCTGCAGTCAGATAATGATGGAGCTCCCGTTGTATTGGACAGTAGACTCCCCGGGAGATGTGAGTAGAAGCCGGCTAGGACAGGCCGCAGTGTGCAGTCAGGTAATGACTGTATGCTGAGATCCCCCCAGTCCTCCTCCAATATTCTCCCACAGTCCTTCCATCCCTCCCCGGGCCCGGCCATGTCCCCTCATCTCACCTGTGCAGAGCTGTGTGCGGCCTTGCCGGTGCGTGCAGCTGGAGGGCGAAGTGAAGGAGACCCAGAGACTGTCACTACCCAGCTCCGCCCACACGACCCACCCAGACCCGCCTCCTGCTGCCCGTATAGTGCCTGTACGGAGGAGAGTGGCTTCCAGACACCATACTATGTTGTATGACACTCATATCACATGTGTGTCCGCTCAGAGCTCGTTGGGACCGACGGTGACATTTTAGGGAAGTTTCTCAATAGCCGCTGCTATATTTTCAAGCTGGCAGAATGCGACGCGGTCTCTCTCCGGGCTGAGGGTCCTTCATAGGGCGGGAGAGCGGCTGGCGCAAGCGCTTGTAATAGTGGAGGTGACCTGAGAGGAAGGGCCGGTAGGGGGCGCTGTGATTGGTTTGGAAATCCCCTGGATGAGGCTCCTACGGACAGGGAAGGGCGCTCCACCCATCAGCGTTATATAGTGGGGAAAAGAGGACCCGTTATGTGCGGATGGAAACGAGTTTCTGGTGTGCACACATTAACCACTTAAGTACCAAGCCTATTTTTCACACTTGTTTACAAGTTAAAATAATGTTTTAACCTTTTATCTGCTCCCTGTAAATGGGATAATGAGGGAATAACACACACCTGGCCATGGAACAACTGAGCAGCCAATTGTCCCATTACTTTTGCTCCCTTAAAAAGTAGGAGGCACATATACAAACTGTTGTAATTCCTACACCGTTCACTTGATTTGGATGTAAATACCCTCAAATTAAAGCTGAAAGTCTGCAGTTAAAGCACATCTTGTTTGTTTAATTTCAACTCAATTGTGGTGGTGTATAGAGCCAAAAAGATTAGAATTGTGTCGATGTCCCAATATTTATGGACCTGACTGTATATGGCCCTCAAATCTGGGAGATATTGTTGTGCTAATGTCATAATCATTTCCACATCTCAAGAGGGATTGGCTATGCTTCCCACCTTGTTGCTGTATGTAGGACACTGCTGCCGTGTTGTCCAGACGGAGCAGGACTGAGGAACCCTGTATGTGAGGCAGCAAGGTGGCCAACGCCATGAATGCTGCTCGAAGTTGCAGAATATTGGAAACCAGGCCCTAAGTTTGAAATTCCCCTCTGCCCTGGATCTTGAGTTGTTTGCAGGTGGCGCCCCACCCTGCTGCCCTGGCATCTGTGGCAACAATGATCCATGGCTTCGGCCCTAATGGACTATGCCGTTTAGCGTTTCGTCTACCACCAGAGACTTTGGTTCGTGATCCTGACTGGCTGGGCTAGACGAACTCTCTTACACTGCATCAGGAAGCCTTGTTTGAAAACTCTAAGTTTCCAGGGGATCATCGGGATGCATGAAGCCATTGTCCCGAGAAGACTCATGCACTGGGATGCTGACATTACTGGTGCAGAAAATGCCTGTTGGAAATTCTTCCTAATTTTGTGGAGTTTCTGAAGTGGCAAGGAAACTGTGGCCGTCTGAGTATTGAATTGGGCACCTAGGTAGATCATATTCTGTGTAGGCTCCAGCTGGCTCTGGTAATTCCTGTCCTCCAATGCAAATCTGAGGAACTACTGGTATGACTGAAGGATCTGCTGGTAGGCATCCTGCAAGTCCACTGAAATCCTCCAGTCTCCTAGTTGAATAACCTAGATTATGGTATGGAGAGATTCCATTTTGAGTCTCTCTATCTGGATAAATTGATTCAGCCCTTGAGGTCGCTCTGGAGGTGGTCATTTGAACAGCCAATAATGGCTTTGCGCCACTGTGGACTGAATCCGCAGATTTTGGCAGTGGTCTTGCCAGGACTGGGCCCTTTAAGCAGCCTGGCTCCAACTGCCTCATGGGCGGGCCTGGCGTTAAAAGGGCTTCTGGGTATCTGAGGGAGCCTCAGGGGCCTTAGCTCTTTGCGATCTTATGAAGGTTGACCCTCCAACCCCTTCTGGAGTCTTTGGATGGGCAAAAGCCTCCGAAATCCCAGTACCTGTTTGGCGCTCCTCTGGATGGTTGCCCCCTCTGGCGTCTGGACCTTTGATCTTGGCGCAGAAGACCTGATTTTCCTCTTGTAACCCTGGAGATGGCAGTCTCCAGTTTTTTGGCCAAACAGCACATTCCCATCAAAAGGCAGTTTACAGCAATTCTGCTTTGAGGATGGGTCGGCCGCCCTGGGTTTTAGCCACAACACTCTTTTGGCTGTGACTGAGCTGAGCATGGCTCTGGAGGACCATTGAATGATGTCTATAGCAGCCTCACCTACGAAGTCCACCGAGATTTCTATCTCATCAAGAGACTTGATGATTTTTTCTTTTAGCAGCTGGTTTTTGATATCATACTCCAAGTTCTGCGCCCACACTCGCATAAGGCTTGCTACGGATGTTAAAGCAATGGCAGGCTTGCAAGCACCACCTACCCCAAGGTAAAACTTTGTTAAGTCCATGTCAGTGCGTCTATCAAGGATATTGTGAAAGGAGGAAGAGTCGTTCATCGGAAGTGTCACATTCTTGGCCAGTCTGGTGACCGTCGCATCCACCGTTTGTGGGTTAGATAGAGGAGCCAGATCCTTCTCTGTGAGTGGATACAACTTCTGCAACCTGTTGGTTGAGGAGGATTTTCTCTCCCCCTTCTCCCATTCCTCCTGAAACAGGCCTTTTATTTTTGTCATAAGAGGTAAGGTAGCTACCTGTGTCTTTAGGTTCCTCCTATGAAACCCAAAGGCTTGTTTACACTTGCAGTAGGCTCTACTATTGCACTGAAAAGCGATCTTTGCTTAGTTCACTTTTCAGAGGTATTTGAGATTATCACATAGATGGGACAAGTGTTTCCACCATGCGATTTTCAAAGAGCAATTTGCACGCAATGTTGCAACACGCATGGGGAAGGCCCATTCACTTGGCTGTCCTACGCCTGCAAAAAGAAGCACCTGCTCCTATTTAGGGGCGACAAGCATCGCACAATGTTTTTAAAGGCGCATTCTCCCACGTGACAATCACTGCAGAATCGCATCGCATTTGGGGTGCCCTGAAAGGATAAAGGCACCTACTGCATGTTGTGCAGCGATTGCCACACAATTTAAAATCAGATTGTATGGTGGGAATAATAAGTTTTCTCCTTCTTTGGAGGGGGTTCTGGATCCTCCTATTCCAGTGCAGCTTTTACTGCCTTAATGAATGGTGGTATCATTGCAAAATCAAACGCTGAACCTTCAGGATCCTCTGCCGAGGAGGAGGAGGTATATCTTCTCCCTCTTCCTGGAAGGTTGGCTTTAATACTGGGCTGGAGTCACCCCTGAAGTGCCTGGTACCCCTCCAGTTAGAGAGGGTTGAATGGCTTGGTTTAGACCTGGTGCAGGGCCCACACTCTGTTCATCCACTTCTGTTCCTGGTTGTCCGAGACGACTGGAAAATTCTGCCAGGGAGTCGCAGACTACTTTCTTGAGCAAGGTTGACACCTGATCAGAATCCCAAAACTATACCTCTCACACGTGTACAGATAGAGATAGCGGCGCTAATATAAATTGTTTAAAATAATGGGTCAGAGCAGCATAATGCCTATGACCCTCTACTTATGCATAAAAATATTAATAATAATAGTGTCATGAAAAATATTAATTTTATAATGAAAATAAATTTCTTTAACACCCAGTGAAAAGTGTCACTATAAATAATAAATTACAAGAAATGAATGATCAAGTTCAACAGTTGTTTTTCAATCTTCTTGTGTGAAAAATCTTCTACTCTTCCACCACACCACCGTGATAGTGACACCACTCCCTCTGAAGAGCGCACTCACCAGATTGTATAGCCTCCCACTCTCGTGTTCGGCAAAACAGCAATTGAACCACACCTGGGTTGCATGTGATGAACCGTGACTCCCATCAAGCCAGCTCCATATGTGATAAAATGAATAAAGCGCTCCACATAGCGTGATACCATTTTGACAGATTTATTAAAATCACTTCAAACACACTTCAATGGTTACACTCACTTTAAACTGAAACATAAAAGCCTTTAAAAAAAAAAAAAAATCCACAGCAAGCACAGCAAGCAACAGGATCAGTGATCCAACGGTACACCGCGGTCACAGCGGACCTGAAGTGTAAACTGGTGTATCTCTTACCCAACTTTCTAAGGCCCAGCCATCCGATCGGTGTAGTCCTCCTCAGACAGCGGCATCTAATGTCAGTGCGATGGAATGCCGTGTAACCATGCCCAAGACATGTTTCGTCAAAACTGATCCTGTTGCTTGCTGTGGATTTTTTTTTTTTTTAAAGGCTTTTATGTTTCAGTTTAAAAGTGAGTGTAACCATTGAAGTGTGTTTGAAGTGATTTTAATAAATCTGTCAAAATGGTATCACGCTATGTGGAGCACTTTATTCATTTTTTCACATATGGAGCTGGCTTGATTGGAGTCACGGTTCATCACATGCAACCCAGGTGTGGTTCAATTGCTGTTTTGCCGAACACGAGAGTGGGAGGCTATACAATCTGGTGAGTGCGCTCTTCAGAGGGAGTGGTGTCACTATCACGGTGGTGTGGTGGAAGAGTAGAAGATTTTTCACACAAGAAGATTGAAAAACAACTGTTGAACTTGATCATTCATTTCTTGTAATTTATTATTTATAGTGACACTTTTCACTGGGTGTTAAAGAAATTACTTTTCATGATAAAATTAATATTTTTCATGACACTATTATTATTAATATTTTTATGTATAAGGGTCATAGGCATTATGCTGCTCTGACCCATTATTTTACACAATTTATATTAGCGCCGCTATCTCTATCTGTACACGTGTGAGAGGTATAGTTTTGGGATTCTGATCAGTTTACGTATTTATTTAAGTGGCAGCTTTTTTCACAGTACACTGTGTATGTACACACATTTTGTATTCATTTACATATCTTTTATATAGCTTTGCACTTTTCTTTGGCGCAGTGGAGTAAGAGAGATTCAGGGGCGGTTTATTTGTATATCTCTTGCTACAAACCAAGGTTGACACCTGCTGACTCTCATACTCCTGGTCTCTGGCAAGCTGACTGAAGCAGTTGCTGCAAAGTAGCTTTCCTGGCATAGGTCATCTCCACATGACCAACATTTGCCTTTTGGGCACTGAGCCCTTGGAGGAGAAGCTGTGTGCTTTCTCTTAAGCGTACATTTGCACCCTTTGTACTGGGGTCTGCCAGGACTGAAGCAGTCAGTTTGTGCCCTGGAAAAATCCTGGTGACCCAGAAGGCCTCTGGACCTCCTAGAGCAGGAGTGTGAGCGGCCGGGGCTGCAATAGACAAGAAAGCACGCTCATCAGGGCATAACGCACTCTTTTTCCCTCATCTTCTTACTTACCCAAAGTTGGCCCTTACCTGGTATTGTGGTTGTCTTGGTTATGCGGTGTTAGGCTCATGCTGGCGGAAGAATCGAAAGGTGCAAGGGGGACTGCATGGCAACAGAGAGAAATAAGGGAAGCAAGAGAGGGGAAAAAATACATATATAACCCCCTTTTTTGGGGAAAGAGAAACAAAATTTAAATAAAAGAAATCTGGGCAAATCCCCATCCCCTAGTAATACATTCTTCCTTGCTCCCCCTCCCTTCCCATTACTAGAATAACAAGATATACCTGTCATTGACTGTTCCTCGGAATGAGATGCTGTCTCTCTGAATGCCTGAATTGCAAAGGAATCCATTACCTGGCTATTTGTGCCCTTTAAATAGAGCACCTAAGAGAGAGAGAGACTCAGTCCTCCCCAGCCTCTGTTCTAATCAAAAAAGGCTAGTACAATTGGAAGGAAGCCAATGCCCATCCACACAAAAGGACACTTTTAAGCTGGCTACACATCATACAATCCTCTGCGGATTTTTTTCCCTCAGGTTTAAAACCACACAATATGAAGTCAAACCTTAAGAGCCTCAATTTGTATGCAATCAGGCAGGCCCCTGCACTATATGGTCCCGGCAAATCTAAAGGAAATCAGACAACAAAACCTGCACAGTGTGTATGGGGTCTTTAGAGACATTAGAGCAAGAAAACGAAAAAAAATGTTTTATAGAAATTGACAGACCTGGAAAGACTTCCAGAGGAGCGAAGACATCATGCAGTCCCAGCTGCTGGATCCAGACCCCACAGCAGGCATGCCACAAGAGGGATATTGTCTCTGATTAGCCACTTGACGACCGCCTCACGCCGATGTACGTCGGCAAGGCGGCACGGGCAGGCAAAATCACGTACATGTACGTGATTTGCCTCCCGCGGGTGGGGGGTCCGATCGGACCCCCCCCCGCCGCCCGAGGCGGTCCCGTTTGGTCCCCCGGCGATCGGAGACGAGGGGGAGGCCATCCGTTCGCGGCCCCCCCCTCGCGATCGCCGCCGGCCAATCAGATCACTTCCTTTGCTGCTGTATGCTAAACAGCAGCAAAGGAAATGATGTCATCTCTCCTCAGCTCGGTATTCCGTTGCAGTGCCGAGGAGAGAAGACTGAACTGTGAGTGCACAAACACTACACAACACAGTAGAACATGCCAGGCACACAAATCACCCCGATCCCCCCCCCCGACCCAGGCAGCGTCAGGTTAGCGCCAGTACCGCTAACACCCACGCACGCACCGTACACCTCCCTTAGTGGTATAGTATCTGAACGGATCAATATCTGATCCGATCAGATCTATACTAGCGTCCCCAGCAGTTTAGGGTTCCCAAAAACGCAGTGTTAGTGGGATCAGCACAGATACCTGCTAGCACCTGCGTTTTGCCCCTCCGCCCGGCCCAGCCCACCCAAGTGCAGTATCGATCGATCACTGTCACTTACAAAAGACTAAACACATAACTGCAGCGTTCGCAGAGTCAGGCCTGATCCCTGCGATCGCTAACAGTTTTTTTTGTAGCGTTTTGGTGAACTGGCAAGCACCAGCGGCCTAGTACACCCCGGTCGTAGTCAAACCAGCACTGCAGTAACACTTGGTGACGTGGCGAGTCCCATAAGTGCAGTTCAAGCTGGTGAGGTGGCAAGCACAAGTAGTGTCCCGCTGCCACCAAAAAGACAAACACAGGCCCGTCGTGCCCATAATGCCCTTCCTGCTGCATTCGCCAATCCTAATTGGGAACCCACCGCTTCTGCAGCGCCCGTACTTCCCCCATTCACATCCCCAACCAAATGCAGTCGGCTGCATGAGAGGCATTTTCTTTATGTCCTCCCGAGTACCCCTACCCAACAAACCCCCCCAAAAAAGATGTCGTGTCTGCAGCAAGCGTGGATATAGGCGGATATAGGCGTGACACTCGCTATTATTGTCCCTCCTGTCCTGACAATCCTGGTCTTTGCATTGGTGAATGTTTTGAACGCTACCATTCACTAGTTGAGTATTAGCGTAGGGTACAGCATTGCACAGACTAGGCACACGTTCACAGGGTCTCCCAAGATGCCATCGCATTTTGAGAGACCCGAACCTACCGTTATAAAAGTTAGTTACAAAAAAAGTGTAAAAAAAAAAATATATATATAAAATAAAAAAAATTGTTGTCATTTTATTGTTCTCTCTCTCTATTCTCTCTCTCTATTGTTCTGCTCTTTTTTACTGTATTCTATTCTGCAATGTTTTATTGTTATTGTTATTGTTATTTTGTTTTATCATGTTTGTTTTTCAGGTATGTAATTATTTATACTTTACCGTTTACTGTGCTTTATTGTTAACCATTTTTTTGTCTTCAGGTACGCCATTCACAACTTTGAGTGGTTATACCAGAATGATGCCTGCAGGTTTAGGTATCATCTTGGTATCATTCTTTTCAGCCAGCGGTCGGCTTTCATGTAAAAGCAATCCTAGCGGCTAATTAGCCTCTAGACTGCTTTTACAAGCCCTGGGAGGGAATGCCCCCCCCCCCCACCGTCTTCCGTGTTTTTCTCTGGCTCTCCTGTCTCAACAGGGAACCTGAGAATGCAGCCGGTGATTCAGCCAGCTGACCATAGAGCTGATCAGAGACCAGAGTGGCTCCAAACATCTCTATGGCCTAAGAAACCGGAAGCTACGAGCATTTTATGACTTAGATTTCGCCAGATGTAAATAGCGCCATTGGGAAATTGGGGAAGCATTTTATCACACCGATCTTGGTGTGGTCAGATGCTTTGAGGGCAGAGGAGAGATCTAGGGTCTAATAGACCCCAATTTTTTCAAAAAAGAGTACCTGTCACTACCTATTGCTATCATAGGGGATATTTACATTCCCCGAGATAACAATAAAAATGATAAAAAAAAAAAATGAAAGGAACAGTTTAAAAATAAGATAAGAAAGCAAAAAAATAATAAAGAAAAAAAAAAAAAAAAAAGCACCCCTGTCGCCCCCTGCTCTTGCGCTAAGGCGAACGCAAGCGGCGGTCTGTCGTCAAACGTAAACAGCAATTGCACCATGCATGTGAGGTATCACCGCGAAGGTCAGATCGAGGGCAGTAATTTTAGCAGTAGACCTCCTCTGTAAATCTAAAGTGGTAACCTGTAAAGGCTTTTAAAGGCTTTTAAAAATGTATTTATTTTGTTGCCACTGCACGTTTGTGCGCAATTGTAAAGCATGTCATGTTTGGTATCCATGTACTCGGCCTAAGATCATCTTTTTTATTTCATCAAACATTTGGGCACTATAGTGTGTTTTAGTGCATTAAAATTTTAAAAAGTGTGTTTTTTCCCCAAAAAATGCGTTTGAAAAATCGCTGCGCAAATACTGTGTGAAAAAAAAAAATGAAACACCCACCATTTTAATCTGTAGGGCATTTGCTTTAAAAAAATATATAATGTTTGGGGGTTCAAAGTAATTTTCTTGCAAAAAAAAATAACTTTTTCATGTAAACAATAAGTGTCAGAAAGGGCTTTGTCTTCAAGTGGTTAGAAGAGTGGGTGATGTGTGACATAAGCTTCTAAATGTTGTGCATAAAATGCCAGGACAGTTCAAAACCCCCCCAAATGACCCCATTTTGGAAAGTAGACACCCCAAGCTATTTGCTGAGAGGCATGTCGAGTCCATGGAATATTTTATATTGCGACACAAGTTGCGGGAAAGAGACAAATTTTTTTTTTTTTTTTTTTTTTTTGCACAAAGTTGTCACTAAATGATATATTTCTCAAACATGCCATGGGAATATGTGAAATTACACCCCAAAATACATTCTGCTGCTTCTCCTGAGTACGGAGATACCACATGTGTGAGACTTTTTGGGAGCCTAGCCGCGTACGGGACCCCGAAAACCAAGCCCCGCCTTCAGGCTTTCTAAGGGCGTGAATTTTTGATTTCACTCTTCACTGCCTATCACAGTTTCGGATGCCATGGAATGCCCAGGTGGCACAAAACCCCCCCAAATGACCCCATTTTGGAAAGTAGACACCCCAAGCTATTTGCTGAGAGGTATAGTGAGTATTTTGCAGACCTCACTTTTTGTCACAAAGTTTTGAAATTTGAAAAAAGAAAAAAAAAAATGTTTTTTCTTGTCTTTCTTCATTTTCAAAAACAAATGAGAGCTGCAAAATACTCACCATGCCTCTCAGCAAATAGCTTGGGGTGTCTACTTTTCAAAATGGGGTCATTTGGGGGGGTTTTGTGCCACCTGGGCATTCCATGGCCTCCGAAACGGTGATAGGCAGTGAAGAGTAAAATCAAAAATTCACGCCCTTAAAAACGCTAAAGGCGGTGATTGGATTTCGGGGCCCCGTACGCGGCTAGGCTCCCAAAAAGTCCCACACATGTGGTATCCCCATACTCAGGAGAAGCAGCTAAATGTATTTTGGGGTGCAATTCCACATATGCCCATGGCCTGTGTGAGCAATATATCATTTAGTGACAACTTTGTGCAAAAAAAAAAAAAAAAAAAAAAAAGTGTCACATTCCCGCAACTTGTGTCAAAATATAAAATATTCCATGGACTCAATATGCCTCTCAGCAAATAGCTTGGGGTGTCTACTTTCCAAAATGGGGTCATTTGGGGGGGGTTTGTGCCACCTGGGCATTTTATGGCCTCCGAAACTGTGATAGGCAGTGAAGAGTGAAATCAAAAATTTACACCCTTAGAAATCCTGAAGGCGGTGATTGGTTTTCGGGGTCCCGTACGCGGCTAGGCTCCCAAAAAGTCCCACACATGTGGTATCCCCGTACTCAGGAGAAGCAGCTGAATGTATTTTGGGGTGCAATTCCACATAGGCCCATGGCCTGTGTGAGCAATATATCATTTAGTGACAACTTTTTGTAAATATTTTTTTTCTTTTTTGTCATTATTCAATCACTTGGGACAAAAAAAATAAATATTCAATGGGTTCAACATGCCTCTTAGCAATTTCCTTGGGGTGTCTACTTTCCAAAATGGGGTCATTTGTGGGGGTTTTGTACTGCCCTGCCATTTTAGGACCTCAAGAAATGACATAGGCAGTCATAAACTAAAAGCTGTGTAAATTCCAGAAAATGTACCCTAGTTTGTAGACGCTATAACTTTTGCGCAAACCAATAAATATACGCTTATTGACATTTTTTTTACCAAAGACATGTGGCCGAATACATTTTGGCCTAAATGTATGACTAAAATTGAGTTAATTGGATTTTTTTTATAACAAAAAGTAGAAAATATAATTTTTTTTCAAAATTTTCGGTCTTTTTCCGTTTATAGCGCAAAAAATAAAAACTGCAGAGGTGATCAAATACCATCAAAAGAAAGCTCTATTTGTGGGAAGAAAAGGACGCAAATTTCGTTTGGGTACAGCATTGCATGACCGCGCAATTAAAAGTTAAAGCGACGCAGTGCCAAATTGGAAAAAGACCTCTGGTCCTTAGGCAGCATAATGGTCCGGGGCTCAAGTGGTTAGAGAACACCTCGGCCCCAAAAGACCACCAGAAGGGGCTCCCCACCTTGTTGGTGCATTTAGCAGCCTAAGATGTGGGACTACATGCTGGGCGAGGCTTGAACCCAGACGGTAAGAGCTTATCCTGAGTGTAAGACCCGGTTCACACACGGGCGGCACGACTTGCGGTTCGCCTCAGCGAGGCGACCTGCAAACGACTTCCGCGGCGACTTGCAAAACGACTTCTGTATAGAAGTCTATGCAAGTCGCCCCAAGTCGCCCCCAAAGTCGTACAGGAACCTTTTTCTAAGTCGGAGCGACGGAGACCGGTTCCATTGTACAGAACGGGAGGCGACTTGTCAGGCGACTAGGTCGCCTGACAGGTCGTCCCTGTGTGAACCGAGTCTAACGGTCTGTAGGTGTTGATCTTTGAGGACAAAAAGGAGAAAGGGGGAGGCAGCTCTCAGTCAGACTTTTATAGAGCTAAACAGGTCCTGTGGGTGGATATAGGGGCAGAGCTATATTATATGTATGCTGCCATGTTGGCGTCAGGAAATATATTTTCTACTTTCTGTGATAAAACAAAGTCCATCCAGTTCAACCAACAGAGAAAAAAAAACTCACACAAATCGAAAACCCCCATATACACTATTCCAATACCCACAGCGGATCCAGAGGAGGCAAAAAAAAAAACAATAAAGCATAATTCAATTTACTTAAGTGTGGAAAAAAAGAGGCAATTGGATATTCCCTGGATCAACTTTACCTATAAATATTAGAGGTGCACGTCTTCACACTGGTCCGTTGCGCTTCCATTGTGGTGTTAAAAATCTTGCTTTCTGCATTTTTGGTCAGTTAAAAAAAACACACAAAAAACGCACCTCCCCGTTGAAATACATTGAAAATGCAGCAAGTACGCAAAAATAACACACCTGTGTTATAATTTTGATGCGGGTTTTGGGTCACATGACCGTGAAAAACACATCATAAGCACAGTAAAATCGCATCAAAATTGTGTGCGTTTTCGGCGATATTATCAACATATTATTGGCAAGATGCCAAAAACATCATTTTCACCGATATGTTTCTGCCGGTAAAATTTCGACGCATCTTTATTAGTATCCAGTTATAATATGTGCATTTAGGAGAGAATCTAGGTCTTTCTAAACCTCTTCATGACCTTCCTATAGCCAAATGGCAGCTACAGAGCGGTCACACATTTTTTGGGAGGGCGTCCATTGACATCCTCCCGTGATCGCACTTCTCGCACGCATCGGCAGGAGTCTGTGATCGCTGTGTCCTTCGAACACAGCTGATCACAGATTGGGGTAAAGAGCCAATCACAGTGGCTTTTTGCCACGTGATCAGCTGTGTCCAGTCACAGTTGATCACAGTGTAAACAGGATTTGCCGGTTATCGGCATTCCTCTCCTCACGCAATACACAAATCCCTGTTCTAACAGGGGAGAGGAGACAGATCGTTTGTTCCTAGTAAGTAGGAACAGCAATATGTCTCCTCCCCCAGTCAGTCCCATCCCCACAGTAAGAAACACCCACGAGCGAACACATTTAACCCCTTGATCGCCCTCTAGTGTCAACCCCTTCCCTACCAGTGACATTTACACAGTAATCAGTGCATTTTTATAGCACTGATCGCTGTATAATAGTCAATGGTCCCCAAAATGTGTCAAAAGTGTCTGATCTGTCTGCTGTAATGTCGCAATACTGCTAAAAATTGAAGATCACTGACATTACTAGTAAAAAAAATAAAAATGCCACAAAAATGGCATAAATCTTTCCCATAGTTTGTAGACGCTATAACGTTTGCGCAAACCAATTAATATACGCCTATTGCATTTTTTTTTACCAAAAATATGTAAAAGAATATATATTGGCCTAAACTGATGAAAAGATGTGTTTTTTAAAAACATTTTTGGGGATATCTATTATAGCAAAAAACAAAAAAATATTGCTTTTTTTTTCAAAATTGTCGCTCTTTTTTTGTTTACAGCGCAAAAAAAAATGCAGAGGTGATCAAATACCACCAAAAGAAAGCTCTATTTGTGGGAAAAAAGGTGTCAATTTTGTTTGGGTACAGCGTCGCACGACCGCGCAATTGTCAGTTAAAGCGACGCAGTGCCGTATCGCAAAAAATGGACTGGTCATTAAGCAGGTAAATCTTCTGGGCTGTAAGTGGTTAAATACCACCAAAAGAAAGCTCTATTAAACTGAAAAAAATTATGACAATTTTGTTTGGGTTTGTCAATTTGTTTGAATTGTCATTCCAAGTGCAACAGCACTGAAAGCTGAAAAATGGCCTGGGCAGGAAGGTGGTGAAAGTGTCAAGTAGGCAAGTGGTTAAAACAACCTACTGAGCTGGCCAGAACCAGCTCTTGAAGGAGTCTATTCCACATTTTCACAGCTCTTACTGTGAAGAGGCCTTTCCATATTTAGCGACTAAATCTTTTTTCCTCCAGATGTACAGAGTGCCCCCTTATCCTCTGTGATGACCTTAAAGTGAATAACTCAATACCAAGTTCACTATATGGGCGGCATATGTATTTGTACATGTTGATCATATTCCCCCTTAATTTCCTATTCTCAAGAGAGAATAAATTCAGTTCCTCTAATCTTTCCTCATAGCTGAGCTCCTCCATGTCTCTTATCAGTTTGGTTGCTCTTCTCTTCACTTTCTCCAGTTCCCTGATATCCTTTTTGAGAACTAGTGCCCAAAACTGAACTGCATATTCCAGATGAGCTATTACAAATGATTTGAACAGGGGCAAAAATATATCTCTCTCTCAGGTGTCTATACCTCTTAATACAAGAAAGGATTTTGCTTGCTTTGGAAACTGCAGCTTGGCATTGCATTCCATTTTTTGTATTGTATTTATTAACATTTTTCAGATAAAATAAACTAAAATTACATAACAGAGCCTATGGGCATTCCCCGCTTGAGATTTTACAAACAACAAAAAGAAAAGTAAAATAGAAAAACAGTAGCTCAGACATACCTCTTAGTCAATGAAATGGGTACTGCAAACCAAAAATATACTTTTACAGTAAACATAGAAACAAGCATGGCATGAATAGGTAATCAAACAAGTACCCAGGTCAGAAAGTTTAAGTGATGACAGGCACAACTGACAGCAAGACTAAACCACTGAGAAAAAGAGGGAGGGTGGGGGTAGTCGTGCATATGAAGGACAATGGCAGGAGCCTCCCCCACACCACCTCACTCCCCAAAAATGGGCTCATGCCATCTGTATCAGATCTGGCTACAGAAGTGGAGGGAGACTCAAGTCAGATGTCCCACACCTTGTGAAAATTCTTAGGGCATGCGCAAGAAAGACAAGTCATTTTATAAAGCGGTACCATCAACTTGACTAATTTCTTCCAGCATGTAAACAAGGAGGCCTCTCCAACTTCCAGCCTAACATAATTGCTTTCCAAGCATAAAAAGGAGTAAACCCAGTAGGGTCCTAGCAGCCCTGGCAAATGCCAACTTGCTAACCAAACCCAGGAGACCGACAGCAACCGTTTGGAGGACAACTATTGTAGTTGACCAAAGAATAAATCAGACAATTTCAGCCCAAAATTCCTAAATATGGGGACAACCTCCCCCCCTCCAAAAAAATGGAAGAAAACAGCAGGTGCCTCCCCACACTGCCAACAGGTAGGCTCCATTGCAGAGTAAATTCTACGGAGATGCTGCGGCATGAGATAGAATAATGCAAATTAAAATATTGCATTTGGCCTATCTCGCATAGCAACCAATTGGGTATTGCATGCCATTATTAAGCTTATGATCTACCAGAACACCCAGATCCTTCTCTACCATTGATTTCCCCAGTTGTACTCCCCCTAGTATGTATTATGCATGCATATGTTTAGCCCCCAAGTTCATAACTTTACATTTATTAACATTAAACCTCATTTGCCAAATAGTTGCCCTATTAAACAGTGCATTGAGGCTTGTAAGATGGAGACATCCTGTAAGGATGTTATTCCACTGCATAGCTTGGTGTCATCTGCAAACACTGACATGGTACTTTTAATCCCAGACCCTATATCATTTATAAAGATATTAAAAAGTAAGTGTCCCAACACTGAACCTTGGAGTACACCACTAACAACCCAAGACCATTCAGAGTAAGAATCATCAACCACTACTCGGTCTTGAATTCGGTCTTTTAGCCAGTTTTCTATCAATTTACAAAGTGATATGTCCAAGCCTATAGACTTTACCTTACACATTAGCCATGTGTGGGGAACTGTGTAAAACGCTTTTGCAAAATGCAAGTATACCACGTCCACAGCCATCCCTCTGTCCAAGGTTTTACTTACATCCTCATAAAAATAAATCAGATTTGTTTGTCAACTTCTGTCTTTCATGAATCCATGCTGGCTATTGCTTAAAATGTTTTTATGGGTTTTTTTTCTAAATAGGTCTTAATCTTGAACCCCTACAGTGGATATAAAAAGTCTACACACCCCTGTTAAAATCTCAGGTTTCTGGAATGTAAAAAAAAGAGACAAAGATAAATAATTACAGAACATTTTCCACCTTTAATGTGACCTATAAACTGTACAGATCAGTTGAAAAACAAACTGAAATCTTTTAGGGGGGGGGGGAGTAAATAAAACAGAGTTAGACTTACCGGTAACTCTTTTTCTAGGAGTCTTCCAGGACAGCCTCTGAGACATAGGGCTCCTCCCTCTGGGACAGGAAACACGTATACCCAATTAGTTAAAAGGTGGTCCTCCAGGCCTCCCTCTTCAGTTTAACCAAGAACTACCGGAAGGCTCTGAAAGACATAGGACACTAACACAACGTCAGTACATACCTCCAACACCAGTTGCTTGAAAACACCGGGTGGGAAACCAGGCTGTCCTGGAAGACTCCTAGAAGAAGAGTTACCGGTAAGTCTAACTCCGGTTTTCTCCTTTCGCCTTCCAGGACAGCCTCTGAGATGATAGGCAAGAAACTTACTTTGTCAGGGCGGGACCATTGCCTGGAGGACCTTTCGTCCAAATGTCTGTTCTTTATCAGACAATAAATCCAGACGGTAATGTCTCGCAAATGTAGAGTAGCTGGACCACGTTGCTGCCTTGCAGATGTCCTCTGGAGAGGCACCGGCCCTCTCTGCCCATGAAACTGAGACTGCCCTGATAGAATGTGCCTTAACTAATGGTGCTTGTATCCCTTCTAACTCATAAGCCTTTATAATCGCCAATCTTATCCATCTAGCAATGGAAGACTTAGACGCCTCGTAACCCTTGCGGGCCCCCGCAAGATTAACAAAAAGAGAATCCAACTTCCTGAAGCTACTCAAGGCTTCTAAATAAAATAAAAAACTTCTTTTAACATCTAATAAACTCAAAGATCCTTCCTCATCTGTCTTAGAGGAGGAAGAAAATGTTGGTAATGTCCCGCGTTCTATGAAATGTGAATACTACCTTAGGGAGGAAACTAGGGTCAGTCTTAAGTACGATCCTATCCTCCAAAATCAACAGAAATGGCTCCCTAATAGAGAGAGCCTGCAGATCACTCACCCTTCTGGCTGATGTGATCACTATAAAAAAATGTTTTAAGCACCACCCATTTTAGCGTTGCTTCTTCCAGGGGTTCGAAGGGACTTCTGGTGAGGGCCCTGAGGACCAAGGATAGATCCCAGGTGGGGCAGGCCCTTACCCTCACCGGCCTGGATCTTGCCAGGACCGTGAAAATTTTTTTAACAAACTGTTTCTGCCGAAGTGAGGTCTGCAGGAAAACACTTAAAGCGGGGGTTACACTCAAATTTTTAACTTAATCTTACCCCCTTCAGTTAATTGCATAGATGTTCAAATGCCGCACGAAAATTTTTTTTATCGCTGTAATTACCTTTATATTGTACTTTATTGTGGCACTTCCTGTCTCTCCTCCCATGGGAGTAGGCGTGTTTATTGCCTTTCCCCGGCGCCGCACTGTCTCCTGGGAGCTTAGTGTCAGGCCTCCCAAGATTCAGTGCGGGAACAATGATCATGCACGTGAACAAGCTGTGAATGAACAGCATTCACCACATCCAGGAAATCAATGCTTGTGGGCTTCACATTTTTAAGTTATTCTTCAGTACGAAAAACAGACAGAGGTGGAAATATTACACCCAAACTGTGAGTATTATTTTGGGATTAGCAAAGTGTCTCAATGACCTAAAAAAAAAAAAAGGAAGAAGATTGGTCGCTGGACTCCCACTTTAAGGCAGCGGTCTGAACTTTCAAAGTACAGATAGAAAGACCCAGTTCTACACCTGCCTGAAGGAAATCCAGGACTGCTGGAATCCCAGGATGCTCTAGTCCCTGCTCCTGCAACCAGGAACTAAACCTCTTCCATACTTTAGCATAAATTGTCCTTGTTACTGGCTTACGGCACTCCAGAAGAGTTTTAATCACTCTTTTTGAAAATCCCTGAGACCTCAACAGCTGTTCCTCAGATACCAGGCTGTAAGACTGAGGTTTTGTATTTGCAGATGTAGAATAGGGCCCTGAGAAATCAAGTCCTCCCTGACCGGAAGGGATAGGAATGGGGGACGAATGGCCAGTCTCTTCAGGTTGGCAAACCAAGGTCTCCTTGGCCAGAATGGTGCCATCAGGATGAGGTCCGTTGATTCTGCCAAAAATTTTTGGAGAACCACGGCTATAAGCCTCACTGGAGGGAAGGCGTAACATAGACTGAACTGCCAAGGATTGTTCTTGTTGCCTTCTGAGGCAAAGAGGTCTATCTCCGGCTGACCCCAGCATAGCAAAATCTCCTCAAACAGCTCCCTGTTGAGGGACCACTCGTCCTGACTTAAACGCTGACGGCTGAGAATTTCTGAGAGCCCCTCAGATGAATGGCTGACAATGAGGACAGGTTTACCTCGGCCCACCACAGAATTTTGTTTGCTATAGACTGCAGAGCGGGGCTTCTGGTCCCCCCCTGCTTGTTCACATAAGCGACGGCCGCCGCATTGTCTGTCCAAACCTGTAGGTGTTGTCCCCCTATCTGGGTCTGGAAAGCCTCTATAGCCCTCCAAATCGCAAGAAGCTCCCTCTGATTTGAGGATCAACATGCTTCTACTGGTGACCAGGCCTCCTGAGCTAAGATTCCCTCCAGGTGGGCCCCCCAGCCCAACACACTGGGTCGGTTGTTACCACTATGGCTGCAGGGCTGGTCCAGGACAGACCTTTGTCCAGATTGTGATGAGCCCGCCACCACAACGACCTCTTGACTCTGGATGATAGGGGCATAGTTTGATCTAGGCTCTGCTTCATGCCGTCCCAGTAATGTAGCATGAGACTCTGCAGAGGGCGCTGATGAAGCCTTGCCCAGGCCACTGCTGGGAAACAGGACATCATCAGACCCAGCACCCTCATGACCTCTCTGATCCAGACTACCTGATTGGATTGAAGCTGAGCTACTGCCTGATCCACTTTCTGGATCTTTTCCCTGGGGAGAAACACCCTCATCTCCACTGAAGAGATCTTGTACCCCAAATACAGGACCTCCTGTGTCGGGGTCAGCTGGGACCTGTCCTGGTTGATTAACCCCCCGAGCGAAAGAAGGAAACTCTGCGCCTCCAGCAAGTCTCTCTCTAGCTGTTGGGAAGAGTTGGCAATAAATAGGAGATCATCCAGGTAGGGGATCACCGTTATAGCCTTGACCCTTAAATGGGGCTAGAGCCTCTGCCAGAACCTTTGTAAAGATTCTTTGCGAAGCGAACAGCCCGAAAGGCATCGCCCGGAACTGGAAGTGCACAACCTCTGAGTTTACCCTGACTGCCAACGTACTTTTGAAAGTCCTGATGTATCGGGATGTGCAAGTAAGCATCCCTTAGATCTATTGTGGCCATGTGGCAACCTGGAAACAGGAAGTTGGTTATTGTAAATATCGACTCCATCCTGAATCCTTTGCATCTCACAAACTTGTTCAGGGGGCGGAGATTCAGGATCAACCTGAACTTTCCCGATGGTTTTTTTACAATAAAGACATGGGAATATACTCCCTGGCCACGCTCCCTCTGTGGCACCTGAATAAGTACTCTTTGATCCACTAGATCCCCAATAGTAGTTCCAGAGCTTTTGCTTTTTCTCGGTCTCTGGGTAACTGGGTAATCTGAAAGCTTGAGGGGGGAACCGAATCAAACTCCAATCTGTAACTGTTCTCTATGATGTCTAGTATGAACAGACTTGAGGTTGAAGTGGTCCATTGTGGGAGGAACTCCCCCAGTCTCCCTCCCACTGGGACGCAGGAGTCACTGGGGCTTTGAGGTGGCTTGAGGCCTGTCCAATGTTTCTTGGGGAGGCCATCCCTCTCTTGTTGGGCCTGCTGCCTGTGACCTCAAAAAGCGATTTTCTTTTTCTTTTCCGGAAATGCTTTTTTCCTATCCTGAGTGCGTTCTAGCGCCTCCTGGAGGCCAGGCCCAAACAGGCGGTCACCTGAAAAAGGTAACCAACAAAGCTTAAGCTTTAAGGCAGCGTCGCCTGTCCAGGCTTTTAGCCATACAGCCCTTCTAGCTGCATTTACTAATGCAGCTGACCTAGCCGCCAACTTTACAGATTCCACAGAGGCATCTGCCAAAAAACCGACTGCCTTGAATAGTAACGGAAACTACTTCAAAAGCTGTTGCCTAGAGGTGCCAGCCGGAATGTGGGACTGTAATTGCATTAGCCAACATTCCAGATTTCTGGCCACGCAAGTAGCTGCAAGGGCTGGCTTCAGCCCAATTGACGAGGCATCCCAGGCCCTCTTAAGCAGCACGTCCCCTCTTTTGTCCATGGAATCTCTAAGAGACCCCAGGTCGTCAAAAGCCAAATCTGTCTTTTTAGAGACTTTGGCTAATGGTGCTTGAAGTTTGGGAATTTTGTTCCAGAGATGGGAAGCATCTGTCTCAAAAGGGAACCTCCGCTTGAGGCTGCCTGAAAAGAACGGCCTCTTTTTAGGCTGCTCCCACTCTAGCAGAATCGATTATATCAGAGATTTATGCATGGGGAATACCCTGTTTTTATGTGCACTAGACCCCTGATACATAAGGTCGTGCTTAGAAAGCTGGACCTGCTCCTCACAAATTTCCAATGTGTCATAGATCGCTTTTAGAAGATCTCCCACATCGTCCAGAGACAACTTGTATCTGGACCCCCTGGAGGAATCCTCTTCTCTTTCAGAGTCGAATGGTGTACCCGCTTGAGAGGAGGCTAGTGATCTCGGTACCCTCTCCCTATCCCCCTCATCCTCCTGACTAGGCTCAGATAAGGAAGGCATACTCGCTGCCTTGGGTAAGAATAAGGAGGGACCCTGCATTCGATCCATCATACCCTTGAAGGACTGGAATGTGGATGCAATCTCATCCTTAACAGATGTCAGGATTTTGTGACACTCTGCCACTGAATCATCCTTGACTAAACTGCTGACACACTCGGGGCAAAGTGGCTTTTCCCAACTGGCGCCTAACTTAGTCCCATATACGGCAGATTTCCTCCTAGGTAGCTGTATCTGGGTCCTATCTTGTTTGACCTGAAATTAAAAAAGACAAACAATCCCCCATTAGAATACTGCCCTGACCCACACCACCACTGTGTTTAGGGTAAGCCTAGGAAGTGCCCAGCCCATCACCTGTGGCTCCCCACCCAGAGAGGGCTCTTTTAGGTCTAAAGGACCCTAACCCCCCGTGTAGGCCATGGTCTGCCCTCACCACGCTTACCTGAGAGGTACCGGAGCCTGCTGAACTGGAGTCCTGTACCGTTGTACCCTCCATGGTCCCTGGTGTTCACTCAGTCTTCCTGAGTCTTTATCCACCGCTCCGAACACCTGTACAAATACCCCTGCACCCAAGAGCCTGGACCGTGTCTCGCGGCGCCCCCTGATGACGCGGTTCCGCTGGAAATACGCTCGTCACTTCCTCCTGCTGGAACGCAGAACCCCCACCCCCTCACGCCGCACGCTGAACCTGGAAGACCAGAGAAGGTACCAGCATGGCCAGACGAGCGTCTCCCACCAGCCGAAACACAGGTACCTATTGGGGCATGGGTGGCGGAGTCTGTAGCAGCACCAGGGTCCTGCTCTCCCTGAGTAAAAGGCAGCGGTGGTATATAGCAACCCTGACAGGACAGAGGGGTGCTACAGGCAGAAGACAGTCCACGCCAGGGGCTCTCCCAGGACAGCCCCTGAAATTAGGAGCTCCCCTTAGGTCCCTAACATGCTCCATCCCGTCCGGCAGGAAACACAAAACTGAAGAGGGAGGCTTGGAGGACCACCTTTTAACTAATTGGGTATACGTGTTTCCTGTCCCGGAGGGAGGAGCCCTATGTCTAAGAGGCTGTCCTGGAAGATGAAAGGAGAAAATAATAATAATGTGATTGCATAAGTGTGCACACCCTCTTATAACTGGAGATGTAGCTGTGTTCAGAATGAAGTAATCACATTCCATCTCATGTTAAATAGGAGTCAGTACACGCCTGCCATGATTTAAAGTGCCTCTAATTAACCGCAAATAAAGTTCAGCTGTTCTAGTAGGTCTCTCCTGATATTTTCTTAGTCTCATCCTACAGCAAAAGCCATGGTCCGCAGAAAGCTTCCAAAGCATCAGAGGGATCTCATTGTTAAAAGGTATCAGTCAGGAGAAGGGTACAAAAGAATTTCCAAGGCATTAGATATACCATGGAACACAGCGAAGGCAGTCATCATCAAGTGGAGAAAATATGGCACAACAGTGACATTACCAAGAACTGGGCGTCCCTCTAAAATTGATGAAAAGACAAGAAGAAAACTGGTCAGGGAGGCTGCCAAGAGGCCTACAGCAACATTAAAGAGCTACAGGAAAATCTGGCAAGTATTGGCTGTGTTGTAAATGTGACAACAATCTCCTGTATTCTTCATATGTCTGGTCTATGGAGTAGAGTGGCAAGACGGAAGCCTTTTCTTATGAAGAAAAACATCCAAGCCCAGCTTAATTTTACAGAAACACAACTGAAGTCTCCCAAAAGAATGTGGGAAAATGTGTTATGGTCTGATGAAAACATGGTTGAACTTTTTGGACAGAATTCCAAAAGATATATTTGGAGCAAAAACAACACTGCATATCACCAAAAGAACACCATACCCAGTGAAGCATTGTGGTGGCAGCATCATGCATTGGGGCTATTTTTCTTCAGCTGAAACAGGGGCCTTAGTCAAGGTAGAGGGAATTATGAACAGTTCCAAATACCAGTTAATATTGGCACAAAACCTTCAGGCTTCTGCTAGAAAGCTGAACATGAAGAGGAACTTCATCTTTCAGCATGACCAACAACCCAAAGCAGTCATCTGAATCAACAAAGGAATGGCTTCACCAGAAGATGATTAAAGTTTTGGAATGGCCCAGCAAGAGCCCAGACCTGAATCCGATTGAAAATCTGTGGGATGATCTGAAGAGGGCTGTGCACAGGAGATGCCCTCGCAATCTGACAGATTTGGAGTGTTTTCACAAAGAAGAGTGGGCAAATATTGCCAAGTTAAGATGTGTCATGCTGATAGACTCATAGCCCAAAAGACTGAGTGCTGTAATAAAATTAAAAGGTGCTTCAACAAAGTATTAGTTTATGGGTGTGCACATTTATGCAACCATATTATTTTATTTTTACTTCCCACTACCTAAAAGATTTCCGTTTGTTGTTCAACTGATTTGTACAGTTTATAGGTCACATTAAAAGGTGGAAAAAGTTCTGAAATTATTTATCTTTGTGTCATTTTTTTACATCACAGAAACCTGACATTTTAAAAAGGAGTGTCTAGACTTTTTATATCCACTGTATATGATATTCTAAAATCCAAGACACAGTCATGGTTCCGCCTCCCTCTCTGAGTTATGGAACGCATTAACCTAGTAAAAAATGATACTTCTCCCCAAATTGCTTTATATCTTTTGGCATTCTAGTTTATATATCCCACCACGTATTTATAAATCCATGGAATCGATTCTTAACACATTTATTTGTAGTAGCTCCCATCACAAATGTTCATGGCGAGCTCTGAAATGTCAACCTAGGTGGCACCGCATTGCCAGATCTTACTCTATATTATGTTGCTTCCCAGCTCTCCCATTTCTTTTACTTTAACCAGGCAGACACGACAGGTACTCCACTTTGGTATGCTCCTAAGCCTCTCGTCCAGTTGTTCATCCCCTCCAGATTTTACTCTGTGGCACTCGCGAGTTGTCCCACAAGGGCAATAGGAGTCATGTTATTCCACCATTACAAAATCTGGCAGATGGCTATGACCCTTACTAAGGCACCTACATTTCATGCCCATACGCCTCTTTGGGACAATCTGCATTTACCAGAGTTGTTATCTGTCCCAGACGATGGACTCTGGATTGACAAGGGGGTCATATATCTTTCACATATCATACTTAATGGCTTGGTTAAATAGTTTCAAGAAATAAAGGCTTGGATTTAGAATACTGTACCTCCAACTTCAACATACGCTTAACTCTCAATTCCGTAACTCCATCCCCACCTAGAATCCTTATATTTAGTGAAGATAATTACAGGTCAGGACCCTAAGAAATTAATTTCTCTGTTCTACAACCACCTTATGTTACCTGCTGCTACTGCTCTGGCCTATCAATTGAAATCCTGGTGGGAGCTGGATGTAGGGGAGGTGACGGATGAGGTGACAGATGAGGAATGGGAGGAAGTGCTAGCAACATGTAAATCTGTATCCCCCAAGTTGTCTGACCGTCTCACCCAACTATATATGATACACAGGTCCTATTTAACACCAACCCGCCTTTCTAGCTATCGGCCGGATCACAATCCAGCATGTCCCAGGTGGGGAGACCCCAGGGGCACATTTTACCACCTGCTATGGTCCTGCCCTACTATCCAAGGATACTGGACACAGGTGGTCATATTTCTTCATGACCGCATGGGTTCCCCTCTGACTCTATGCCCTTGCCAATGTATTCAAAACAATATTAGTGCAGCACATAAATAAAACATAATATCCATAATATGTAGAAAAAGAGCTGATCCCTCGTGGCAAGAAGGGGAACAAATTCTTCTGTGTACAGTGACAAAATCCTCCACCCCAGACACACAAATGTGCTTACCAGATAAGATGGACCTTTTGTTACAGGAGGTCATAAGAGCATGTGTCCACTAGGAGGTGGGTAATTGCTCCACGGCCACTATAGATATCCAATACGACCCCGCAGGAGAGCACTCCGGTATATTGGTAAAGATGGTATATCTAAATCTGTATTCATGCCAGCTTCCTTTTACTCCATGTATGTACACCAGCTGGTAAGATATAAGTGGGAGTCGTGCTCATCATAAGTATGTAGTCCTGACAGTTCTACTGCGTCCCACAGGCTCCTCGCATGAGCCGGGTAGCTGGGAAAGGTGCCAATGTATACTGGGTCTCCTTTCCACATCTGAGGAGGGAAAATACTTAAAAATCTTTTTACATGAGTTCCTGGCTAGAATGCAAATAGCCAGGACCTGGATAAGGGAGTTGCCTCTGACTATCCAACAATGGATTAGGGCTATCAATGTCATCCTCCCTTATAATTACAAATATAAAATCTGGAACAGATGGTTAGAAGATGCTTCCACTTATACGACTGAGGAATGAATCCCCAACCAAGAATGAATATGTTCCTTTATGAATGTAGAGTATACTCTTCCTCATGTTTTCCCCTCCCATGTCCCCCCAGCCCCCCAGCGCCCCCCCCCCCCCCGAGGGTATATATGGCTTTGTTGACATGCACTGGGATACTTGGCGTTTCCCCTACTTTTGTTACCCTTTTTTATGCATGTAATGTATCCCGTTACATTCAAATCAGTATTTTTTAGCTAAAATTACCTCCAATGTATTATAGTCTGTATGAATGTATAGTCTGTATAGTCTGTATGAATATGTCAATGTGATAGTCTTATGAGTAGTGCCTGTTGCACTTTGTATTTATATGCTCAATAAAACTTTATTTTTCGATTAAAAAAAAATATTTGTTTTTTTGTAGCAAAAACTCTTCTATGTGGTCTTTTAATAAACCCTTGTATCTTCCAAACTATGGAAATTAAACTAACAGGTCTATAGTTACTTGGTAAAGACTTTTAATTGCAGGCACGTTTGTCTTACACCAATCCAGTGGTACTATTCCAGCCATTAAAGAGTCCCTAAAAATGAGAAACAATGGCTTTCAATGACAGAGCTCAATTAGTTACATAGTTACATAGTAGGTAAGGCTGAAAAAAAGACAATAGTCCATCCAGTTCAACCTGTGTAGGTGTACGTGTGTCAGTGTCTATAACAATTTCCCATATTCCTGTATGTTGTGTTTTTTAAGATATACATCCAAGAATCTTTTAAAAATATCCATACTTCCCGCAGCCACCACCAATTGTGGGAGAGAATTCCACATCCCTATTGCCTGGACAGAGAAGAATCCCCTTTAGGTTAAACCGCTTGTCCTCTAGTCTCAATGTGTGGCCTCATGTCCCCATACACTCCCTGGGACTGAATAGTTTTTTCCTATGCTGGGATCCCCATTGAGGTATTTGTAGATCGCTATCATGTCCCCCCTCAAGTGTCGCATCTCTAGCGAGAATAAATTGAATGTTTGCAGCCGGTCCCCATAATTTAGGTCCTTCAGTCCTTTTATTAATTTTGTTGACCTTGTTTGGACTCTCTCCAGCTCCAGCACATCCCTTTTTGATGACTGGTGACTAGCACTGGACAGAATAGTCCAGATGTGGCCTAACCAGGGTTTTATAAAGTGCCAGAATTATAGTTTTATCCCTGGAGCATATCCCTTTTTTATGCATGCTAATATTCTGCCTGCTTTGGTAGCTGAAGCTTGACATTGCATGCTATTACTCAATCTGTCATCTATTAGGACCCCTAGATCCTTCTCCATCCTTGATTCTCCCAGAGATTTTCCACCTAGTTAATAATTTGCATTTATGTTTTTTGCCCCAAGTGCATTACTTTACATTTCTCCACATTAAACCTCATTTGCCATTTGTCTGCCCACTCCATTATTTTATCCAGGTCATTCTGCAAAGTTTATGTCCTGATGTGAGTTAATTGCTTCTTTTAGGACCCGGACAAGCCTGGAGATCCAGGCCTGATTCAACCTGGGATGAAAAGAGCCTGCCCGTTGTGCCCACCGTACCCACCATATTACGTCAGGAATTAATAAAAGGCAGACAAGGAATGTTCTATTCCTGAAAAGTGATCAGAACAGATACTACACTTGGTCTTAGCCAAAAGGCCAAGAAGTCATGCTGTAAAGTAAAACTAAAAGGCAAAACTTTTTTTCTCCATTTTGGATAGTGTAAGGGAGGATGACAACTCCTGTCAGGTTTTTTTCTGCATCTATGTCCTATTGGGGAGATTTCCCTTCACTTCCTGTTGCATAGCCAAAACAGGAAATCCCTCCAAAGGGAGGGAATGCCTGGTGTTTCTATACCTAGTCTATTGGAAGATTTACCCTCTTGTCCTGTTCTGGTGACAACCCAACCTTGGTTGTTTTCTTTCACTTTTTTTATGGTAGTAAACGAAAGAAATAGAGAAGGTGAATCTCCCTAATGGGGGAACAAATGGCAACAGTTTTGACAGTTTTTCTAATCCTCTCTACACTATCCAAAAAAAAAAGTTTTGCCTTTAGTTATACTTTAATTCTGATTGCTAGCTCTTTGGAAAAATCAGCTGCCTTAAAAAAAAAAAACAAACAAAAAAAAAAAACACATTGTTAGTAAACGGTGTTTACTATGCTTGGGTTTGTGAATGGACAGAAAGCTTTAGAGTGCTTCCTATTCATTCTTCTGTGCAACTGAGGCTGCAGAGAAAGGAACTGAGGAATCTGTGTCCTCATTTCCTTTCTCTGTCTCAAAAGTGAGACATTAGGGGTCTGTTTAGACTCCTGATATTTCACCAGAGCCCCCCGATAGGGCTGTTAAAAAATGTAAAAAGCATAAAGGTGGTCTTGGTCCTCCCAATATTATTCGACTTTACAACCTAGCCAGTCTATTGAGACATGCTTTGCACTGGCTAACATTGTCATCATGGTATTCTAATTTATATATAGAGATAGAACAGGCCTCTCCCTAGAATCTTTCTGCTTTATTACATGTAAAGATGAGAAACTTGTCTCAGAGTCTGAAGACGAATTTACTTTATAAGGATAGTAGCCTGGAGAGAGTCGAGTAAAAAAACAAGGAATGTCTTCCTATGTATCAAAGCCAATTCAGGATAATCATTATTCCCACAGAATAGAGGTTACACAGCTTTCCAAACCTGGAGGCAGAATGGGCTGATTACAGCACGCCAACTCTACTATAGTGACTCTTATTCACTAAAGTCATTTGAAACTGAATTTAATGGAATTTAACATTTCGAGGCAGCATTATCTCTATTACTAACAAATATCTGCTGAAATGATAGGTTCTATGCATTCAAGTCGACCTTTTTGGATAGGTTGATACGTAGAAACGCCTGTCAGGGGCGTTTCTAGGTGGCAAAAAGACCAGGGGCTTCAACCCGAAGTCCAAGGCTGGGAACGGGGGGGGGGGGTGTTTTGGGCTGGGCCGTGATCTACCTGACCTACATACACTGCCCTACCTACACTGATGGTAGTGACCTACCTACACTGACCTACATACACTGATGGTAGTGACCTATCTATACTGACCTACACTGATGGTAGTTGCCTACCTACACTGACCTACATACACTGGCCTACCTACACTGACCTACATACAATGACGGTAGTGACCTACCTACACTGACCTGCCTACACTGATGGTAGTGACCTACCTACACTGACCTACCTACACTTACCTACATACACTGACGGTAGGGACCTACCTACACTGATGGTAGTGACCTACCTACACTGACCTACATACACTGATGGTAGTGACCTACCCACACTGACATTTACATACAGTGACCTACCTGACCCACATACACTGACATTTACAAACACTGTCTGACCTACCTCAGCTGTGGTGTGCGGTGTCACAGCAGCCAGGCAGTCAGTCAGGGGAGGAGGAGGACCGAGGAGGAGAGTGGCCCGCCCGAGCGCAGAGCGAGGATGTGGCGCGGCGGCCACATTGTAAGTCCCGCCTTCTGGAGCCTGCAGCACCTATGATGGACGTCACACGTCCCGCGGTCCCAGCATTGGACCAGGGGGACGTCCATCATAGGCCTTGCAGGCTCCAGAAGGCGGGACCTGCTATGGCACTCGGCCAAACTCGGTGGCGCTCGCCGCTTGGGCCTTTCAATTGTGAGCTGCATGCCTGAGGCTCAGGGCTTTTCAGTTGCACATTCGGGGCTTCAGCCACGTCTAGCCACCCCCTCCCGATGCCCCTGGTAGCTGTGTTGGGTTTTTCAAAATCAGTGGAAAATACAAGCTTAAAAAAATTGGCGTGTTGTTTTCTTCCATAAAAGTCTGCTAGAAAATCTATGGCATGGATATAAAAAGGTTCAGAAAATCATTATAAATGAGAGCTTGAGAGAACCCCAATTTATTATTATGCATAGAACATACCTCCCCATTTACATTAAATCCCTCACTGCTGTATGCAGGGATTTGGCCTAAATGTAAATCATATAGACACATGTTGGCACATTCATTGTGGCATTGTCCAAAATGTCATCCTTTTGGGAGCAGGTGTTGTGATTTATACATTTGGTTACAGGTATTACTATTCACAAAGACCCTTTGAAGTATCTGCTTTTCTGTGACCAATTTGAGGCAATGAGCATTATAAATAGGTAGATACCTAATCTGCAATGGATTTATATATGTTTATTAACATCCCAGAGAGCTATTGTGGATTACTAGTGCCTCTCCGATGGTGGCAGAATTAATAACAGATATGAAAAAACTGCTATATATTGAAAAACTAAGTGTGGACCTCTTAAATCATACCCAAGTAAAAAATGTCTTAAGATGTGGAAACAATTTACAGATTATACTCTACATTTGGTGGAGATGCAAAAAATGTATGTTCACATTTAAATATACTTAATGGTGTATCAAAGCCGATATTACTTTGGGTAATCCTAAACTTAAATCATAGTAAAAATATAGTTATTTATTTTTCATTCATCTTTTTATTTATTTAAGATATATGGTTATGGGTATTAATAAGGGGTGCCATCTGAGGTGGATAACGATTATTTGTTACATTTGTTAGCATATGTTTTGTTTAAATTATAATATTTGATACTTGTAATATCCTTAATGTATGCTAATCATTACACAGTATATATTTTCGGAAAGCAGAGACCCTAGAGAATAAAATAGTGTTAGTTCCAATGTTATATGTCACGATACTTGTGAAATAGTATATCAAGCACAAATGTTCAGTACAAAATACGCTAAGTTAATTTAATGGAACACAACCAAAAATTTTCTACATGCGAGGCTTTAAAAGCCCCTACAGGTCATCTGTTTACAGTTACCCATGAATAAAGGCCCTAAAATGGTCCCTCTCATTCCAGCGTGCGTACAATATGTAATATGTAGTGCAATTTACAGCTTCATAAGTAGGCATTCCGGGCATATGTTTACAATTGTATGTATGTAGGGGTAGGCCAGGCTCAAAAAAAATTGTTTTTGTTGGAGGGTGCAACTTATGTGCATGGGTGTAACATTTTTCCACTAAAACTTGATTTATATAACATAGGGGACCATTGTGATGCTATTTTGTTGTGACAGGTCCTCTTTATTGAGATATCAGGGTCTCACCTGCCCTTTATTGAAGCTAATGAAGCACAGACGTGGAACCCAGAAGTGATGTAATGTATGTTGCTTCAGGGTTCCTATTAGCTAGAGAAGATCAGCGAATAGACACGGATCTCTGGTCTCTCTCCCCTTTACCGGGTGGCACTTGCGGTGGTGGGGGGCAAAGGTACCAGGGGTTGTCAAATAAATAATTAAATTGTTATAAATATAATCAAATACATTTTTAAAAGCAAGTAACGTATGTTTATGGTCAGGCTATTTTTCCACTGTAATGGAGATTGAGGACCCAGTTAGCAATCTATTACACATACTGTACAGTACAAGATTGTAACGAGCCCCTGCTCGCTCGGTTTCACTCTCCCGACACTCCTCTGCTGCTATAGAATCAGATTGCAGATCGCAACATCTGATTGTTCGGTCATCTGATGCTCCGGGACTAGAACTACAGCTATGTGCCATTCTAATCCAGTTGTGTGGCTCAGAACAAACGCCAGGCAGGCTGTATGTAAGTTCAACCAGGAATCTCTTTTATTGTAAAATACAGGCTCTTTTATACAATAAAAGAGGAGGTGCGTACCTCCAGCTCATATTACTCTGAACATACACCTGTGACCAGAAACCTAATTAACATGGGCTAATTAACTAATGACAGCCTAGATTACTCAGACATGACCTTTAGGCCAGACTGGCCCTCTTGTAGCTTACAAAACCCAATCAACATTATCACAATAGCAGAGTTAATTAACACAAACAACAATGGGGATCTAATGACTCTTAGATCCCATACTAGAGACTTATTTACAATACACATTCTAGCAGGCAACAGACAGACAGGTGGCTGAAATTGACATCAGCACCTCCTAACAGTATTTGTCCCAGCATTATGAATCAGCCACTATTTCTAATATGGCAAATCCAGGGTCCCCAGAGTCTGTGTGTCCTGGGGGACCAGGACCCGAATCCACAGTAATACCACCTCAAGGGTCCCCAGGCATACAGCTCAAAAAGAGCACCGTTTCTCCAAATGCCAGGGCCCACGATCGATCGGCAAGAGGCTAGCATTCAGTCCCCTCCAAAAGTCTCTCTCCCGGCTAGGTCTGTCACAAAGATATTATATATTTCAAGTGTATATTTAAATGCTCCCTGGAGTATAGCTTTAATATGTTTTTGGCTGTGTTTAGGCATAAGTATTCCCCCCCTCATATTTACCTGAGCCCTCATTTTATCCAGAGCTGTGCCTGTCTGCTGCTCTTCTCTCCAGTAAACTTCCTGGTCTGTCAGGCATTGCTGAGGCATTGGCTGCCACTGCTGTCAAAGTCAATGAGAGTGGGGGGCAGGACCGAGTCCCTCTGTCTGTGTCAATAGAAGCAGACAGTGAGGCTCATGATTGAGCCCGCTTGAGTACCCCATTCGAAGCGGCTTTGTATGGTGGCACTCACCAGAGAGGAAAAGCCAGCAGTGCTGGTGTGGGACCTGGGAAGGGTAGGTTTGGGGCTGCTCTGTGCAATTTAATTGCACAGACAAGGTAAGTATAATTCTTAATCACTTTAAAGTAAAACTATAGGCAAAACTTTTTCTAAAAATTTTGGATAGAGTAAGGGAAGGGTATAAGCCCTGTCAGGATTTTTTTTTTTTGGCCATCTGTGTCCCATTAGGGAGTTTTACCTTCACTACCTTTCCCATAGCTGAAACATTAGGAGAGGGGAATTCCCTGAAAATTAAAGGAATTCCATGGGCCCCCCCTCAGGTCACCAGAACTAGTCGCCCCATTGGAAGATTTCCCCTCTATTACTGTTCCAGGGACAACCTGAAATGTGTTATTTTCTCACTTCCAATGATAATGGTAAACAGGACAAAAAGAGAGGGTGCCTCTCCCTAATGAGGCACTGACAGCAATAAAAGCCTGACAGTTTTTAAACCCCCTCTCCCCACTCTGTCCAAGACTTAAAAAAATAAGTTTTGCCTTTAGTTATACTTTAAGCTTGGGGATGTAAATTAAATTGGGATGTAAACTCTACTGTCTGTGTGTGTGTGTACAGGATGCCATGGATGGGTCCTGAGCAGCAGGTATATTTTCACATAATTTGAGAGGTGGACCCTTTAAAGGGGACAGTTTGAAGACATTGTTGAGTACTCAGGGGTCATCACCAATGAAGGATGGGGGTTCTGGGGTAGTCTGGTTGGAGAGGAGAGCACTGGCTGGCAGTTCTCACAGGATTAGTAAGTCCTCATTTGGGACCTGGAGTTATATAGATAGATAGATAGAGATTATATATTATATATATATACACACACAGTATCTCACAAAAGTGAGTACACCCCTCACATTTTTGTAAATATTTTGTAAATTATTAAATATAGTTTCAGGTGTGAAAGGGGAGCAGGTGTGTTAAACTTGGTGTTATCACTCTCCCTCTCTCATACTGGTCACTGGAAGTTCAACATGGCACCTCATGGCAAAGAACTCTGAGGATCTGAAAAAAAATTAAAGTTACGCTTACCGGTAACGTCTTTTCCAGTAGTCTTTCAGGACAGCCACATTGAGAGACCTTGGCTCCTCCTCTTCCTGGGAAACACTGCGCCAGCCCCCATAAATTTTCACCTCCCCCTGCCAGCCTCAGTTTTTTCTAGAGCACCTCCGGTTAACTGGGGAGACAAAAGAACACATTAATAACATACTATCACATATTACTATTGTGCCATTTTTTAGGTCTTCCTCAAGACCCCCCAAAACCTCGGGTGGGTACTAGGGCTGTCCTGAAAGACTACTGGAAAAGACGTTACCGGTAAGCGTAACTTTAATTTTCCCTTCCCGTCTTTCAGGACAGCCACATTGAGAGGATAGACGAGCACTTACCACTTAGGGTGGGACAACAGCTTGCAATACCTTTCGCCCGAAGGATTGCTCACTTGCTGACACCAGATCCACTCTGTAGTGTTTCACAAATGTAGTGAAACTAGACCATACGGCTGCTTTGCAAATCTGCTCTGGCATTGCTCCAGCTCTTTCCGCCTCTGAAGCCGCCATAGCTCTGGTAGAGTGTGCTTTAATTCCCATGGGGGCTTCTCTACCCGCTAGCCTGTAGGCCTGACTAATAGCTATTCTGAGCCACCTGGCAATGGTGCGTCTAGACGCTTTCTGTCCCTTTCTTGCTCCGCAAAAAGAAATAAAGAGAGAGTCTGACTTTTTAAAATTCCTTGTCAGCTCCAAATAACGTAGGATACATCTCCTGACGTCTAAAGTGTGAAACCTAAATTCCCTTTCACTTGAGGGATTAGGACAAAAAGGCTTCTATGGTATTTTGAAGCCACCTTCGGTAGAAAAGCCGGGTCAGTCTTAAAAACGACTCTATCCGGAAATACAACACAAAAGGGGGGTCTAATTGAAAGAGCCTCTATTTCACTGACCCTCCCGGCTGTGGTTACAGACACCAAAAAAACAGCTTTATATGTTAGGTTCTTTAGAGTACACTCCTCTAAAGGTTCGAACGGGGGTTCAGTCAGAACCTGCAAGACCAGGGAAAGATCCCACTTAGGGAAGGAAGGACCCTGCACTGGTCTTTGTCTTGCCAGGGCTCTGAAAAACCTGACCACCCAGGTGTTGGTGGCCAGGGATTTCTCAAGATATGTGCTAAGTGCTGAAACCTGGCTCTTAAGGGTACTGATGGCTAACCCCTTAACAGCCCCGCACTGCAGAAACTCCAGGACTGCTATAGGGCTCTGCACCTTAAAGGAGTTTTCTAGGCACCAAGCCTTAAAACGCCCCCAAACCTTTTGGTAGATTTGGCGCGTCTCCTCCTTTTTACTATCGAGGAGGGTGGCTACCAGTTGATCTGAAAAGCCCTTGCTTCTTAGAATCTCTTCTTCAGAAGCCAAGCAGCTAAGTTCCAGCGGGCTACCTGGAGGCAGAGAACTGGGCCCTGCGACAGGAGATCCTTCCTGGACGGAAGGAGCCAGGGCGGTTCCGCCGCATACTGACCGAGAATCGAGAACCAAGCTCTCTTGGGCCAGTACGGAGCCACTAAAATTAGTGTGGTGTTTTCTACCTGGAATTTTCTTAGAACTGTTGGCAGAAGCACCGGGGGTGGGAAGGCGTAGCAAACTCTGAAGTGCCAACTTTGTGTCAGAGCGTCTACTCCTAACGCGTTCTCCCATCTGCTGAGAGAAAAGAAGTATGGGGACTTCGTATTGCTCCCTGAGGCAAATAGGTCTACCTCTGGGAGGCCCCATCTCCTGACTATGAGGTCGAACACCTCCTGATTGAGTACCCAGTCCGCCTCTCTCAGCTGTGTTCGGCTGAGAAAATTGGCCACTACATTCTCCTTCCCCTTTAAGTACACTGCTGAAAGGGAGAGAGCATTGGCCTCATTGGCCTCTGCCCAGCCAAGAATCTCTGTGGCTAGGCTTAACAGCACCCTGCTTCTCGTGCCACCTTGCTTGTTTATATACCTGGATATGTTGTCCCAGTAGGTCTTCCCTGAAAGCTGTGAGTGCCAGTCCTACTGCTTTTAGTTCTTTCCAGTTGGAGGACCTTTTGAGCTCCTCCTCCTTCCATGTCCCTTGCGCCAACTGAGATCCCAGCCTCTGCCACTTGCGTCCATAGTAATCACTCTGGAGACTGGAATGATCCACAGGCGCCCCTGAGACAGATTTATCTGCTTCCTCCACCACCAAAGGGACCTTTTGACCCGAGGAGGGATAGAAAGCAGCGTGTCTAAAGACTCCTGGCTGTGGTCCCACACCTTTAGAATCAGTGCCTGCAGGGGACGGAAGTGAAGGCCTGCCCACTGGACTGCCGGGATGGCAGAAGTCAGCAGGCCGAGGGTTGACATAGCCACCCGTATTGTTACCTGCTGACTGCTCTGAAGGCATGCTACTGCTTGACCTAACTTCAGAATTTTTTCTGGTGGGAGAAAAACTCTTAGCCGAGTAGAATCCAGCAGGTATCCCAGATAGGAAATCTGTTGAGCTGGAATAAGGCTGGACTTTTCCAGATTTAGCAGCCATCCTAGCTCTTTCAGGGTTGTCTTTGTGAGTTCCAAATCCCTGATTAGTTGTTCTGAGGATGGTGCGAAGAGAAGAAGATCGTCTGGCAATAATTTATACCCCCCTGATTCGCAAAAAAGCCATGGCCTCCGCCATGACTTTCGTAAATACTCGGGGTGACGAGGATAGGCCAAATGGCAGCGCCTGAAACTGCAGGTGAATAGTTTCGTCTTCTACCTTTACTGCCAGGCGAAGGAATTTTTGAAAGGCCTCCGCAATGGGGATGTGGAGGTAAGCATCCTTCAAATCTAGCGACACCATGTAACAGTCCTGGGGAAGTAAAGCCCTGACAGTGAATATTGATTCCATCTGGAATCTTTTGTAAACAATCACTTTGTTCAGAGGTTTCAGGTTTAGAATTAACCTGTAACTCCCCGAAGGCTTTCTCACCACGAAAACGTGTGAATGAAAGCCTGTCCCTTCTTCTTCCTTTGGAACTCTGCACACCACATTTTGATGTTCTAGTTCCTTTAATGCCCCTAGGAGGGCCTCTGCTTTTGCCAAACACTTGGGGAGAAGTGTTATCAAGCTTCGACGTGGAGGGGGCTTTGTAAATTCCAGACAATACCCCCTTCGTATGATCCCCAGTATAAATTGATTGGGGGAGATTACTTCCCATTGTGAAAGAAAGGCTCCCAATCTTCCCCCCACTGTGACCCCTGAGTCACTGGGTCTTATTGGGCTGTTCAGGAGGGTGAAAAATCGCACCTCCTTTGCCCTTACCCCTTTGGCTCCAAGTCTTTTTCCCCTGTGACTTGGGAGGCCTTCTCTTTTGTGGACGAAACCCCTTCCTGGGTTGATTTGGGGATTTTCGTTTAACTGGGAATGCTTTCTTTTTATCGGCGGTACGGTCTAATACTGTCTCTAGACCTGGGCCGAAGAGCAGATCACCGGTCAGCGTAATGCCACACAGCTTGACCTTTGATGCATTGTCGCCTGGCCAAGTTTTGAGCCAGAGAGGTCTTCTGGCTGAGTTGGCAAGTGCCGCAGTCCTGGCTGACATGCGCACTGACTCGGCCGAAGCATCCGCTATGTATGCTACGCCTCTCAGTATAGTTGGAAAGGACGCTAAAATAGTCTCCTTAGCCGTACCTGCCTCAATATGAGCCTGGATTTCCGTAAGCCAGTGCTCGAGGTTTCGGGCCACCACCGTGACTGCCACCTCTTTTTTCAGATTACCTAGAGTTGATTCCCAGGTCTTTTTTAACAGGGAATCTATTCTCTTGTCCATGGTATCTGTCAGAGCTCCCAGATCCTCGAAGGCCAGATCTGTGTGTCTGGACACCTGCGAGAATGCTGCGTCCAATCTGGGGGTTTTGTTCCAGATTGAGGCAGGATCGTCCGAAAAAGGGAATCTTCTTTTTAGGGCCCCAGAAAAGAAGGGTTTTCGTTCGGGATCCTGCCATTCTTTCTTGACCGTTTCTATTAGGACCTCATGAACAGGAAATACCTTTCTTTTCTGTTCTTTCAAGCCCCTATACATTTGGTCATGGAGAGATAGGGTCTTTTTATCCTCCTGGATACCCAGGGTAGTGTGGATAGCCCCTAAGAGGTCCTCTACCTCATCAAGGGACAACTTGTACCTTGAGGGCTTCCTGCACTCCCCCTCCCTACTCTCCTCCTCCGAGTCGTCCTGAGACCCGGAGGCAGCACTGTCAGGTTCCTCCCATGCTTCCTCTCTGGAAGTGCCTGCCACTTCAGCTGAGGTGGCAGTCCCTGGTTGGGAAGATGCAGAGTCCTGTGCTAAACATGGGATTGTATTCTGCGATGTAGGTGAGGGTTTAAGGGGAACCTGTAACCCTTCAAACAGGGTCTTAAATGATTGGAAGGTTGAAGATAATTCCTTAACTGATGCTGCTAACCCTGACTCCTGTTCAGAAGTTCTTTCGTCACCAAGAGCATCTATACAGTTTTTACATAAGACCTTTTTCCAAGCCTCCCCCAGGGTGTCCCTACAGGAAGCACACTTTCTCGTAGAGCTATGTGGGGGCTTTTTCTCAGAAGATTTCTGAAAAACATAGAAAAAACCAAACACCAATCAATATCCCCACACAGCCTGACACAGCAATACAATCCTGAGGAGATTCAAGTCCCTCCTTTAAAACTGAGGGACCTGGTCTCTCCCCCCCCCTCTGCCCACCTAGAGGGGTTCCTTCCCCTCCCCCCCATACAGGAACCCTAAGGGGGGAGGGAAAGCCTAGGTAGAGGGGGAACCCTTCCCCAGGGTACCCTTACCTTAGGCTGGCTGGAGCTGGCATCGCTGAGCGCCGTCTGAGCATCTGCTTCCGACATGCTGGTGGGCGGCCTGTGGAGTCTTCACACTGCCTGTGCAGTGAACAAACTCCTCTCCAGCCTGTGCCCGGCCCTCTATCAGCGCCGCACGACCCGGAACCGGAAGCCGCGGGTCAAAGGACACACTTCCGCCCCCCCCCCCCCCCCCGCCGGAAATGACGTCACCCGCCGTCCGGCCCGCTCGGCTCCACTGCGGCCTGTACCCTGTACAGGGGTGACACAGATGTATCCTGCAAACAGCCCTGTGGCTGTGAAAGAGGGCCCCCCCAGACTTCCACCAGCGCTCGGTGAAGTGGAGGAGGCGGACGAGATGTGGCCGGTATGTAGCCTCTCTCTTCGTCCAGATGTAAAGAGTGCCCACCTTGTCCTCTGTGATGACCTTAAAGTGAATAACTTACCACCAAGTTCACTATATGAAACACATGTATTTATACATGTTGATCATATCCCCTCCTTAACCCCCTCTTCTCCAGAGAGAATAAATTCAGTTCCTCTAATCTTTCCTTATGTTTCCAGAGCTTCAATAATCAATCTCTTCTTTGGTCTTTTCCTCATAATCCTTGCTCCTGGTTTTCATTATCACAGTCCTATACTCTTCCTTAAGTTCACCATCTTTTTGACTTGCACTAGTTTGTTTACGCGTTCAGTAAGCCCCATTTCTTCCTATTACCACAACTTTACCAACATACATTATGCACTGTACTGTTTTTCAGTATGATGTCTTTATAGGAATATTTCTTATCTTCCGCATTACATTACATTGTTATGCATGGGGCTGCAGCCAAAAGCACCTACAATGGACATGTGAACATCAGAACCAGACAACAGAGCAATGGTAGAAGGTGATAATTGTGTAAATTGTCACGCTAAAATATGATAATGTACAAGGTGACTCAATTAGAATGAAATAAAACATTAAATATAGAACAAACACATGTGCATATAAAAGTGAAAAAAAGACCAGATTAGGTCTTACAAAAACACCGCAGTGACACTTTGCAGAAAGGGAGTCTTCAATCCACTTTGACAATCACCATGTGAGCCTTCACCAGCCAACCACAAGCAATGGACTTTTACCAGAACATGAGGACCCCACTACAGAGTCAAAGCATAAATAGGACAATCCCATCAAGCAGAAATCCGATTCATATTGCTTGGCTGGAGCTCGGCAGTATATTTTGTGAATCCAATCAATAGTAACATCAATGGCGACCATAAATGCACGAAATTCCACATAAAATCAAAATGGAAGAATCCACATAGTGTAAAACTGTCTAAAAGGTTTTATTGCACTTCAAAGTATGAATACTACTCACATGAATAAAAACAGTTTGTGCTTTGTATGCATAACAGTCCCAAGATGCATGATAGAGGTACCAAACAATGCTTCACAAAAATTACCGGTCCAAGTACGTGTGGCAATGTCACGTGCGTTAGCTCGGCCCAACGTGTTTTGTCATATGTGACATCATCGGGGGCATGGTAGAAGGTGGCCTAGTCTGATAAAGCTTGTTTTCTTTTATATCATGTAGATGGCTGGGTGCATGTGTGTCGCTTACCTGGGGAAGAGAGGGTGCTAGGATGCACGATGGGAAAAAGGCAAGCCAGCAGAGGCAGTTTTGGGCAATGCTCTGCTGGGAAACTTTGGGTCCTGCCATCCACATGGATGTTACTTGACATGTACCAACAACCTAAACATTGTTGGTGACCAAGTACACCCCATTCATGAAATGGTATTCAATGATGGCAGTGGCCTCTTTCAGCAGGATAATGCGCCCTGTGAACCAACTCTGGAATAAAGGTGCTGCTCTAGGCTCCAACAGGTTCTCTTCTGATGAACCACTGGGAGTTTAGGTGAGGATGGCGCTCATCCCAGCTCCGTGAATACCAAATTGGAAAAAAAGAGTCCTTAGCCATACATCGCTACAAAGACCTATGTGTGAAAAGTGAAAAAAGCCGCAACCCGGGCTCCATCTAGGGCACCCCGAACACGTTTGCCCCACCAACAGGACTTAGCCAGGGGGATCCCCTGACTAAGCCCCTTGGGCGGGGCGAAATACGTCGGGGGTGGCCTGGTTGGAGCCTGGGCTGAGGCTGTTTTCACATTTCAAACATAAATTTTTGTAGTGATGTGTGGCTAAGGACTCTTCTTTTTTTCAAATTAGAATAATGCACCTTGCCACACGGTTAAGAATGGTGTGAGGAACACAACAATGAGTTTGAAGTGTTGACTAGGCCTCCAGATCTCAATCAAATCGAGCATCTGTGGGATGTGCTGAAAAACAAGTCTGATCCATGGAGGCCCCAACTTGCAACTTACAGGACTTAAAGGATCTGCTACGGACAGCTTTGTGCCAGATACCACAGCATCCCTTCAGTGGTCTAGTGGCATCAAAACCTCAACAGGTAGGGGGCTGTTTTGGCAGCAAAAGGGGGGCCTACTCAATATTAGGTGGGTGGTTATAAAGTTATGGCTGATCGGTGTATGTTTTGCATCTTTTGTAGTATCTGCCTAGAGTTGAGCTTTAATCACATAAAATGAATATATTTATATATCGAACCAATCGGTCGTTAGAATGTGATTTCTATTCATGCTTTGGTAAAATGCAAAACTAAAGATCTTTGCACTAAAGTGAATCACACAATATCATACCAATTGTATGTCGGCTTTGCTTTCCTAACTAGAAATAAAAATCTTTAAATATGTAAATTGTATTTATGATGAACAGTGGCTAGGCACTTTCCACCACTAACAAAGCTGGGCCATTCTGTCCTAATTGAGAGAGAGGAGTCTCATTCAAATTCCATGGGTGTGACAGACTGGAAAATTGTACAAAGTGATTTAGGAATGTTTGTACTACAAAACTACCAAACTGGAAGTAAATTCTAAATGAAGAGTTACCCACTGTTAAATGCATAATTATGTTCATAAAATGACCATCCACTGGTCAAAAAAAAAATGATTTTGTGAATTAGGGCCTGATAGGAAATAAAGGAATCTCAGATGGGTACATTTAGCATGATGTCTGGCAGTATAGAAAATATTAGCTAGTTTCCACAGATTTTATTTATTCATTTATTACACGCATTTATATGGTGCCTACAGTTTATGCAACACTTTATATACTGATCATTTATATCAGTCCCTGCCCAAAGGAGCTTACAATCTATAAGTGCAAGTCACTAAGCCACCTTGCTGCCCTAATTTTTATGTACATACATTGACATGTCAGCAGCTGCAGTATGCATGATCAGGTCATCAAACAATCTAGTTATGCATAAAATAGGGTGGCACATTGCTTAGACGTATACTTGGCCTTGTCACAGGAAAACATTAGCAACCCCAGAGACTGCTAGCTTGGGCGCTTGATTTGTGCTGCTGCTCTCTGATGCCAGTAGGCATTATTAGGCTTCTTTTACACTAGTGTTTACCATCTCTGTAAAAAGTGATCAGAAGAGTATAAAAGGAGGGTTGCAGACAATCAGGAGGCAATGTTGACACCTCCTGTTACCTTTTATTTCCCTTTTTTTCTTTTATTCTGAGCAGCAATTTTGCGCTGAGAGTCGAGAAGCATTTTGCTCATGGTTACAATGCGACTACATTCCCTTATATGCTAAATTTGGACAGGTGGTACCAACCTTCAAACTCGGCATGTGACATCATTATCACACCGAACTGCAATGCAAAGCATCATGGCAACGGCAAAGTGTACTTATCTGAGCGGCATGATGTCCACTTGTAGGTGGGCGGTAAAAATGAGGATTAACTGCCTGTATTTACTGCCCTCTGGCTGCCTGTGGCAAGCACAGGGCGATGTGATCTTGGGGTGCACTGAGAGATGAAATACAACTGGTCCCAGCTCTGTGCTGGTCTAGGAACATGCACCCTTATGCTGCGTACACACGATCGGACTTTCCGCCAACAAAACCGTGGATTTTTTTTTTCCTAAGGATGTTGGCTCAAACTTGTCTTGCATACACACGGTCACACAAATGTTGGCTCAAAATTCAGAACGTGAGAACGCGGTGATGTACAAGACGTACGATGAGCTGAGAAAAAGGAAGTTCAATAGCCAGTGCGGCTCCTTCTGCTTGATTCTAAGCATGCCTGAACTTTTGTGCACTGAACTTGTGTACAGAAGATCGAACTTTGCGACAACAAAGTGAAGTTGGCTGAAAATTTGAGAACCTGCTCTCAAACATTTGTGGGCGGAAATTTCAACAGCAAATGTTCGATGAAGCATACACACGGTCGGACTTTCCGACAATAAGCTCACAACGAACATTTCCAGTCGGAAAGTCCAACTGTGTGTACGTGGCTTTACAGCTTTTTGTGTTCTAAACCGGTTGTATAGAGCCGCTCTGTGCAGCATTCCAGCATTTCGGGGTAGCCAGAGGTCACAAAGCTCTGTGCTGGCCATGTGGATTTACAGCACCTGGACTCAGGGCCGGGCAAGAGGGGAAGCTGCCATGGGTGCTGTGGTATTAGGTGAGGTAGGGGAGCCCTGCATGGAGAGTTCATACCTACAAGCTTACAGGAGTAGTGACAGCAGCTTCAGAGTAACAAACATATGTGCTGGAGATGAGAGTATTTGTGCTAGGAGGAGGTTTGGGAGGGATACTGTATGTGCTGGGAGGGGGGATAGGATCTGTACTGGGGGCTGCAGTGATTTATGATTCATTTTAGGAGGCAAAGTTTGGGGGATGGGGATAGATGATTTGTACTAGAAGGGGGGATTTGCATTAGGAAGGAGAATTGGGGGGAGGGGGGGTTTGTGCTAGGAGGGGGAATTTTTTGGGAGTATGATTTGAGCTAGGAGGGGGGATGGTGAAGGCAAAGAACCCGGTATTGGTTGAGGATTTTCAGTTTGTTGCAGGCTGGTTAGTAAGTTGAGCTGGAAAGTTTTCTTTGTTGTTGTTTGACATGCGTCGCCCCTCCATGTGCTCCTTGCAGTTACCATTTGAACCGTTGGTTATTTGGTGAGGGGGCCCCGCCCTCGCTCCTACCCCAAAGGACCCCACTCCCATAAAATTTAAGGCCGAGCCAGAGGCCGTGTTCCAAAACCAGCCTACTCATGACTCTGGGAGGGAACTCCTGCTGCCATGGAGTCAATCAGAAAAGGAAAATTACAGTAAGTATTTGATAGTCAATTTTCTATTTTCCTGATGGACTTCCATCGCAGCATACCTTTGGGAACTAACAAGCCCAAAAAACAAGGGTGGGATGTCGGAAAAAAACAGATTTTTAAAACAGCTTACCTGTAAAATCCTTTTCTTGGAATACATCACCATAATAATGACTATGTGGGTTATACATCAAAACTGTGGATGATCAGGATAAATATTACCGCCCACACCTGTCCTTCCACCACTGCGCCCTGAAAAATCAACCTCTTATGAGCTGCCACTTAAAACAAAAATATATAATGTAAACTGAAACCACCCTATAGATGAATAGTGGCGCTATACACCTAATAGTGAACAATGAAATGACCTATCAATTCACTCTATATCTCATGAGCGAGTAAAACTGATCCTAGAAGGATCCTACACATCCATAAATATATATACAAATGATTAACACATACATATATATATATATATATATATATATATATATATATATATATATATATATATATATATATATATATATATATATATATATATATATATATATATATATATATATATATGGATAGTGCACTCCACCATTCCTGTAAATTAAATGTGTGTGGAATCAATCCACTAGTGCGATATAACACAACACTTAGGAGACTGAGTGAACTTAAATGCTGAATGCATGCAATAAAAATAAATATAAATCAGAGTGAAAATTATTACATGATGCACTTAGTGACAATTCCATTAAAAAACATAGTGAACAAATAAAAAATAAAAAAAATAATAAAGATGATAATGTTCAAACGAAAAGCCAGAAGTCCAATGATAGTGAATAGTCCACATATGATCTCCTGGGCCACCCTGGAGCCACTAAGATCACCGGCTTTCATTCCTCCTGTATTTTGCGTAGTAAGTGCGACAGAATTTGGATCGGAAGGGAAGGCATATATCCGAGAATACTGATCCCAAGGAACTACTAATGCGTCTATTCCGACAGCAAGCGCATCCTTGGTCCTGGATACAAACCTGTCCAGCTTGGCATTGAATCTGGATGCCAGCAGATCCACATCTGGGGTCCCCCAGTATTGGCAGATCTGTAGAAAAACCTCAGGATGCAGGGACCATTCCCCTGGTAACAGTTTCTGGCGACTTAGGAAATCCACCTGCCAATTGTCCACCCCCGGAATAAAAGCACTGCCAACAGAAACATCACATGTTTTTCTGCCCAAGTCAATATATGATCTACTTCTCTTTGGGTTGCCCGACTCCTGGTACCTCCCTCGTGGTTGATACATGCCACTACCGTGGAGTTGTCGGACTAGACTTTGACAGGAAGACCCCGCAATCTGGATGTCCAGAATCGCAGAGCCAGACGAGCTGCCCGAATCTCCAATAGATTGATGGGCAGGGTCCTTTCTGACTGGGACCATACTCCCTGAACAGACGCCTCCTCTAGGACTGCTCCCCAACTGAGAAGACTGGCGTCCGTGGTCATGACCTTCCAGGCTACCGTTGGGAAAGATTTCCCTCTTTTCAAGTTGCTGGTTCTTAACCACCAAGAGAGGTTCCATAGAACCTGTGGAGAGAGAACCATAGGCTGATCCAGGGTTTGAGCTGACTTGTCCCAGGCTTTTAGAATACTGTTCTGGAACACTCTGGAGTGGAACTGTGCATACGGTACTGCGCTGAAGGATGACACCATCTTGCCTAGTAACCTCATGCACAGCCGAATAGAAGGTGTTAGTTCTTTTTTCACCTTCTGTGCAAGTTCCACTATGGAGGCAACTTTTAAGGGAGGAAGAAACACCTTTTCTTGGGCAGTGTCCAAGACCAGACCCAGATACACCAAGGCTTGGGTCGGACAAAGAGCTGACTTGTCCATATTTAGCATTCAACCTAGGCGTTGTAAAACCCATACTATTCTTGAAACATTTTGAACCAGTATGGGGCGAGAGCATTCCCTTAGAAGATCGTCCAAATATCCTACTACGGAGACTTTCTGAGACCTTAGGGATGCCAACACCGGGGCCAGAATCTTTGTGAAAACCCTGGGGGCCGTGGCCAGACTGAAAGGTAGTGCCACAAATTGGAAATGACTGCCCTCTACAGCGAAGCGTAAGAACCTTTGATGTGGACCGAAGATCGGCACATGAATGTACGCGTCCTTGATATCTATGGACACTAAATAGTCTTCCTTTCTCAGGGATTTTATTATTGAACAAACCGACTCCATGCGGAAGGATCGGACGTCTACAAAGAAGTTGAGAGCCTTGAGGTCCAAAATGGGCCTTACTTCCCCATTTGGTTTCGGCACAATAAATAGGTTTGAGTAAAACCCCTTGAATCTTTTCTCGTGCAGAACCTTTACAATTACCCCCTGCATCAGCAGATGGTGTAAAGCTAGGAATAGGCATCTTCTTTACTCTGGATCCGACGGAACCCTTGAGTACAGAAACCGATTCGGGGGGATCTCCAGGAATTCTATTCTGTAAGCGTATTTTACAGTGGAAATGACCCATCTGTCTTGAACCAGTTCTTCCCAGGACTCCCCAAACAGCCGAAGCCTGCCCCCCACCCGTGAGAGCGGGGGCGCCCCTTCACAAGGTAGACTTGGAGTTGGGCTTGGGTGTCTTTTGGGTCCAGGGTTTCTTCTGACCCTGGGGTTTTTTTAAACCCAGACGGCTGAGGCCATCGATACCACTTAGGGGAAGAAGCACCAGGCCCTGGAGCATTAGGAATTTTATAAGAGGGTTGCTTCCCTGTCTTTTTAACAGGGAGCAGGGCACTCTTTCCTCCAGAGATCTTTTGGATATATTTATCCAGATCCTCGCCAAACAAGATTCCTCCTGGCAAGGTATGTTCCAACCTTTTAAAGCGATCCTTTAGGGATTGGCAAATCCCAATAGCTGCAACTGCTGGCTGAACTGCTGCACCTGCCACCGAAAAGGAGGCCTTTAATAAGGACTCTAGCTTTTTATCAGCCGGATCCCTGTATACCTGGGCATTATCCACTGAACAGGTTAAACTTTTGTTTACAGAAGATATGGCAGCGTCCACCAAAGGTGTGCTCCATTTCTTCCTGAACTTATCCTCCATAGGATATAAGATAGAAAACCTTTTTGGAGGTAAGTATATCCTGTCAGGGTGCTCCCAGTCTGCGTAAACCACCTGCTCCAGTAACGGATGCAAAGGGAGCGCTTGGGAAATTTGCTGGGGTCGCAAAGATCCCAAAGTAGAACAGGAGAGTGCAGACTCCTGAACCGTAGGTAACTTAAACCCAATTCGTACCATCTCAATTAGAGATTGGATAAACAATTTTTGGGAATGGGAGGCTGAAATTGGCTCTTCAGAGCCAGAGTCCTCAGCCGAGGATCCTTCAGCCTCTCCTTCCTCTCGGTCTTTTATGACAACCTCATCCAAATCCTCTGCCCATTCTGGTTCCAGATCACCTGGACCCATCTGGCTATAAGAGTCCTGGTGCTCTAGTGACTCTCCACTTGGCCCAGGCCATAGGTGTGCGCAGCCTGTTGCATTAGGGTGTGCACCCCAAAGCTCAAACACACATACGCGTGTATATGTATATTACACACACACACTCTTATGGCAGAGCCAATGCAGTGAAAGAGAGGTGTGGTAGCACTTTATTAATGGCAGAACTGGTCAGAGGGAGATATTTCCCATCTCCCCGCCGACCCACAGAGTGATAATGCTAATGCGCTTGGGGTGATTAGGGTGTGCCCAGGCACACCTGGCACACCCCCTGCGCACGCCTATGCCCAGGCTCAGGGGAGGGAGATCTATTACACTTCCTCCCCCCCTGTGTTACAGAGGCAATCATGCCAGCTATTTTGCCCTCAAGGCCCACTAAGGCAGATGCCAAATCCTCCTTTGTAACATAAGCCGAAGCAGGTATATTGGTAGTGGCCACTATGCCTGACAAATGCAATGGCTCAGCCAGGCCAGATCAGGAGAAGTTTCAGGAGAAACTGAGGCTGCATCAGCATGGGGTTGGTCTCCTGTTTTTAAAGGAGGTACTCTTACCCCCTGTGCTTGCCTTGTTCCCTATACCTCGTTTTCTGGAAGACATTGCTTACACACGAGGAAGAAAAGGAGTACTCCCCACAAACTATAACCAGCCTTTAACCTGTCACCACTGTGTCCAAGACCACCAGACTCACATGCCCAACTATCGCTCTGTGTTTCCATGCGCACGCCAGGAGCTCCATGCCTATAAAGCATTAGCTTGAGAGTGAGTGTTCGCATCAGCGATCGATGGCACGCCCACCGCATGCGCCATTCTGACGCATGCGGCGCATCTGCGATGCGCACAGCAGCGGCGCACACCGACGGTGCCCACCAGGGCGCACACACAAAAATGCGCGCAAAAAACGGCTATCTGTAATCCCAGACACAGGCTTAAGGTTCACCAGCAGTTTCAAAGGGAAATACATACATACATATATATATATATATATATATATATATATATATATATATATATATATATATATATAAAAATCCCAAAGGGAGTACTCACCATCCCAAGCAGCATGGCCTGTCTCACCAGGCCCAATCTTCGCCCATCACGGCGGGTATCGCCTCTAAGGACCTTCAGGGACCGGGTCCCCCCATATGTTGGGGTCCACACCCCTGGACCTGTAAAGCACCCTTTCTGGTTTACCTTGGGCAAGATTGACCAGGAATACCAACTTAACAAGGGTCCAGCGCCTATATAGGACACATTACAAGCAATACCTCGTTCTTGAACCGAGGCTCGGGTATCATCCACTTTAGCTTTGTTATGCCATCCGAATGGATCCGATTATAACGTCCTCAGTGGGACTTTTTTGAAGAAGAAGAAGAAGAAGAAGAAGAAGAAGAAGAAGAAGAAATTTGAAGAGCTTCAACAGCCATGACCATCACCTTCAAGACACTGGCGAAAAAACTGAGGTACTTCCGGTATAGGAGGGGTTATATGGGAGGTACCGTCTTACTATTGGTTGCCAGTGTCCAATCACCTAAAGGTAAGCGTATAACCCACATAGTCATTATTATGGTGCTCTGTGTCCCGTGATGTATGATAAAAAAAATGTAGGGTTTCAAGCAAGGCCAACAGAAACTTTATGGACAGAAATTAACAGCATAAGAGAGTTAGCTACACCCCACAATGAGCCAGAACAGCTTTAATGGAAGACATGTCCTCTTCCTACAACTATTTTTGGCATTCTTTCACAGGGAGCCCACAAAGCCTACACACTCCTGGATGAGTGTGTTGTGACTGCTTCCGTAGGAAGCTAGCCCTGAGCTTTATAAGCCTAAAGGTTAGCTGGAATGACCCATCCATCAAATCAATCTCCATCCCGCTTATTCTGCTATAGAGAGTGACAATATGTCCTAAAACTCTGAGCAAACCTGTAGCTTGAGAGCATACACGATGTATCCCAGTATCCTTGGAATCCTGTTATTCTTGGTGGTCCTGCATATAGGAGGAACAAATCCTTTGTTCTCATAGCATGCCAAAGCCACGTTAGATTGCCACCCAGTATGGATATAAACCCTACCCGTACTGGGCAGAAAGCCACAAGGATCCCTCTAGGCACAAGGTCCAGATCCAGGCAAACCTCCTGACTGAGCAAAAAGAACCCATAGAAAGGCTGCTTTCATGACTGAGACTTTACTCAAAACTGGACTGAAAGAGATTCCACCTGGAGCAGCAACCTGCCAAGGGGCCTTAAAGGCCCTGATTCTGGCCCAGCTTCCTGCTGAGGATGTAGCCCTAGAGCGATTGACCTCATTGCTTAATCCTTACTCCAACTGGACTGGAGGGTATCCCACCTGGAGCTGCAAGTCACCAAAGGATCCTACCAAGCCTAAAGCTTTGATCTTGGCAAACTTCCTGGCTGAAGAGATAGCCCTTAGAGTGCATATCTTCACAGCTCAGTCTTTTCCCAAGCTTGACTGCAAAAAGATCTCATCGGGAGCCGACAAGAAAGTCCAGAGCAAGTAGTAAACCCCCACCTAGAGAGTTTCAGATGCAGCCCCCTCATCAAAGTACTGGATGAGTAATAGATAGTCTAGCCATGAGACATTGGATATGACAAGGACTGCAGAGATTCTGCCCTCTAAGAGAGCTTCAAAATCAGTTGAGATCCAAAATGCACCTGATCAGAGAAATGAAGCAAAAAAAACAAAGCGGTTCAAACTGTACAAGCTCTATTCAAATCCTTTTGAAGGATTTATAGATAATAGCTTAGAGAAACAACAGCCAAGCCCGATCAGTCTCTTCCTGCCAGGATGAGAAACTGGAAGAGATGAACAAGGGTGGAATATTGCTCTCTACGACATAAGATCTCATCCGAGAGAAAGGACTTAAAGCGGGATTCCGGCCGTAAAAAAAATAAATAAATAAAAGTCAGCAGCTACAAACACTGTAGCTGCTGACTTTATATAAGTACTTACCTGTCCTGGGTGCCCGCGATGTCGGCCGCCCGAGGCCAACCCGTCCCTCGGCTCCCGACACCGCTATCCTAGGTAAGGGAAACAGACAGTGGAGCCTTGCGGGGCACCAAGGAGCAGAACACGCCACGGAAAAGGAAGAGGAAGATTAGGAAGACTGCTCAGCAACAAGGGTTTAGGTAAGTTTAAAATTTTTTTTTTTTTCAAATTTTTATTTTTATTTTTGGTGAATTTTTTTTTTTCAGGGTGGCCCTCCACTTTAAATCCAATACCCTGGTATCAAAGGCTGGAATCAAGGCCTGCATGGCAAATAAGGAATTACTGCAGAAAGCAAGACCTCCCCCCCCCAAAAAAACAAAACTATATATGGATCAAACTGGAAAGCATATGGCTCGGTTCACACTAGGACGACTTGTCAGGCGACCTAGTCGCCTGACAAGTAGCGTCCCGTTCTGTACAATGTACAGCCCACACATTTTTGTAAATATTTTATTATATCTTTTCATGTGACAACACTGAAGAAATGACAATTTGCTACAATGTAAAGTAATGAGTGTACAGCTTGTATAACAGTGTAAATTTACTGTCCCCTCAAAATAACTCAACACACAGCCATTAATGTTTAAACCGCTGGCAACAAAAGTGAGTGTACACCCCTAAGTGAAAATGTCCAAATTGGGCCCAATTAGCCATTTTCCCGCCCCGGTGTCATGTGACTCGTTAGTGGTACAAGGTCTCAGGTGTGAATGGTAAATTTGGTGTTATCGCTCTCACTCTCTCATATTGGTCACTGGAAGTTCAACATGGCACCTCATGGCAAAGAACTCTGAGGATCTGAAAAAAAAAAAAAAAAAAAAGAATTGTTGCTCTACATAAAGATGGCCAAGACCCTGAAGACCCTGAAACTAAGCTGCAGCACAATGCCAAGACCATACAGCGGCTTAACAGGATAGTTTCCGCTCAGAACAGGCCTTGCCATGGTCGACCAAAGAAGTTGAGTGCACGTGCTCAGCGGCATATCCAGAGGCTGTCTTTGGGAAATAGATGTATGAGTGCTGCCAGCATTGCTGCAGAGGTTGAAAAGGGGGGGGTCACCCTGTCAGTGCTCACTCAGACCATACGCCGCACACTGCATCAAATTGGTCTGCATGGCTGTCGTCCCAGAAGGAAGCCTCTTCTAAAGATAATGCACAAAAAAGCAAACAGTTTGCTGAAGACAAGCAGACTAAGGACATGGGTTATTGGAACCATGTCCTGTGGCCAGATGAGACCAAGATAAACTTATTTGGTTCAGATGGTGTCAAGCGTGTGTGGCGGCAACCACAAAGTCAAGTGTGTCTTGCCTACAGTCAAGTTTGGTGGTGGGAGTGTAATGGTCTGGGGCTGCATAAGTGCTGCCGGCACTGGGGAGCTACAGTTCATTGAGGGAACCCTGAATGCCAACATGTACTGTGACATACTGAAGCAGAGCATGATCTCCTCCCTTCGGAGACTGGGCCGCAGGGTAGTATTCCAACATAACAACCCCAAACACACCTCCAAGATGACCACTGCCTTGCTAAAGAAGTTGACGGTAAAGGTAATGGACTGGCCAAGCATGTCTCCAGACCTAATCCCTATTAAGCATCTGTGGGGCATCCTCAAAAGGAAGGTGGAGGAGCGCAAGGTCTCTAACATCCACCAGCTCTGTGATGTCGTCATGGAGGAGTGGAAGAGGACTCCAGTGACAACCTGTGAAGCTCTGGTGAACTCCATGCCCAAGACGGTTAAGGCAGTGCTGGAAAAAATGGTGGCCACACAAAATATTGACACTTTGGGCCCAATTTAGACATTTTCACTTAGGGGTGTACTCACTTTTGTTGCCAGCAGTTTAGACATTAATGGCTGTGTGTTAAGTTATTTTGAGGGGATAGCAAATTTACACTGTTATACAAGCTGTACACTCACTATTTTACATTGTAGCAAATTGTCATTTTTTTAGTGTTGTGACATGAAAAGATAATAAAATATTTACAAAAATGTGAGGGGTATACTCACTTTTATGAGATACTGTATGTCAGCAGGCAGCTCTGGGAGTTGGAAATAGGCATCCCTCTGAACAATAATAGGACTCCTCTTAAAATCACATCTGCTGGAACTGGAATTGCAGTCCCTAGAGGCGGTTAGCAGAACTTGCTTATTGTTGCTGGAGCAAAGGATTCCTTCTGGCACAGTCAGAGGCTTGAAGACAACTGATTGACCCACATGGCCTGAAGTGCTTGACCTGAGGGACCAACCATCCTGAGACCAAAGCTGTATCTTCCTATCAGAAGAGGGGCAGCCAGGTACCCATACGATACATATGAGTGGCACAAATATGAAAAAGTTCAGTAAGCAACTTCTCGACCCAGAAGTGGAGCTCTTTGTTGACTACTTGGTTGAGAACTCTCTCTTCAAATCTTTCCTTGACTCCAGGCCAGAACTGTAGGAGCAAACCCTTTGGAGTTGAACACTGACTCTTAAATCGCAGTCCTCTTTCATTCAGCAGACATGTACTCTGAGGCAGGAGGCCAGACTAAACACAGCTCTTAGTTGTCAAATGAAGCTAGCCCTTGAAGGGGACTGCTAGACTCTGGCAATGCAGACAAGATTGTCATTCTTGTAGAATTATTCCCAGCTATTTGCTATAAAATGAAGTTAGCCCTTTAAGGGGATTGTTTAGAACCTCACAATGCAGACAATATTGTTCTACTTGTAGAATCATCTCCAGCTATTTGTCATCAAGATAAAGCTACTCCTTGAAGGGGGCAGTTTAAACTCTTGCAATGCAGACCAGATTGTCCCACTTGTCAGAATTGTTCTCTAGGACAGAATATTCATCATCCCAACTTCCATTGCATTGCTAGAGAGGCAAGGGTTAAGGCTACCACCACCAGAAGATGCTACAACCCCCCCCCCTTCCCCCCAAGGACACACACTCAGTCATCTTGATTGAGTATACCCCTGGACACAGCATCCTCCAATGACAACTCCATGTATGCAGCTAAGCTGATGAATGCCACATCAACCAGACAAGCAACTCATTATGCTGGAAAACCTCTTCCTCATATGTGCCTTAATTTGACATCCTGCAGTGCAGGTAGAAGTGTCCTGGTTGGGGATTGAACTTGAGCAACCCAGAACTGCAAGGTGCTGACCACCAAGACATTCTGCTGCTCTGTACTTCTGTTCAGTTTGCACCCCCTCTTCAAGAATGAGCTTCTGGCTTAAACATCATAGGAAAATTCATAAAGGGTTTTACCAGCCAAGGCATGAGCATCAAAGGCCCAGTTTACAGTGTGCATAATGCATGTAGATCTGGAGACGCTTGACAGCAAGTGTCCATTAGTGAGCTTTCCATACACCATCTTTCAGCCTAGGTTTACACTACTGCGATGCGATGTACTGCGAATTTGATCAGTTTTTTTGTCCTGTGTGAGGTGCGAATTTGCTTTGCGTTTTGAGGTAGACAGGTGCGAATTTACAGTGTGCTGCGAGTTTTTTGCAAGTTCAATTGAAGCTTATGAAAAGATAAAATTCGCACTGCACCACAAGAATTCGCATCGCACCTGCAGTCAACACGCACAGGACCCTTATTTTTTCCCCTCGCACCTCTCCTACACCGCTTCTAAAGCGCCTCTGCCCATTAAAACCAATGGGCAGCGGCGCTTTGTGGGCACTTTTAACACTTTTTCGGCCGCTAGCGGGGGTTAAAAGCACCCCACTAAAAGCTGAAAAGTACTGCTAAAAATAGCGGCACTTTATTGCCGACGCCCCAACACCCCAGTGTGAAAGGGCTCGAAGTTTAAGGAAGAACTCCACATTGCTAAGAAAAAATATATTATAAACATGTACAAATGCTACTCAAGCCATGCAGGAATTTATTAAAATAACCTTCCCAATTCAAACTGCAGCTGCTGAAGTTTCTTAAGCTGTCCAGTGAGACAAAGTAAGGCCTCTTTCACACGAGGGATCTGTATGTCCGTTTTTCATCCTTCCGTTTTCGGATGAAAAACGGACATACATGTATCCCTATGGAGCGTCGGATGTCAGCGGTGACATGTCCGCTGACATCCGACCCGCTCCGATCCGAAAAGTGTAACGGAGGAAAAACCTACATTTTCATCCGTTTTCGGATCGGATCGGGTGACGACGGACACTACGGTCCGTCATCATCCGATCCCCATAGGGGAGAGCAGAGTTCTGACAGGTCCGTAGCTGCACAGTGTGCAGCGATGGACCTGTCATCTTTCTGCTCAGCGGGGATCGGCGGAGCGATCCCCGCTGAGCAAGCGGGTGTTCACGGGGCGGATCATCACTGATCCGCCCCGTGTGAAAGAGCCCTAACAGTTGTTTGTTTGCTAGGTAGGAGAAAACCCCTAAGTGATTAACTACAGCTAAAGGAATACTACCACAGCAGACTATTCACATCAGGGCACCACTACACAGGTGATTTCATTAGACAGAGCCTCCAACACAGAAAGAAAAACCTAGCTAAAACAGATATCTTTTCAGGACAGAAAGTAACTGCACCAAACTGATAAAAAAAAAGCTGCAATGCACATCACAGCATAAACATCTCCATGTGTTTTCATTTTGGCTATTTATTTTTCTTTTTTTAACATAAGTGGAGTTACTTCCTAGCAGCCCACATGGCATCAGGTCCCTTCTGCTGACCTCAAGCCAAACATACTCGCGTATCCTGGATCTCTTCCACAGAGGTAACGGAACTCACGCAGCCTGGATCCCAGAAGCAGGAACAGCGATTGCAGCAACCATGCTGGGCACACTTACTGGTCACCTGCTGATAGCTGGGCATCCAACTTGACTGCAAACACCCGCCAATGGCTGGGTTTTCGTTTTCTGCAGGTATCGATCCTCTGTGCAAGTGTGCCGTAAACCACCGCGCTGATAGCTGGGGACTCAGTGTGACCACCGGAGCCATCCCTGAAGGCTTCTGGACATCACAGGATGCTCCTGACATCCGCATGGCTGTCCTGCATGAGACCCGGCTGCTGATACTTCCAAGAGGTAGGAAATCTTCATACAAAATGGTCCTATGAGTGAGGAGGACAAAAAAAAGAATGTGGCCTCTGGCGCAGCCTAAAAATTTATGGGAGTGGGGTTCTATGCGGTAGGAACGAAGGCGAGGCTACCCAAACATATGCTGCCATGGAAGTCTGTCAGGAAAATTAATGCATCCATATTAGTAGCAAAAAAGGATATTTACAATTTTTATTTTTTTACAAATGAGCCTGTAAAGCATTGCAATCAACCACGATCAGTGCATTGTGAATGCAATGCACAGGATCCTCCAGCCCCCTGTCCACACCAAGGTATGGACTTTCAATTACTGAGCTGAAGGAAGTGTCAATAGACTATGAATGCGGTAATCACCACACGTGTGTTCCTTTATGGATTACAAACCGCAACAGAGGACACAGTGCAGTGGGGGAAAAAATGCTGTCAGACACGAAGGCCCATTGAAACCATGTTCTATCCTAAATATGGGTCTATCATGTAACATTGTCTAAAAGATGGAGTTAGCCTTTATTCCCCATCCCCAGCAGTATATACATACTTTTCCAGCACTACCACTCTGCTCCAGTAACTTTAAAGAAATGCAATAAAGGTTTTCAGAGGTAAAGTAATGCTCTAAAAAATAGAACATGATTGTACTCTAATGCCCTGTACACGCGGTCGGACTTTGACGGAAAATGTGCGATCGGAGCATGTTGTCGGAAATTCCGACCGTGTGTGGGCTCCATCTGACTTTTTCTATCTGAATTTCCGACACACGAAGTCTGAGAGCAGGATATAAAATTTTCCGACAACAAAATCCGATCGTTTCAATTCTGATCGTGTGTACACAAATCCGACGCACAAAGTGACACGCATGCTTCGAATACATTAAGAGACGAAAGCTATTGGCTACTGCCCCATTTATAGTCTCGACGTACGTGTTTTACGTCACCGCGTTCAGAACGATCGGATTTTCTGACAACTTCGTGCAACCGTGTGTATGCAAGACAAGTTTGGCCCAAAATCCGTCAGGAAAAATCAGACGGATTTTGTGGTCTGAATGTCCGATCAATGTCCGATCGTGTGTACAGGGCATTAGACTCAAAGAGCAGCAATTAAAATTTGTGTAAAATATATGGTAGCAGCCAATTTGGTATTTGGAAACAGTAAAACGCATACACTAAATAGTTCCATAAAGAGAAATTGTTGCACACAGCAGCCAATCAGCTTCTAGATTTAATTCACCTAGAACAGTGATGGCAAACCTTGGCACCCCAGATGTTTTGAAACTACATTTCCCATGATGCTCAACTACACTGCAGAGTGCATGTGCATCATGGGAAATGCTGTTCCAAAACATCTGGGGTGCCAAGGTTCGCCATCACTGACCCAGAATAATATGAAACAAAGAGGCTGCTAGCTAAAGTCAAGTAGGTTTCCTTGTATACAATCTCCTCAGAAGAGGCCTAGTATGTGCTTTATAAATTAAGGTTGTCTCTTGTGTACAAACATCGAAAAAACCACCAATGGCTATTTAGTGATTTTTATAGCATAAATAATGGAAAATAAATATGGAACAACATTTTAGGACCATATATTGTTTAGAAGCGAAGATTCCCCTATTCATACGCTAACAAACCTGTTGGACTGGTTCATGAGCTCAGAACAGGAAATTATGCTACAGGAAGTAGAGGGAGGGAAAAGGACTTAAACAAGCCATGTGCTTAGGCTGAAAAGGACTTGAAAAAGCCATGTGCTTAGGCCACAGAGGAACTTAACCACTTAAGCCCAGGAAGATTTGCCCCCTTAATGACCAGGCCATTTTTTTTGCGATATGGCACTGCGCCACTTTAACTGACAATTGCGCAGTCGTGCGACGCTGTACTCAAACAAAATTGACATCCTTTTTTTTCCCCACAAATAGAGCTTTCTTTTGGTGGTATTTGATCATCTCTGCGTTTTTTATTTTTTGCGCTATAAACAAAAAAAGACAATATTTCTTTAGTTTTTGCTATATTAAATATCCCCAATTTAAAAAAAAACAAAAAAACAAATATATTCCTCAGTTTAGGCCGATATGTATTCTACATATTTTATATTGGTAAAAAAAAAAAAAAAAAATCGCAATAAGTGTATATTGATTGGTTTGCGCAGAAGTTATAGCATCTACAAAATAGGGGATACATTTATGGCATTTTTATTATTCTTTTTTTTTTTTTACTAGTAATGGTGGCGATCTGCGATTTTTATTGGGACTGCAACATTGTGCCGATCAAATCGGACACTTTTTTGGGACCACCGACATTTATACAGTGATCACAGCTAAAAATAGCCACTGATTACTGTATCAAAGTCATTGGCAGGGAAGGGGTTAACACTAGGGGGCGATCAAGGGTTTAAATGTGTGTCCTAGGGAGTGATTCTAACTGTGGGGGGATGGGAATGCCTGGGGGAGGAGACCGATCATTGTTCCTAAGCAGTAGGAACAACAGATCTGTCTCCTAACCCCTGACACAACGGAGGTCTGTTTGTTTACATTAACAGACCTCCGTTGTGCCTCTCTCAGGAGCGATCGCGGGTGTCCGGCAGACATCGTGACCACCAGGCACGTGCATCTGCTCCGTCGTCGCGCGCGCCCCCTAGTGCTCTCAAAAGCGGCCAACGTATAGCTACGACGGTTCACCCAGAGGAGCCATCCTGCCAAAGTTTCACTGCGGCGGCTGGTCCTCAAGCGGTTAAAGAAGCTTTTGCAGGACTCTGTGACGCAAAGCAGTCTTGAAGATCCTTGATCCTGGAAGACAACTCCATCATAAGAAAGACTGAAAATAGGAAAGTTACCTGGGGATGACACTAAATCTACAACCCAAGTAGCTTTTAGTGTATCCCTCTTGCATACATTATCCATGCTAATTTGCTAGGAAGGATAAATAGCTTGTGCATGTTAGACATATTTTGTAGTACTTTGTATTTCTTGAATTATTTTTCCTACAATTTTATGTGCAGCATTATTTTTGTTTAGTAAAGCAAAGTAATATACACTGCAAAAGTTTTTATGCTTCCTTGCTTTTACCACAAAGTAAGTTTAAAGAAAGGAATACAATATTTTTTCACTCTGTGGGGATAGTTATTAAAGTGGTTCTAAAGTTGAAACTTTTTTTTTTTAACCTTAAGCAACCTATAGACAAATGACGGCCGGGCAGGAACCATTCTAGTTTTGGGTGTACATCATATGACATCCTCCCCAGAACGCGCCTCGCTGCAATCTGTCTCCACTTGTGTCCACTGGACACAGACAATGACAGCTGCCGGTACCATGTAATTACTGTGACCAATCACAGCAGATCACATGACAATTGTAACAAAGGATGGCTTCCATTCATTGTGTACTATAGCATAGTTGCCAACAGTCCCGATTTTCCCGGGACAATCCCGATTTTGGGACCCTCGTCCCGATCGGAGGCTGTCCCGAATCGGGAATGTTTGTTTTTTAATTTTTGGAGCAGCTGGCTCCAGCAAAATGGCCGCCGGCGCCGCCGCTAGATCTTCCCCCTTGTGTTCAGTGGAGAGTGGAAGGGGGCTCAATCCGTGCAGCCAAACAATCAGCTTCTTTAGCTGCACGGATCGGCCCCTCCCCTCTCCACCGAACACACGGCGCCGGTGTCTATTGGCGCCTGTGCAGTACGGAGCGGATGCTATCCGATGGGGGGGGGACTTTTTGTCAGAACACCGACCGCTCCTAGAGTTCCTGGACGTGTGCTGGGGGGCGTTATGGGAGGGGAGGGTCTGCACTGGCACTGATGGAGGGGGTGGTCTGCACTGAGGGGAGCCTGCACTAATGAGAGGGGGGCTGCACTGAGGGGGTTCTGCGCTAATAGAGGGGGGTCTGCACTGATAGGGGGGGTCTGCACTAATAGAGGTGGGTCTACACTGAGGGGGTTCTGCACTGATAGAGGGGGGTCTGCACTGATAGAGGGGGGGTCTGCACTGAGGGGGTCTATACTGATAGATGGGGGGACTGCACTGAGGGGGGTCTGTATTAAGGGAGAGGGGTCTGTACTGAGGGGGTCTACACTGAGGGAGGGGATCTGTACTTAGTGGGGGGGTCTGTACTTAGTGGGGGGAGGATCTAGACTGCTGGAGGGGCGGCCTGTGCTTAGTGGGGGGGTCTTTACTGAGGGAGGGGGGTCTGTACTAAAGGGGGACCATAGTTGGTGGAGGGGGGATGACACCAATTTTTTTCCGCACCGGGTGACACCAGCTGTAGTGCAATTTTTTTGCAAATTGCAATTTTCCCGAAACTTGTGGCAAAATATAAAATATTCCATGGACTCAACATGCCTATCAGCAAATAGCTTGGTGTGTCTACTTTCCAAAAATGGGTGATTGGGGGGGTTTGAACTGTCCTGGCATTTTATGCACAACATTTAGAAGCTTATGTCACACATCACCCACTCTTCTAACCACAAGACAAAGCCCTTTCTGACACTTTTTGTTTACATGAAAACTTTTTTTTGCTAGAAAATTACTTTGAACCCCCATACATTATATATATTTTGTAAAGCAAAGGCCCTACAGATGAAATGGTGGGTGTTGCAACTTTTTTTTTCTCACAGTATTTGCGCAGCGATTTTTCAAACGCATTTTTCTGGAAAGTCATGAAATGCTCATGAAATGCTCGTAGCTTCCGGTTTCTTAGGCCATAGAGATGATTGGAGCCATTCTGGTCTCTGATCAGCTCTATGGTCAGCTGGCGGAACCACCGGCTGCATTCTCAGGTTCCCTGTTGGGATAGTAGAGCCCAAAAAAAACACGGAAGACGGTAGGGGGGGGGGAACGTTCCCTCCCACTGCTTGTAAAAGCAATCTAAAGGGTAATTAGCTGCTAGGATTGCTTTTACATGAAAGCCGACCACTGGCTGAAAAGAATGATACCAAGATTATCATTCTGGTATAACCAAAGTCCAGCAACATACCAGTACGTCCTTGTTGGGCATAAATTGTAATGTTCTTTTTTCATGCAGCCTGTGGGCTGAACAAAAAAAAGAGATTGATTGGTGGGTATGCCCACCATTAGAATATCGCCCTTCATCCACCCACTTGTAATGATGGGCATACATGCACCATTTTCTTTTAACTGTGGTGGTGAATTTCACGTCCTACAGCGCTGGAGTCACTGATTTACGTATCGTGGGAGCAAACGCTGTTGCTGTCAAGATAAATAAATCAGCGCTGCAGCTGAATAGCATACCTGCTAAGCAAATGATGGTTAAAAATAAAACAAAGTAACATTACAGTATAACAGTAAGACTTACCATACCTGCAAAGCAAATACAATAAAACATAGTCAAAATAAAACATTTTTTAACACAATCTGTGCCTAAAAAAAAATATATGCCAAAGCATGGGGGCAATCCGCCCCTAATGTTAGGAGCAAATCGCTCCTCCACCCCTGCCCCAATGCTTCGGCATATATGCTCTTTTTTTTAACTGTGGTGGTGAAATCACCTCCTACAGCACTGGAGTCACGGCTTTATGTATCGTGGGAGCAAACGCTGTTGCTGTTAGAATAAATAAATCCGTGCTCCAGCTGAATGGTTAACCTGCTAAGCAAATGATGGTTAACAATAACAGTATAACAGTTATAGGGCGTACACACGGTCGGACTTTGTTCGGACATGCCGACAACAAAATCCATGGATTTTTTCCGACGGATGTTGGCTCAAACTTGTCTTGCATACACACGGTCACATAAAGTTGTCGTAAAATCCGATCGTTCTGAACGCGGTGACGTAAAACACGTACGTCAGGACTATAAACGGGGCAGTGGCCAATAGCTTTCATCTCTTTATTTATTCTGAGCATGCGTGGCACTTTGTCCGTCGGATTTGTGTACACACGATCGGAATTTCCGACAACGGATTTTGTTGTCGGAAAATTTTATCTCCTGCTCTCCAACTTTGGAAAATTTTCCGATGGAAAATGTCCTATGGAGCCCACACACGGTCGGAATTTCCGACAACACGCTCCGATCGGACATTTTCCATCGGAAAATCCGACCGTGTGTACGGGGCATAAGACTTACCATACCTGCAAAGAAAATGCAATAAAACGTGGTAAAAATAAAACATTACAGTTCTAAAATACAGTAACAAAAGATTAAGAACAATAGAGCAGACAATCGAGAGAAGAAAAATAAAACCACAACTATTTTTGGCTTTTTTATTTCTTGTGTGTTTATTTTTTTTCACTTTTATATAAACTGTAAACAATCCAGATTAGGGTCTCTCAAAAAGTGATGGCCATCACATCTTTCGAGACCCTGTGTTAGTATGTCTAGGACTGTGCAATGCTGTACCCTACACTAATAATCCACTAGTGTGTGGTAGCGTTTGAAACAGTCACCAATGCAAAGACCAGGTTGGTCAGAACAGGAGGGACAAAAAAAGCAGGAGTCACACCGATATCCGCGCTTTCTTCAGACACATCTTCTTTGGGGGTTTCTTTGGGTGGGGTACCAGAGAGGACATGCAGAAAATGCCTCTCATGCAGCCGGCTTACTGCATTTGGATTGGGAAGTTGGGCCACAGCACTGTCTGGAAACAAGGGCTGTGATGATCTCTTCCTGGAATTTAGGGAAAGACCCAGTTTGTCCTGAAGCTTTGTATTGCACATAAGCATTCAGCAGAGCCAATTGAAATAAGTATACAGACACTTTTTTGTACCAGCGTCTGGCCTTACGGGCAATTAGGTACGGCGCCAACAACTAGTCGTTGAGGTCCACTCCTCCCATGTTAAGGTTATATTCGTGGACACAGAGGGGTTTCTCCACAACACCAGTCGTCGTAGGAATTTGGACTGTCGTGACTGCATGAAGGAAGGACAGAATGAAAACATTCTTATTATCCCTCCACTTCACAGCAAGCAAATTATTACATCTCAAGCAGGCTCTCTCCCCCAGCCTAAGACGGGAATCTACAAGCCGCTGGGGTAAGCCCGGGTGATTAGACCGCATGGTGCCACATGCGCCAATTTGGTGATCAAACAAGTGACACGCTTGTGTAATAATTGTCCACATATAAGTGGTACCCCTTTCCGAATAAGAGTGACACCATGTCCCACACAATCTTACCAGCGCTCCCTATGCAGTCTGGGCAGTTCTCCGTCTCTACGTATCTATCTCTTCTCTCATAAACCATAAAACTATATGTATAGCTTGTGGCCCTGGCACACAGCTTATACATCTGGACCCCATATCTGGCACGCTTGCTGGGAAGATACTGTTTGAATGACAAGCGGCCAGAAAACGTAATCAGGGACTCATCAACGCAGACAACTTGATGGGGAGTAAACATGGCTACAAACTGTTGGTTGAAGTAGTTTAGGAGGGGCCGAATTTTGTAGAGTTGATCAAATTCAGGGTCACCCCGAGGACAACAGAGTTCATTGTCATTGAAGTGCATGAACTGCAAGATCTGCTCGTATCGTGTCCTGGTCATGGAGGCAGAGAACACGGGCATATGGTGAAATGGGTCAGTAGACCAATATGACCGCAACTCACTCTTTTTAAATTATGCCCATGAGGAGGGATAGGTACAGGAAGGTCTTAAATTCAGAAACCGTAATTGTTTTCCAACCTCTGGCAAGGGTCAGCTGGGGATTAGCGGCAATGAATTGACCAGCATATAAATTGCTTTAGTCCACAATAGATCTATAGAGATCTTCCATGAAAAACAGCGAATAAAATATAATAATTGACGTAAAATCAACTGTTTCCACCTTAATTCTGGGTTGGCCAGTGAATGGGGGAAGTACGGGTGCTGCAGAAGTGGTGGGCTCCCAATTAGGATTGGCGAATGCAGCAGGAATTGCACTATGGGCTCAACTGGCCTGTCTTTGTCTTCTTCTTGTTGGCAGCGGGACACTACTCGTGCTAGCCACCTCGCCAGCTTGAACTGCACTTATGGGACTCGCCATGTCACACTGCAGTGCTGGATGTACGACCAGGATGTACTAGGCTCCATACTTGAGACCTGCGGTTCTTGCACCTCGACGACAGCAGAAGAACCGGGTCTGGTACGCCTGACCTTGGCAGGGACTAAAACTCCTAGAGCTTTCTGTCAGGGTGCTGCTGCTGTCTACAGGTTCATATTCTGAGCCTGAATCTGAAACATGAGTGACTTCCTCTTCACTATCTGTCATGCTCAGAAACATGTCGGCCTCTTCACTAGTGTACCTTCGATTTGACATTTTGGTCTCTAAACTTACTGGTACAGTAGTGAGACTCACTGGTAAAAAAGCTCCTAGGCTGTCAGCAACTGTATCAAACGCTACCAAAAAAACTGTTAGCGATCGCAGGGATCAGGCCTGAATCTGTGAACACTGCAGTTATGTGTGTTGTATTTTTGTAAGTGACAGTGATCGACTGATAATGCACTTGGGTGGGCTGGGCGGATGGGGCTAAACGCAGGTGCTAGCAGGTATCTGGGCTGATCCCGCTAACACTGCGTTTTTGGGAACCCTAAACTGCTGGGAATGCCATTATAGTTCTGATCAGATCAGATATTGATCTGTTCAGACACTATACTACTAAGGGAGGTGTATGGTGCGTGGGTGGATGTTAGCGCTACTGGCACTAATCTGATGCTGCCTGGGGCAACGCACACCCTGACTGACTCTAAAATCTAACTGATGTCAGTTGATGATCAGGGGGTTAAACCTTTATTGGGTAAATTCCCTGACGCTATAAAAAAAAAAAAAAAACTAGCTAACCAGCGTCACCTGTGACACGTATACAGTTTTCACTGGCGACAGGGGGTGATCAAGGGATTAAACCATTATTGGGGGGGTCCCTAGACCTATCTGGGCCTACCACTAATTACCCTAACACTGATTAGTGCCACTAATGACACCAGTACAGTGATCAAAAAAAATCTGAACACTGCACTGGGTGACACAGTGACAGGGGGTGAAGGGGTTAACGGGGGGGGGGGTGATAAATGTACCTACGTGAACTGGTGTCAGTGTACTTACTGTGAGATGTTCTCTCTCCTCGGTCTGGAACGGAAAAGACCGATATGAGGAGAGATGACATCACTTCCCCTGCTTTGTTTACACTTACACATGCAGAGGAAGGATCTCATTCGACATAACAATCACCAGGTCCAGGCCAGATTTAATTGACCTGGGCCTGGGGATTGATTGGTTCTGAATCAAATCTGATCGTCGCAGCCACCGTAACAACGGCGATTTGCCTGTCCGTTGCATTCTGCCACAGTAAAACTGCAGTGGCTGGTCGGGAAGCGGTTAAATACCACCAAAAGAAAGCTCTATTTGTGTGAAAAAAAATGATAAAAAATGTAATTTGGGTACAGTGTTGCATGACTGTGCAATTGTCATTCAAAGTGTGATAGCGCTCTACTAATACTGACCCAGAATCTCCTAATTAGTGGATTAAATTAAAAACCACTAAGTGAGCATGTATACGTAGTTGAACCCACGTCCAATCCATATGTCTAATGCCCCGTACACACGGTCGGATTTTCTGATGGGAAATGTCCAATCGGAGCCTGTTGTCGGAAATTCCGACCATGTGTGGGCTCCATCCGACATTTTTCATCGGATTTTCCGACACACAAAGTTTGAGAGCAGGCTATAAAATTTTCCGACAACAAAATCTGTTGTCGGAAATTCCGATCGTGTGTACACAAATCCGATGCACAAAGTGCCACGCATGCTCAGAATAAATAAAGAGATGAAAGCTATTGGCCACTGCCCCGTTTATAGTCCCGACGTACGTGTTTTACGTAACCGCGTTCAGAACGATCGGATTTTCCGACAACTTTGGGTGACCGTGTGTATGCAAGACAAGTTTGAGCCAACATCCGTCAGAAAAAATCCTAGGATTTTGTTGTCGGAATGTCCGAACAAAGAACGACCATGTGTACGGGGCATAAGAGTTGTGACTATCACCTTTGTTAAAGGGTGCTTAATACTACCCCTGAGTAGCTGATGCCTACAATATACTAATAATCTCAGATGTTAGTGGAGCGTGTAGTTATGTTCTAGTGCCAATAGCGGCACTACTATTAAAGGTTTTTTTTTTTTTTTTATACTGTTTGTTTTGTGTATTGTTTATGTGGACCGAGCCTGGGTATGCCTGATAGGCTCTGTTTTGTATCTGAACTTGAAACCCAGTAAAAAAAAAAAAAAAAAAACCTGAACGCTTAAAATTGGCCTGGGCAGGGAGGCGGTGAAAGTGCCCAGTACTGAAGTGTTTAATGTGTTTAATACATTCCTTGCATTAGGCTAAAAAACAGCATGCACCGGTCCGTGACATCAAAAGGGGGCGTGGCCACACATGGACGTAGCTAGGTGGCCCCGCCCCTTACCTATATAAGAACTGTCAAACGGTGAAGGAGGCATTTGGCGGGCAGCTGTTCTCGGGAGCGATGTTCTTTTTTTGTGTTGTTTTTTAGGTTGCGGCTGTGCGCTCGCGTTGTGATTGACGATAGATATACATGGGGGGACACTATTTTTTTAATAAAGGAATTGTCAAAAGCTGTCTCTGTGTTTTTTTTTACTTTGTGACACTTTTTTGTGAATGGGTAGAGGTACTTGTATCCGATACTCATTCACATGGGGGGCGTAATCTGGGGGCCCAGATTCCAATAAGCCCCCTGACGGCAGACCCCCACAACCACCAGCCGGGGGGGGGGGGGGGCAGAGCCCGTTGACAGTTTTTTCAAACTTGTTTACAATTAAAATCAGGTCTTTTTGCTAGAAAATTGCTTAGAACCCCCAAACATTATATATATATATATATATATATATATATATATATATATATATATATATATATATATATATATATATATATATTCTAACACCCTAGGAATTAAATGGCAGTCATTGCAATAATGTTTGCCACACATTATTTGTGCAGCGGTCTTACAAGCACACTTTTACCCTTAAAAATCTCCATATGCGATATTTAAAAAAATTCTACAGGTTGCAGGTTTTGAGTTACAGAGGAAGGTCTAGAGCTAGAATTATTGCTCTTGTTCCAACGATCGCAGTGATACCTCACATGTGTGGTTTGAACACCGTTTTCATATGTGGGCGCTACTCATGCATGCGTTCGCTTCTGCATGCGTGCTCAGCGAGACAGAGCGGGTTTAAAAAATGTTTATTTTACCTTTTATTTTTAAAAAAAAAATTGTGTCACTTTTATTCCTATTACAAGGAGTGTAAACATCCCTTGCAATAAAAAAGACCTCAGATCTCATATTTACACTAAAATGCAATAAAAATAAATAAATGTTGCTTTAAGAGCTAGGGGACGGAAGTGACGTTTTGACGTTGCTTCCGCCCTGCAATGCATACCACAGAGGGGAGTTGACGCCATCGCCTCTGCCGGTGGCTCCAGTAAGCGGTGGAGGGCACTGGAGAGCAGCGGGCCCTCTCCAGCCGCTGATAAAAGTGATCTCACGGCGAGTCCGCCGCAGAGACCACTTTTATCTGAAAGCGGACCGCCCACTGAAGAGGATACCGGGGTTATGGCAGCTAGCTGCTGCCATAACAACGATACTCCTCTTCAATGTGCCGACGTATAACGATGGCGGAAGATCCGTAAGTGGTTAAGGACACGGCGGGCGGCTTCCGAGCCTGCTCCTTAGCAACCAGCCCAATGCGGTAAATTACCACATTAACTAATTCGGTAATTACCGCTAAATCGAACAAATACTGCATGCAGTATTTAACTACAATTCTTAGTGAATTAAACACAATTGTTGCCACGAGGTATTTTACCGCATAAGATTAACCATTTAACGCTTAGTGAATCAACCCCATAGACTCCTGCTGTTAAATAATTCCTGTGAGGAGGGAGCGGGAGGTGTGGCTGAGCTGTGCTGTGTGAGTTTATAAATGAACACAGCCTGGCTCACGAACGTGCCCGCACAGGTGCCCACTTAGCTTGCTGAGGGGGCACCTGCTAGAAGGATGGGGAGACAGCACAAGCGAGGGACTGAAAGAGAGGCGGGAAGCAACCACTCTGTGTGATATGCTTGTGCAGAATGGGTAAATATAACTTACCGTATATACTCAAGTATAAGTCGAATTTTTCAGCACATTTTTTAGTGCTGAAAGTGCCCCCCTCGACTTATACTCGAGTCAAGCACTTTTCTGCAGCAAAAAATTTAATTTTCCGAACCGACTTTGGGGCCCCGTATCTCAGGGCCACTTGGTGCTAGGAACTCCAAATTTGGTGTGCAATCCAAGTGGACCTGGTACCATAACATATCCAAAGCTGAAGTTCCTAGCACTAAGTGGCCCCGAGATACGGGGCCCCAAAATCGGTTCGGAAAATGTCATTCTCTGCTGCAGAAAAGTGCTTGACATTTTCTGAACCGACTTTGGGGCCCCATATCTCAGGGCCACTTGGTGCTAGGAACCCCAAATTTGGTGTGCAAACCCAGTGGAACTGGTACCACAACTTATCCAAAGCTGAAGTTCCTAGCACTAAGTGGCCCTGAGATACGGGGCCCCCAAACCGGTTCGGAAAATGTCATTCTCTGCTGTAGAAAAGTGCTTGACATTTTCTGAACTGATTTTTGGGGCCCTGTATCTCGAGGCCACTTGGTGCTAGAAACCCCAGCTTTGGAAATGTTATGGTGCTAGTTCCACTGGGTTTGCACACCAAATTCGGGGATCTTAGCACTAAGTGGCCCTGAGATACAGGGCCCCAAATTCGGTCAACTGTGTCCATCTGCTGCAATGTCATTTCGGGACCCTTTGGGTTCAGAGACCCCAAATTTTGTCTGCAGCTAGGGGGCATCTAGGAACCCTTAACTACCGAGTTTGAAGTTCAGGGGACCTATGGCTGCAAATGGGCACAGTGAGGCTGCAAATGGGCACAGTGAGGCTGCAAATGGGCATTGTTGACCCTCTTTTCCACTTACAGTAGCTGTGCATTTCTCACCCTCGTCTTATACTCGGGTCAATAAGTTTTTCCCATTTTTTTGTGGTAAATTAGGGCCTCGACTTATACTCGGAACGACTTATACTCGAGTATATACGGTAACTTATAATTTATTAAAATAAAAAAAACACTAAAGGTTTGGTATCCCTTTAAGAGCAACACAAAAAAAAATGCAACTTGGATTAAATCAGTCTCACCTTTAATACTTTCCACAGAAATGTAAACAATGTACACATCCCAAATTCATCTTTGGGCTAACGGAAATCCATCCCGTGATGTAGTTTACTAGTTATGGATATAGTGTGAAAACAATATTTACAGATTCAATGTCAGACAGAAATATCTCGATTTTGGTTCATCAATAAAAAAAAAAATAATAATAACTTAGAAAGGGGTTTGCAATGCATAGAGGAGCCACACATGCTTTCTAGAGTTAAAGAGGGACTATAGCAAAAAGATTTTGGAAAGAACCACTGTCAAGTGTCTATTGCCAACTGGTCCCAGTTGGAGAGATTTCACACCGCTCCCAGTCACAGCGAGTATAGAGATCTCCTTAACAGGGATAGAGACAAAAAAAGAGTTTCCAATCCTCCTTTATAAAATAAAACTTTTTATTTCTAACTCGGTCCCTGTTGAGAAAAAAACAAAAAGAAAAAAATATATAACAGGAAACAGGGCAGAGACAGCAATAAAAACATGACTGGTTTTAGTTAAAGCGGAGGTTCACACAAAAATTGAACCTCCGCTTTTCTGAACCCTCCTTCCCCCCTCCGGTGTCACATTTGGCACCTTTCAGAGGGGAGGGGGGTAAAGATACCTATCTAAGACAGGTATTTGCACCCACTTCTGGGCATAGATTCCCGCGGGAGTCTACGACTCTTCCCGCTCCCCCCCCCCGGCGCTGTCTGCTGGGACACACAGGGGTACCAGAGACAGCAGGGACCATTCGGATTGCGCATGTGCAGGAGGGAACCGGGAAGCAAGGCCTCATTTCCTGACTTTCTTACAGAAGATGGCGGCGGCAGCATACGAGGACCCAGGGACGATTCGGCCTCAGGTGCCGACATCGCAGGCGCCCTGGACAGGTAAGTGTCCTTATTTTAAAAGTCAGCAGCTGCAGTATTTGTAGCTGCGGACTTTAAAAAAAAAAAAGATGTTCGCGGGACTTCCGCTTTAACATAGCATTATTTAACATTTAGTTAACATAACATTAGATACAGTCCACCACCATGTTCTGTTATCATACTACGCCAGTTATAAATACCAGATGAACATTGACATCCAGTGTACAGGTCAAATAAATTCACATCATTTAGTACACAATATTAGAGTGGGAAAGGTTTCTGGCTGGTACAATTTGCAGAATTGTAAATTACACATATCTCCAAAACATTTCTGTTCAGTAAAAAATAGATTGTGTACAATATAGACTGTATAAGAACAACTTTATGTTAGTGGCAGACACATTTCAGAATTACAGGTTTTACCGAATAATCAGGACCATCATACATAATATTAAATAGCAATGAACACGGCACGGGTAAATACCCAACATGTTATAATTAGACCTGTAGTCCAATAACACCTGTCCTTCCAATACTTAAAAATCCAACCCATCATACAAAGTTTATATACTTACCTTCCAGAAGAAATTGTTTCCCCTGGCTTTCTCTAATGTCATCCAAGTGCTTTCAGCTGAAGGATCTTATAGGACTGCTCTAGCGGAGTCGGCAGCTCAGCTTTGTAAGCCGGAGCTTCCTCCTACATGTACAACCTACAACTGTGCTCACTTCACCAATGCTGTGTGTTTGGGATAGGTAAGTATTTGTGATGCTGCTGCGTATGAGGATACTGTATTATAAAAGCCAGTACAAGGGGGAGAGTTATCACATTACAGAACGCGTATGAAGGCATTGATGGATCTTTATGTATATTGTAAGCACAAGAAAGAAATAGAAACATGGTTTTAAGTTTCTGTAGCAGTTTCTTTACTGCTTTACAGTTCCATTTTTGAAATATAATCTTATATACAAATAAAAATTATTCACAGATTTAAAAATAGGCCTGGATGTACAGTTTATATGGTATTACTGTATGTATGTATTCTGGACACATTTGGTGGAAGCACCTTACCAGACTTGTAAATACTCATTAAGAGTAACTGCACAGTTGCACAATATTTTGGAAAATAATTTGCCAAAATCTGTGCGTCATAAAACGGTTTAATAAATACTGAATAAGTGCAAGTGGAGTTAACATAGCAGCCATGTTATTAATATCAAACAAAATGTTAATTATAGTTCAGAGAGATTCTTGGAACATTTAAAGCTCTCTGCAAATAAAACCAACAGAAAAGTTTATAGCAGTTACTTCTACTGCTATCATTAAATACGCAATATATATGGTGAATATGTACAGATCTTTTGAGGAAGACCTAAACTCAAATAAGAAAACTGCCACCTCATCACCCACTATTATCACTTTAAAAGTGTAACTAAATCCCAAAAAACAAAAAAAATGTAATACATTATAGTGTATATTATACCATATGAGTCCTTAGATGTTGTAGCTGCATTGAGTTTCTATTTTGAGGGCATTTCTCTTTATTTGTGCATAGTTATCCTGTAAAACACCCTTCCTGTCCGTGGGTGGCTACTCACACTCCTCCAATGTATCTATAAAAGGGAGCCATGGTTGCCATCCAGGACTGAAATTAGTAGCTTACAAAAAGAAGCTTTCTGTTAAGCTCACAGGGACACAGGGCTTTTCCATACTGCCTGCAAATTTACTTAGCCTGATAAAAAGTTAACTAATGCAGCTACCACATGTAAGGACTGGTAAGTTGTGATTTTGTTTTGGGGTTTAGCTATCCATCAAGTCAGTAAAGGTCACGAAGGCCCTGGAATACTTACCTGCAGCTCCGGGTCCAACAATAGCGAAGTCATGCGACCAAATATCATAGCACTGATGATATAATCTTTGCTTTAAAAAGTTCAGGATTAAAAAAAACAAAAAACCCAATTATAATCACCTAGGTGGATACCGCATCGGTCCGAAGCTGCATCTGTTCCCCACAGCTCTGCAGTGAGAACTGAGCAATCAAACACCGCTGAATGCTTAGTTCTCCCCCTCCGCTCTGATCAGAGAGTTGGGACTGTCAGTCACTGGCTCTCTGCTATCCATTACATCGCTCACTGGAGCGCTGGGCTGTGGAGAGGGCAGGAGGGGCTGGCTCAGCCTCTCAGCAGATTGCTGAGAGGCTGAGCTAGGTGCCAGTCCAGGTATCTGGGTGGATCCTGACTATATGGTTGGGATCTTTACCGAGACTTGACCAGCTGAGTGACATCAGGTCACAGGAGTGCAGATCAAACTACACTCCTGTGATCAATAGAAGTATGACCAAAAAAAGCTTTGGCCATACCTCTCCTTTAAGAAAACCCTCAGCCAAGCAGCAGCTCTAGCTGAATTTCATTTCTTCCTTCAGCGGGGATCACATTCATCAATGTCTGGGCATTTGATAACATGAATGAGCGAGATTCCAAGTGGTTTCTGAATCCAAAGTATTTTACATCTCCTCTATTAGGGCTTGTTCACACGTGCGTCAGTACCTTGTGTTCATGCTGCATTTTTTAAAGCCTTATAACCGTCCTTCAACACCTGCCATGAATAGTACAATGTAACCACAAAGTGCTGTTCACAGGGGAGCAGTAGCATTGCATTGTGTTAAAAATGAAGCAGCATTTCCCCCCTGGCTCCTACAAAGTCTCTTAGAACATTATTAGGCCTTCTTTTATATTATGCAGGGAAAGCCATACTAAAGTGGAAATCTCCCTCAGCTCCCACTCTGGATTATTGGAAGCACCTGGTCAATACGGCTATTCCGCTCTACAAATACACTTATGAGTCAAGGGTCTGTCCTCAAAAATTCTCTAAGGTTTGGGACATCTGGCATGATTCCCGTTCCTCTAATGCCTCTCAGGATCCACTCTCTGATCATTGAGTCCAGTAGGGTTGCTTTGTCGATTGCATGTTTGGGTTTTTATTTAATCTTGTGGGTTTCTCAACATTGTGAAGAATGGGTGTGTTTGGTCATAGGGGAAGACATCCTTAAGTTTATGGGAGATACATTTATCGTGTAGCGATGTTATAAAATGTACCATCTCAGCTCCATATTGTGGTTGGAGTGCCTTAGTTATTTACATTGTTACTAATGAGTCAGAGTACGCCCAAATGACTGTTTTGTATACTTATAAGAAAACCTCAATAAAAAGAAGTTGGAAAAAAAATAATTAAAAAGCATTTCGCTTTTATGAGGCATCAACACTTGTTAGCCGCCTCCATTGATTTCAATAGTAATGCTCTGTACCCACACCTTAACAGCACCTTTAGCATTTATGGCACATTAGTGAGGCATTTATAAAGTGTTGACTGGGCACTGGGGAAGAGACAGTGGAGGTTCCTGTATCCCAGAATGCACTGGGAAATACGAGAGAATTAAGATAGAGCAGCTCCAGTCACTTCCTTTTTGCACAGAGCAGCTGTGTGGTAACATAGTTTGCTTCTGTGTGCAGGGAAAAGCATCAAGCCAGCCAGCAATACTGACAGTGCCAAGCAGAAGCACTGAGCATTACTGTCAGAGGCAAAGCTTTTTGTTTTAGCAAAGTTGAGCTGGACCAAGCCAAGTGTCAAAGAGATCAAAGTATATGAATCTATCTTTTAGAGAATTTACAAAAATGGCTGCTATAACACCACAAACTAACCACATACATAATTACCTCTACATCACTTCCCCTTAGAAAACAACACTTTCATGGCCATTTATCGAGCATTCTTGGAGCTTTTTCCTTGCTTCATGAACACAACAAAAACACGTTATAAACTCAGCATTGCTTCATACTTCATAATCAACACACGTGTGAATGAGCCCTAGAAGACATATTTACCAAATATCCACAGATGTTCAGAATCTGATAAACTGCAACTTAAGCCTTGTAAAATTTAAAGTTATTTCTATTATTAACCATTCCACAAGAGTCTAAAGTAAACTATGGTGAGCTTTAGTTCCTCAGACATCAATATTTTCTGAAGCAATTTGGTTAAGACTTTTATGCTTATGGTTTTAAGTGTTTGTGCAAGATCGTCTTCAAAGTTTGTTAAAGTTTCCATCTTCCTATACTTCATTAAGTGCAGTAGTTCTTTTTAAGGAACACTTTTCAGCCAGCACAGATGCATCATGCTTCTAAGTACCTGCCCACATTGTAAGCCGAAGAATTTAAGAAGTGGAAATGCTATAAATGACATATCACATCTTTGTTTAGGTTGTAAACATTCAAATTAAACGGCCTCATTATTACGGGAAAATATTTTTAGCCTAATATATTCTTCAGAAAGATGGGCCTAGAGAAGGGCCAGCAATATTCATTGGGAACAGGTCCTTTTACATTGCATTCAAAGAATGAGAACATAGGAAACCAAATGCGTGCCCGCCTGCTCTGTTGGTAAGCACGCGTGTTGGCTAAAGTGTGGTAGTAAAGGAAAAGTCTTGTAGTTATGTAAAATGCAATGAACACATCAATAGAGTAATGCTCATGTGCGGCCAAGATGAAGAAGATGCCGAAAAGATTCAGGACCCAGGAGAGTGTGTGTAAGAAGTTCCAGCTTCGAGGTGTATCTGAAAAATAGAACAAACATTATAAACATACTGTACATGCATATACTAGTCTCAAATTATTTCCTCTCCCACTGTCCTCTTCCCCAGTTAGATACCAGTTGGCATAAAAATCAGCTGAACATTCTCCACCATTCCTACAGCCTATCTCCGCCTGCATCAAGAAAATTACAATAGGATGGAGCAGAAGGATTGACCTGCCCTTTTCAAGGGTTGCAGCAGTTAGGTAGATCTGTAAATTCAAATGCACTGCTCCCTAAAACAGATATGTCATTGAGTGATCAAACTACTTCCATTAAAGTGTACATACTTCATATCCAAGCTTTTTTAAAGAGGAGGAAAAGGTCAAAACCAATATCAGGTTGTTTTTTTTGCCTCTGTGTCGCATTTGGGGATATTTCCCTTCACTTCCTGCCCTTGAGACACAACAGGAAATGAGAGGACCTCTCCCCAAAGTGAAGGAAATTCCTATCATAGACAGCTGTCGCTGAAACACATGTCCAAGTTGGTCATTTTAGGGCATAATGCACAGCAGCCCTTATCATGAGACTAACGTTGCAATAAAGGAACTACTGGCCCATCAGTGTATACGGCTTGATAAATGACCAGGGTGCTCTCTGTTAACAATTGGGTGGACACACACTATGCTGGGCTGCAAGTGTCAGAGTAGACCCCTGGCATGAAACACCCTTCAGGCAAGGGTGTATGCCATCTTTTCCACTAGACTTGACAGTTCAGCAGCATGGTAGAAGGACTCCCCTATTGTTTAGCAGCAGCACTGTTGGCCACAGTGTCTGCTGCCCCTTTTCTGTTTACTCAGACTTTAAGAATTGAACATAGAAAGGAGAGCCCCCCACAAAGATACAATATGACATACAGTGCCTTGAAAAGGTACCCATACACCTTGACATTTTCTACATTTTGTCATGTTACAACCAAAAACGTAAATGTATTTTTTTTGGATTTTATGTGATAGACCAACACAAAGTGGCACATAATTTTAAAATGGAAGGAAAATAAATGTTTTTCAAAAATTTTTACAAATACATTTCTGAAAAGCGTGGCCTGCATTTGCATTCAGCCCCCTTTACTCTGATACCACTAACTAAATTCTAGTGGAACCGATTACCTTCAGAAGTCACCTAAATAGAGCCTGCCAGTGTGCAATTTAATCTCAATATACATATAGCTGTTCTGTGAAGTCTTCAGAGGTTTGTTAGAGAACCTTAGTGAACAAACAGCATCATAAAGGCCAAGGAACACACCAGACAGGTCAGGGATAAAGTTAGGTTATAAAAAAAAACATCTCATGGAGCACTGTTCAATCTATCATCCAAAAAGAGAGTATGGCACAACTGCAAACCTACCAAGACATGGCTGCTCACCTAAACTGACAGGCCAGGCAAGGAGAGCATTAATCAGAGAAGCAGCCAAGAGGCCCATGGTAACTCTGGAGGAGCTGCAGAGATCCACAGCTCAGGTGGGAGAGGATGTCCACAGGACAACTATTAGTCGTGCACTCCACAAATCTGGCCTTTATGGAAGAGAGGCAAGAAGAAAGCCACTGTTGAAAGAAAACCATTAGAAGTCCAGTTTGCGAGAAGCCATGTGGGGGACAAAGGAAACATGTGGAAGAAGGTGCTCAAGTCAGATGAGACCAAAATTTAACTTTGTGGCCTAAAAGGAAAATGCTATGTGTGGTGGAAAACTAACACTGCACATCACCCTGAACACACCATCCCCACCATGAAAAATGGTAGTGGCAGCATCATGTTGTGGGGATGCTTTTCTTCAGCAGGGACAAGGAAGCTGGTCAGAGTTTATGGGAAGATGGATGGAGCCAAATACAGGGTAATCTTAGAAGAAAACCTGTTAAGAGTCTGTAAAAGACATGAGACTGGGGTGGAGGTTCACCTTCCAGCAGGACAATGACCCTAAACATACAGAATAAGCTACAATGGAATGGTTTAGAGCAAAGCATATTCAAGTGTTAGACTAGGCCAATCAAAGTCCAGATCTAAATCCAATTCAGAATATGTGGCAAGACTTGAAAATTGCTGTTGTCAGATGCTCTCCATACAATTTGACAGAGCTTGAGCTATTTTGCAAAGAAGAATGAGCAAAAATTTCACTCTCTAAATGTGCAAAAAGACTTGCCGCTGTAATTGCAGCGAAAAGTGGTTCTACAAAGTATTGACTTAGGGAGGCTGAATACAAATGCACGCCATACTTTTCAGATATTTGTAAAAAAAAATTGAAAACAATTTATCATTTTCCTTCCACTTCACAATTATGTGCCACTTTGTGTTGGTCAATCACAAAAAATCCCAATAAAATACATTTACGTTTTTGGTTGTAACAAAATGTGGAAAAATTTCAAGGGGAATGAATACTTTTCCAAGACACTATAATAAAGATATACAAATTTGGATGCCTGGCTCTACCTATGTCCTGCAAAGTATTAATAGTGTTTACTCATGGTGATGCATATTCAGCAAATCAGATTAGCTCTGACAGATATGTTACAAAATTCTTTATTGTACACAAATCCATAAAAAAAAATACATAACCCACAGTTTAAAAAGCACACCAAATGCCCTTATTGTGTAATAAACTCAAATAGTAACAATGACTCTTAAAAGTCTAATAATCTAAATTTTGTGCAATTCGTGGATGCAATTAAGGCCAGGAGAATTTCTCTTTTCCAGTAATACATGGAACTATGTTTCAGAAACTTGCTTGTAATCCAAAGCACTTGTATATCAAAGTGAATTTCCCCATAAGAAATAATGGAAAATTAAACGATTCTTTCCACAACCATTTATTCATAAGTCCTTCAGTTTATAGTCCATATAAAAAGATTATAGCAATGTGATAGGTTGTGTAACCATAATATGTTCATCCACAAATGGAAGCCTCCACAAGGGGATTAGAAGCAAACTCCAGCAGGAGTTACAGAGTATAAAAGAAGAGAGGCACCTTTAAGTGTGCCAATATGGTTACATTTAATGAGGGTACAACATTTAGCAACTCACATGGTTGATGATTAAAAGAGGCACATCTAAGTATGCAGGCATCTGGGGTAAAGCTGTCCACATAGACCGTCCTCTGCACCGCCGGTTCTCACCGCTTTCAGTCTGCAATCATGACCGGGAAGACTACCCTGCAGTAGAGAGATTGAACCACTCATGGAGCGCAGCGTAGAAGGGACGACGTTGATGGCAGTGAGAATGATGGTCTATGTGGACAGCTTTACCCCAGATGCTTGCATACTTAGATGTGCCTCTTTTAATCATCAACCATGTGAGTTGCTACATGTTGTACCTTCATTAACTGTAACCATATTGCTACACTTAGAGGCGCCTCTCTTCTCTTTTATACTCAGTTGTGATGTGATGCTGCTTGTATATCAAGACATCGCTTGTATTTATAGTTAAAATTTGTTTAAAAAAATGTTTGCTTGTCTTGCAAAACGCTCTCAAACCAAGTTACTCTCAAACCAAGGTTATACTGTATTTTGCATTCAGCAACTGAAGAATCCACCATGCCCTGGCTATTTAGCAAAGTGTCATCCATGAGCAAGTCCCTGTGGTCCAGAGGAGGAATTCAGGCTATCATTTATAAGGTGTTCTAAAGACAGTGTCCCTTCATACATATCAGTATATGCGATAGCCTCATATGACCTCCCTTGCACTTGAAATAAAAACTCAAGCCACAAAAAGAAGTTGCATGGCACGTGTAATAAATGGAAAGTTCACAAAGCCACTAAAGAGGTCACCATGGATCTAGAAAGTCATTATGTGGCCATCCTGCCAAATAGTAGCATCATACATACAAGATAGTCGCCCTGTGGTCCAGACGAGGAAATCAGGCTGTTATTATGAGCTCTCCTAAAGTCAATGTGCATTCACATGTAGGGACTGCATAAATACCAGCCACATTCAACCTCCCTCACACACCAGGCCAAATTCAAGCTGCATTAAAAGTTTCATGGTGCTTCAAACTGGCTATTAAAGTGGATGTAAACCCTCACTTATACCCAGTGAAGTGAACGGCCTCAGATGATACACAGAGACAAAATAAATCTCCCTACATAGGTTTTACATGTATATCTGTCTTCAGTTTTCTACACACTTTAGAAAGTGCACAACGTGTTAGAAATTTTTCTTCCTGTTTCAGCAGTGGGAGGGGGGTCTGGGCATACACTGTGTGACAGCTGATTGGAGGAAAGGCATACACCCCCCCCCCCCCTCCATATAGGCAGAGGAACAAAGAAACTTGCAGAGCTGTACTGTGAATAGACCAGCTCTCTGCTTATCCATCTCCAAGTTACCTCCCTGACACAAATTTCCTGCTCCTTTCAACTCTTGTGTTAGAGAACTTGTCAGAAGTTATGCTGATAACAGAAGAACGGAGCAGCAATAAGACACGGGGCTCAGAGCTTTGGAGAGAGCTATGTAAACACTACAGATATATGTGCCCAGGTCAGATTTCATGAATAGGGTTTACAGCCACTATCAAATATCCGCTGTATGTAGGACTTCATATAGGCTTTCTGAGCTATAGCCAGTACTAGTATAGTAATAGTATTAAAATTATATTTATTAGTCCCCAAAGTGTGTCTCAGCATCCAAGGATAACAAAAGGGCAACATGGCCTACAAAGCTGCATGACCGGTTTTGCCAGGTCCTTTATGTAAGATGCTACTATTTGTCAGGATAGCCACATGGTGAGGACTTTCTGGCTACATGGTGACCTCTTTACTGGCTTTGTGAACTTTCCATTTATTACACATACCATGCAACTTTTTTGTATTTTGAGCATTTGGTTCAATTTTCTTTTCTTTCCTTTCAGAAAGTATAAAATATTTGGGGGTTTTATACAATCTTCAGGGCTAAAATGTTTTAAACATGTGTGCAAACAAAACCTCCAAAAATGGTTAATAGGTATGTTTAATAAGGACACAAGAAATTAGAATTGTTTGTGTGTTATGAGCTTAACCAATTCAATACAGGGCACTTATACACCTTCCTGCCCAGACCAAATTTCAGCTTTCAGCGCTGTCGCAGTTTAAATGACAATTGCGCGGTCATCCAACACTGTACCCAAACTAAATTTTTATCACTTTGTTCCCACAAATAGAGCTTTCTTTTGGTGGTATTTGACCTCTGCAGTTTTTATTTTTTGCTAAACAAATAAAAAAAGGCCAAACATTTTGAAAAAAATAAAAGTTTTGCTTTTGTTTCTGTTAAAAAATGTTGTAAATAAGTAAGTTTTCTCTTTCACTGATGGGCACTGATAAAGCGGCACTGACAGGCACTGATAAGGTGGCCCCAATGAGCGGGCACTGACGATGGGCACTAGTAGGCGGCACTGATATGCAGCACTGATGGGCATTGATAGGCGGCACTGATGGGCACTCATGGGTGGCACTGATAGGTGACACTGATGGGCACTGAAAGGCTGCAAAGATGGGTTCTTATGGGTGGCACTGATAGGCGGCACTGATAGGCATCCCTGGTGGCACTGGCATGGTAGGCATTGTGAGTGGGCACTGATTGGCAGCTGCCTGGGAATTAATTGGCAGCTGCCTGAGCACAGATTAGTATTTCCCTGGGGGTCTAGGGGGCATACCTGGTGGTCCTGGGCGACTTCCCTGGTGGTCCTGGGCGACTTCCCTGGTGGTCCTGGGTGGAATCCGAGGGGGGGGGGGCAGGAGAGCAGCTGATCGGCTCTCCTCTACTCGCGTCTGTCAGACGCGAGTGAGGAAAATCCGATCACCGGCTCTTCCTATTTACATCGTGAACAGCTGTGATTGGACACGGCTGATCACGTGGTAAAGAGTCTCCGTCAGAGACTCTTTACCTAGATCGGTGTTACGGGGTGTCAGACTGACACACCGCAGCGACGATCGCCACGATGTGTGCCCCTGGGGGCACGCAGCGGCTCAATATCCTGCGGACGTCATATGACGCCCAGTCAGGGTATTGAAACCACTTTGCCGCCGTCATTCTGCTATATGGTGGGCGGCAAGTGGTTAATGAGGAGTTCCAGACTGTATTCAAAAAAATTAAAGTCAGCAGGAACAGCTGCTGACTTTTAATATAAGGACACTTACCTGTCCAGGGAGACCGGCCCATCAGCTTTGGGTGCAGGCGCCGGCATCCTTACTAAGGGAAACAGGAAGTAAAGCCTTGCGGCTTCACAGCCTGTTTCCTACTGCGCATGCGTGAGTCATGCTGCGCTTTTTGAAAGGTCCCACTGTCTTCTGGGACCTGTTTGTGTGTCTCCCAGAAGGCAGCGGGGGGGCGTGAATGATGTGTGCCCTTACACAGAAGTGGGAACGAGTACTTGTTTTTGACCGGAAGGTGGAGGGGAGGGAGCAGATAAGCGGAGATTCCACTTTTGGGTGGAACTCCGGTTTAAGCACATTGTGTTTGTTGAGACTTAGATGAGGACCAGATCACATTTTATGGCAAATTATTGCAAAAAATCTGTTAATTCCATGAGGTGCACATTATTTTTTGCCATTGTATGCTTCAAAAACATAGCATTTGTATAAAAAAAAGTTTCAAAAACAACTCCATTGTCTGAAATGTTATAGTTCATGTCATGTGGATAATTCTACAAATACTTTGCAGCATGCAGGCAAAGATGATGTAGCTGGCTCAGCATGTGGTATCCAGCATTTTCAGCAATGCCAGGCTCCATATTTCTTTCATCATAGGTTTATTTTATAAGTAACTTGTCAAGATAGAAATATGGAAGCTGCTACAGCTGATATTTTTTTAAAGCCCAGCTCCTCACATCCTCCTCCATTTACTTTCTGACCTGACCTAACACCCCCCCCCCCCCCCCCCCTTTGCATACATATTTATTCCCCAGCAGTTTTCTGTCTGGTCAAATTATGTCATAGGACCTTTTCCTTCTCAGTTGTGGGTGGGTCCTGTAAGTCCGGGGGGACCCGATGACACGCCTCCAGGGAGCAGTTCCTAAACTCACAGGAGGTAAGCTAAATGATGCTAGGCTGTGAGGGCAACATTTACTTCCTCTTCCTCTTTATTTCCCTGCAAAGGTAAAGCATAAAGGGCTACTATGCATCGCATAGTAGCCCATTATGTATCACTTACCTGAAACCGAAGCCTGCGATGTCACCGCTGTCCCCACTAGCAGCGAGCATCCATCTTCAGTCCTCTTTCTTCGGGGGCTCCGGCTCTGTTACAGACCGGAGTCGCGTGACGTCATGTTCGCGGGAGCCGTCAATCACGGTATGACCCCCTTTAGAAACGGCACGATCTGCCCTATCTAAAGTGCTCATACGCAGTAGACATCAGCGCACGGCTTTATTGTAAATATCTCCTAAACCGTGGAGGTTTATGAGATATTTCCAGCACCTACAGGTAAGCTTTAATATATGGTTACCTGTAGGTACAAGTGGTTGTACAGGGTGTACAACCACTTTAAACTAGAACCTTAGTCCAAATCCTATATATCACAGCTCCAGCACATCATAGCAGCGGCCATCTGTAGACAAGACAGTGGTACTGGCAGCTTACATTAAAGTAGAACTATAGGCAAAACTTTTTTTTTTTTGTTTTGGATGAAGCAAGGAAGGGTTATGGCCCCTGTAAGTTTCTTTTTTGCCATCTGTATCTCATTGTAAAGATTTACATCACTTGCTGTCCATAGCCAAACTGGAAGACAGAGGAAATCACTGCAAATTAAGGGAATTCCTTGGGGACACCTAGGTTACCAGAACGAGTTTCCCCATTGGAAGATTTCCTCTCTATTATTTTTCTGGGGACAACCCAAGATTTTAGATTTTCTTTTACTTGCAATGATAACAGTAAACAGGACAAATAGGGTGAATCTCCCTAACAGGGCACAGAAAGCAGGAAAAACCTGACAGGTGTTCTAATCCGTTTCCACTCTATCCAAAACAAAAAAAGTTTTGCCTTTAGTTATACTTTAAATCAAAATAGATTTTACTTGCAGAACCATCATCCTAAAGTGGGGTTCTACCAAAAAAACAAAAATACATGAAAAATCCTAAAAAAAAACCCCAAAAAACATTTGGATATTTTTTTTTAACTTACCTCTAAATGCCTGTTGCTAGGGGGTCCCTCGTAGTCTGCCCCTTCCAGTGCCTGGGCTGGTGACATCACTTCCCCCTCGGCACAGGAAGGGCTCCGCTCTGCTCCCTCCCTCCTGTCAATCATCTGGGACCCATTACAGGTCCCAGGTGACTGAGCGGCCAATCACGGCAGTATTTGTAGCTGCTGACTTTTAATTTATTTTTTTACTGCACCCCCTGTGTGGAACTCCTCTTACGTGCAGTTTCTACTTTTGCAACTCTTTTTCTTTACGGAATCACATCTATTTCTTCAGTGATAGATTTAATTTAATTGCCATGTCGAAGAGACAAATTGTGAAGGCATGCTGAAGGTTTGCCCACATATTATGTAACGTAGTATACTGGTTAGTCACAACATTTGGGGTATTGATTAGAGTTTAAAAAAGCCCCTCATCCCTTTTTCTTAGTTAGAGAAATACAAAATGGATGTTAAGTAACAGGTTCAGAAAAGACAGATACACTTCCAGGTAAACTTACATTCTGTTACAAAGAAGTTCAGCATGGTGAGGACCACTGTATGTCCACTGAACATGTAGTCCCCACAAGTGTGTACTCCAGTTAGTGTCATGCCGAAGCCGCTCCAAATTGCGAAGGCACGTTGAAGTTTTGCCCACATATTATCATAGAGCTGAAATAAAACAAATAGTTTGTGTGAAATATAGCTTTGGGCCTTGTCTTGTTGATAGGATTGTGCAGTAGAATTATATTTTTCCAAAGACTACACATTTGCAACATTAAAATGAATCAGTCTAAAAAAACAATTATTCTAGCCCATAGTGGAATCTTATGGGATAAGTCTGCTCCCAGATACTCCTGCAGCAAGATCTCCTTGTGATAATATCTAACCCTGTTTCTGTTCACCTTCGAGTTTTGAGTGTTCCCACCCAACTTTGGATACACCAGAATCTCCTGTCACATTCTGTGTAATTAGAAGAGGAAAGGAAACCTCCAATACCTCTAAGGCTACTTTTGACCAGTCATCCTCCAGCTCCATGCCAAACCCAACCATCTGCATTATTAACATGTACCTACAATGTCAGCACTCAGTAAGGACATCATCTTCCCCAAAATGTTCACTAGAGCACAAACAAACCCTTATCAATGGTTTTCACCATGATCCCTGGGGGTATCATCCATTGCTAGTTAACACCAAAATAAAGAAAGTCTCCTGCAAGGCCATTTGGCACAGAAGTCCTGAACCCTGCAGTATCCTACCAACAGGAAAGGGCATGTACTATGAATATACAACACCTCATACCTGCAAAACCCGGTCCTAAATTTAAAACAAAGTATACCTGATCCATTATTTGATTATTTTAAAGGCATGATGGATTGCTTGGAAAGCACTGTTAAACATTTAGAGGGTATGAGCAATAAATACATCAACACAGTTAAGGGTGCTTGAAATAAACTGACACACAAGGATATTTGGTTAATATCAGTTGGTATAAATTGGTATGTAATACAAAAAAAAAAAAAATGAAAAGTGCTGGTCTGGGCTGGTTGTGGTGCTTCCCACAACAAATGTGGGAATCAAGAGCCTATTCAGGGCTAGCTAAATGATGCTGCTGTCATACAAGGCCACATTTTCCATGTGGGTTAGACGTAAGACGTGTTTCTCAGGCTTACTGTTTCCACCGGTTCACACGACAAACAATCCAGCTGCTCTCATAGGCGATCAAACACTCTTTGACCGACTCTATGGCCTTGGAGGACTGGAGCGACGTCATGATGTCACTACCAGTCCAGGCTGGAAATGTATTTATTTATATTTTAAAAGCGAAAGATCAAAAAAAAGTTGTGTTTTTTGATCTTTTGACCTCAGATCTCTCCATAAAGAGGACCAATCATCCTTATTTCTATTGCAAGGGATGTTTACATTCCTTGTAATTGTAATAAAAGTTATCAAAAAAAAAAAAGAAAAAAATTAAAAAGAAACTGGGTAAAAATAAATAGTAAAATAAAATAAATAAAAAAAAATTTACAATGCCCCATCCCTTCGTACTTGCACGCAGAAGCGAACGCATACGCAAGTCACCCACGCATATGTAAACGGTATTTAAACCACACATTTGAGGTGTCGCTGCGAATGTTATAGCCAGAGCAATAATTCTAGTTCTAGACCTCCTCTGTATCTCTAAAACGGGTAACCTGTAAAGGTGTTTAAAGCATCGCCTATGGAGATTTTTTAAGTCCAGTAGTTTGTCGCCATTCCACGAGCGTGCACAATTTTAAAGCATGATATGTAGGGAATCTATTTACGAGACATAACATCATCTTTGGGGTAACTATTGCATTTAGTTATTTTTTTAATTCATTAAAGTGTATTTTTTACTACCAAAAAATTGTGTTTACAAAACCACTGCGCAAATACCGCGTGACATAAAAAATGTCAGCGATCGCCATTTTATTCTCTAGGGCAATGGTCATCAACCCTGTCCTCAGGGCCCACTAACAGGCCAGGTTTGAAAGATAACGGAAATACATCACAGATGATATCATTTGCTGTTCAGTGATTGCAGTATTCTAGTCTGCATCTCCCCAAGGTAATACATAAAACCTGGCCTGTTAGCGGGCCCTGAGGACAGGGTTGATGACCACTGCTCTAGGGTCTCTGCTAAAAAAAAAAAAAAATGTATGTTTGGGGGTTATAAGTAATTTTCTAGCACAAAATACTGATTTAAACTTGTAAATAAAAAGTACCAGAAAAAGCCTGGTTAAACCCACTGAAAAAACGTTTGGTATAAAGTAGTTTAATGTGAAGACACATGTCCTGCAACACACAAATGCCTTTCGGTGAAGTAATACTACTGAAGGACACTGCAGTTGCTAAATATTTGTCCTTCTACAGTGTACGATGGCTCATAAACTAAAACAAAAATGAACATTCAGCCAAAGGGCAACTAGCAACACATTACAATTTGACAGCCAGAGAGGGGTAACCTCAGTGAAAAATCTTCTACATCATATACCACAACAGTGAAGAATTTCTGGAAAAGTGTAGGGTTTGTCAAGCTTTTTATCAACGCCGTTTCACTTTTAGCAACACTCACACATTTCTTATATCAGTACCTTTCCAGAACACTGCAGGTGTTCCCCAGGGACAGACAATGATGTAACAAACATGGTGATGCATCGCAAGAGAAACACAGTCCCCATTAAGCTGCAGAGGCGGCGTAACAGAATGGACCTAAAGAAAAAAAAAGGGAACAAAGTAAATATATACAACTTCAGCAAAATGTGTTAACACGAACAGCAATAAAAACCAGAGAAAGGTTCTAACCCTTCCCCACTCTAATTACCGTATATACTCGAGTATAAGTCAAATTTTTCAGCACCTTTTTTTGTGCTGAAAGTGCCCCCCTCGACTTATACTCGAGTCAAGCACTTTTCTGCAGCAAAAAATTTCATTTTCCGAACCGATTTTGGGGCCCCGTATCTCAGGGCCACTTGGTGCTAGAAACCCCAAATTTGGTGTGCAAACCCAGTGGACCTGGTTCCACAACATATCCAAAGCTGGAGTTCCTAGCACTAAGTGGCCCTGAGATACGGGGCCCCAAAATCGGTTCGGAAAATGTCATTCTCTGCTGCACAAAAGTGCTTGACATTTTCTGAACCGAATTTGGAGCCCTGTATCTCAAGGTCACTTAGTGCTAGGAACCCCAAATCTGGTGTGCAAACTCAGTGGACCTGGTACCATAACATATTCAAAGCTGGAGTTCCTAGCACCAAGTGGCCCCGAGATATGGGGCCCCAAAATAGGTTCGGAAAATGTCATTCTCTGCTGCAGAAAAGTGCTTGACATTTTCTGAACCGATTTTGGGGTCCTGTATCTCGGGGCTACTTGGTTCTAGAAATCCCAGCTTTGGATATTTTATTGTGCTAGTTCCACTGGGTTTGCACACCAAATTTGGGGTTCCTAGCACTAAGTGGCCCCGAGATACGGGGCCCCAAATTCGGTCAACTGTGTCCATCTGTAGCAATGTCATTTCGGGAAACTTTGGGTTCAGAGACCCCAAATTTTGGCTGCAGCTAGGGGGCATCTAGGAACCCTTAACTACCGAGTTTGAAGTTCGGGGGACCTATGGCTGCAAATGGGCGCAGTGAGGCATGCAAATGGGCACAGTGAGGCTGCAAATGGGCATTGTTGACCCTCTTTTCCACTTACAGTAGCTGTGCATTTCTCACCCTCGTCTTATACTCGGGTCAATAAGTTTTTCCCATTTTTTTGTGGTAAATTAGGGCCTCGACTTACACTCGAGTATATACGGTATACACTTCCACTCTTCGGAAAAAGCTAGTTGCCTGAATATCTGGCTTCTATGCCACAGACCAGAAACAAGCTAGCAGCAAATGAAAATCAGAGAAAGGTCAGAAATCTCTCTTCACGTGTATCGGTCAGTGACTCAAAATGCTGTGCTGATATACTTTTTTTAATGACAGGTTTCCTTAAAGGCCTTACAGTGGTCACTAGAAGGAAAAGGCGTGCCATTATGAAACCGCTCATATTTAAGCTGTTCATACTCTTTGCTTATTAGCAGAGCAGAAAAAGCTGCCTAAAGGTGCTACTACAAATACAATGGTATGTGATTACCAAAGAGAAAAAAAAAGCAAAAGAAGTCTTAAGCCTAGCACACACAGGCTGAATGTTGGACAGCATCGGCCGATTCAATAGAAACCGGACAACATTCAGCCCATGTGTACGCACGACGATCCGACAGAAGGGCCATGATCGAAAAAGGTCTGCCGACTGACTCCTGATCAGCACTGTCAGCCAATGAATGACAGTGCTGACCGGAGTGCCCCCCTGTCAGAACACAATAGCACAGCAGGGGAGATTGCTGTACCAACACCAGATTGTTAGTACAGCAGCTCCCACCTGAGCTGTCAGTTTTTGTTGAACGAAAAAAAAAACTTGCAGTGTGTACAAGGCTATAAAATATATGAAAATCCTCTTATTTGCAAGCAGTTCCTATGGCAATGTGTGCTGGGGTAAATGTGAAAAAGGGTTATGTCCCAAAACGCACTGCAATAGGAACAGTTTGCTGGCCTGGAAATGAAAGGAGATTCTCATCATCTTCTAGGCAGCAGGGTTGCAGCAAATGTACAGCTTTTCAGCACGTCCTTGCTCTTCAGGTGATCCCAGCCATTCTGAACCTTCCAGTGGGATGTACACATGCAAAAGGGCCACTGAGAGGCGCTGTAAACCTTCTACACAATTGTGAGTGCATTTCTAAGATTTTTGTTTAATAAACCCCTTTTATGTGCTCTTTGTTTCCTTTTATCTGTGAACAACACACTTCCTGTCCCCTGGGTGCTTACATTTACTCCTCCTACCTAAGAAGGCAGCCATGATTGTTTATTAGAACAAAAACAAATATTAATTTACAAATAAGCTTGCTTTGTTTCCCGTTCAGCTGACAGGAAGTAACAGACACTGCATTTCTGGCAAGATCAACAGGTATTTTCTGTAATAAAAAGGGGGAAGGGAAGAAAGCGGGACTAATAAAGAAGGGGTGGCTAGCTTCCAAAATGCAGTCCTATTGGCTCACACAGCGGATGGACTGACAGCTCCTCTCACTACTCCTGCTGGATACATCGTCTCTGGGCAGACATCTGAACTCAGCATACACCATCACTGCCACACAGGGCAGCCTGATGTCGGTCTCCCTGCTCTGTTTCCAGGCTCATCCCGCTCCCTACAACGGCCTGCTTTTCTTCTCCACCAAGGACAATTACACGGCTCCCAGATTACTACCGGACTACAAATCCATTGCGACCTGTCATCCTCTCTCCCCACCCCCCTCTCCCGCTTGTGAGTGCCATTTGTTTTATATTGGATTTTACTTAATAAATTGTGCTACACTATGCCGGTTTGGCGCTTTTTTCTCTTCCCCCTTTTTATTACAGATTGTGGATTCCCAGCCCACAACTAAAAGCAGCCTTGCCAGGATCATAGTGTCAGCCAATTTCCACCTCTTGACAATTTATTCCTATACCTCTGGGAATAACAATCTTTAAATAGTTCCTTTTATCCATCACCTGTTACATGACAACTTACAGAGCGTTTTACAGTTAGGTATTTTCTGTACTTGCTAAAAATGTTCTTAACCCCCAAAACATTTAAAACCTATGTAGCCACTGGTAAAATATACTGCATTTTTGTTTTTAGATACACTTTAAGGTTTATATGGGAGCTGGAGGGGTATAAAATATCAAAGGATAGATGGGGGATTACAAATAAAAAAAAATAGGATTTTTTCATTATACTTACCTGTAAAATCCTTTTCTTTGAGTACATCATGGGACACAGAGTCAGGCTAATATTCATTACCTGCTGGGACATCCCAGAGCAATAGCCTTGAGGGGAGGGAGACACCCTGCCAAACAATAGCCATCAGAACTTATACGGCAGCCCACATTACACTGCGGCCAAAAGCCGAATCCTCGGCTGCTCAAACATTCACTTGCTAAAACGTATGCACTAAAGAAGGTAGCAGCCTTACAAATCTGAGCCACAGCCAAGAGTCTGATTCTCGGATCTCCGCAGATCTAGACAAATAAACCTTGACTTCCCGGACAATGTCCAAAGAATGCAGTCGTCTCGCTTCCGCAGAACGAGGCTGAGAGAAAAAAGAAGGCAAAATAATGTCCTGATTTAAACGAAAGGCCGACACCACCTTTGGCAAAAAGGATGGAACAGGTCGAAACACGACTCTGTCATGGTGAAGGATCAAGTACGGTTTCCTGCATGAAAGGGCCGCCAACTTCGACACTCTTCTACCCGAGGTGATAGCCATCAGGAAGGCTAACTTGCGTGACAGCAAGTCTAATGGAATTTCCTTAATAGGTTCAAATGGTTGTTTCTGTAACACAGATAGCACCAAGTTCAAGTCCCAAGGACACATAGGTGACCTAATGGTGGAGAAAAAGCGAGTTGCCCCTTGCATAAAGGTTCAGATCAGTGAATGGGAGGCTAAAGGCCTCTGGAAGAATACTGATAGGGCCGAAACTTGACCTCTTATTGTACTCAAAGCCAATTTGATTTCCACAGCTGACTGTAGAAAAGAGAGAATTCTCCCAATCACATAGTTCCGAGGATGCCATTTTCTGGCTTCACACCAAGCAATACAAGTCTTCCAGACCTTATGATAAATCTTCCTAGTGACAGCTTTTCCTGCATTCACTAGAGTAGACACCACTGGTCCGGAGATGCCATGGTCCTTTAACAACCTGGCTTCAATAGCCATGCCGTCAAATTTAGAGACTGTAAATTGGGGTGGAATATAAGACCTTGAGACAGTAGATCAGGGGCCATGTGGAAGCGTCCATGGCTCGTCTATTGTCAGTCTCACAATCTCTGGGAACCAGGGCCTTCTGGGCCAGGCTGGTGCCACCAGTATGACTGGAACCCCCTCTCTCCGAATCGTGCGCAACAAATGTGGAAGGAGAGGGATCAGAGGGAAAGCATAAACAGGGAGTACTGGCTCCATGGAACCATCTGCTCCAATTGCCAAGGATCTCTTGTTCGAGACACAAACTGCTGTAGCTTGTTGTTGAACCTGGATGCCATTAGGTCGACCTCTGGTCATCCCCAACGTTGGCAAATTTCCTGGAACACCTCTGGGTGTAGGGACCATTCCTTCGGGCAGATCTTCTGGCGGCTGAGATAATCTGCCTTCCAGTTCTCTACTCCCAGGATATGGACTGCCGATATAATTGGCACATGTCCCTCTGCCCAGGCTAACATGTAGTCACCTCCTTCAGAGCAGAACGACTCCTGGTACCGCCTTGGTGGTTTATATAGGCCACTGCAGTGGCATTGTCGGACTGAACCCTGATGGGGCAGTCTCGAAGCTTCAACGTCCAGTACCGTAGGGCCAGACGTACTGCCTGTAACTCTAGGACGTTGATGGGCAGGGTCTGCTCTGTCCCTGACCATTTCCCCTGGGCTGCGAGCCAGTCTAGGGTTGCTCCCCAGCCTGAGAGAATGGCATCTGTAGTCAGTATTCTCCAAGTTACCGGGAGAAAGGATTTTCCCTTTTGCAGGTTCTGATCCTGCAACCACCAGTTTAGGCTTAAGCATGCCTGAGGAGATAAGCACATTGGATAATCCAGGGCTTTTCTTCCTCTGTTCCAAGCCAACAAGATGTCTTGTTGTAAGGGCCTGGAATGGAACTGGGCATAGGGCACTGCCTTGAAGGAGGATACCAGCCTCTCTAGAAAACTCATACAGAGCCGAACGGAGGGTTGTCTGGTGCCCCTTATGTGATGCACCTGATCCTTCAGGGCACAGATCCTTATGAGTGGCAAGAATACTCTTGCTTGCACCGTGTTTAGTATTGGACCTAAATACTTTAGACTTTGAGCTGGTTTAAAGGCTGACATTTCGGTATTTATGATCCAGCCTAAGCTTTTCAAATACTGCACTGTGTATATTATGCTCTGTTCTAGAGCCTGTACTGGGTGATCTCTGAGCAGGAGGCCATCCAGATGACCAAGCACCAGAATCCCTTGGGCCCTTAAAAGGACCCAGTACTGGTGCTAGGACCTTTGTGAACACACGGTGAGCTGTAGCAAGCCCGAAGGGTAGAGCCACAAACTGAAAATGACTTTCCTCTACTGCAAAGCATAGGAGCCTCTGATAAGGCTGAAAGATAGGTACGTGTAAATACGCGTCTTTTATATTGATAGGGGCTAGAAAGTCTCCCCTCTGGAGTGGGGTTACTACTGAGCAGACAGACTCCATCCAAAAGGACTGTATCAATAGATACCTGTTCAGGGACCTTAGGTCCAAAATGGGCCTTGTGTCCCTGTTTGGTTTCTGAACCGTAAACAGGTTTGAGTAAAACCTTGTGCCCCTTTCGAATATAGGAACCTCTACAATCACTCCTTGATGCACTAGACAACGTAGTGCCTGAAGCAATAAGTTTCTTTTTGGAGAATCCGAGGGAATGCTGGATCCTAGAAACCTCTGAGGGGGAACCCCCTGCAACTCCAGCTTGTAACCGCGAGATATAATTGAGGTGACCCACGCATCCTGAATTGTTGTTTTCCAAATGTCCTCAAAGTGCAGCAGCCTTCCCCCTACCCGATGGAGTGGGGGCTTCCCCTTAAAAGGAGGGCTTGGTGCTGGGTTTACAAGAATTTTGGACCCAGGCCTTTTCTGGACCTGGCCTTGCGGCTTGCCCCTGGCCCTAGCGCCCTGTTGGCGGCGGAACCGCCCTGACGCTGAGAAATTTGAGGAAGCAATCCCTGGGTTTTTAAACAAGGGACGCCTGGTGCTTTTCTTCACAGGAAGTAGAGAACTCTTCCCTCCGGAAATCTTCTGGATATATTTGTCCAATTGATCACCGAATAAATGTTCCCCATGAAATGGGAATCCTGCCAATAACTTCTTACAAGGAGGCTTGGCTGACCAGTTCTTAAGCCATAAAAGTCTGCGCATAGGAACAGACAAGAGAGCCAGACTAGAAACCGGCTGTGTTGAATCCTTTTAAGCAGGGATATGCAATTAGCGGACCTCCAGCTGTTGCAGAACTACAAGTCCCATAAGGCATAGCAAGACACTGACAGCCACAAACATGACACCCAGAGGCATGATGGGACTTTTGCAACAGCTGGAGGTCTGCTAATTGCATATCCCTGCTTTAAAGCATCAACAGCAAAACACAGCGCTCGAGGAATATCTGTCTTATTTCAGGCAGATCATCCTCCTGGTTAGGCCTATCAGGCCGTTTGACCTGGTCCTTTACGGACTGGCAAATACCAACTGCTGCAACAGCTGGCTGAATAGCTGAACTGGCCAAAGAAAAGGAAGCCTTTAATAATAACTCCAATTTCTTGTCAACAGGGTCTTTCAAGCCCTGTGCGTTATCTACCGGACAAGTTAAGTTCTTGTTTAAGGAAGAGACTGCTGCATCTATGACTGGCATGCTTCATTTTTTAACGAACTTTTCATCCATGGGATATAAAAGGAAAAACCTCTTAGGGAGGAACAAAAGTCCTGTCAGGATGTTTCCAATCAGCGTACACCGCCTGTTCCAACAGGGGGTGTAGAGGGAAAGTCTGTGCGACCTGAAGAGGCCTCAGAGATCCCAAAGAGGACAAGGGGGACTCAGTAACCTCTGCAAGAGGCAACTTAAAGGCAGAACGAACCATTTCAGTCAGAGTCAGGATCGAAAACCTCTGCAACTGAGAGGCAGACATCGACTGGATATTTTCTTGAACAGATTGCTCGGAAGCAGACTCATCTGCCAGGCACTCCACTGCATCCTGAGCTTTAAGCTCCTCCCCATCCTCAACCCATTCCTGCTCCAGACTAGTAGACTCTGGGGAGGGGGATCTGTCACGCTTCCTGTCACGCTGTGGAATGGAGGCAACCATGCCAGCAATCCTGTGTTCTAACCCGGCTAGGGCTGAGGACAGTTCATCCTTAGTGATAAAGGGTGAAGCAGTAGCATTGACTGTAGGCACAACACCAGATAGGGGCAGCGGCTCAGATTGCCCAGAAGCATCTGGTCCTTCAGGGGATACAACACTAGGGATACTTCCCTGTGGTGTTAGTCCCACTCCTCTTTTTGGAAGACATTTAATAGCCACAAACAAAGAGTACTTGGGTGTAGTAACACCTCAGAAGGGAGACCCTTTAATAGGGCTCATCAAGCCAAGCACCTTTAGCCTGCCAAGCAACACCTGGTGACTCACGTGATCCAGGTAAAGAAAAATGAACCGCTGAAAGTGTCTGTTCAGAGCCTGCTCTGTGTCCCATAGCTGCCTTCTGGAAGCACCACATGCTTGGCCTACACAGTTTAAATAAGCTGGGTGTGCGCCGGAGCGTTCTGTGAGTGCACACGCACGTATGTGCGCGGTTCCAGCGAACAAGCGTTACTGTAATCACATACAAAGCAAATTTCAAATTTTCGTGCACCCAGATAAAGGCTACGGCGCATATGCGGCGAAGCCGCGTGTGCCATGGCCACCGAACAAACTGCTGAGCCCAGCGGCGCTCTTGCGAACGCATTTGCGCCATGTCGAACCAAGGCGAAATGGCGCACCGTCGTGCGCCATCATACAGGTAAAAAACAGCCAGACACAAGCAAAAATAAAGGTACACTTTGCAAACACCCACAGCTAGCCCAAAAACTCCCCAGTATGTTCACCGCACACAGGTGTCCAGCTTTTGGCTAGCTTGACTGATTGTTACAATCACTGGGACACCCCACAATAATAAAATAAAGGGGTTCCACTTACCCGTCCAGGCGCAGGGCCACTTAGACACTAAGGGCTCAATCTTCACGGCGGGTTCCTGTCACTTGGACCTTCAAGGACTGGGTACCCTTTTCATGTTTAGGGTCCACTCCCTTGAACCTGTACAGCACCCTGCAGGAAAATGCCTTAGCACTGTAGTGTCCAAGATTTCTACTTCGCAGGGTCCAGTGCCCGGAGGCCACAGTATTACAGGCAATTTCTATCTCACAGAATCTTGAGTCTTCTTTGCGAGGCTCGGGTACCATTTATCTAAGCATAAAAGCCTGTGTCAAATGGATCAGATCGGTCAATCCCTTGATTTATTATGAAACCATTTGTGGGACTAGAGACCTGGAGAGCTTCGAGAGCTCAAACAAACCATGCCATCCACCTTGTAGACACTGGTAAAAAAAAAAAAAAAATGATTCCTGTACGGGAGGGGTTATATAGGGGATCACTTCCTGTCTGAAGACCTTTGGTCTACCAGTGATATTCACCTGATGAAGTATAACCCAGCAGGTAATAAATATTAGCCTGACTCTGTGTCCCATGATGTATGAAAAAGAAATAAATAATTCTTCCTACCGACCATCTGCATTATCTTTATATCGAAAATCTTCAACAGCTGACACAGAAGCCGTTGCATGCCACTTGGCCCCCCATCAATCAGACCTCCATAGAGACACAAGCATTGAAGACTTCCTCTTTAACTCAGTGCATGCACCCTGGTAGGCTGGATTTCATTGCCATCTCTTCCTCAAGTTTTTTGGTTGATGGGTATAAATTACAGTCTATAGGGCCGTAGGTGCTGAGTTAGGCAGGCCATTCATGGGTCGAATGTCGAAAGAATTTTCTTTCTAAAATCTTATCTAAGAATTTTCGTTCGTATTTCGCACCATTAGTGGGCTGCAGCAACAGCCGATTTTCGAGCAGCAATCAAACTTGAGTAATCGGACATGTTGGAAATTTTTTGAAAAACGAACAATTTTCTAATCAATGATGGGAGAATCGCAAGAAATGTAAATCGAAAAAGAAATGCGCATGTGCAAGAAAAGAAAATTCCCGGAAAGAAAAGATTCCCAGCCACGAAAATTCTTTTCTGTAGCAACATGAGGTGAAATTAAAGGATTAGTTGGCCGAATTTCGAAATCAATGGTGGCACCATCGGATCATAAAATGCACAAATTTTCTGATTTTCAAAAAAAATGCTTTCGAAATTTGGCCTTAGTTAAAAAGACGGTCTCCAGCACTTGCATCTCTATAAAAACCCAATCACTGAATTGCCAAGCAGCTTGCATCGGCTTCTGCCTTCAAAGGTGGGTATTTCTGACTCTGGGAAGTGTCAGGAAGGAGAATGTTTCTTTGTTATAGGTAATCCTACACTTATCCTTTAACAGGTCACATATATTTCATGTTTTTTTAAAGAACAAATTGCTTTTTAAATCTCAAATCAAAGATATGCAATTAGCGGACCTCCAGCTGTTGCAAAACTACAAGTCCCATCATGCCTCTGCCTCTGGGTGTCATGCTTGTGGCTGTCAGAGTCTTGCTATGCCTCATGGGACTTGTAGTTCTGCAACAGCTGGAGGTCCGCTAATTGCATATCCCTGCTCTATATTGTCATACAACTGATAGATGTTAATATAATGTTAGGTTGGTAGCAATTATTTCCAAATACTACCTGTGTTTATGAAGCAGCAATACGAGCAGCCAGATGTAACAAAGGACCATTCCACACATTTCTGTCATGGCAAAAGCCCAAGGGATTCGAGGGACACTGAAAATCCAAGCAATAGAATAGTTAGAGATGAAAATCAACTTTACAAATTAAGGTATGAGCACACTACATTTGACACTGAACCAAAAAAAGAAAATACAAAAGACATTATATTTTCCATCTCTTCTCCCATCTATTAAGAAAATACATAAAAATTTGCAAAATTTACAGAAAACAAAAAACTCTGTTCTTAACTAGGCATTTGATTGTTAGATAAAAAATATAGTCAAGCGGTTAATTTAGTTTTCTGTTAAATGAAAAGAAATATCCTTCCTCACATGGGCATTAGTACTGCTTGGACCTTGATGAAGGGGGAACACTTGTCCATGAAAAATTGAATGTTAGTGCAAATAAAAAAAGTATCATGGACAGTACTAAATTGTCTCTTTTTCATTCCATGTTAGATGGGTAGAATGGACACTAGGGGGCACTGTAATAACAGATCATAAAAGATGCTTATCAAGCAATTAATAACAGTAGGCACTGCATGAAATGTATTTCTCCAGCTAGATCATGAGTTGTATAACGGTTATTGAAATGAAAATTGATAGGCTTTAATATCCGCTTCCCTATATTCACTTATCTGCTGTAGAGCAGGGGACAACTCAACAGTGGTATACAAATAAAAAAAGCATACGCTCCTGCGAGTTAAAAAAAGCGGTCATTTTATTCTAAGCAAAAGTAATTCTCACCAATAGTGCACTTCTCTGGCCTCATAAACAGATTAGGTAAAATCTGAAGAATCCTAAAATAGAACCTAACATCCTGGTTTAAAGTAGAAGAAAAGCCTAACACCAACTATTCTTAAAAATGTTCGATCCCCCATCCTCCTACCATACCCTGTATGAAAAGGATCTGTGTACTTACCTAGTTTTAATACACTCGGTCCGGTCAAGTGATACTGCAGCACTGGCTCCCCCGTGTCAGTGAGCGGCTGCTGCAGGGGAGAGGAGGGAGCATGCTACAATGACTGGGTACGGGAGCCTATGAGTGAGGTCACGGCTCCTGGAATTTACAGCTGTGGTCAAGCGCACACAGAGGAGAGTCAGAGCTGCAGGATCGCGTGATTGGACCAGATTGAGAAAAAATTGGCACTGTTCAGAACAGTACTCGCATTAAATACATTCAGAGATGTATGTCCTGAACGCAGAATTCCTGCACTCGAAGCATAACTCCCTGAATGCATGTAGTCCTAATTACGGATACCATGAAACAGCATTAAGCCGTGTACAGTCACTGCATACATCTTACATAATAGAAATCTTTTAGCATCAATGCTATTATCGCACAGTGCTGCCTTTTCTTTGTTATTTTTATACTGGTTTTTCACACATTATGGGATTGTGATTGATGCATAGCAGCTGTGCACAGGCACTTGATTCACCTTCACGCGGGTTATTGTTTAACCACACCTGATGCCAATTGTAGCTTAGGCCTTATTTAGGGTAGCTCGCAGGATTTTTTATTTATATTTACTGCATACATCTGTCAATGATTTGCACAAGCTGCACCTGTGCCTCCTGGGAGTCCAAAAACGCCAGTTTTTATTGCTGTATGCGCCAAACCTCTCATTTGCATAAGCGCTTAATGCAAACCAGGCAAAGTGTTCACGACACAGTTTTGTCAATTTGCTAAGAGTCTATCATGACCGCAGATCTATTTTCTCCTCTGTACAGGATAGAAACTATATAAGGCTAGGTTCACACATGTCCAGTGCAAATTTTTCCTCCATTTTCACTGCAAATTTCCTAAGCAGCTGTTCAGCTGCAATTTTATATGTGGTTCAGATGTGGATTTTTGCAGCCGGCGTCCACCGGCGTCTTTAACATTAACTGGTTGTTGAGGAGCGGCCCCGGAAGCCGGATTCTACGTCCCCAACAACGGATGACTCATGACCCACCGCCCCCTTGTGACATCATCGACCCAGCATGCACCGGTTGGTAATGTCACAGGGGGCCCCTGACCCTAAGCTATTTAAAGCGGAGGTTCACACAAAAATTGAACCTCCACTTTTCGGAACCCTCCCCCCCTCCGGTGTCACATTTGGCACCTTTCAGGGGGGAGGGGGGTGCAGATACCTGTCTAAGACAGGTATTTGCACCCACTTCCGGCATAGACTCCCACGGGAGTCTATGCCTCTTCCTGTCCCCACCGCGCTGTCTGCTGGGACACACACGGGTCCCAGAGACAGCGGGGACCAGTTAGAAAGCGCAGCACGACTCGTGCATGCGCAGTAAGGAACCGGGAAGTGAAGCCGCAGCGCTTCACTTCCCGATTCCCTCACCGAGAATGGCGGCGGCAGCACCTGAGGACCGAGGAACGATTTGGTCTCGGGTGCCGACATCGCTGGACCCCGGGACAGGCGAGTGTCCTTATTTTAAAAGTCAGCAGCTGCAGTATTTGTAGCTGCTGACTTTTAAATTTTTTTTTTTTCGCGGGACTCCCTCTTTAAGAACTGTTACATGGTGAAAGCCTTCGGCACAGGCAGGGTCGCGCCCCCCCCCCCCCCCCCCAGTTCAGCAGTGGTGGAGGGCATCGTGATTGACAATGGATCACCGAGGGGACCTTTTTTATTATTTTTAATAAAGGAATTGTCAAAAGCTGTCTGTGTTTTTATTTATTTTTGACACTTTTTTTGATGAATGAGTAGGTGTGTGGGGGGGGGGGGATCTAGGATAAGCCCCCTGCCCACAGACCCCAACAACCACCACACAGGTTGTGGGGACGAGGCCCCTGTCTCCATCAACATGCCCCAAAGCCCCCATGCTGAGGGCATTTGGCCTGGTATGGTTCAAGAGAGGAAGGTGCTCGCTCATCGTTCCCCCCCCCTTTCCTGGCCTGCAAGGCTGCATGCTCACATAAGGATCTGGTATGGATTTTGGGGGGACCCAATGACAATAAAAAAAAGGGAAGTATCCCCTCAAAATCCATACCAGACCTAAGGGCCCGATGCCATTTTTTTTTCTGTTTACTTTTGGTGTGGGGTTCCCCTTAAGATCCATACCAGACCCAAAAGGGCCTAGTATAAACTGGGAGGGGGGGGCACGTTTTTTTTTTTTTCTATTTAAATTTGTGTTCAAAACGAAGACAAGTGCAATTCAGTTATTAGCCTGGAATTCGCATTTGAACCGCACAGCAGTGCTCAGAAAATGCACAGGACTTTTTCAATTTGCACTGCTGCTGCACCGCACATAAGTGAACCAGCTCTATTGAAAGGGCTGCTAGTTCATGTCATGCGAAAGGGATGTGGTACAAAATGCATCCAATTCTCATATATGTGGACGGAGCCTAAGAACAGTCTGTTTTATGACTGGTTATTGGATGCTAGACACGTTAGAGAAGAGTTTTTTTCAAAAGCAAAGTCTGCCTGTTAGAAAATGCTTGTTGCTTGCAACATTAACACAGATCATCTATCACAAAACTGCATGTTAACTAGTAAGGTGTCCCCACAATGATTTCTGGCTAGAGTACACAGGAATTTAAACCTTTTGATGTTTTTTTTTTTTTTTTTGTCGATTGTGGAGGTTACCCAGAACATAATGTCCCTGAGACAACAAGAAAATACGGTAATCTGCTATGCAAGAACAGAGACAACAACAGGTACTTTGCCTACTCTGCTAATAAAAATACCTTTACTGCTGCCTTTGTCCCTAAATTCTGCCTAGTTCCTGTACAGTGACACAATAGGAATAAAGGATATCTCCCCATGTACATCGCAATCCTGACAAAAATGTGAAACCTTCCCAATTAAAAAAAATAAAAAATAAAGTTTTGTCTGAAGTTTCTAAAATGAACTGCACAATGAATTTACTAATAGGTGTGAATACATTCCTGATATGTCAAAATATACAGCAGTGGTATATCTATTTAAAAAGCTGTACCTTTTTATCGTTAAAGAGCAGTCCTTGATCTTGAATTAAAGGAGAAGTATGGTCAAAGCTCTTTTGGCCATACTTCTCTTCTGATTTAGGATTTCTCTTCTTGCAATCCTGCAACCCAGAATCAGAGTGCTAAAGCCTGCTGTCGGCTGAGGTCACAGAGACGGTCCAGGCTCTGCAGAGTTTGGTATAAATTTATCAATAATATGGAATATCAATGGAATCAAAACTTAATTTCAGATGAACTAAAAATCACAGGTGTTACACATAAAAATAAAAGGTCCTTGAAAGGGTTGAGTTCCAAAAACATATATAGAAAGACTCACTTGCAACCAAGGACAATTTCTGACCAATTTTCAGCACTATCACACTTTGAATGATAATTGTGCGGTCATGCAACGCTGTACCCAAACAAAAAACTTTTATCATTTTTTTCTCAAAAATAGAGCTTTCTTTTGGTGGTAATTGGTCACCACTGGAGTTTTTATTTTTTTGAGCAACAAAAAAAAAAATTAGACTGAATAAGCACTGATAGATGGAGGGCACTTATAGGCAGCATTGATAGATGGCACTGATCAGGAGGCACTAGCAGGGATCTCTGATGGGCATAGAGTGCCATCCCTAATGGGCACCGATTGGCATCCCTGGTAGGCTCTAGTGGGCTTACCTGGTGGTCATGGGTGGGCACCCTTGGTGGCCATGGCTGGGCATCCTTGGGGGGGGGGGGGGCTGCACTGATAATCAGCACAGACTCCCCTTTTAGGAGAGCAGCTGATCTGCTCTCCTCTACTCGCGTCTGTCAGTGCAAGTAGAGGAAAAGCCGATACTCGGCTTTTCCTGTTTACTCTGATCAGCTGTGATTGGACACAGCTGATCAAATGGTAAAGAGCCTATGTCATAGGCTCTTTACCTCAATCGGAAACGCGGTGTGTCAGAGTGACACACACCACCGATCACCGTGCTGTGCGCCCCCACGAGCGTGCAATTGTGGCTTATCCTGCTGGACATCATGACACCCAGTCAGGATAACAGAACCACTTTCTGGATGTGATTTTGCTATATGGCGGGCGGGAAGTGGATAATGTTATCAGTTTATTGGAAAGCAGAGGTACTGGCAGGATTACCAGAGATTTCATACAAAAGGAAGCAATACAAAGAGAAGAGGATACTTCTTCATACAGGTACATGGTACAGCAGGCACATATCAGGAATACGAAATGTTGGGGTAACAAACACTTTAAGGTTAAACAAGGCCTCATATGGTTTTTTGGGGAGACCATTTCCCAAGTCTGTGTAAACAAAATGATATACTCTCGTCCAAAATCTTTTGATTCTTGGGCATTCCCACTATACATGTATTAGAGTGCCAGGCAATCCACGGCCACCATACACGAGTGCCAGCCCTGAAAGCAGCGACCTGTTGCACCCTGTGCAATTGTGGCAATTCTAGAGGGAACCATATACCACTGATTGAGGAGTTTATAACTGGCTTCAAAAAGAGCGAGCAGTGGTGTCCCTTATCTGGGCCCCTTCTTGTGGTTCTAATGAAGACTGGATGATCAGAGTATGAGATGATGTATTTTATAAATGTTATTTACTGGTCCGTAAATACCTCCCTTGTGTACACATCCAAAAGCCATGAGACGGTTTCTGGTCGCTGCTATCTTGGATATGATGTCAGCAGCCTCAGAGCTGTCACTCTTGTGACAATCCCCTTCACTCTTCCTCTGAAAGCTACATAAAAGGTTACGTAGGGAGGTAATTCGAGAGGGAGAGGTAGAGGAGCTGCACCAACACAGACGGTAATTAGTCGCCCCTAGAAGAGAGGGCTATTACATGCAAGGAGAGAGCTGTGCTAAGAATTTGACTCTCTTGGAGCATTTCTGTGCTTCCACCTGCAGTGTTTTAATTTTCTGACAGGGTCTCTTTAATAAGAAACCAAATGTCTATAAATACTGGAGCTGGAGAATTTAATCCCAGTGTTTGCATGTCATTTCCAATGTAAAACTAGTAGGACATGCATGCACCATTGTGTGTGAGCAATTATCAGTCAGCGTTTAAATCCTCTCCAATACAGTTGTGCTCATAAGTTTACATACCCTGGCAGAATTTATGATTTCTTGGCCATTTTATATAGAATATGAATGATAACATAAAAACATTTCTTTCACTCATTGAGTGAAATAAAAGTTTGTGTTATTTATATTCTCTGAAAAATGGCCAAGAAATCATAAATTCTGCCAGGGTATGTAAACTTATGAGCACAACTGTATATTGTGTCTTCTTAAAATGTTCTACAAATTTTGTCTGGCCAAAAAATTTCAAAAGGGATCTTCCACCTGCAAATACCGTCCATGAATTAACATAGAATGTTAATACATTTTTTTTTTTTTTTTAATTCTAGTGCACGGTCTTTCACACCTGGAGTTTGTATTCTTTCCTTCCATTATCTTGGATTTGGGAGCTGGCTTTCAGTTCCTGATTTTTACAACCAACTCCAAAATGACTTACATGCTGCTGCACATGTGCGAAATATACAGGTAGGCCTAAATCCTCCTGAGATATGGCCTCATTCACATGAGACAAATACTTCTGTGGCCTGTACAGGGCTGTGTCTTACCAGCATGGGGATGAACAGCTGTTGCGTGCATCTCCATGCTGACCGTCTCATAGCTGTCAATTGGAATGCAGCAGCTGCACGGGCACAGCCACTGCTCCCAATGTGGCATCTGTGTGGATGTACAGCCCTGCACTCGCACCTATGCCATATTGGGAGCAGCTGCTGTGTCCCCATAGACAACAATGGGACTGCTGGCAGGGGGATGCATGTGACACCTGTGCATGCCCATGATGATAAAACACGACCCTGCATGGGGCATGTATGTAATCACCCAGTGTGAATGAGGCCCATATGTCTCTCTCTCACACACACACACCAGGAGACTCATGGATGGGCTACAGATCTTGTGCATGTGCAGCTGTGGCCAATGGACCTGTTATCATTGCCTATCCAAGGAATAAGTGAAAGGGTGTACAAGCAAAAATGGTATTTGTGAATGTTTAAGGCCCCTTTCACACGAATGGACCATCTATCCATTTGTCTTCCATCCGTAAACGGATGACAATGTATTCCTATGGGCATCCGTTAACCTCCGATTCCAATTTTATCTGTTTTTTTTTTTTTTTTTAACGTACAAGGCTATGTCGAGATCCATGAAAACGGATATTAACTGACGTTAACGGATGATGTCCGTCAACGTCCGATCAGTTAAGATCTGTTTTGAATAAATAATATTTTTTTTGTTTATCTGTGAACTCAATCTATGACTCAGGCAGTAGTTGGACAATAGGAAGTACATCCACAAGGAGAAACATGGCCAGAGATGTCTCCCAGGAGGAACTAATAAACCTGGTGCACGAAAGGCCAGGCCTGTGGGACTCAACCTGTTGGGACCACAGTGACAGAGTAAGAACACAGCAACTATGGGATGAAATTTCTAAGCTTGTGACACCAAATTGGTCTACCATGACTCCCAAACAGCGCAATCGACGTGGTAAGTGTTGCCCAATTGCAGCATGCTCTCTTGTCAGTGTTTTTATGTAATCATGAGATTATGGAAACATGTGAGTAATGTACTGTTCAGTCTCTCGCTGCAGCAGAGCCAAACCATGTGGCATTCTGCTTTGTATGTATTGTTATTTACCGTTTGTAGTAATGCACGTGAATTTGAGGTCAGTGCACATCCTTTCTGGCCTCTCTGACGTGTGCACACCTTGTCCCAGAAGGACATAATTTTTGTGTCTATTGCTGTCCTTGTTACACGCTCAATTTGTGGTGACCTAGGCATAAAAATATTGCTGTCCATCTGAATATGTTGATAGCATTCTGTGCACACGATGTTTATTATGGTGAATAGGCAAGGGCATGCTGACTCCTCCACAGACTATGGAGTCCTATTGGTCATAGGCATTTTTCTTAAACACTTTACTCAAAATCTTTACTCAAATTCTTTCTCAATGTGTGTTTACAGGATTTGAAATGAACAGAAGGTGGCGTTCTCTGAGAGGCCGTTTTTGAAGAGATTTTTCGAAGAGATGATGAGGCAGAGCGTGCAAGCGGTTCCGGAGCTACCACAAAGAAAAAAAAATCAGTCTTCTTTGAAATGTTGTCCTTTCTAAGGAAAGTCACGGACGTTAGACCATAAGTGACATTTGGATGTTCCATCTAGAAAGTAAAAAAAATAGGTCTCCATATAGTAAGGTTTTGTGACCAAATGTTCCTCATTTTTATTGTAGTACATCAAACGTCTCAGAGTGTGAAGAGAACACTGAAAATATTGAGACAGAGGCAGTGCAGGAAGGTGAGCAAGCCACACAAGAGGGAGAAGGCCAGTCCCAGTCTGTGGATGAGACAGCACGTCCGAGTGCACGTCCAAGCTCTTCGCAAAGATCCGTACATGTAAGCATACTATTGATTACTAAGCTTTATCTGATGTACCCCAAGGCGTCATTGCATTTCTCAAACAGCATATTATTCTCTACAGGTTAGTCATGACAGGCCAACAACATCACGATCCTTGCTGCGTGGGAAAAAGCCTGAAAATCCAGAGATGGGCAAAGCCATGAAGTCCTTCATGGACGAGATTACCTCCTTTAAATGACAGGAGAGTAAGGATCCATTCTGTTATCCAAATAACTCAAATGCGTCCTTCCTGAGGACAATTTATCATACACTTCAAAAAGCACTAGCAGAAAGGTAGATGGAGATACATATGGGTATATTTACTTAGGCCGAGTCAGGGATGCCATTGCCCACTATTAGCCAATTTGAACCCCCTCAGAGGTCATACCGTCAACATTCCTATGAGTCCCCATGCCTTCCGGCCCATCCATATCTAGCACCCTATCCACAGACCCCTGTGTTCATACAGCTCAATGCACAACGAGTCCCCCCAAGCTTGAACGCAGAAGCAATTGCATATGTAGGTTGCTCCCGCATATGTAAACGGCATTAGCAACACACGTGAGGTATCTCCATGAACGTTAGAGCAAGAGCAATAATTCTAGCACTAGATCTTCTCTGTAAAGCTGGATACACACTATACAATTTTCTGCAGATTTTTTCCTTTAGATTTACCAAAACCATATAATAAGGTCAAACCTAAACACTTTCAATTTGTATGCAATCAGGCAGGCCCTTGCACTACATGGTTTTGGTAAATCTAAAGAAAAAAATCTAAAAAAATATTTTATAGTGTGTATGGCCCTTAATTCCAAACTGGAAACCTGTAAAAAAAAAAAAAAAAATGAAAATGTAGCCTATGGAGATTTTTTTAAGTACCGAAGTTTGGCGCCAGTCCACGAGTATGTGCAATTTCAAAACGTGACATTAGGTATCCATTTACTCAGCGTAACATCATCTTTTTATATTTTACCAAAAAATGTTTGGGGATTGAGTAATTTTCTAGCAAAAAAATAAAAAATTATGATTTTTACATGTAGGAGGGAAATGCCAGAATGGGCCTGGGGTGGAAGTGGTTAAATTGTAATATGGCTTGTCTAACAATTGTATATGCTATATTAGTTTTGGCTACAAAAAAAAAGCATATCCGCGCACATCAACTCAATGCATTTGACTTGCATCAACAAGTGCAATAATCAACACATGTGATGTGAATCTATTCTAGACAAAGTACAAAACTGACGAAAGGTCCACTTTAATGCCCCGTACACACGATCCGAAAATCCACAGACAGATTGTCTGACTTTTTCCGCTTACTAGTCTCAAGTAGAAAATGAATAGGTTACTAAAGTCACAAAAATTCTCGTACGACAGAGAAAAAATAAATAAAAAATGTAGTGGTGATGTCATGTGTTGTAATGTATTTGTATTGTGTACGGGCCATGAGTTCATTATTAAGAAAAGCAGCAAGTAGCTTGCGGGACATTTACTAGGACTGGAGCCAAGAGGAGGGATATTGTTTGCTACTTTGCATTTCATTATTCCTTGTGAAGAGGATTACATGGGTTTACATATCCTTTGATTGCAGAGGATGTCGTTTCATTCTACATCAATGTTATGATCTGACATTTGAGTCTCAATCCAATGTATGTCAGAAGTTACTCTAGTTCATCTTGTAGTGAAGAAATAAACAGCAGCTGCTGATTCAGACATAACTCGTGCTGGAATATATTACACAATGTAACCTCTGTAGCTTCCATAACCCCACTAGCCAGCTTTTCAGTCCTTACATTTTTTACAGCGTGAAAATGGAAAACAAGTCACTAATAAAATCTAAATTGTAAAACAACTAGAAACAGATGCTTTGCACTGCCATTTATCAGATTTTCAACAGGTATCACCTAAAAGTATAACTAAAGGCAAAACTTGTTTTTCGTTTTGGATAGAGTGGAAGAAGAATTAGAACCCCTGTCAGGTTTTTACTGCGGTCTGTGTCCACATTAGGGAGATTCACTCTACTCCATCTGTCCTGTTTACCATATTATTACTGAAAGTGAAAGAAAGAGAAAGAAAATCCTAGATTTAGGGTTGTCCCCAGATCAGTAATAGAGGGGGCATCTTCCAATGGGGACACTAGTTCTGGTGACCTGGGGGGGCCCAAAGGCATTCCCTTTATTTGCAGGGCTTTCCTATCACTTCCTGTTTTGGCAATGGGACAGGAAGAGTAGGGATTTAACCCTGCCTTACTCTATCCAAAATGGAAAAAAAAAAAAAGTTTTACTTATAGTTCTACTTTAGGCCCCTTTCACACATGCTGTCTGATCAGGTCCATCTGTCCGTTTTTCATGTGGATCTGATTGGATGCTCCATTCACCTCTATGGAGCGACGAATGTCAGCGGTGACATGTCCGCTGACATCTGCCACTATCAGATCCGATCTGCCAAATCCAGATGGATGGTGACCCTATTTTCCATCTGTGTGGCAGAGCGGATCGGATAGGATTGGATGAAAACAGACAGGCAGTCCTTTTTCATCCGATCTCCCCATAGAGTAGAGCGGGACTCTACAGTGAGCGGAGACGGACCTGGCGCCAATTGGAAGGAAAAAGCCCTTTTCGGGGTTCAAGGCCGGAACATTAGGACAAAGGTGAGGGCACATTTTCATGCTGAAGGGGCCTTGTCCGTGGGTCTAGGGAGCCCCGCTCTCGGCTCGCCAGACCAGGTCCATTGTGCTACGAGGCCCTTTTCCCCATTTCAGACTGTGGAAGACATTTACACTTCCCTCCTGTGAGACTCGTAACCATGTCATCCAGGGTAACCACAAACAGACAATTGCCGTGAAATGGTAACCCAGTCAGAGCTTTTTTAGAAGCCCAGTCCGCAGATCAACACTTAAGCCACAATACATATCAAAGCACCACTGCAGAAACAGAGAGCTTAGTAACCAAGGGAACTGCGTCCAAGAGGCATCGCATACAAACTGCAGACCAACTGGTCCGCCAACTCAGCGAAAGCAGAGGGAATCTGCTCCCCCTCCAGGTATGTCAGCCGGATCCTTAAAAGCCGGAGACACCTCCCAGAATCATGGTCGCCTTGCGCACCCTAGAGACAGGGGGATCCACTACAGGTGGAACAGTCCACTCCTTAAGGACCCCACAAAGGGGTACCTCACAGCGAAGCGTCTTTGGAACCACAAAGGGACGCTTTGGACACTTCTAGTCTTTACGAACAAATATCCCAAAATAGGAGGGAGACGGGACCGCTTTTGCCACGCGAGACAGTTTATGGGTGCCAAGGGGACCGGCACCTCTGCCGTATCCACAGCTGCATCCTCCATCTTTAAAGTTTCCCACACAGATGTAATAAGCACCTTCTTGTGCGCCACTGCAGTTGTGGAGTAACAACCTCACTAACTGACAGGACAGGGAGTGTGGCCACCAACCCCGCAAGGTGGGCCACATCCAAACGGCAGAGCCAGACCTAGGATCAGTCGAGACCGATGAGGCAGGGGAGGGCGGGGGGTGCCATTTACTAGCCTATATGCCCAAGGGTCACCTGTGAAAACGCAAAGAACACAGGGGGGCGCCGACAAACCTCCGCCGCCTTAGGCCCCGCACAGGGGCGTCACTGAGGTCCCACATGGGGGACGTAACCGAGGCCCCGTACAGGCTCCTCACAAGGAGCACCGGCCGAGACCCCACACTGGGGCGCCTACTGATACCCCACACAGGGGGCACTGGCTGAGCCCCTGTACAAGGGGCACCTAAGGAAACCCCTCACAGTGGATACCACTGGGCCTTTTACAGGGGGCAATGGCAAAGGCCCCTCACAGGGGGCATCCACTAAGGCCCCTCATAGGGGGCGCCTATGGAGGGTGCACTTAAACAACCCCCCAAAAGGGGGTTGCCCTCAGAGCCCTGTCCCTCTGGAAGAAGGCGTCCGGCGTGGCCATTGGCCGCCCACCGCAAATGCGCAGGTCCGCGGAGAGACCGGACCAAGCTAGAGTTGAGGAAGGAGGGCAGATGCCCGCAACAGAAAGCTGCAACCTTCGCCGTCCACATTTCGCCCCCAGTCGGTAGGCCGCAAAATCCCCAATCGAAATTTTCGGCCGCCCGCCGCGAGTGTTGGGTAGGCCGCAAAGCCACGGCCTAAATCAGTGGAGGGCAGCAGCAGGGGGCGCAGATCTGTGAATGCCTGGTCTTCCACCCAACCTCTAGGTGCCAAGGTGTACCCCCCCATAGTGACAACCCTGGAGGGGGGGTGGACAGAGTGTTCGAAGTACCTAAGCCAGAGGCCTGGGCCTCACCCGGGGAAGGGTGAGTGGGATGTGAAGGAGAACCCCAGAAGGACCGACCACCCCAGGGAGTACCCGCGCCCCACACCACTCCAGGGAAGGAGAGGATGGGGCCCCTTACTTACCGTTCCAGCGAGTGCGCGGGTAACGCTCCCGGACAGATCCTCCTCGCCACCGAAGTGATGGGGCTGTTGGCCATGGGGAACACTGCGACACAGGCTGAGACCAGTCGTATGCGACCTTGCGAGACATTTAACTCGCAAGGCCAGCCCCCGTCCAGTGGGGCTATGTCAAGGCCGACCTAGCATGTAGTTGCAGTTTGCACACGCTCGCTGGCCAGACTGGAGAGGCCACTGGATCTGAGTGTCCAGCCCGTCGCCCAGTCCGGCAGGTGATTGTAGATCTCACAGGAAAAAATCCAAGAGAAAAAAGTAGCTTAAAAAAGTAAAAACAAAAAATTGCTAGGTCCAGAGATCCCAGCAGGGAACTAGGTCCTTGCTCCTGACTAGTCAGAAAAAAAAAAAACTGAAGACCTATAGCAGAAAGGGGAGTGTATATCACCTAGGACTGCCCATGGGCGTAGCGAAGTCTTTTTTCTGCCTAGTGTCCTACTTCTGTAGGGGGCGATATAACCCTATAGTTCTGAATAAGGAAGTGCAGTGTCTGTCAATGAACGAATGAGAAACTGTTGAGTTTCTCCCAGGCCCTCGATTTCTGATGCAGGGAAAGATCAACTTTATCTTCCTGGATGCTAAGAGTGGTATGAATGGTCTTAATCAATTCATCCACTTCGTCCAAAGATAACACCTCCTTATCCTCATCCCCTGAGGCTTTGGCTGAACTGGCCTTGCTTGCGGCTTCCTCCTCTGAATTACTATCCTCCCTGGAAGTGGATGGCAGAGGACTGGATGGTCTGGCTTGATACCCTGATTGGATTGCCGGGTGCTTGTCCAAAAAGGAGCGGAATGATTGGAAAGTATCCATAAGTTCCTTTTGTAAGGAGACCAAAAGCTCTGAGCTTTGTGGCTGCTTTAATTTTCCCTGCTCGTACTTCACTAGGCCCGCTATACAGTCCTTGCACAGGGTCTTGGTCCAGCTCTCCTTAAGGGACTCTTTGTAGGAAGGGCACCTTTTCTTAGAAGAGGTAGGGGTATGCTTTGTTTTTCCCATGCCTTTAGTAATTAAGAACAAAAAGGCACTCCATTAGGACCTAAGCCTTATCCCCAACCATCCAAACGATGTCCCTTAAAGAGGTAACCGAAGGGACAAGGAACAAGGAACAAGAGCCCCCTTCCCAAAACTATGGTTCACCAGGGGAAGGTGGAGGGGAAAACAAAAGCCCCAAGGTACAAGGATCTGGAGCCTCTGTCCCAGCTTACCTGGGCTGGCGTTTGTGGCTCCTGTTCCCGCCATCGCTGCTAGCTCCGCCGACTCCATGCTGCAGTAGGAGTAGCCGTTCTGCTGTCAGCTTTTAAAAAACTCCCAGTCTCCTTGCCACTGCGAGGACCGGAAGTCTACGGCAGCCAGGGCCCGCCCCCCGCCTTTCTGCGTTTCACAGGCCTAGACCTGGAAGCCGTGCGCCCGGCCAGAAGTTCCGCCCACTTCTGGAAATGACGTTGCCGCCATCCAGACCCGGAACAAACGGAGACCCGGGAAGCCCAGACTCCATACTCCAGGAAGGGGGTAGTCTCTCTCGGCCGGCCCAAGCTCTCGCTGAGCGGGGAAGAAGGGGGGCGCTCTGGAGTATCTCCCACTCGTCTGGGGAGATGTTGGGATGGCCCAGAGGACCGTATGGTCCGATGCAAGAAATGGAAAAGAAAAAGAAGGTGAGCCATGCACCCACACTCAGGACCACTGCCTGGAGAGAGCGCAGCCCACCCACAGTTCCTCGTAGCGCTTTCACCATGGCGGACGAAACACTACAACTGAGGCCATGGTGGAAGGGGGCTGTCTTAAAAGGAATTATTTGCAGTGTTTCCTGGGAAGTTGGGTGGAGCTACGCTCTCTCCAGGTGCTGTCCTGACAATTTGAGAAACAGCATTTTTGCTTGTACATGATTTGATGATAAAATCAGTAGAGCTTCCCCTCAGATCTAAAGTGACTGCACTTCCAAGTGCACTTGTAATGCAAAGTGGATTTTCCTTTAGTAAATCAACCCCATTGTATTCCAGTTACATGTCTAATGCCTGGGTTTGATTTCACATTTGGGTAAAAGGGAGAAGTTCTCTATTTACTGCAATTTCAACATCGATTGTTTGTTTTTGCCAACTGTGTCCTTTCCTGGCTTTCAAAAAATTGCCTGATGGCTCCTAGACTTGGCTGGCTAGCTCCTAAATGTTACCTTGGCCAAACACTGTATGTTTTAAACTCATTAAAGCAGTATTAAACCCAAAAACAAACATTTATTATTATTATTATCATCATTTACAGCCTACCAATCCTTAGATGTGATGGCTGTATTAGTTTTCTTTTTTAGGCTTGCTTTCTTCTATTTTCATCTAGTGATCCAGCTAGCAAGTCTGTTTTTCATAAGTTCAAGCTCTCCTGCAAAATGTATCAGTTTACATGTTTGAGACAAACCACTGGAAGCAGTAGTAGACCGCCAGAAAAAGCAATGGGCCCCCCTGCAACTTTAAGTCATTGTGTACTAGTATGCACCGCATACTACCACATTATGATAGACTTACCTATACACCGAGCCCACCAGCGCAGCACTGTCAGAGCTTCCTGATGCTGCCATCTTTACTTGGTCTCTCTTTTGGATTTGCGGGTTCCGGTTGTATGAGTGGCCGGGGTTGCGATTATGTCACTCGCACGCATGCATGACGGAGCCCTTGGCTCTGCCACGCATCTCTGAAGGCCCGGCACGGTATGTCATCCCTTCAGAGCGCATGCTCCGGTGACGTCACACAGGCTGCTTGTTGTGTGAATATCTCCTAGACAGTGCAAGTTTAGGAGATTCACTGAACCTGCAGGTAAGCCTTATCATTGGCTTACCTGTAGGTACAAGTTCAAAAAGCGGAGTTCAATTCCACTTTAACACCGATAGGCGTGATCAAAATGATCAGCTTTTATCTATTCATGCAAAATCTTTATCCCAAAAAGGGAAACAAACTGTTTGCTGTAACTGATTGTAAAGTGTGAGATAGAGTTTGGCTTCAATTCGTTAGTGTATCTAAACCTGGAAAGATAGGACCCCACTATGCCAACATTCAACATATAGAAAAAGGATTGAATGACTTGATACAACTCTATCAAAAAACAAGTGGATTTTGTGGGCACAACATGAGACGATATTTATCTAAAAATATAACTCTTTATTACAAAATATATCAATTAAAAAGACATTTAACATACAATGTACCCTACTGACTGACAGGATCAACAAATACCCAATACGATAAGCATGGAGATATGGATATAAATAAAGTCCATATGGAGACATGTACTGTACAAAATGTATGAAAAAATAGGGTCCGTAAGCGCCTCCATGAACTCTTGTCAACGCGTTTCGCAAATTGCTTCCTCAGGACATTACTGGGTAGATGCTGGTGATCCTCAGGATCAGATATCGTGGACACCCCACGGAGTAATTCTGAAACCAAAATGATTTCTATCCACCAATGTAGATGCAAGAATAAATCAGAAATCCTGACACTCTCTATAATTGTTTGGGGGAAAGCATAACAATCTTTAATGATAATGATTGGATATGTGGAATGCATGGGTTCCCCTTCCCATCTATACAATCTACCTTGGTTAAATCTATCTTGATCTGAGAATTACCAATGATCTTGGCTAGATCAGAGGTGGAACTTTCGTCACTCTAATTCAAGTGTCAGGATTTCTGATTTATTCTTGCATTTACATTGGTGGATAGAAATCATTTTGGTTTCAGAATTACCCCATGGGGTGTCCCTGATATCTGACCCTGAGGATTACCAGCACCTACCCAGTAATGTCCTGAGGAAGCAATTTGCGAAACGCGTTAAGAGTTCATGGAGGAGCTTATGGACCCTATTTTTTTCATACATTTTGTACAGTACATGTCTTCATATGGACTTTATTTATATCCATATCTCCATGCTTATTGTATTGGGCATTTGTTGATCCTATCAGTCCTGTCAGGGTGCTTTGTATGTTAAATGTCTTTTTAATATATATATTTTGTAATAAAGATTTATATTTTTAGATTAATATCTTCTCATGTTGTGTCCACAAAATCCACTTGTTTTTTTGATAGAGTTGTATCAACTCATTCAATCCTTTTTCTGTATCTAAACCTGCTAATACATTTAACACTACCATCCCCCCCCCACCCCCCCCCCAGACCGACAATGCTGCAGTCGGCTGTGCATCCTGTGCTCCTTTCTCCAGTTATGTCTCACAAATACAGGTGGTCTGTTACTGGCCAGGTCACCAGATGAAAACAAAGGGAAAAAAAGCCAAAGAAAGGAAAACTAAAGCAGCCACCACATATAATGACTGGTAAGCTGCAATACAATACATTTTTAATTTTATTTTTGGGGGGATAATACAACTTTAAGTTTCCCTAAACAAAGATCCTCCTCTTCTGAGATTCCCCGCCGGAACTCCTGGCTCCTCCCCTCTATCGGGTGCCCCCACAGAGACCAGCTTTCCCTGGGGTACCCGTGCGGGCACTCTCGTACATTGACAGACAGTGATACTCTGAGTCAGCCCACCCCCCGCTCCAGTGTCACTGGATTTGATTGACAGCAGCGGGAGCAATGGCTCTCGCTGCTATCAATCTATCGATTGAGGAGAGAGACAGCGGCTGAAACCGCTGGGCTTCTGCCCATCAATGGAACGGATCGAGCGCAGGTAAGTAAAAGGGGGGGCTCTGGGGTGGAGCTGCAGCAAAAAAGGTTTTTCACCTGAATGCATTCTACCTTGAGACTTTACAACCCCTTTAAGAACGAGTGAAATATCCACAGTAGCACTTTCTTTAAGCAATCTAGACTTTACCGCAGAACTTTCAAGATATTTACTCACCTGTCCAGGAAGATATCTGGCAGTGGAGGATATGTCTGCATATCTGGAACTCGATCATGGACTATAACCATTACAAAAGAGGTGAAGCCAAACACTATGAAAACATATACACCGCTAATTGCTGTCTTCCAGTACTCAGGATCAAGTCTCTTTGGGGGGTGCTTGTTTTTTCCGTTGGAGTACTGATGAGGTTCTACACTAGAGTCTACTCCATGTCCATCATAGTCTCGTGTCAGTTCTCCATTACACAACCAGTCAGGACTAGATGGTGCACTGATGCTGAGGGTTCCAGGACTTGCTTCCGTACCCAACCCCAACTCCTCTAGGACACTGACATGCTGCTTCTGTAGTTTGCGGATAGAAAGCATAAGATGCTTGATGTCACCAAGAACTTTAATTTCCAGTGGAGGAGAGCGCAAATCATACTCCGTTAGGGCCATCAAAGCGGTGCCATCTAATCGATGTTTGTTGCACAGGAGATCTACATAGTCACAAAACCCTTCTTCTCTCAACCATTTGGCCACATGTTTTGTGGTCCAGCGGCGAATACATAACTGGCTGTTGCTTGCCATTGCTTTAGGAGACACCTGTGTGAACAGAAGATAAGGTTAGAAGTTGGTTGTGCAGGGCCATTCAGCTTAAAGTGTTATTTTTAAGTATCTTGAGAATACTGTTTATTTCCGAGATGATATGTTGTTTTCTGTGTGTACAAAATGTAAAATATCAGTGATAATCGGTTTATAGATCTATGAGGCTTTGTCTATTCTAAATAGAATACATACACTTTCAATGGTATACAAGATTTGGGGTCTTAAAAGATATGTCAAGCTTTAATTGCCATATTAATCTACTTTCCAAACTGACTGAGGATGAAGGCATCTGCTTGTTCAGCTTTATGTTATGAACCAGCAATATGGAGGCTAAACCATGCCCGGTTATTGGTAAGCATTGGTAGCCTGGGCAGCCAAAAGTCCGATATTATATCTGACAATGCAGTCTAAGAAAGCTGAAATTTAGGCTGGCCATAGACAGTTCAAATCTCAGCCACTAGAGCAGGAACCAGCTGAGATTCGAACCATGTATGGGCAGGCTGAACACCCAAGTGTAATCGCTCAATTTGGGTACAACCAGCCTGTTGGATTTTACATGCGATTATTGCTAGCAGCCATTATAGCTGCTAGCAATAATCACCATGTTCTCCAAGGATGGCTCCCCTCGCGGGGACAACACAATAGCTCAGCGGGAGGAATTCCCCCATCAACACTGACTGTGTTGATGGGGGAATTGAGTGATTTACTTTTCTGCAAAAAGAAAAATCACTATGTCTATGGCCAGCCTTACACAGAGGGTATGTCAGCAGAGCAAGCCAGCAGGGGGAAAAAAAGGCAAGGATAAAATGAACCTATTACTTTGCGTACTAAGGGAAAAGTACATACTGTATTTACTTTAAGATGTGTCCCTGACGGCTGCCTGGCAATTGTCCTTTCTTTGCAATACATCACCTGCATTAATATTGTTCAGCTGTCAGACAGTCAGATGGGCGCCTAATGACTAATAGTTTCTGATTGAGAGCCAACACAGTTGCTGAGAAGTCAAGGGTTGAACCGGTTCTGTAGCAGGTGGTGCACTGTACAAGAACAAGAACATCCATACAAGGTTTTACCAAGCCATGTTAGATATTCTCACCATTAAGATTCTCTCCTCCTTTGTTCACAACCATTTCCTGTGCCAGATAAAGACTGTTACTACAGAAGTGCTCCTAGAGAGGGTTCAGCTCCTCCCCAGATGCTGTCACATTTAAAATCAGCACATCGCATGGCTTGCAGTTATCAATAGACAACTAGTGTGCGCATTAGTGCACTGGTAATCCACTGACACTTTCTCCAGCTAATTGAAAGCCTCTAACTTGGTATGTTGGGTATGAGAATGTGGAATTCCCTTCCACAGACAGTGATCTCAGCGGGGAGCATCGATAGCTTCAAGAAACTATTAGATAAGCACCTGAATGACCGCGACATACAGGTATATACAATGTAATACTGACACATAATCACACATAGGTTGGACTTGATGGACTTGTGTCTTTTTTCAACCTCGCCTACTATGTAACTATGGTATGGGCTGAAAGCTCTAGGACATATCTGCAGGAGCCTAACATTGCACCCACAATCGGTGAATCGTGGGTGCAATGCTTTGCAGGCTCCTGTGGGAGAAAATACATGCAGTTTTTTTCCTGCAAAAATGCGTAGTGATGCACTGCATTCATGGCCACACAGTATGCCACTGAATGCAGAGCGCCATGCCATGGCACCCAAGGGAGTGACGTCATTGTGTTCCTATCAAAAGACCGGAGCCCTCAAACCTGGAAGACCTGGTGAAGATGGTAGTCTCTGCAATGGTGAAAGCGTGCTGCTGGAGGGCTTTGTTTCCAATGCAAATGTGTCATTATGTGCCATTATGCAGTACATACCGGTACTAGCACAATATGGCATGAACCTGAAGGGGGGCCAGATATTTTTTTTTTATTCCAAGTTTACTATAGCTTGAATTGTTTTAAGAAAGGAATAAATTGTCGTGGGATAATTTGTCATGTGCACTTACTATTGGAGAAGCAGAGCCTTATAATAAATACTGTCAGTGGGGGATGGGGAGAGGGGACAGTTTGGGGAGCAGCACAGAGCCTGGAGTTGGGCATTAGTATAGAAAACCGTATAGTGCATCTTAGATTTGCTGTGCTACCAAGCAAATTTATATAATATATACAGACACCTGGTGCCAACCTGTGCAGTACTCAACAAGAACAGGTATCATCTGCATTCAGAGCTCCTTTAATTTGTATTTCCGGTTATAGCTACCTACTTTTCTAAAATACATGATTTCCTTTAGGGTAATCCGCCAACAGATTCATGTATTATTTCCATACAAAAAAAGGGACAAATTGATCCTTTGGATGAAAGAATTATACCTTTCAGAAAAGTACCGTGCTAAGTAAGCAGTTCAATAAATGAGCAAAATTTATCAAAACAGAAACAATGAGTCCTAGTGAAAGTCTAATTAGGCTTGAACAAACCTTGTGTTACTGAATTATCATCTTCACTTGAAATAAATCGATTGCATGACCAATCGATCTGTTATTGTTATGTACAAACTGTATCATATAAAAGGGGAGACAACTAGTACAGACAGGCAGGGTGGATTTGATTTAAATCACTAGTAAAAAGGCTTTATTTAAATCAACTTGATTTAAATCATCATTTTTAAAGAGCAACTGTCATCTCTGTCCCACACTGGCTCCTCCTCTGACCCGCTGTTGACTCAGACAGTCCCATTCACTTTAATGGGACGGTTGGTGATGCGGCAGTGACACAACAGGGTGAGGGATGTGGCGGCAGCAGGTGAGTGGATGCCCGCTAACAGGCGCTGCCATGATGGATCTGAAATGACAGGTGCTCTTTAAATGTAAGGACTCATTCTTGCTGGGCATTAGACTCTTTAATATTTGCAAACAAAATTAAGCTTTCCTATTCAGAATAATAAGCCGTCAGGTTAGTAAAACAGCGGATATCACAAGCGATTCAATCAATCATACAGTTAGTAGTGTACATAGAATTGCAAAACAATGGGATAAAGGAGTATTCCTGAACTTTATTTTATCTCATTGTTACGGTGAAATTGTGAAAGTAGTGCACGATATCTCAGCTTGCAGAGCTTGGATTCATTGAATAAGTTTACCAAAAATGTTAATATTGCAAAATATACAGCCTCATGCTACATAACTAAGCTCCAAATCCTGCTGAATAAACTATACTGTTAATGAATGCTAAATAGAAAAAAATCTTTAGATAGATTTTTACTCCAAACACATTTTGTTAAAATAAATTTGCTAAAAATCAAAAGAATCAGATTTAAATAAAAAAAATTTGGATCTATTTTTTAAAAAATCATTGATTTTTATCCACCCTGCAGACAGGTCACTTTTACAAGAAACTTTTATTTGACCTTTTAGGAAAGAAAATAATTTTTGTCCACTGGTTTGTGACTGCACCAATATAACAGCAGTACCACAGTGTTCATTGTGCATGTGATGCATTTCCCTAGAACACTGCTCTCCAAACTGAGGCCCGCAGGCTGGATGTGGCCCTTTCCTTGCCTTTATCTGGGCTTTGCGGGAAGATTCCTCACACCAGTATGAGGCACTATTCATCCCACTGACACCAACAATGAGGCACTATTTTTCCACTGACACCAACAGTGGGACATAATTCCTCCCACTGACACCAAGAATGGGGCACAATTCCTCCTACCGATACTAATGATGGGGTATTATTCCTCCTAAAGACACCAATGATGGGACACCATTCCTCCCACCAATATTAATTATGGGACACCATTTCTCCTCTTACTGGCCACAGGTGCTATGCAATTCTCTTTTATTCCCATTGATCTCCAAACCTGAGGAATAATTTACATACTTAAAGCGGTTGTATATCCTGCTTTCACATTTTTACCTACAGATAAGCCTATAATAAAATGAATATCTCCTAAACCTGTACGGTTTAGGAGATATTCACCTTACATGCAGCCGCTGACATCATCGGCACATGCGCTCTGAAGGTTCGGCAGATGCTGCCAGAAAAAAAGAAGCTTGTTGCTGGAAAGAGGACACCCGCGCGCCATATGCAGGAGTGACGTCATCGCGGCTCCAGCCACTCACAGCACCAGAGCCGCGAACCCGGAAGGAACGCCGAGGGAACATGTCAGCTCCCTCAGGGGTGACCAGGAGGCCGATGTCGGTGCTTCGTTCTAAGGTAAATATTTCATAATGAGCTAGTATGCGGTGCAATACAACCACGCTAACAATATGACTTGACATATACATTTGACTCTGGGGCATGTTCTACTCCCGGTGGCCACAGTCTGGCTGCTCCTAATGTTTGTTTACAAAGTTTGAAGCCCCCTGCCCTAGAATATATCTGCGTCTGTCTTTATACCAGAAAGACAGAAAATCTACTAATATTTTGTTTCTATGGAAGTCCGAAGTCAATCTTCAACCATAACATTTAGGCTTTTAAAAAAAAAAAAAAAGAGTAGGATGGGTTAGAACTCTGCTGTTTTTTTGCTGTCTGCATATCCATTGATGAGATTTCTACTCATGTCCTGGTGACAGGGGATCAGTAGGTTGGGAAATGAGGAGAAAAGTCTCCAACGGGGCAAGATTCTGCAACAAAAAGGATTAGGACTTTCCTGCCTCAATTAAACTGGTACCCCACAATTCTGTGTCACAGGTATAAAACGTGAATTGCAATCTCCCCTTTCGAGTCACAGACTGCAAAAGAAATCCAAATTAAATTCAGTTTCAATCGTTTTTATTTGTATTTTGAAAAAGGCAAAAAGTAAATGAATACTGTACAGAGCAGCAAACAATCCTCGCATGCTTTGAATTATACAAGAATTGGTACAATAATGTGTGTGTGGGGGGGGGGGATGAGGAAAATCATCAGAAGATCTTGGTAAATGGGTTATGTCTTCAATAAAGCTACAGGTGAACATATGGACATCAACAGAAATAAACAAAGAAAATAAGCTTTGGGCTATAAACAGAGTATAGAGCATTGTTAACACTGGGAGGTAGCTGTCAGGACTACTGTCCTGTAAATCAGAGTAAATCCCAATAAGTCAGAAAGATCCTGGAGGTAGAGAAGAGACCTCACTGTGATGTAATCACTGTGAATAGGCCTTCAAGAAGAAAAAGGCCTTAGTCCAGTGACTAAAACTCCCTAAATATTTTCCCATTTCCCCTATAGGAGGCCCCAATCCCCCAACTATAAACAAAAATTGTTGGAGGAGGGAGAGGGATAGAGAAAAAAAAAAAAAGGGACAGAGCGGTTAGAACATGATACCTAGATCAGAATCAGAGGAACAATAGAAGAGGTAAAGAGATTGAGAAAAGAAGCGTATTCGTCTGGGAATCCTGCAGTTATTATCGGCTTCGTTCTCCTGGGACCTGCAAATAAGCCAGCCAAGGGGACCATATTTTATCAAAGGTTGGTTGCTTATTTCAGAAGACACTCACTACTTATTCATTCAACATGATCCACGTAAGTTTCCGTTCCATTAAGACAATATCTATAATATGGCTTTTCCACGCTGTTGCTATAGCGATTTTAGCCACTAAAAAACAAAAATTAGGGTCTGGGTATGTCGGGGGACATTTTCAACAGGCTTATTTAATACGGCTATACTCGCATCCTTATTGATATTGACCATCATCTAAATTAAATTCTAAACCTTAAAGGGTAAGTTCACATTTACAAAAAAAATCTGTAAGGTGAACTTACATTGGACCAGCTCCCCATCCCCCCCCCCCCCCCCGTCTTACTATACAGAAGTCCCGCGATCACCCCTTCACCAGTCCCGGAATTTGAAATCCCTGCAGTTTAATCTCTTAAACCTACCTCGTAAAGGTACGTATAGGAGACACTCTAATTGGTTTGCGCCGTAACATGGACGGGGTCAACCAATCAGAACCCGCCTAGCCGGTCCTGTCAGTGCTGGAGAAGAGGAGAGAAAGCCGCTGAGATTTTAAATCCCTGGACCGGTAAAGTGGCGACCTGATGTCTCACAGTGGGTGATCGTGGGACTTGGGAGGGGGTCCAGTGCAAGTTCACCTAACAGATTTTCTGGAAAGGTGAACTTGCACTTTAACCACTCTATTCAAAGTGAAAAAATACAGTTTTGGTTGCAGGAGGAGTTTAATTGTTCCAAACACAAAACTATGCACACTGGAATGTGACTCATTCCCCACACTGGAGTGAAGGGAAAACAATTCCCCACACAACAAACTAATCTGAAAGGTCATTAGAAGTGTGATCATGGAATACGTGGGGAGACTGAACTATTGCAACATATTTATTTGTAATCTTATACCCATTCACATTTATTTCATTATATGTACATACACAAATGATATGAACCATTCTTCAATCAACAAAACCACTGCAAGCGGGCAAAATATTTTATGTATAGAATTCCTGCAAAATCTGAATTTCATACAGTGTCTTGAAAAATAATTCATACCTCTTGAAATTTTTCACATTTTATCATGTTAAAACCAAAACCGTAAATGTATTTTGTTGGGATTTTATGCGATAGACCAACACAAAGTGGCACATAATGGTAAAGTGGAAGGAAAATGATTTTCAATTTTTTTCACAAATATCTGAAAAGTGTAGCGTGCATTTGTATTCAGCCCCCTTTACTCTGATACCCCTAACTAAAATCTAGTGGAACCAATTGCCTTCAGAAGACACCTTATTAGTAAATAAAGTCTACCTATGTGTAATTTAATCTCAGTATAAATACAGGTTCTGTGAAGCATCAGAGGTTTGTTGGAGAACCTTAGTGAACAAACAGCATAATGGAGGCCAAGGAACACACCAGACAGGTCAGAGATAAATTTGTGGAGAAGTTTAAAGTGGGGTTAGGTTATAAAAAAAAAAAATACCTCAAGCTTTGAACATCTCACAGAGCACTGTTCAATCCATCATCTAAAAACGGAAAGAGTATGGCATAAATGCAAACCTACTGAGACATGGCCGTCCACCTAAACTGACAGGCAAGAAGAGCATTCATCAGAGAAGCAGCCAAGAAGCCCATGATAATTCTGGAGGAGCTGCAGAGATCCACAGCTCAGGTGGGAGAATCTGTCCACAGAACAACTATTAGTCGTGCACTCCACAAATCTGGCCTTTATGGAAGAGTGGCAAGAATAAAGCCAATGTTGAAAGAAAGCCATAAGAAGTCCCATTTGCAGTTTGCGGAAAGTGATGTGGGGGACACAGCAAACATGTGAAAGAAGGTGCTCTGGTCAGATGAGACCAAAATTGAACTTTTTGGCCTAAAAGCAAAAAATGCTATGTGTGAGCTTAAAAACTAACACTGCACATCACCCTGAACACACCATCCCCACCATGAAAAATGGTGGTGGCAGCATCATGTTGTGGGGCTGCTTTTCTTCAGCAGGGACAGGGAGGCTGGTCAGAGTTGATGGGAAGATGGATGGAGCCAAATACTGGGCAATCTTAGAAGAAAACCTGTTAGAGTCTGCAAAAGACTTGAGACTGGGGTGGAGGTTCACCTTCCAGCAGGAACAGCCAGAGCTACAATAGAGTGGTTTAGATCAAAGCATATTTATATGTTAGAATGGCCCAGTCAAAGTCCAGACCTAAATCTGATTGAGAATCTGTGGCAAGACTTGAAAATTGTTCACAGACGCTCTCCATCCACTCTGACAGAGTTTGAGCTATATTGCAAAGAAGAATGGGCAAAAGTTTCACTCTCCAGATGTGCAAAGCTGGTAGAGACATCCCCAAAAAGACTTGCAGCTGTAATTGCAGGGAAAGGTGGTTCTACAAAGTATTGACTTTTGGGGGGGGGGGGGGGCTGAATACAAATGCACTCCACACTTTTCACATATTTATTTGTAAAAAAATGTTGAAAAACATTTATCAATTTTCTCCCACTTCACAATTATCTGCCACTTTGTGTTGGTCTATCACATAAAATCCCAATAAAATACATTTACGTTTTTGTTTGTAACATGGCAAAATGTGGAAAATTTCAAGGGGTTCGAATACTTTTTCAAGGCACTGTATGTGTGTGAAACCACCATCAACAAATTAAAGACCTTAAATGACCCATCTATAATCTATAATAATACAGCTGACCCTCTGGCTACATATAGTATCTTACAAAAGTGAGTACACCCGTCACATTTTTGAAAATATTTTATTATATCTTTTCATGTGACAACACTAAAGAAATGAAAGAAATGACACTTTGCTACAATGTGAAGTTGTGAGTGTACAGCTTGTATAGCAGTATAAATTTCCCTCAAAATAACTCTTACAGCCATTAATGTCTAAACCACTGGCAACAAAAGTGAGTATACCCCTAAATGGAAATGTCCAAATTGGACAAAGTGCCAATATTTTGTGTGGCCACCAATATTTTCCAGCACTGCCTTAACCCTCTTGGGCATGGAGTTCACCAGAGCTTCACAGGTTGCCACTGGAGTCCTCTTCCACTCCTCCATGATAAGATCACAGAGCTGGTGGATGTTAGAGACCTTGTGTTCCTCCACCTTGCTCAATAGGGTTTAGGTCTGGAGACATGTTTGGCCAGTCCATCACCTTTACCCTCAGCTTCTTTAGCATGGCAGTGGTCATCTTGGAGGTGTGTTTGGGAATCGTTATGTTGGAATATTGCCCTGCAGCCCAGTCTCCGAAGGGAGGGGATCATGCTCTGCTTCAGTATGTCACAGTACATGTTGACATTAATGGTTCCCTCAATCAACTGTAGCTCCCCAGTGGCGGTGTTCTATCGAATAGTGCACTCTGTCAAAAAGTGCCCACGCATGCGTAGAACGAAAGGGCACTCCAGCTGATTTCCCGATCAGCTGGCGTGATGTCACCATAGCACATGCGCACATCGTAGGAGGCTTTTTTCAACGGGAGATACCATTTCACAGGCAAAATTGAAAGCTATGCAAGGAGCGGAGGGACACCATAGTTTTCAGATGGAGCCTCGCTGTTGCAGGGAGGGTTGTGGGTGTGTTGAAGGCCGGGTTTTGTCTGTGTTGCAACCCGCCCTTAGACACAGGCAAACACACAACACACCAAACCCACCCTGCAACACAGAAAAAAACAGGCCTTGAGTACACTGTAAACCCGTCCCGCAACAGTGAGGCGCAATATGACAAATACGGTGTCCCTCCGCTGTTTGTATAGCATTCAACTGTGCCCGTCAAATGGTATCTCCCGTCGAAAAAAGCCTCCTACGATGTGCGCTTGCACTATGGTGACGTCACACCAGCTGATCAGGAAATCAGCTGGAGTGTCCTTCCGTCCCTTGCATACGTGGGCACTTTTCGACGGAAGGCACAAATCGACAGAACACCAGCAGCACTCATGCAGCCCCAGACCATGACACTCCCACCACCATGCTTGACTGTAGGCAAGATACACTTATCTTTGTACTCCTCACCTGGTTGCCGCTCCACGCGCTTAACACCATCATAAGTTTACCTTGGTCTCATCAGACCACAGGATATGGTTTCAGTAATCCATGTCCTTAGTCTGCTTGTCTTCAGCAAATGGTTTGCGGGCTTTCTTGTGCACCATCTTTAGAAGAAGCTTCCTTCTGGGAAGACAGCCATGCAGACCAATTTGATGCAGTGTTGTGTGATGTATGGTCTGAGCACTGACAGCCTGACCCCCCCCCCCCACCCCACCCCACCCCTTCAACCTCTGCAGCAATGCTGGCAGCACTCATATGTCTATTTCCCAAAGACAACCTCTGGATATGACACTAAGCATATACTCAACTTCTTTGGTCGACCATGGCGAGACCTGTTCTGAGTGGAACCTGTCCTGTTAAACCGCTGTATGGTTTTGGCCACCGTGCTGCAGCTCAGTTTCACGGTCTTGGCAATAATCTTATAGCCTAGGCCATCTTTATGTGGAGCAACAATGATTTTTTTCAGATCCTCAGAGAGTTCTTTGCCATGAGGTGCCATGTTAAACTTCCAGTGACCAGTATGAGAGAGTAAGAGCAAGAAGACCAAATTTAACACACCTGCTCCCCATGCACACCTGAGACCTTATAACACTAACGAGTCACATGACACTGGGGGGGGGAGATGGCTAATTGGGCCCAATTTGAACATTTTCACTTAGACCCCTTTCACACTGAGGCATTTTTCAGGCGCTTTTGGGCTAAAACTAGCACCTGTAAAGCGTCTCCCCTGCAGCCCCAGTGTGGGAGCCCAAGTGCTTTCACACCGGAGCAGTGCGCTTGCAGGACATTAGAAAAAGTCCTGCAAGCATCATCTTTCGGGTGGTGAATACACCGCCCCTGCCATTGGAACCAATGGGCACCGCTGCTGAAGCGCCTGCAAAGCGCTTTGGCAGTGGCGCTTTTCGGGCACTATTAACCCTTTATTCGGCCGCTAGCTGGGGTTAAAACCTTTACCTTAGGAGGTAAAAGCTTTCTCTCCTAACACCCCCTTCCCCTGTTCAAGTGTGAAAGTAGCCTTAGGGGTGTACTCACTTTTGTTGCCAGTGGTTTAGACATTAATAGCTGTGTGTTGCGTTATTTTGAGGGGACAGCCAATTTACATTGTTATACAAGCTGTACACTCACTACTTTACCTTGTAGCAAAGTGTCATTTTTTCAGTGTTGTCACATGAAAAGATCTAATAAAAAATGTGAGGGGTGTACTCACTTATGTGAGATACTGTACATCAGTTAGAATAATACAACCAATAAGTTTACTCAACACTTTGGGGATGCTGCTTCATATTATTCTCCAAATCTATAAATCTAAACCAGTTACTTATACAACAGTTAAAATATCAAAGTATTTGCCTGGTCTCATCTCCTGGATGGGAAAAATCAATTCAGTCAAAATGACAATTCTACCCAAAGTTCTCTACCTTTTCCACACTCTACCTGTCACAGTCTCAATCGCCCTATGGTCCTTCTAGAATCAGGTGATGTATTTTATCTGGCACTTTCATAAGCCGCATATATTACGGTTCGCCATGTAAATCAACAGACGCCAGGGCAGTCTGAGGGATCCCCACTTCCTTAGGTATTACCAAGCAGCTCAGATTGCACCGTTGATTGCCCTGTATGCTGCTAATGCAGCTACCATATGGCTGAACCTGGAATCCTCCTTTTGCAGCCGGATTAACCCGCGATCCTTACCCTGGATCCTCTCCCAACTGCAGCCTCCAACTCTTAGTCCACTGATGCTTCACACCCTACGCATATGGGATGGCCTCAAATACGCCAGTAACTTGCTTTCTGCTCATCCCCCCTTTGGTGGGCAATTCTCTCTTTTCGCCAGGCCTAGAAGCCCCAGCCGCATTCTTTTGGTGGACCCAATGGGATTTTACCTCATCCTCTTCGCTTATAGAAAGGGAAAAAGTTATCCCATGGCTTACCTTTAGAGAAAGCTTCCAAGCTACCCTCCACTGAATTATTCTGGTACACTCAACTTTGCCACTGGGTTAATTTTCTCATTAGGTGTCAAAAATCTTTCCCCCTTCCTGACTCTCTTTGAACACATTTGCCATCACATGCCCATAGCGCTTAAACGGATTTCTAAACTTTACTCGCATCATAACAATCTTTTTTCTCCTGTTCAGCATGCCTACATGGTGAGGTGAGAAGCAGATTAAAAGGCTCACAAAACTGAGGAAGTACGATCCCAGATTTGGTCCACCACTGTGACTTGCACTATTAGGCCTCATGCACACTGGACGTTAAAATAACATTATAAAAACACCAGTAGCTTTGCAGTGAGTTTTTCAACGTTTAACGTTTTTGCAATAGCGCTTTACAGCGTTTGCGTTTTTTTTTTAATGGATCAAAAACATTCAAAACTGGTGAGGCACGTTTTTGAGCGTTTATCAGCATTTGACGGAGTGTTTTTACAGCTCAAAACAGCTGAAAAACTCCTCTCAAAACCCACTAGTTTTAGGGGTTTTTTTAAAGCCAAAAAACGACCCAGCCAAAAGCTGCTGATAACAGCCTATGTGTGCATGGACACATAGGAGAACATGATTGGGAGTTTATTGACTGTAGAAAAAAACGCCTGAAGCCAAAAACAGCTGCAGTAAAAACACCCAAAAAGTCCAGTGTGCATGAGGCCTTAATGTCACGAATCTAGGGCTCACCAATAAGGTCCTGACCAGGTGGTATATGGTACCTACCAGACTTGCTCCCATAATCCCTAGACATTTATGTTTACCCTCCTCTACAAACTATTTGGAGTTCATCTATCCAAAGACAAGTGGTTCGCACTTCTACACTTCAAACCTCAAAAAAAATCAATCTAAACTGCCACATTATGTACTCTTGGCCTTTAAACTGACAAATAGCTAAAGTTAGGAAGAAGCAGTTCACCTACTTTTCCGAAGCTGAAGCTAGGCTGGGTGGCTTTTATATCAATAAACATTTGACTAGCAACATTACCAACAGCCAAAGGAAATTCAATAAGATCTGCAACCTTGGGCTGCCTATCACCACCCTCAACTTCTTCCATGATACTTGACTTTTTTCACCCCTTGTCCCATTAACCTTGTGCCACGAGGGGTCCCCCCCCCTCCTTTTCCTCTTCTCTCCTCTAGGACGGATCTTACGCTCTTTCCTGTTCTCTATCCCCATCTTTTCCACCTTTTCTGCCTTCTCTCCCCACATTCCCCCCACTTTTTCTTTTTTCTTGGTTGACTGCATCGGTCTACTTGCCCCACAAGTATGATGTGACTTTTGAGATCAAGACTCATTGTGCCGATTTAATACTCTTTGCATCTTGGATACGCTCCAGAAACAATGTCTCAATGTCTTTACTGTTCGCTCTACAGTGCTTATTGGATGCCAGTTTGACATAATGTTGATCCATGAATTTTATTCTCTTTGTACACATAATGCGAAATGCTTGATCTGTACCACATGTTCAAATTAATAAATAAATTGAAAAAGAAAAAAAATTATATATCAAAGTTTTAAAGTGAAACTGAGCTCATTGTATAACAGACTGCGAGCATGTAGGCTATTATTGCAGAAAAGACAAGCAGTGCCTCTTCTCTAATAAAATACACCCACCTGTCTGCTCGCTGTGCCCTGCAGCAGGTAAACTGAGCAGCTTACATCAACAGCATGGTCCCTGCATGCTGGGATAACTGACTCTTGCGCATGCACAGGAATTAAGTCATCCTGTGCCAGGCAATGGAGATGCCCGACAACCAGCACCCAGGGAGAATATGCCAGGGCGAGGGACCCGAATCGTTAGAGGGGAGGTAAGTCTAATACCTTTAGTTCTGATTTTAAGAATACATTTAAAAAGGCACTGCGAATTTTCAGATTTGTACTCAGATGAAGGGCAATATCAAATAAGGTCAACAGCCCAGATGAACAAGTCAAAGATCATTTTCATTGTTGGTAAAAAAATTTCAGAGGCAAGACCACCAGCTCCCTCCCCCTTTTGGCTAGGTTCACACTGCTGTCAACTGATTATGATTTGTGGTTCTATGTGGTTTGCATAGTCTATGGGGTCAAATCATATTATAATTGCACCAAAGTAGCACAGGACCCTTTTCCAAAATCGCACTGTGCTGCATTGATGTGAACAGGCACCATTGAAAGCAATGCGATTCCAATTGACATGCGATTCTATTTGACTCAAGTCACATCTAAAACTGCACTAGTGTGAACAGAGCCTTTATCAGAGCAACAAGAATAATAGTCATTATACTGAAAATTATTATTATTAGGAAAACATAGTCAATATAGTGAAATATGGTGTCTAAATAATATTATTAGTATACAGGATTTTTATAGCGCCAACAGTTTGCACAGTGCTTTACAATATAAACAAATAAATATGAACACAAATGAATGCGCTCATATTTGAATATTTTAAGCAAAGCAGGAACTTACCTGGCGAGTCATCCTTGAAGTGGTAGTCCTGACTTTAAACATTAGAACAAAGGAAAATAGATGTTGTCCAGAATATCAGGAATGGGGCTCCTTGTCCACCACCACAGAGGTACAGTCCATGGTACTTCCACCAAGAAGGTCTGTGGCCAAGTGATGTGAGGAAGTATGTGAGCGGGTAGAACTATGGAAAATATTCATTGATAGCGCTAGCCCGAAGGCCTGTGTTCTATTGTTATCACACCAAGATAAGATTGTACCAGTATGAATTCCAAGTGGACTGTGGCTAGAGAGGGGAATTCTTGCTGAGGGCACCGCAGTGAGCGATCCTGGAGCTCATAAACAAACCTGCATATCTGGCTTTGCAGACTTTATACTTGGAGGTGACTCGTACAGTAGGCTATCCTCCTCCTATCAGGGTGTAACAATGGATGTATTAACTGTGAATTTCTACTCTGAGCAGCAGGAAACTAGTTTCATTAGGCAATTGTCTTCAATCCAAACTCTGAAATTCTAGTAGTGGGAGCTAGGAAGCTACAAATATCACCTGAATAACCAGAGAAACTTCCCTCTGCTGTGGCTGCTTTTCCCTTACTTAGCAAAAAATCCAACAAACCACAAGCTATGCTGCGACACTGTGGGTCATGTCTGCTGTGTACAATCAGCATGGAAGCACAATTTTTGTTTTTCAATGTTTCTGTTTATTCAGCTTTAGTTTTTGTATTGTTATTTTCTTGGATTTTAATGTCCCCTTCTGATCATGTAACCAATTATGTTTGTGTTTGATTACATTTATGACTGTCCATGAATGGTGTTTCACCTCTCCAAGTAACTTTGATTATCTACTAATTGGCAAATGAATGACATGTGCTACAGTGCCTTGCAAAAGTATTCACCCCCCCCCCCTTGGCTTTTTACCTATTTTGTTACATTACAGTCTTTAGTTCAATGTTTTTTTTTATCTGAGTTATATATGATGGATCAGAACACAATAGTCTAAGTTGGTGAAGTAAAATTAGAAAAATATATACATAAAACTATTTTTCAGAGATAAAAACTGACAAATGGCATGTGCGTATGTATTCACTCCCTTTGTTATAAAGCCCATAAGGAGCTCTGGTGCAACCAATTACTGTATATAATCGAGTATAAGCCAACTTTTTCAGCACATTTTTTATGCTGAAAAAGCCCCCCTCGCCTTATACTCGAGTGAGAGTCTCGAGTGAGGGTGCAGCCTCACTGTGCCCATCTGCAGCTGTACCTTTGATAACCAAAACAGCGGGTGTCTCCTGCTGTGTATTGCAGTCTGTTCGGTGGCTGTCCACTGTAACAAAGCCCCGCCTAATTCTCATCCGTGATAGACGGAACACTGATACAATGCAGGGAAACTGAATCCGTGGTCCGTCTATCATGAATGAGGAGGAGGCGGGGCTTTGTTACAGTGGACAGCCGCCGAACAGACTGCATGACACAGCGGGAGACACCCGCTGTTTTGGTTATCAAAGGTACAGCTTAAAATGGGCACAAGGAGGCTGCAGATGGGCACAGTGAGGCTGCAGATGGGCACAGTTTACCCAGTAGCTGCTGCATTTCCCACCCTAGGCTTATACTCGAGTCAATACGTTTTCCCAGTTTTTTGTGGTAAAATTAGGTGCCTCGGCTTATATTCGGGTCAGCTTATACTCGAGTATATACGGTACCTTCAGGAGTCACATAATTAGTAAAATGATGTCCACCTGTGTGCAGTCTAAGTGTCACATGATCTGTCATTACATATACAAACCTTTTTGAAAGGCCCCAGAGGCTGCAACACCTAAGCAAGAGGCACTACTAACCAAACACTGCCATGAAGACCAAGGAACTCTCTAAACAAGTAATGGACAATGTTGTTGAGAAGTACAAGTCAAGGTTATAAAAAAAATATCCAAATCTTTTATGATCCCTAGGAGCACCATCAAATCTATCATAACCAAATGGAAAGAACATGGTACAACAGTAAACCTGCCAAGAGACGGCCGCACACCAAAACTCACGGACCGGGCAAGGAGGGCATTAATCAGAGAGGCAGCACAGAGACCTAAGATAACCCTGGAGGAGCTGCAGAGTTGATTTAAAATCAAGCCCTTTTACTAGTGATTTAAATCATGATTTAAATAGCGATTTATATCAAATCCACCCTGGTTTAAACAGACTGAGCTGTCACTGTCTAATCACATGCCGGGTCATTCCAGCCACAAGCATCTGCGGATTCTTGTCCCTGGAATCCAGTGGCCGCATTTAAAGGAGTTGTAAAGCCAGAAGGTTTTTTTTTCTTAAAGCATTCTTCTGTGTGTAGCAGCCTCCCCAGCACCCCTAATACTTACCTGAGGCCCATCTCTGTCCAGTGATGTCCAGGAGTCCCTCAGCCATCCCTGACTCTCTATCCTGATTGGCTGAGACACAGCAGCGGCACCATTGGCTCCCACGGCTGTAAAAATCAGTTAGCCAATCGGGAGACAGAGGGGGCAGGGCAGGACGGCAGCTCTGTGTCCGAATAGACACACAGAGCTGCAGCTCGGGTGCCCTCCATAGCAAGCTGCTTACTGTGGGGGCACTCGACAGGAGGGAGGGGCCAGGAGCAGCCAAGAGGGACCCGAGAAGAGGAGGATCCAGACTGCCCTGTGCAAGACCAACTGCACATAGGAAGTATAATAGGTTTTGCTTTTTTTTTCTTTTTTTTTGGATGAACTAGATGGACTTGTGTCTTTTTTCAACCTGACTATGTAATGAGTCTATACAATCACTTTAACTGACGGAGTGAATGTGGCCTAGGGGGTCACAAGAACCTGTGGATTTTTGCTGCTGGAATCCGGTGGCTGCATGTACCCGGCCGTGTGAAAGAGGCCTAAATCTATTTTCAGTATGCTTGGCATCATGATGAACGCTATACAGTTCTCATAAGCATTTTATTTTATTATTATTTTTTTTTTTACCAAGAGATTCTGCCATTAGCAGCACTTCCTGTTGCAGGCTGACAATGTTAAGCCACTGCTTCACAATTAGAAGCAGCATTGGCAGCCTGCAGTGCAAGCTTCTTCATTTGACCACTGGGATGTCTATCAGGTCTATCAGAGAGACAGCTCTAGGCAGACAGAATTACTGTTAGACCCTTTCACACAGGGGTGCTTTTTCAGGCGTTTTAGCTTAGCGCTAAAAAAAGCGCCTCTCATGCCTCCCCTCACACTGGGGCAGGGCGGTGTGCTTGCAGGATGGGAAAAAAAAGTCCTGCAAGCAGCATCTTTGGGGCGGTGTGGGAGCGGTGTATACACCGCTTCCAAAACGCCCTGCCCATTAAAATGAATGTCCGCAACACGGGCGCTTTTAACCCTTTCTTCAGCCGCTAGCGGGGGTTAAAAGGGCCCTGTTAGCGGCCAAAAAGCGCTGCTATAACAGCCCCTAATGGAGTGTCCACTACTGCCATATAGTCAGATTCTAATGAGTACGGTGAACTGTACGGCTCCTGCACCCGGGCGTCAGCTCCATGGATAGCTGTTAACTTTTTTTTTAAACTAGCGCTAAGCTGCATGCAGACAGTATAAAGTTAATGGATACGTATTGGCTGTACAAACTCACCTGCACACAGGTATGCTGGGATGGGTTTACAGACCCAGGCGCAAAGCCTGTGCATCTGTCTGTATGTAATTCAGTGCTAGCTATATCATATATACATATACATATATATATATATATATATATATATATATATATATATATATATATATATATATATATATATATATATATATACACACATACATATACATATATACACACACACATACACACACACAGTTGAACCTCGGTTTGCGAGTAACGCGGTTAACGAGCGGTTTTCTAAAAATCCTAACTCGGTTTGCGAGTGTTGTCTCGCAAAGCGAACAGGATTCCGGCCAAAAGCGGCAGGCAGTACCGCTTTTGGCCTGAGGTGGGGGGCGCCGGATCCGAATCGTTGGCGTTTGGAAATGCACAGAAAGGCCCGAGGACAGTTCGGCTGACCTCATAAAGGCTCGTGAACGGAGTCTTTCCAAGCTCAGCCAAAGTGTGCTCGGGCCTTTTCGGACGTTTCAGAGGCTCTCCGGCGCCCCCCCGCCTCTGGCCGCATGTGGTATTGCATCCCATTGAAGTCAATGCGGAACAAATTATTTTCATTTCCATTGACTTCAATGGGAAAACTCGCTTTGATAAGCGAGTACTTTGGATTACGAGCATTCTCCTGAAACGGATTATGCTCGTGATCTGAGGTTCCACTGTATATATATATATATATATATATATATATATATATATATATATATATATATTTATTTTAAAGAAAGGGCCCTGCACGCTGCACTGGGATGAGCGCTCGTGTGAATGAGCCCTTACAGCTCAACATAGGTGTGCGCCTATTGCATTAGGGTGTGCACCCCAAAGCTCAAACACACATGCTTTTCTCTGCAGCCTCAGTTGTACAGGGCAGTGAATGAATGGGAAGTGCTGTGTTGAGTGGCTTCCCGTTTATTCACAAACTGAAGCATACTAAGCACAGTTTACTATTCTTCAGTTACGAATGGACACAATGAGCAAGTATTTGTTACTGTGTTCATTTAGTAAAAAAATGGGGCTTGTAAATTAAATATTTACTAGCCCCTTTCCCCTGCTCTCCATCCTGAAACATCCTCCGCAGCAGCCTAGGGGGAGAGAAGGGAAGCCAGCAGCACTGTGGGGCAGGGAAATCAGCACTGCATGTAGTGATAAGGGTGTGCCCAGGCACACTCCCTGCGCACACCTATGCGGCTCAATGTAGTTAGGCCTGAAATTGATTTAATATGTTTTTATATATTGCAGCACTCTAGCGCCACTAAATGAAACCTACATGCATAAATAAACATACAATGAAAACACCATAAATCTTCTGTAACTATTTAATTTAATGCCCTCTCCATGATAAACGCCACTGTTAATAACGTTTTATGCTTTATCTATTCTGGCAAACCTAGGATTCAGATTAGCTGCTGTTTCCACTCTCATCTTGTTAGACTTATTTAAATAGGTAACCTATAGCAACCAATCAGCATTTACTTTACTGACTCCAAACCATTATAAGATAGCGCTTGATAGCTATAGGTGCAAAGTATTTGTACTTTGATCTAGTTACTGAATAATGCATCACGCATCACACGCCTAAGTACACACCCTGACTTATATCTCCATTACTATTTATTTAAGAGGCCACACAGTAATTACAGTTCAAACGTGTTAGCAAGAAACATTAACCTTTAATTATCAAGTAACAATAATTTTAGATACTGTAATCACTTCATTGCTTAGTAAGTGAATGTAGTTGCCAACGCTCAATGGCATTCATAAGAATAGACACTGAACTTCATACATCATTTACAAAATTTACAAATGCAATTCCTAATTACTCAAAGCAGCAGTGATGGAAGTAAAATAGCAGTTTTAAAACACAATCTCAATCCCTTAGGTTGCATTCACACCTGAGCATACTCCAGCGTTTTTTGGGCGTTTTTATGCACAATGTTGGTGTTTTTATGCACGTTTTAGTGCATTTTTATACAGCGTTTTTTTTTTTTATTAGCTAATAAACGATCATCTGTTGCATCATTCGTTGCTAGGTTTTTCAGAGTTTCTATCAGCTTTTATTTCTTTATTATTGTTCACTTCTCATAATTTTTTGTTGTTAGGGTAAGGGTTAGGGTTAGGATTAGGGGTTAATATTTTATTTATTGTCTTTTTTTTATTGTTGTTAATAATACTACAAATACTACTAATAATAATTTAAAAAAATGAATAAATACATGTAAAATAAATATACAAATAAAAATAATCATGAATAATGAATAAATACAAGAAATTAATACTATGTAATAATAATTAATCCCTAACCTTAAACCCCTAACCCTTAAAAAAAATAAAAATAAAGTAATAATAGGTAAATACCCCAACACAAAATAAATTAATAATAAATTATTATTTTATTGTTTTGTTCGGGTTGGGGTGTTTATTATTTTATCATCAAAAATTATAATTTCTTTATTTTTTTAGGGTTAGGGGTTAATTATTATTATTTATCATTACATATTAATTTATTATTAAAGGAGAAATATAGCCAAAGCTCGTTTGGCTGTACTTCTCCTGTGGATCACAGGAGTGCAGTTCGTTTTGCAGTCCTGACCCGGTTTCAGCAGAGAGCGGGCTGAAGTCCGCTCTCTGCTGACATCACAGAAATCAATCCAGGCACCGCGTCATCACGACAATGGAAGTTGGGATCTACCAGTTGCCTGGACTGACACCGGGCTCAGCCTCCCAGCAAACCGCTGAGAGCCTGAGCGGGCCGCTCCCTGCCCCTCCACAGTGCAACACTCCAGTGAGCGAGGAGGAGAAGAGCAGAGAGCTGCTGACTGACAGTCAGTAGCTCTCTGCTCGGGGAGCTGTCAAAACGGTTCTTGGTGCAGAGGCGCCTGGGGACAAATGCAGCATCGGACTGATGCTGCATCCACCTAGGTAAGTATAAATAAAAAAAAAAAAAACTAAAAAAACTAAGCCCATACTTTTTTTAATCACTTCCCGCCCGCCATATAACAGAATGACAGATAGAAAGTGGTTGCATTATCCTGGCTGGGCGTCACATGACGTCCAGCAGGATGCACCGCTAATGTGCGCTCCTGGGGGTGCGCACAGCGGTGATGATGCATGTGCCTCGAACACAACCCATTCCCAATCCGGGTAAACAGCCAATGAAATTGGCTGTTTACCATGTAATCGGCTGTGTCCAATCACAGCCGGTCACAAGTGTAAACATTACAGGCGCTACCAGACCACACCGATCGTGTGAGGAGAGAGCCAGGATCAGTGAGTGATTGCTATTTTACACTACTGTGCACCACAAGCGCCCCCCCCCCCCCAAAAAAAAGGGAACCTGCCACAGGGTACTGTCACACAGCCCATCTAGATCTGTCACACCGCCCATCTAGATCTGTCAGGATCTGTCACACAGCCCATCTGTCACACAGGCCCGCCATCGGTATCGCCATCAGTGACCTGTCAGTACCGCCATCAGTACCGTTACACAGGCCTGCCATCATGTCCAAAAGATTTTTCACACTTGAGGCTGCATATACCATCCTTACTATGTCGGATGATGAAAGCTGCAGGGAGCTCTCATCATTCGATTCTGGTTCGGAATTTGAGCCAGTAGAGAGTACTGGATCGGGGACAGAGTCAGAGGAGGAAACAGTCTCTCCTAAAAGAATAAGAAGATCAAGAACACGATCAAGACCTGCCTACCACCAGCAGCACAAGACCTCAGGAAGAGAAGCCCAGTACCAGTACTAGAATTACACACAAAACCCGAGGAATCCGGGCCCAGTTCTACCTTCCTGATGCCCTGGCAATCCCCTTATGGTTGCCTGCCAGCTCAGGGTCAGCTATAATGCCCCCCTTTCAGCACACAGCCAGGTGTGCAGCCCAACACTACTAATGTTTCACAATTAGATCATTTTTATTTGTTTTTCCCAGAAGATTTGCTGCAGTATATGGTGGACCAAACAAATCTCTATGCAGAACAATTTACTGCCTCCAACCCCAATTCGTCCTACCCCCGTATGTTTCATTGGCAACATCTCACACTAGACAAGTTCAAATTGTTTTTGGGCCTTACATTTAATATGGGGCTTACAAAGAACAAACAAACTGCACCCCTACTGGTCCACCCACCCCATGCCAATTTATTTTGCTATCATGTCCAGGACACGCTATGACACGATTATGCGTTTCCTACATTTTAACGCTCTCCCCGAGATCGTCCCAACCACAATAAATTGTATAAAATACGCCCCCTAATAAATTATTTTTCTAAGCGATTTGCTGAAGTGTATGTCCCAGACCAAAACATTTGTGTGGACGAATCCCTTATCCACTTTACTGGCCGGCTGCACTTCAAACAGTATATTCCCAGTAAGAGGGCCAGGTACAGGTTGAAACTGAATAAGCTTTGCGATAGAGTCACTGGATATGTGTATGCCTTCCGCGTGTATGAAGGCAAAGACTCACAGCTCCAGCCCCAATTGCCCCACATATATCGGAACCAGTGGAACAATTGTCTGGGACCTTGCACACTCCCCTGTTCAAAAAAGGATATCATTTATATGTGAACAATTACTACACCAGCTTGCCCCTTTTCCGTCATCTGTACCGTGAAAAAACCCTGGCCTGTGGTACCTTCAGATAAACTGGAAGGGCTTCCCACAAAATTTATTAACAAAAAGGCTACAAAGCTGGGAATCTGCATTTTTTAGGAATGATGAAGTGTTGGCCATGAAGTGGAGGGACAAGAAAGACATTCACATCATGTCTACCATCCACAATGACACCTTGGTGGAGATTCAGAGAAGACACGGCCCCGTTGTACAGCCTGAATGTGTCCATGATTATAAATCAGTTCATGGGGGGTAGGTGGATTTAAAATACCAGATGCTACAACTATATTTATCAACCCGAAAGTACCGTTAATTGTATAAAAAAGTTGCATGTCATCTCTTTCATATGGCCATGTTTCATTTGTATGTGAGTCGACTTCATGAGCAACATTTTCCATATAACATTCCCCCCACAGAATCGGGAAGAAGACACCAAAAGAAATGTTGTGTATGCAGCAGAGAAGGAGTTAGAAAAAATACCAGTTATTATAGTCCCCAATGTCCCTCCCAACATGGCCCATGCATCAGAGTTTGCTTCAGAAGTTATCACACATCCATAAGATATTAGTTCCCCTTATTTTTAACAGACTGCCATTTCCCAGTTTCAAATACCTGTGTGGATCATTTGCCTACTACCATGTTTCTACCGTCCATGTTAACTGACCCTGGCCTGTTTACCGACGATGTCTTTGCCTGCCGTTTCAACCACGTTTCTGATTTCCACATGCACCAACCTCAGCCTGTTTACCGTTGGTGCCTTTGCCTGCCGTTTTAACCAGGTTTCTGACTTCCACATACACCGACCTCGGCCTGTTAATCGACCATGATTTTGCCTGCCACTTGCACTGATCTTTTGCCAAAAGTCAGTTTTTGGTTTTATGTGTTCCCAGAACAGGGTCTGGTTGCCCGGAGGCTTCAAAAAGATTTGGGTGGGAGAAGCCTCTACCCCTGTCCCCCTGGCCCTAAGCTTGATGGTCCTTCCTGCTGCCTGGACCAATACTTTGGCTGTGCTTACCATATCGCTGCCTTTAATGACCCTGGACTTTATGGACCACATTTCTTCCTGTTGCCTGGACCAATACTTTGGCTGTGTTGATCATATCTCTGCTTGTTACCTCTACTGACTATGGACAGTATTTCTGCCTGGACAATTCCTTTTGCTGCTGCTGACCACATCTCTGCCTGCTACCTGGACCAATGCGTTGGCTGTGCTGACAGTATCTCTGCCTGTACCAACTATGGACAGTATTCCTGCCTGCTGCCTGGACCAATGGTCTCCTCTGTGGACCACTGCACTACTAAAACCAAGGTAATCTTTTGCTAATTGGTATGTACATGCTGTGTTAGAAATATGATCGGTAATCAGAAAATTATAAGTGCAATTAATGCTCCTAGAACACCTGGAGGTGCTACTTGGATGTTGGGCCTCTGTATGTGGCCAGGCTGTGTAAAAGTCTGACACATGTGGTATCACCATACTCAGAAGGAAGAGCAGAATGTATTTTCGGGTGTCATTTTTGGTATGTACATGCTGTGTGTTAGAAATATCATATAAATGGACAACTTTATGTAAAAGAAATAAGTTTTCATTTTCTTTCCATGTTTTCCGAAAACTTGTGGAGAAAAATTAATCGTTCAAAAGACTCATAATGCCTCATAGAATATACATTGGGGTCTTTCCCAAATGGGGTTATTTTGTGGGTGTTTCCATTATCCTGGTGCTCCAGGGCCTTCAAAAGTGTGATAGGTCGTCATGAAATGATCTGTGTAATTTATGCTCCTAGAACGCCTGATGGTGCTCCCTGCATGTTGAGCCTCTGTAAGTGGCCAGGCTGTGTAAAAGTCTCACAGGTGGTATCGTCATATTCAGGAGTAGCAGAATGTATTTTGGGGTGTAACTGCAAGTACGCATATGCTGTGTGTGAGAAATAAATTGGTAATATGACAAATTTGTGTAAAAAAAAAATAAATAGATTAAAAAAAAAAAAAAGGCTCAATTTTCCGATGAATTGTGGGGAAAAAATTACAACTTCAAAAAAACTCACCATGCCTCTTACGAAATACCTTGGAATCTGTACTTTCCAAAAAGGGGTAATTTGGGCGGTATTTGTACTGTCCTGGCTTGTTGGCTCGTACACACTAAAAGAAAATCGGGCGATCATTTTCGTCTAAAGAATTTTTGTACGATTTTCGTATAGTGTGTACACAACTTCAGAATTTTCGTAAGAAATGTTCCGAAGGAACAAACTCCAAAATTTTTCTCGTACGGGAGCAGGACAAACAATTTTCATTTAGTGTGTACCGTTTTCGTACAAGAAAAATCAGAAAAGAAAGACTGCACATGATCAGAAACAAACAACAAAAAAGCCCTTATCGTACGAGAATTTTCATGAGAAATTTTGTAGGAATTTTCGTTTGTCGGTTCCAATTTGCTGTGAAACATCAAGAAAAATCAGACAAACTTTAGCCCGATTTTCGTATAGTGTGTACCCCACTTTAGTGTCTCAAGAGATTAGATAGGCCATCAGTACATCAGGTGTGATCAATTTTCAATGGTTGGCACCATAGCTTGTAGACTATAACTTTCACACAGACTAAATAATATAACTAATTTGGGCTATTTTTACCAAAGATATGTAGCAGTATAAATTTTGGCCCAAATTTATGAAGAAAAATTACTTGTTTGCTAAATTTTCGCTTATAAAAAAATAAAAAACCCAGAGGCAATTAGATACCACCAAAATAAAGCTATTTGTGAGAACAAAAAGATAAAAATTGTTTGGATACAGTGTAGCCTGACTTGAGTAATTTTCATTCAAAGTGTGAGAGCGCTGAAAGCTGAAAATTGGTCTAGGCGGGAAGAGGGTATAAGTGCCCTGTATTGAAGTGGTTAATAATGATTTTTATTTATTTGTGTACTTATTTTACATTTATCCATATAATTACAAATTTTTTACATTTTTGCATGTGAGCAGAAAATTGCACGAAGGTGCATAAAAACTAGCAAATCGCTTGTTTACATTCATTTCTATGGGGGAAAAAAAAAATGCAAGTCTGCCCAATTTGAGCTACAAAAAAAGCTTCAGAACTTTTTTGAGCTTTAGATGTTTGGTTTCAGGTGACTTGGAGTGGACATGTGAACCAACTCCATAGAGAATAATTTTTTTTCTCTTCCAGCTTTTTGGAACTTTAAGCTTCAAGCTACAAAACACTGAGTTGTGAATGGGGCCTCGGCTAGTAATGGCATTGGGCCCCAGTGGTGTACAGCAGACTAACATCATTGCAAATAGGCAATGGTAAGAGCAGACTACATGCATGTAGCCAAGTTAAATCTAGAGTTTGCTCTATCTTGCTGAATACCAAAAGAAACTCTTAATTCCTTTTATATTTCCTAATATACATTTATCATAGAAACAGAGCACTCCTCACACTATAGGGTTGAGAGCGTATGGCAAAAGCCTAAAAAAAATGAAGTCTTCCTTGCCAAGGAGCTTGTCCGGCATTCTTTCCCTCAGCTGCAAGCATTTAGCACTCTAGTCATTCTTGTCCATAAATGCCGAGCTATAATAAAAGGTTATTTCTCAACCACGTACTGTCTCGCTTTACTGTGGGCTGGCTGCACATCATCACTATACACACACACTATATATATATATATATATATATATATATATACATATACATATACATACATATATACACACACACACACACACGATTCTGCTCTTCCGGGTAGGGGGCGCACAGAAGTGCCTGTGATTAGTCACAGCGCATGCCGATCAGCTTGTGCCGGCCAATGTATGTCCACTGGCACCCGCTGATCGGCGAGGAGAAAGAGGACAGAGCTCTGCCTCTGTATACAAGGCAGAGCTCTGTTCTGTATCTAGTTTCCCTGCGAAGCAGGGAATATAAACCAGCATATCTCTTAGTGAAATCACCTTACAGTAAACACAAAAACACGATAGGCACACATTAAACCCTTTGATCGCCCTAGATGTTAACCCCTTCCCAGCCAGTGTCATCAGTACAGTGTATATTTTTTAGCACTGATCACTGTATTAGTGTCACTGGTTCCCACAAAGTGTCAGTGTCAGATTGGCTGCCGCAATATCGCAGTCCTGCTGCAAGTCGCTGATCGCCGCCTTTACTAGTATAAAAATAATTAAAAGCTCCAGTATATACACACACCATAGTTTGTAGACGCTAAAATGTTTGTGTAAACCAATCAATAATGCTTATTAGAATTTCTTTTACCAAAAATTTGTAGCAGAATACATATTGGCCTAAATTTATGAAAAAAATAGATTTTGTTTATTTTTAAAGTGCAAAAAATTAAACCCAGAGGTGATCAAATACCACCAAAAGAAAGCTCTATTTGTGAGAAAAAGAATTTGATAAATTTCATTTATGTACAGCCTTGCATGACTACGCAGTTGTCAGTTAAAATAACGCAGTGCCGAATAGGAAAAAATGGCCTGGTCATGAAGGGGAGTAAATCTGGAGGTCAAGTGGTTAAAGTGGACCTTCACTCCCCAAAGCCGTTTTGCATCTTTGCAACCCTCCCCCACTCCATAAATCGTAACAGCCTTTTTTTTTTTTTTGTTAGCCTAACCCTTAGACCCCTTTCACACTGGAGCGTTTTGCAGGCATTATAGCCGTGGTCATCAACCCTGTCCTCAGGGCCCACTAACAGGCCAGGTTTTATGTATTACCTTAGGGAGATGCAGACTAGAATACGGCAATCACTGAGCAGCAAATGATATCATCTGTGATGTATTTCAGTTATCTTGCAAACCTGGCCTGTTAGTGGGCCCTGAGGACTGGAGTTGATGACCACTGCGCTATAGCGTTAAAAATAGCACCTGCAAACCGCCCTAAAACAGCTGCTCCATGCACTCCAGTGTGAAAGCCCTCGGGCTTTCACACTGGAGCGGTGCGCTGGCAGGACGTCAGAAAAAGCCCTGCCAGCAGCTTCTTTGGAGCGGTGAAGGAGCAGTGAACTCACCGCTCCTCCACCGCTGCTCCCTATTGAAATCAATGGGGCAGCGCTGCTATACTGCCGGCAAAACACCGCTTCAGCGGGATTTTATGGGCAGATTTAACCCCTTTTCGGCCGCTAGCGGGGGGCATTGTTGTGCAGAAAGTGGTTGAAAGAGGTTAGACTTGGCAGCGTGTGATCGAAGGTCGGCAACATGAGCCTAAAAGAGACAGCTGGCTCCCGATGACATGGTACACTGCAGAACACTGGATTTCCTGGGAGTAGGAGAATGTTAGTTGAGCACAACTCAGCAGACAAGGTAAGAGGGGGTTAAAAGCAAAGATAACCCCAGAGGGTGAAGCTCCTCTCTAAGGCTGGGTTCACACCCATGAGAATTGGATGTGGGGTTTCTCCACATCCAATTCGCATGACAGGAGATTGTGACCGGCTCTCTATGGAGCCGGATCACATATCTCCGGGGCGGCTGCAGAGCAGTTTGCACAGGCTTGTGCGTCTTTGACCAACTTCAGGCAAAAATTCGGCCCTAAAGCCTCCTACAAATGATCAGATTTTCCGCAGACAAATCGTCATACTTTTGTCCGAAGGGCGTTGGCCAGGAACTTGTCTTGCATACAAACGGCACACAATTGTCGGCCAACAAACACGAACGTAGTGACGTATGTGGTTTTTCATCCCTTTAGCGCCACCCTTCGGGCACCTTCTGCAAATGTTGTGTTTGGTGAATATTGATTCCGAACATGCGTGTTTGTACCTTGGACTTTTGTCCGACGGACTTGTGTACACATGCTCGGAAAATCCGACAACAGACCGCTGTCCGCGGAAAATTTATAAGCCCGCAATCCAACATTTGTCCATGGAAAGTTGACATCTGATGGAGCGTACAAACGGTCGGATTTTCCGCCAATAGCCTGTCATCACACAATTCCTGTCAGAAAATCCGATCGCGTGTACGCAGCTTAAGTCATCTCTGAAACGGAGAACAGTGACGCACCGGAGCTCTGCTGCGAGCCGCATCCGGAAGCAGTGTGAACCCAACCTAAAAGTCACTTTGAAAACAGATGTAATGGAGATCAGACGATAGCGATAATTTGCAAAATAGGACAACTCAGAAGGGCAGAGCGTTCGTTTTAGAAGTACAATATTACAAACCACATTAGATATGAGACATAAAATCTGTACTATGAGGAAAAAAAAGGGGACGGCCACTACTGATCTCCTTCTGATCATAATAACTGCATTTACTCAGGTCAGTGACTCAGGACTCATTGAAACAATTAGAAAAGGATGACAGCCAGACATTAAAGTAGAACTACAGGCATAATATTTTTTTCAATTTGGATGGGAGGGTTATAACCCCTGACAGTTTTCTTTGACCATCTGTGTCCCATTGGGGAGATTTCTCTTCACTTCCCGTCCTATAGCCAAAACAGGAAGCGAGAGGAAATCACTGCAGATTAAGGGGATTTCTTGGAGCCCCTCAGGTCCCCAGAACTAGTGGCCCTATTGGAAGATTTCCCCTCTATTACTTTTCTGGAGACAACTCAACTCTAAATGTCAGATTTTGTTTTACTTACAATATTAATGGTAAACAGGACAAATAAAGAGGGGGAATCTCCCTAAGGGGGGCAGAGGTAGAAATAAAAACCTCATAAGTGTCATCATCCCTCTTCATTCTATCTGAAACAAACAAAAACCTTTGCCTTCAATTATACTTTAACCACTTGCCCTCCAGAAAATTTACCCCCCACCCACCCCCTTCATGACTAGGCCATTTTTTGCATTACTTAACCTTGCCGGTTCACATTAGTACGCTGTGCGAGATCGCATGTCATTCGCACCGCACTGCACTGCAAATCACATGTGATGCCTGTGCGATGCAATTTCAGCCATACAGATAGTATGGCTGAATTCTCATCGCATTCGGACCAAAGTCATGCAGGACCCTTTTTTTGGTCGGCACCAGATTCAGATCACACCCATGTAATCCGATTCATGTCCGAACTATCAGTTTGCACTGTGATAGGCGAACTGAAATGGGGGTGTCATTAACATTGTATTGACCCTCCCAGCAGTTGGCATAGGGCAGTGTGAACTGCCTTGCGAGTCGGGAGCGATGCGGGAAACATCAGTGGATTCGCAGTGTAACCGAGCCCGACCATTGCGCAGTTGTGCGGCACTGTACCAAATAAAATTGATGTCCTTTTTTTTGCCACAAATAGGAGGTATTTGATCACCGCTGCGGTTTTTATTTTTTGTGCTATAAACAAAAAAAGACCAACACTTTCAAAAAACTGAAAAAAAGATCAAATTTCTTCATCAGTTTAGGCCGATATGTATTCTGCTACATATTTTTGGTAAAAAAAAAAAAATCCCAATAAGCGTATATTGATTGGTTTGTTCAAAAGTTACAGTGTTTACAAACTATGGGATATTTTTGTTTTTTTTTCAAAGTAAAAACAGTGTGTTGGCACTGAAAATAACAGATCTGCAAACTTGGATGTCTCCTATGAAAGACAACTGTCCTCACGGGAGCCTGTGCTTTGTCCATTGAGGGGAAAAACAACAGATCCACTTGAATAGAAAACATTGGTTACAGAAAAAATGCAGCAAATAGGATTTCCTGAAGGACTCATATAGGTGAGAGCCACAGCTACCCACCTAGAGTAATGCTAAAGTATTCCAGAGGTAGAGTATATGAGAATATTGAACCAGTAGACTCTTCACCCTTCACCTGGATGACATATGTACAGGATACAAGGTCACACCAAGTAAATATTTGTGACGGTGTTACAATGTTACCAATCACAGGTGAAGGGAATATAGACAGGTGGGGCAAAGGAGCTAACTGGTACAATTTCCTATTGGGCAGAAGGCTGGGGTGTGTTACTGGTCATCGGAGAGGACTTGTAAACACAGATTTTATGAACACAGCCATACAAGGATGGAAAAAGTTGTCTGTACTCATATGGACTCATATGGAGATACACCTAAATTATGAGGGCATGAGCTGAGATGTATATTTATATATATCATATATAATTTCACACTATTGATGTTTACATGTCGGCTCTCAATGAGCCACTCTTGCGGCGGTGATGCAGAATAACCTTCAATGACTGAGGCTGGGTTCATTCAGCCGCTATGACATAAATGACACATTAAGGGCGACAGATAAACCTCTATATTTTGGGTGCCTCAATAGTGTGTAATGAGCAACTGTTCTGGTTCTGCACATTGTCATTTACTTGTGGGCCCTAAATTCACAAGGCATCAGCAGTGCTGCAATGTACAATTTACACTGAATGCGTGGTAAACATAAGCAGAAATGTTTATATGTGCACAGCATAAAATGGGGTTCAAATCAAACTGAGTGCGGTTTTGGCTTATGTAGCTGTAGCACCCTCTACCTAGTGTAGGTGCTAAAGTGAGATTTCTTTGTAGAACAGGTACATTTAGGCAGGAATAGCTAAAAGCTGGGCCTGTTTGTTTTGATCTCTGGGCTGGGAGTGGCTTAGAGTAGGCTGGTGACTCACAGCTAGTTTCATCTATCGGTTACCTCCCTTCTGCTTCTAGAAGGAAGCTGGGGGAAGAGAGGTGGAGCTGTCTGGGGTGTTTCAGGGAGCCCTGACCAATCCCCAACCTGGATTGGGAGGGGCAGGCCTTCCGAAATACCATAGATATAAATTATTGTTGTGACCAAAACTTATTACCCCTGAAGAAGAGGTTGATCCCTTTATTACATCGGGTTTTTTTCTGTTATTATACAACAAAATTGGCCAATGTTATTTCTTCTAATCTCCATGTATATGCATCCATTTTAATGCTCATTATGTTATGTCATAGTCATTATGTTTTTATCTTTTTTCTAAAATATATCTTATTTTTTAATTTCTACTTCTCTACTCAATATATTAATACTTACCTACCTGTCAGTGACCCAAATCAAAGTCCCACTAGAGGATACACACTCATGTTTGAGTAATTTTTTCTTCATTCTATTAGGGATGTGGGTTCACTGACACTACAGCTCCTCTCAGAGGTGACACTATCTCCCCATGAGTCGGCGCAGCTAGGGAGGAGTTGTTTGGGTGGAAGAACTGGAGATGGAGTGTTAGGCTGTCGAAAAATGAACCACAACATCAATTTTTTACCATTTAGAGCATGGGTGCTCAACCTGTGGCCCTCCAGCTGTTGCAGAACTACAAGTCCCATCGTGCCTCTGCCTTTTGGAGTCATGCTTGTAACTGTCAGCCTTGCAATGCCTCATGGGACTTGTAGTTCCGCAACAACTAAAGGGCCAGGGTTTGAGCACCCATGACTTAGAGCAAGGGTTCTTATCTGGGGTATAGGAACAGATCTCTAAATATTAAAAAAAATTTAAAACAGGAAATCAAAGTGAAGAAATTGACTTGATGTGTCAGATGATATGTAGGGGGTAAATAACTGTACCTCCATTCTAAGTTTTGATAAACCAAATTATACAAAGGCACATTGCCCACAGGGAAATCTTTTAATGCAGGGCTCAACAAATCCCAGGCGCCAGGTCACCATGGCGACTAGAAATTGCGTCCTGGTGCCTGGGCTTTTGTCAGCCAATTCACTGTTGCAGGGATGCACAAATTGTATCGCCCAACACCTGAGACATGCAATTCTGGGTGCCGGGGAGGTCGTTTTTCTCTACACTTTGCCCTGCTTACTTGTCCAGTTGAAGCACTCAGCCAATTGCTTCAACACACGCAGGTAAAGTACCCCCCCGCGCATGCGCCCCCTATGTATCCCGGGCTCTGTTTGCCCAGGACTGGCATAGTGGGCACCACAGGGTAGAGAGGAAGAAGGAGAGCAAACACATGTCCGCTCCCCTCCCCTCTTTTAGACCCTGCATGTCTCATTAAAGAGAACCTGTCACTTTTTGTCCCCTATGTGATAAAATAAAAAAAAAAAAATGTACAAAAGTAAAAAAAAAAAAAAAAAAAAGACTTTTCTTTTAATTGGAAAAAATTTAAGTTACACCCAAGCACAAAAAATCCCCCCCAAACAAATTTTGAGGCTCCCACACAAAAACGCACATACAAACTTAAAAAGAGGAGGTCCGCCCAAAAAAGAAAAAAAAAAAAAAAACAGCAGCTACACATACTGCAGCTGCTGGCTTTTAATAATAGGACACTTACCTGTCCTGGAGTCCAGCGATGTCGGCACCGCAGCTGATGTTTCCATCAGCCGTCGGGTGCTGCCGGGTATTGCGGAAGAGGGTACCCGGTAGTGTAGCCTTTTGGCTTCACGCCGGGAATCCTACTGCACATGTGCGAGGCTCCGCTCCTCTCTTCTACTGGCCCGGCGACAGGGAGATGAGGAGGGAGGAGGAGAGAGCCCCAGCAGTGGCGTCAATAGCCAAGGCTGAGGCTCGCGGAAGTGGGAAAGGATATGGTGGAAGTCCGCTTTAAACACTCATGTTGGGAACCCTATGCATGAAAATGTTGATTGCGATACACGTTACGTTACATATCGCCATGCACAAAATGGCTCCTAGATGCAAAGCAAATTTGTAAAGCCCTGTTTTAATAGCACAAATCTATAAACTATAAAATGCACTAAACAGTAATGGATCACATGCAATGCTGAATTAGGTGGCGGCACACTTACAGCTGCTCTCTGTGCTGTGGCTGAGATGTGACGTCACACACACATTCACACGCTATAATGCAGTTCTTATTTGGGCCAAATTTTCTGAGTATGGCCCATATCACATGAACTTGTTTTTTACCCTGTATCTTATGATATAAGCTAGAATGACATCTACTACATTCATTTTTTTAAGGCACAATATAAGTAATTTTGGTGTAAAAATAGCAAATGTATTTATTATACATTCGCTGCAGAAAATATAACACATTTGTTTACATGTACAACGTAATAATGCGTTACTGCACATTGTCATTTTTTTTCCCCTTTTACAGTACATGACTGCTTTTTACGACTTACAGCAGCCATTGTGTTCTGTACATATATGAGGTCATCTGTGTACACATTGGTATATGGCAGGGATGGGCAACCTTAGAGAGGTGGCGATCTACCTGAACAACATGGAAGATATCGAAAATCACCGGGGTGCAGTGCTTTTGTTTTTAGCCTGCACAGGGATGTACAGGAGTTCCATGCATCCCTGTGCAGGCAGTTACATTCATGTCAATTGGGATGTAGGGGCTGCACAGACAGTTGCTGCTCCCAATTTGACATCCATGTGGGTGAACAGACCTGAATGTAGACATTGTGAGTTCAGGGACATGAACCCAGATGGATGGTTATTTACAATGTATTTTTTTTTGGGGGGGGGGGTAGGGTTGCCCCCTCATCCCTTTAAACTCAAACACATATGAATTACACAGGTTCTGAGGCTAATTTAATGCAGATAAGGCACCAAGTTTAATTACCACCTTAATCAGCCACAGAACCTTTGTAATTAATGTGTTCGTTTTTTAAAGGGATGAGGTGGCAACTCGGGGGGGATGTAGGGAGGGGTTTTGGTGAAACATCAGTGGTCCAAACAGACGCTTGTTGTCTCTTTTTTGAGTCAGAAAGCGGCAGCCAGCAGAAGGAAGAGGAAAGGAAGCCGGTGATCCAGATTAGCGAACCTGTCAAATAATGTAACAAAGTTAACATTGCGTCAGCCACACATGCGTTCCACCGCTACCAGGTTTGCTAATCTGACAGAACACCTGCAGTCAGAAGGCGGCAGCGGACATCTTACTACACCCAGCTACGTCTTGAATTTCAGAGTAATTTTGGCAATAAAGTGAGCGTATATAAATAAATATAGTATGTTGACAATCTGTGATGCTGTTTTGAAGTTACATTTTCAAAGAAGCTGGCCGCCAGCAGTAGGAAGGTGGCGGAGGCCATGTTGGTACACCCCGCACTGCTCAGCGCTAAACCTTTAGGCTTTCAAAATTAAACATCCAATGTAGTAAGATGTCTGCTGCTGCCTTCTTCTGACTGCAGGTGTTCTGTCAGATTGGCAAACCTGGTAGCGGTGGAACACGTGTGTGAATGACGGAACATCACTTCCTTTACCTAATCTGACGGGTTCTCTATTCTGACAGAACACTGGCCAGCAGCACTACAGGGAGAGGGCATGGGGGAATTGGTGAGGGGGGGCAGGGTCGGAGCAGCTAGGGGGGAGGGGGGGATTCTATTTAACGGCCCCTGTGGCTCCCCTGCAGCACTAGAAGCCAGTGGGAGGGGAAAGAAGGAAAAGCCAGCAGCTGCAGGGAAGCCACAGAGGATCAGTTCAGCGGGAAGGGGGGTGGGCAGTGATGGTACACTGGATGATAGCCACTGGTGCCCACCTGCCAGAGTACAGCAAAAACACAAGGCAGGTAACCGCTCAGGCCACCTCAGACACTAGTCCAAAGTTGCCTGAACTATCTTGCTGAAAAGTTCTCAAAAACAACAGCCAATCACAGGTAGGAACGCCTCCACCACCTGTGATTGCAGCTTTGGCAGGATTGTTCAGGTGTTTTTGGAGTAGTGATTGAAGCTGCCTGAGCTCATCCCTGAGGTCTGCTGCTCATCTGCCCACAGTCGACCTGTAGATCGCAATCAGAGGGTTGCCGACCCCTGGCCTATAACAACAAATAACATTTTAAAAAGTAGGAGGGGCCAGAATGACACAGAAAAAAGGTAGAAACATGATAAGTGAGGGTAGAAGGTATGCAAATAGAACTGAGAACATAAACACTGCTTATCAAACGTGTCATAGGTAGAAAATGTGTTCAGGGGAAGTGGGCTTTATGAAGCTTATCTGTCAAATCCTACAAAGCATGAAATCTAAGACTGGTAAATGCAGCCTTCATAGTCACTGTGTTTACCCTCAAAAATTCCTTTAAGCTGAATACAGAACATTAAAGTGGAACTCCAGGGGGGGGGGGGGGGAGAAGGAAAAAGAAAACTTTTTCCTAGCTTTTGCTGTATACAAAGACGTTCCCACTACTGATGATTAGTCTAGGTCTAGATCACTGCTGGTTAAGGTAGAAGTCCAAGCTTTCTTCATGCTGGAAATGACAGCGGCCACTAAACTTCTCATAACTGCAGTGCCCATACCTGATGGGGAACCAGAGTCCTTAACTATGTGCCTGCGAGTGTGATGGGTGCAGTAAGCAGGGAGGGAGTGCCCGCTACGGCTATGCCAACCTCAGCGTGGGCACTGACAGATTCAGATACATAGAACCAACACTGTCGGTGCTGCACTAGAATTCTAAAGGGAGTCTACACCCCCCCCTTCGAACTCCCCCCTTGTCTATTCAGCTCTCGGGGACTGCGGTGCCTGGCTGTGCTGTCTGGCAGGGGTGTCCGGGTCACAATACAGAATAAAAACACAAGAACCCAATTCACATTCATGTACTTACCTTTGTACTCAGCCGTCTGCCTGGAGGTTAGCTTTGAAGATATCTCCATCTATAGGAAATGCTGCCACTTACATCTGTAGTCACAGGGAGAGCCATCCAGAACACTCATCTATGGGAATATGGACACTGAACTCCTCCATACAAAGTTCATCATTGCTCTGAGCGGAACCAGTGCAGAGAAAGCAGCTGTACACCCCCAGACATGTATAGAATACACAGCCCACCATGTGCTGGGAAGAGCAGCCACTGCTTTCATACTCTGCAATACACACTGCCTCTCCTGCTCTATACAAGGAAGAACACAATAAACACACTCATCGACTATTTCATTTTCATGCTTGATACACTTCGCAGCCTCTTCCTCCACAGCAGCCAAGCCTCGTTCTGAGTAGATGAAGCCAGGTCTCGTTCTCAGTAGAGGAAGCCAGGTCTCGTTCTGAGTAGAGGAAGCCAAGCCTCGTTCTGAGTAGAGGAAGCCAAGCCTCGTTCTGAGTAGAGGAAGCCAAGCCTCGTTCTGAGTAGAGGAAGCCAAGCCTCGTTCTGAGTAGAAGAAACCAAGCCTCGTTCTGAGTAGAGGAAACCAAGCCTCGTTCTGAATAGAGGAAGCCAAACCTCGTTCTGAATAGAGGAAGCCAAACCTCGTTCTGAGTAAAGGTAGTTAAACCTCGTTCTGAGAGGAAGAACTAAAGTTTTATTACTAGTTCCACAGTCAAATCTAAGGAATCACTTGTATATTAACCTCCTAAAGAGGAACTGCAGAGTGCTCACATAATTAGTAATAAAAACGTCTTTGCCATTCTGAAGCTTGCTTCCAACCACTTTGCATATTATATTATATATACTGTTATTCTGTACTTGTAAATATGCTGCAGAAATCTCCCTCCACTGAGTCTGGCTGCAACCATTTTAACTGTGGGCAGCTGTAGCTGCTGCCTGTTCACTTCCTGGATTTACACAAAACACGCCTCCAGCTCTGCAGCTCTCATTGGCCCGCTTATGACTCATCCCCCTTCCTTCTTGGCAAACTCTCACGAGAGAGAGAGCTGTGCACAATGTCATAAGCCTAGGGCAGAAGTAGGCAACCTCGGCACTCCAGCTGTGGTGAAACTACCAATCCCATCATGCCACTACCATACCCCCCAACATTTTGAGATGGGAATGAGGGACACCTACTTCCAAACGTATGTAGGCAAAGGACACGCCGCCTGGCACACCCCCTTAAAGAAGAATAAGCCAAAAAAAAATGTATTTAAATCCATAAGGACTTTTTTTTACCACTACTATTCCTTTATATTGGCTTTAAAAAATTGACAAATGCAGCAATTTAGAATTTGGATGAATGGTTTAGCACTGGGGAAACACAAGTGCATTTTCTATACAACTATATAGATCAGACCAAAATGAAGGACAAATGAGGAGGAAAGAGGGACAGATGGACATTGCTCCAAATCAAGGACAGTTGGGAGCTAAGCCTCTACATCTAGGAGTCCTGCCTGTGATTGTCAGGGTCTTGTAATGTCTCATGCGACTTGTCGTTTTAAAACAGCTGGAGGGCCAAGGTTGCCTACCCCGGGCCTAGGCTTATCACCAGACAAGAAACAGGAAGTGGGCTGTATAAGGTATTTACAGGCAGAAAAAAAATGTTTTACTATCCAACGTTAAAACAACAAGGGCAGAAGATTTAATAGATGGAAAGATGAAAAAATGACTGAAGTTCCACTTTATGTTGCACTGAGTAAATAGATACCTAACATCAGGGCTTTTTTTCAGCAGGAAATAGGGGGAACTCAGTTCCACCACCTCTGGCTCAGGTCTTCTGCTCCCTGCTCACCACTATCACTTGGTAACACTGAAGTCCAGCTTCTGCATTTAGAAGTGATAACTTATCTCCCACTAGCTCCCACAGGTCAGATCTCCTGCGCAGATCCCACTGAGTGCCGGACAGGGACAAGGGAGATAGAGAACAGGTACCCAGGGTTCAGTGCAGTCATGGGCAGGAGAGGGTGCATGTTAGGCTGCACCCTCTGTGGTCTCCATTTTTTTCCCTGGTGACCAGTTGTTGATGCTTCTACTGCATGATCTCCCTTGCAAGTGACTGTAGTATAGTATAGTATGCTGGGAGGTACTACAGCCGGATAGGTGTTTCAGCTTAATATTGCAACAAAAGTAAGACATATGACAGATGGTGGAGCTTTTAAGGGGGGGGGGGCAGTGGAGGGAGGGGTTGTATGCAGAGGGAAGAGCTACTATTTGATGCCATTTGGCAGGTGTGTGTGTGTGGCGGGCATGGTTGAGTTCCTGCACCTATTCTCTGAGAAAAAAAGCCCTGCCTAACATGTCATACTTTAAAATTGTGCGAGCTCGTGGAATGGCGACAAACTACAGTACTTAAAAATCTCCATAGTTGACGCTTTACATTTTTTTGCAGGTTACCTGTTTAGAGTTACAGAGGAGGTCTAGAGTTATTGCTCTCACATTTACACTTAAAAGAAAAAAAGTCGATTTGCCTTTAAGATATGAAAAAAATCATCAGAGGATCGAATCGGCTCTGAGCTTACCTATAGGGCTGACTGGGAAGCGGCAGAAGGGGGCACCTCTCCTGCCACCTCTAAAAGTGATCCCGTGGCGAATCCGCTGCCGGGACCACTTTTATTTGCGTCCATAGACACAAATGCCGGACTCGGGCCACCCCCCCGATGCTCGCGTCATTGGATTTGATTGACAGCAGCGGGAGCCAATGGCTGCGCTGCTATCAATCTATCCAATCAAGAGCCGAGACCCCGGGGAGAGAGGGAGCACGCGTCTCCGCCGACAGAAATACGGGGTTCAGGTAAGTAAAACGGGGGGCTGGGGGGCCGGTCACTGCCAGGTGTTTTTTCATCTTAATGCATAGGGTTAACATGAGGGTTTACAACCCCTTTAAAAAAACACGCCCACATGCATGTTGAATGAATGGCAGCCCCACACATCTCCTAAGAGCAGCGTGATCTGGCTGTGGGTGGTTGTGGGTGCGGGAACAGATGTGCATCCGGAACGCACAGTGTGGGCTAGTGTGAACCTAAACCAGACAATTTAAGGCCACTTTCACACTTGGGCGGGTGGGCGTCGGCCGTAAAGTGCCGCTAGCAGGGCACTTTTAACCACCGCTAGCGGCTGAAAAAGGGTTAAAAATGCCGGCAAAGCGCAGCGGTTTGGCGGCCCTGCCCCATTGATTTCAATAGGCAGGGGCGCTTTAGGAGCTCCTACAGAGCTGCAAAGATGCTGCTTGCTGGACTTTTTTTACCGTCCTGCAAGCGCACCGCTCCAGTGTGAAAGCACTCGGTTTTGGGAGGAGGTAGTGGAACTCAGTAACTATCGCCTTCAGCTGACTCTCCCAGTCTCTCCTGGAATTCAAGATGAGGAGCAGAGGCCTAGATGCACCATGTTGCTAGCCTATCTCTTCTATTATGCTAAGCGGGAAATCATTCTTTATTGGAATGCCCATTCCCCTCCCTCTGTAGGTTCATACGAAAAATCTATTAATGCTGTCCTTCCTATGTGCAAAGTGACCTACATCAATAGGAATTGCCCTAAGAAGTTCAACAAGGTGTGGCAGCCATGGACAGCCTAGGAGGAGATCTTTTCTCCTTGAACCTTTGTATAGGGAGCTGGTATGGCTGCAATACCTTTCTCTTGCTTTGGACAGGCCTTGGTTTGGGCATCGTTTTTCCTCTGGGTTATGCCTTTAGCCTTGTGGTTATTTGTTTACCGGTTTTGAACTTTGAGTTCCATACTAATGAATTTGTACATGCCTTTGTTTCAATAAAGGAACATTCTGTTTGTTATCACTTAAAGGGGTTATAAACCCTCGTGTTTTTTCAACTTAATGCATCCTATGAAAAGGGGTTAAATCCGCCCGCAAAACGCAAGCTAAGCGGCGTTTTGCCGGCGGTAACGCAGCGCTGCCCAATTAATTTCAAAGGGAAGCAGTGGTGGAGGAGCGGGGAGTTCACCGCTACTTCACCGCTTCAAAGAAGCTGCTGGCAGGACTTTTTGTGACGTCCGTCCAGCGAACCCCAGGCTTTCACACTGGAGTGAATGGAGCCTCTTTTTTCAGGTGCTATACGGGCGCTATTTTTAGCGCTGTAGCACCTGAAAAACGCTGGCAGTGTGAAAGGGGTCTTACAGCAAAAGTGTGAGGGTTACTAATGAGCGGGAAAGCAGCAAGGTAGCCTGGGGAAGTACATCTTGCTACTGTGAGGGAAAGTTATCAGGAGGCATGTTCACTTTGGCACCCTGAATAAGCAAAGTGACAGTCTTTTTAAAAAATCAGCAGAGTCACTCTAAGGTCTTGGATAAGGTTGCCACCTGGCAGATACAAATGGGACTTGTTTACAATCTTATTAATAGGAAAGAGCACATAACTTATGTAATCTAATGTCAAGTAATGTCAAGAGGGTACTATGAGAGGAAATAAATATCTGCAAGTGTTACTCTTACAAACCACTCGACATACATGCACATAGCAGGAAAACATTTATAGTCTCTGACGCTAGGTCAACCCTTTATCTTTTATTTCTTTTACTCTCTACATTTCATGCATCTTTCATTTACACATACGTACATTGACAGAAACACCAAAAGTCTTGGTGCAATAAGATCCTGGCACACAAGTGTTATATCTCTGCATGGATAGTTTTAGGGGGTATTTTAGAGGCTAAGCATATTTGTAGTCCATTGACTTGCAGCTTGTAGTCCATTAAGCACTACAAGCTGTCTGCTGCTGTGGCAGTCGGGACCTGTAGTTAGTTTATTCACATATCTCTATCTATGAATGACGCGGTTGTGTGGGAGGAAGGAAGTCTATACTGGGGAAGGAGGGGGTACATATTGGAAGGGAGGGAGGAAGTCTGTACTGGAGACAGGCTTTGTACTGGTGGGGAGGGAGAAAGGTCTTTACTAGTGGGAAGTGAGAGGGGTTTGTACTGGAGACAGGCTTTGTACTGATGGGGGGAAAGGTGGTTTATACTGGTGGGGTGGGGGGGGGATGTCTGTACTGGAGGAAAAATGTCTGTAAGGGGGGGTAGGGGGTCTGTGCTGGTGGGGTGCAAGGAGGTCTATACTGGAGGGGGGGTTTGTGTACTTGTGTAGCCGAGTGCTCTGTCGGCTCCTCACTGGAGGATGATGAGACATGTAATCCCCTAGAGAGTGCTGGTCATTGTAAACTAACGGGGGCAAACTAGAACTCCCAGGGAGCCTGTTAAAAGAGGAGGAGAGAGGCCAAAGTTTGCCTGGGCAATATTTTTAGGACAGCCAGTGTAGTGAGGGGAGAGCCTGGGAGAGGTGCTATCCCAAAAAGAGAGACTGTGCCATTGGAAGCCCCTTGCTGACTGTAGGGAGGCCAGACAGTACAGAGCAGGGATGTGAGCTGAGCCACTGCCAGGATACAGACCTTGCTGCACTGCCTACCGAAGTCACCATAGACGACCAAGAGCAGGCAGATGCCTAATCAGAGGGACCACCGCTGCCGTCCCACTGCATCTAGTGAGAGGGTCTTGCTGCCAGTACTTGACACCACCACTAGAAACTGGGCCCTTAGGAACCACCTAAGCAGCTACCTTATAGCTATAGTAGTGTCTGCAGACTTTGCTGACTATATGTAAGCTCACCAACAGTTACTAGGCCCCTGTCAGGATGCACATGCCAGTAAACAGAATAATCCCTCTGGAAGAACTCTTGGGCACAAGCTAAAACTGATTCCCTTTCATACTCGTAAGAATTGGGCATTGGCTAACAAATATGCGCATGTACGAACTCGCAACACAAGCCGTCCCGCATCCCTGTGCGCGCCAACGCTTGCGTGCAACTGTGACAGACGCTGGTGCCAAACAGACTATTTAAACCCAGCCAGTGCTCAGATTCAATGCTGCCTTGTCTTCAGCCTCCTGTGCATCAGGCATCCTGTGAACCTGTATCCTGCTTCCAGTTAACCCGGCTTGTCTTGACCATTCCCTGAACTCCACCTGTATTGACCTTGGCTTGTCCAGTGACCATTCTTCTGTCTGCTGCTTTGGCTCAAGTTCCACTGATCGGTTCCAGACCCGGCTTGTTTCCTGACTAAGTTCCTGTCTATGAACTGTACCCGATTCTTCAAGTCTGTGTATGACCCAGCCTGCCTGACCCTGCCAGCCTGCCTGCTGTCACCAGCACCAGCTGCCTGCCTACCTGTCTACCTGCTGAAGCCATCTGACGACTCCACCTGCCCAGCAAGGACATCTGCCCTGCTGCTAGCAGGACTTTCTGGCACTCTGCACTCCTGCGCCTCCTGTCTACACTATCAGGGGCCCCGAGTCAGAGGTGTAAGAGAGGCCTTCCTCATCCTATCAGGTTCTGCTACCAGGTACGTGATAGCCCAAAATTTATCTAGATGAAAAGTCAGAACTATAGACTTCCCCTTAACAGTTGCTACCCAGAGACCTTGCCCATTTTGCTTAGGTTAAGAGGTACTTCTCAGGAGATGCTACTCTATACCCTAACCTATCCCCTAGAGTGCACACAAAAACAGCATAGTAATATTATCACGTATACTGCATTTAACATTTCTTTACATTGTTCATTGCTGATTTGCTAATTCACGTATTGACCTAAGTTAGTGGTATAGAAACTGATCTTAGGCACTTTGGCTTAGTCAGGGCTTAAAATTTCAAGTTATGAAGTTATGAACCACTAGCCAGGCCTTAAGAATTACTCGCCACCAGTTGCCCCACCCAATCCTTCCCCTGCCCCTAAGTCTGCCCCTAAACACACCCTCGTAAATTATCTCATGAAATTACACTGTTAAATGTTTTATGCAGAATAAAGTTCCAAAAATAAATATTAACAACTTTAACAATATTAACATAAAGCATATTAGTACTGCCTCATCAGTGCTCATCAGTGCAGCCTCACTGTGCCCATCAAATGCAGCCTTACTGTGTCCATGAATGCAGCTCACTGTGCCCATGAATGCAGCTCACTGTGCCGCTGATTGTAGCCGCACTGTGCCCATGATTGTAGCCTCACTGTGCCCATTATTGTAGCCTCACTGTGCCCATGATTGTAGCCTCACTGTGCCCATAACTGCATTCTCACTTCCCATCAATGCAGCTTACTGTGCCCATCATCAATACAGATCCACCATAGATGATAGATCACACACACACAACGGGCATCTCCCGCTGTGTGTCACAGAGCTGGGTCTGTGTTCGGCAGAGCTGTGACAAGGTCCTGCCCCCCTAAACCAGCTCGTGTGATGGGCGGAACACTGATTTAATCTGTGTTCCATCTACTATCACACAAGCCAGTCTAGAGGGGCGGGACTTTGTTACAGCGCCGCTGAACACAGACTCTGCTCTGTGATACACAAGAGGAGAAGGAGAGAGGGAGGGACGGGAGCGCTGCAGCCTCAGCTCAAAGCGGCCCCAAGGCAGTCCGGCCCTGCCGATCTGTGTCCTCCGGCTGACAGTTTCCTGGCTGATAGCTCCTGGCAGAAGCAGTGCAGACTTGTTTTACAGGACAACAGAGCGGTGGGGTGGGGGGGCAGGGAACCCCCCTCCGGGACGCTCTGATGTCCGCACCGCTTCTGTCAGAAGCGATCAGCCAGAAAACTGTCAGCCTGGTCGACCCCTGCTCCTCACTCATCCTGCACTAAATTCCACTCTCAAAATGTGAGCAAGCGAGTGGAATTTTTGAGGGCTGGCTTAGTTATTACTCTACTATTTACTCTAGCAGACTGTGTTAAAATTTACCAGCTGTGTGTTCAATTCATTCCAACCCATATCAATAGATAAAGTGAATTTACCACTAAACGCGCGTGTGTGTAAATTTTCTGGTAGCAATCTGCAGCCAGGTCAAAGGTATTTATACTTGTGTCTTTATGCTTGCTTGTAATGATTTTTATTCAACTAGGTGTGTCAGAGAGGCTGAGGTTGTTCTTGGAGTCGAAGTGCAGAACAGAGAACCCAAAATTACTAAGCGGTTCCTTCAGGAGTAGCACTACACTAGGCAGACCAGATGTCCCCTGACCATTTCCAGGGACAGTCCCTGTTTCCAGGAGGCTATCCCTGGAGCTAAAGTGTCCCAGGATGTATCCCCAGATAATAAATCAAGTCCCTGGCCATGTAATCTACTCGACAACTTTTACATTGCCATCTCCATAACAGCTTTGAATGCTTTTCTGTAAGGGGTGGCTTGCTTACATCATTTGGAGGGGCAGGGAGTGATGCATCCTGTCACCAGAAATGGGGCCTGAGCTACGAAGACCCCATTTATCTGTCACAGGGATACTTGGCCCCTCCCCTAATTAGTGACACATTACCATAAATACGGGGGTGGGGTCAAGCCGGCCCACCTGCGGTATAGCTGGGGCCTGTTCTTGTGTCTTGTAGCCCCATCGCTATGGATACTACAAGCCCATACTGGCCAACCTGCTTAATTGCGTAAACTATTCTTTTGTATGTCACTATAGTCAGCGCCCCCCCAGGTGATGTTGGTGAGCTATCCATACACAGGAAGACATGAGACGAAGTAATTTCTTTTCAAATAAAGGCGCAAAATTTTATATGATGCTGGGAGATATAATGTGTAATGTGTTCAACAGGTAAATACCATATTCCAACACCATGGGAAGATTGGTGTCATGGTTATGCAATAGACTTTTCTCTGTCAGCTTACCTGTCTCCATGCGTTCATCTCTAAAGACCAGCTGCCTCTCACCCGACTGGATTTATATCCTCTCCTCTAAGCATGGCCCCACCCCAGGCCCTATCAGGGAACCCTATATTAATCTGTGCACTGCAAGCCAGCAGTGCTGATCAACCATTGTGTGTTAGCCTCCGTGTGTACTTGCTGTGTTTCCTACGTCTGATTCCTGTTACCGACTTTGGCCTGTTCTCGACTCTCCCTGTCTGCTTGTTACCCTGACCTTTGGCGTGTTATGTTTATCCTTGTCTGTTAGTCGACCTGACCTTTGGCTTACCCCTTACTTCCCTGTCGTTCCAGCCTGCTGCCTCCTTCCTCTTCTCCTGTAGTCTACGGTGAGTGTGAGCTGTGAGACCCTGGGGGCCGCGACCTGGAGCCAGACTGCAGCGCAGTCCATCCTCACCACTAGAGGCTCTGGTGAACACCCGCTGGCTCTTAGACTCCGCACCCTGGGGAATCTATGCTCTAGCTCCCACTGGGATCCATTTTAGTTATCCTGTAGACCTGCTTCCTGAACCTTCCAGGGTTCAATCCGCAGCAGTCAGTGCTAGGGTCCACTACCTTAGCGGTGCACTTCTGACTCCTACAGAGTGCATCTGTCACCTGGTCCAAAGTGACCTGACAATTAGTTTGTTATGGGTGGGGGGGATTGTATTGGAAGGAGGGGAAAACTTTTGCTTCAGAAGGAATTTGCTCTTAACTTACATTAGACCTTTGCACTCATTACTTACTCCTGACGTCTGCTCTCTGTGTGTTACTTACTCCTGACTTTTGCATCTTGTGCGTTATTTACTCCTGACCCCTACACTCCACCTATCCATAAGAATGCATGTGCCTCCACTGTGGGGTCACTTATTAGTTAGTGATAGGGACTACAGATACAGGGGTGTCTTGGCAAGGCTCTGTAGCTTACTCATGAATTTGCAAATGCGTGCAGACTAAAGCCCTGTTTTTAACGCATACTATTAGACAGGTTGATTCAGTTGTCTGTGGGCTGGTTGGTAAGTAAGCTTGTTTTTTTCCTTGGATTTATCCTTGGCTTTGTTTGTATCTTATGTGCCCTCCAATGCTGCTTACTGCAGTGGCCAGCTATAAGTGTGGGCAGTGGTCCCCTTTTTTGTACCCCTACACTCTGTGCATTACTGATCCCTGATCTCTGCACTCTCTGTATTATATACTGCTGGATCCTGTACTCGGTGAGTTACTTACTCCTGACCCCTGCACTCTGTGCATTACAGACATGTGACCTCTATCTCTGTACTCTGTGAGGTACTTAATCCTGACCCCTACACTCTGTGCATTACTTACCATCGACTTTTGCAAATTGTATGTTACCTACTCCTCACCCGGCATTCTGTACATTACACATTTGTGATCTATGCACAATGTGGGGTACTTACTCCTGATCCTTATTTGCTGTAACCTATTTGCTCTGTGAGATACTTACTCCTGATCTCTGCTTGCTTCCTTTTGACCCCTGCTGCTATTAAATCTACCCCTGCTTTGCCTCTGCCCTTCCCCCATTAAAAGTGGGCATGGTCAGTAGAGTGTTCCCGGATTTAATTTTGAAAATCTGGTCACTTTAATCTGTACGGGAAGGGAACAAGGGGCCTGTACTGGAAGAGTTTCTGTACTGGTGGGGAGGAGGGGGGTCTGTACTGGTGGGGAAGAGAGGCTATAGAGGGAGATCCTTACTATTTCTATTACTAAGTGATGTGGGTGCTGTGTGAGCTGCATTATACTGTAGCATCAGCTACACAAAATATGCAATGCTGTGTTCCGCAGCAGTGTGGGCAACTTCCTGTCTACTACTGGAACTAAACTGCCTCAATGCTACTCCACTATTCAGGAGAAGCCTTGCATTTTTTGAATGATTACAAGGCTTCCCCTGATTGGTCGAAACGGAAAGGCGAGAAGATGATGTCATTATCAAAGCTGCTGCAGTAATATGTTTAAGCCACACCCATATGGTCATGCTCAATTTTCACTAGCCACACCCACTTTTTGCCAGAGTGCGCTACATGTGCCAAATGTTACCCCTTTAAAATTGTCTCTCAAAAGTTGGGAGGTATAATTTTTTATAATACCTGGCTTGACATGCCCATATTATTTTATTAATAGAGCTTAAAAAAAAAGCCTGATCATGTACTGAGCAGTGTATATCTTTAACGCACCAGACTTGTCACCTGTCACATGCAATCACAGTATTGCTGTCACACAGAGTGTCATCTGCATGTAATACTATGGCAGAGGAAGAAGAGACAGCACTGCCTAAGGAAGAGGATTTTAAAGCAGATGTGTGTCCTACAATCCCAGAGCTGCAGAGACTCTTCGATAGTAAACATCCTTTTCCTCATCACGTAGATGAAGTGTGGCCCAACTTATACTTGGCAGATCTGTGAGTATTGTGTTATCATGACTAAATCAATATGTAACCTAATATTAAAGCCTAGGCAAAGATGAAATGGTCACTGGCTACCGGAAGCATTTTAGGTATTTTATATTACTGTAGACAAGAAAGAGTCTATTAATTTTTAGCAAGACAGACCTTGTCTTGTAATTAATGCTGAGGTACGATGGTCTGCAAGGCACAAACCAGAAGCAGAACATATGTATGTAATTATCAGATAAAGCTATCCCTTCTACATATATAATTATAAATTATGTATGAACAAGGTTTTTGCAGATTCGTTTTCAGCCCTTAAATCTTGAAGCAGGACTGGTGGCTTTTGGTACTGATTCCTTAGGTGCCTGACAAGGTGAGCACAGTTCTTTCAGAATTCATTTTGGTGTTAGGAAAAATGGTAAGGATTGGTTAAGAAGTGTTTAAAGGTCATGCCATACATTATACAATTTTCTTGTACACTTTTGCTTAGATTTACCAAAACCATATAATATGAGATCAAACCTAAGAGTTTCCATTTATATGCAATCAGCAGGCCCTTGCACTACATAGTTGAAGGGAAATCTGAAAGTAAATCTAAAGGAAATTGAACACGAAAATTGGATAATGTTTGGCCAGCTTAGGGGTTAGTGTTAAGTTCCATTTTAGGATTAAGGTTTAGTGTTAAGGGTTCTGTTAAAGATTAAAGTGGCTCCAAAGTGGTTCCTTTATTCTATGCATGAAGGTAAACAAACTTCTCTGTGCAGCATCCCCCCCCCCAGCCCCCCCAAAACTCACCTAAACCCCATCTTGATTCAGCGATGGGCACAAGTGCCTCGGCTCTCAGGGAACTCTGCCTCCTCATTGGCTGAGACAGTCATTGGCTCCTGCTGCTGTCGATCGCAGCCACTGAGATAATCAGGAGAGAGAGGGGGTGGGGCCCAGCAGTGGCTCTCTGTGTGAATGGACACGCAGAGACGTTGCTCGGGAATGCAAGCTGGTTGCTCTGGGGGCGCTTGGCAGCAGGGAGGGGCCTGGAGTGGGACCCGAGAAGAGGAGGATCTGGGCTGCTCTGTGCAAAACCACTGCACAAAGCAGATGAGTATAATGTGTTTTTTTTTTTTTTTAAACAAAGAGACTTTATTATTACTTTAAGGTAAGGTTTTAGGGTGAGAGCGAAGGTAAAACATTAGGGTCATGGTAAAGAGACACTATCATCTTGCCCATGCAGTATAAAGATACAGTGCCTCTGCATAGGGCCTCCCAGTTCCCCTATGCTCACCTTGCCTGTGCGCTTTGACAGCTAGGCCCGGGCACTGTCACAGGGATGCAGATTATATGCTCCCCCCATACCCAGAAGTGGTGACAGCAGCAATGGAGGAAGGACATACCTCCCAACTGTCCCGGATTCTGCGGGACCGGGGTCCCTTGGATCTGGGCTGGAGTCCCGGAATCCAGAGCTGGAACTTGTTCCAGCCCTGGGCTCCACTCTGTAGTGGTATCCTCAATAGGTGCTATCACACACAGCACCAAGTGAGGATTCCTGGGAGAAGATCTGGCCGGAAATCTCTGCTCCCCCTCCTCAATGCAGTCACCAGTTGTTAGGACCGCCGGCGTCCTAGAAACCGATGAAATAATTTGCAGGCCACCTCTCAGCTCCGCCCCTGGCACCCGATCCTCCTGTCAGTGACCCCGTTGCTCTCCTCTCAGCAGCCCCGATGCTCTCCTCTCAGCAGCCCCGATCCTGCCTATCAGCGGCCCCGATCCTTCCTATCAGCGGCCCCGATGCTCTCCTCTCAGCGGCCACGTTCCTGCCTGTCAGCGGCTTGTGGAAAGGTAAGAGGAACTGAATTCCTTGTCACACAGAGAAGCACTTCACATGCTTCTGTGTGTTAGCACCAGGCACCCAGGGGAGGACATGGCCCACATTTGCTGGTGGGTGCCCTGGGTCCTGGTGCCACAACTGCCCACATTGCTGCCCTCACAATTGGGGATGCCAGAGGTGTCTTTCCCCGCCTGTCGGGACTGTAGCATGGAGCCGGTGAAGTGCTGTGAAACTCCTCGGCTCCATGCTACAGTAACTGCACTGGGAGCTGTCAGCAGCACTGTGCTTAAAAAAGCACAGGAATAAATATTGATCTGCATTTGTGAGAGAGTTGGGGGTCATTAGTAAGAGCAGAGGGGGGACTTGTGAGAGAGCCGGGGGGGCATTAGTAAGAGGGGAGGGGGGATTAGTAAGAGAGGGGAGGGGGGAATTGGAGAGAGGGCTGGGGGGGGAATTAGTAAGACTGGAGGAAGAATTGGTGTAAGAGGGGAGGGGAGATTAGTAAGAGAGGAGGCGGAATTAGTGAGAGCTGGGGAGCATTAGTGAGAGAGCTGGGGGGCATTAGTGAGAAGGCTGAGTTTTGCTTAGCTACACCCCTTAAGCCCCTCCCACCATTAAGACTTTGGCCACACCCACATTTTGCCGCAATGCACACTGCTGCTCATTTACTCCCTCAATTGTCCCTCATTCTGAAGTTCCGAAGTTGGGAGGTATGAGGGAAGGAGCATCAAGGGGTGCAGGCAGGTTAAAGGTAAGGGGATCAGGGGGTAACAGAGACTTTGTAGAGACACATTCACTTTGCATTGCAAGGACAAGGTGACATTGTCTCTTTAACCACCTCAATATTGGGCACCTTCACCCCCTTCCTGCCCAGGCCATTTTTTAGCTTTCAGCGATGTCGCACTTTGAGTGACAATTGAGCGGTCATGCAACATTGTACCCAAACTAATTTTTTTATCCTTTACTTCACACAAATAGAGCTTTCTTTTGGTGGTATTTAATCACTGCTGGGATTTTTATTTTTTACAAAAAAAAAAACTGAAAATTTTGAAAATAAAAAAAGGTTTTATTATTTTCTGTCAGTAAATTTTGTAAATAAGTAATTTTTCTCCTTCACTGATGTGTGCTGATGAGGCTGCACTGATGGGCACTGATGAGGCAGCACTTATGGGCACTGATTAGGTGGCACTGATGAGGAGGCACTTATATGCTGCACTGATGGGCACTGATAGATGACACTGATATGAGGCACTGGTGAGCACTGATAGGTGGCACTGGTGGGCACTGATAGTTGGCAGTGCTGGGCACTGATGGGAAGCACTGATGGGCACTGATGGGAGGCACTGACTGGCATCACTTATGGACACTGCTTGGTGGCACTTATGGGCACTGATTGGTGGCACTTATGGGCACTGATTGGTGGCACTGATGGGCACTGATTGGTTGCACTGATGGGCACTGATTGGTGGCACTGATAGGCACTAATTGGTAGCACTGATAGGCACTGATTACCTGCCCAGGTCTCCTCTGCGAGTCACTGACTCTGTCAGTGTGAGGCGAGGAGAGCCGATTCACAGCACTTCCGTATTTACATGTGACTGGCTGTGATTGGATATGGTTAAAGAGCTGCAGCTCGTTACAGAGAAGGGGGTTGCGGCGTGTCCTAGCAACACAACGCGGCCACGATCGCCAATATATGACATCCTCCCAGAAAGAGAACCGCACTGTCCCTCCGTCAAATGGGCGGGGGGCAAGCGGTTAACAACCTCAATGCCAAACACCTTCTCCCCCTTCCTCCCCAAGTTTCAGCTTTTAGTGCTGTCACACATTGAATGCCAATTTCTCAGTCATGCAACACTGTACCCAAATAAACATATTTATACTTTTTCTAGACAGATAGAACTTTCTTTTGGTGGTATTTAATCACCACTGGTTTTTTTTATTTTTTGCTATATAAACAAAAAAAATACCGTAAATTTAGAAGAAAAAAAAACATGTTTTTCTTTGTCCTGTTAGAAAAGTTTGCAAATCAATAATCTTTCTTCAAAAATTTAGGCTAAAATGTATTCTGCTACATTTCCTGGTCAAAAAATAACCTAAATCAGTGTAAATTATTTAGTCTGTGTGAAAGTTACAAACTATTGTATATACTGTATATACTGTATATTTTCCTATTTTTTTATTTTTATTTTTTTTACTTTTTTTTACACACTGTCTCCAGAGTAGTGTAGTGTCACCATAGTGACACTTTAATGCTCTTTGGAGGTGATCAGAATTCTTCACTATAATTGATTATTACAGTGATAATCTGATCACTGTTATAAGCAATAATTTTTGTGAATAGCATCCACTCATGTGTCATTGTGTACTATTGTGATAGCTGTGATTGACTACAGCTATCACGTGGTACAGGATCGCTGTGATTGGCCCTTGTACCATGTGATCACTGTGGCCAATCACAGAGATCAAAATAATACACAATGAATGGCTATGAATGAAAACCATTCTGTACTGTACCGTACAAGCCATTGATGTGATCTCTGTGATTGGTTACAGCGATTACATGGTCATGGGGATTGCCCAGTGCAAGAAACAGTCTTCTGGACACAGTAGGTGACAGATCCTGCCTCTGTGCACCCCCTAGGGCACACATGAGGTGCACACCTGGAGGATGTCATATTACATCCACCCAGGAGAGTAGTGCTCCCTCCCAGCCTTCATTCTACAATAGGCAGGGCGAGAAGTGGTTAAAGAAGAATTCCATTTTTGGATATTTACAGCTTATACCATACCTGCTTATACCATACCTGTGGGATCCCCCTGGAAGCTGGAAATCACTGTAGTAGGCACTGCTGCTGTAAAAATCTCCACTAGTTTCTGTGTCCCATGCCAAGTGTCTGCCCTGCTTCATTAAACACAGGAGGTTGCCTGCTCGGCATGGGACTCGATCTAATGGATGCTTTGCATTTTCTCAATGGGTGCAAAACATTCTCTGATTGGAAGAGGTAGAGAGAGTGATGTCTCCACCCTGCCTCTCCACCTCCTCAATTCAGAGGATGCTTTGCATTCATTGAGAAAATGTGATTTCAGAATGATGCCCATGCTAAGCAGGTGACCTCCTGTCTTCACAATGCATCAGGGCAGCACATTGTTGAGGGACCTGGAAACTGGAGGGGATCACTGTAGCAGCGGTGTCTACTACAGTGATTTTCAGCTTCTAGAGGGATCACACAAGTATGGTATATGCATAGTTATATTGGCCCAAGCTGGACCAAGGTAATTATGCAAAAATATCCTGGAATTCCTACTTACCCACTTGCGGATCGCCCACCGCACATATACTGCGGCCCCTCTGTGCCATGCAAGTACTAGGTACGTGATCTGAAACATCCGGGTCTGGGGTGTGCACGCACTGTCAGCGACCTGCTCCCGCTGTGATCACACACATCAGGAGCCCAGCGGCGGTTACCGCGGACTCAATGTCTGCCGCCACCCGCTGATTACACAGTACACAGAACATGGATCAATGCTTTCCCATAGTCAAAGCCCCTCCCACACAGCGAGAAAGCACAGGCTAGGCACACAGTTAACCCTTTGATCGCCCCTGATATTAACCCCTTCCCAGCCAGTGTCATTAGTACAGTGGAAGTGCATATTTTTTAGCATATTAGTGTCTGTATTAGTGTCACTGTTCCCCAAAACGTGTCAAAAGTGTCAGTTAGGTGTCCGATTTGTCCGCTGCAATATTGCAGATAAGTCGCTGATCGCTGCCATTACTAGTAAAAAATAAAAATTAAAATGAAAAAATATCCCATAGTTTGTAGATGCTATAACTTTTGCGCAAACCAATTAATATACACTTATTGTGATTTTTTTTACCAAAAATATGTAGCAGAATATATATTGGCTTGAATTGATAAAGAAATTTGATTTTTAAAATTTTTTTATTTGGTATGTTTTTATAGCAGATAGTAAAACTATTTTTTTTTTTTTCAAAAGAAAGCTCTCTTTGTGCGAAAAAAAAAGACAAAAATTGTATTTGGGTACAGTGTCGCACGACTACACAATTGTCAGTTAAAATAAAGCAGTGCCGTATCACAAAAAATGGCCTAGTCATGAAGGGGGGTAAATCTTCCGGAAGTCAAGTGGTTAAAGTGGTTCTGGCCTCATGCACACAGGGCATTTTTACAGCCACTTTTACTAGCGTCAGATGATTTTTTTTGCAGCTTAAAAACGCCTCTCCATGTTATTCTATGTGTCCATGCACACATAGGGTTTTAGGAGCTGTATACAGCGTCAAGCGTTTTTCTTTTGACATGTCAAAGTCAATGGTTCCCTATGAGAGCCGTCTTAACGCATCAGAATTTCAGCCCATTGATTTGAAAGGAAGTTTCATCCAAGTCAGATCTGATCCGACTTGTGGCATGTGACTTGTGCTCTGAGGATCTTGAAGTGAAAAAAAAAAATGGCATGGGGTCCCCCCTCAAGATCCAAACCAGACCCTTATCCGAGCATGCAGCCCGGCAGGTCAGGAAAGGGGGGGGATATGCCGTATCACAAAAAATGGCCTAGTCATGAAGGGGGGTAAATCTTCCGGAAGTCAAGTGGATAAAGTGGTTCTGGCCTCATGCACACAGGGCATTTTTACAGCCACTTTTACTAGCGTCAGATGATTTTTTTTGCAGCTTAAAAACGCCTCTCCATGTTATTCTATGTGTCCATGCACACATAGGGTTTTAGGAGCTGTATACAGCGTCAAGCGTTTTTCTTTTGACATGTCAAAGTCAATGGTTCCCTATGAGAGCCGTCTTAACGCATCAGAATTTCAGCCCATTGATTTGAAAGGAAGTTTCATCCAAGTCAGATCTGATCCGACTTGTGGCATGTGACTTGTGCTCTGAGGATCTTGAAGCGAAAAAAAAAAATGGCATGGGGTCCCCCCCAAGATCCAAACCAGACCCTTATCCGAGCATGCAGCCCGGCAGGTCAGGAAAGGGGGGGGACGAGCTAACGTGCTTTGGAGTGGGGGGGCAGTGGTTGTAGGGGTCTGTGGGCGGGGGGGCTTATCGGAATCTGGAAGCCCCCGGATCCCGCACCCCCCCATGTGAATGAGTATGGGGTACATTTTGCCTCTACCCATTCACCCAAAAAAAAGCAGTGTAGTGTTACAAAAAAACAAGAGACGGTTTTTGACAAGTCCTTTATTAAAAATGAAGAATGCCCCCCCGCTGTAGCTCCAACGTGTCTTCTTTCTCCAGTACCATCACCGATGTCTTCTTCCTCTGGTCTTCTCCCTCCACTGATGTCTTCTCCCTCCGCTGATGTCTTCTCCCTCTGACTACAAAAGGCTTCTAAAAGCGCGTTTTAATGCCGCTTTTTCCTGGCGTTAGTACTGGCTTTGCAACTTGTTTTTTCGAATGCCCTGTGTGCAGGAGGACTAAATTCTATTGTTTTTTTTACCTTACCCACTTCCCATCCTTTGTACATCCTCAGATTGGAACAAATTAAAGTGGATGTCCACCCTGAAAAAAAAATGGAGGAAAAGAAAAAAAAATTTTTTTTACTTACGTGAAATGGCTGTTGCTAGGCAGTCTTCCTAATCTGTCTCTTCCTACGCCGTGGTAATCTTCAGTCTCCTGCTCCCTGCGTTGTCTTCTGGGGAATGGGGCGCGGTGTGTTATGGGAACTGTGTGTGTCCCACAAGACATTGCGTCCCATTCACAAAGTGCCGTGCCGCTCGCGCATGCGCAGTAGGAAACTGGCAGTGAAGCCGCAAGGCTCCACTGCCTGTTTCCCTTACCTAGGATGGCGGTGCCGGGACCCGAGAGCCGAGGGACGGGTCGGCCTCGGGCAGCCGACATCGCGGGCACCCAGGAAAGGTAAGTACTTATTTAAAGTCAGCAGCTACAGTGTTTGTAGCTGCTGACTTTTAATTTTTTTTTTTTTAATGACGGAATCCCGCTTTAACGAGACTGTGTAAAAAAAAAAAAAAAAACTACACGGGGCGATACAAGACCAGTCAAGTTGTACAAGTAGAATGACTGCTCTTTATTACAAGAAACTCCTGCACAGTGGCAAAATGCAGGAGCTGGTTTATGCCAGGTCACTGCACAGATCTGGAAGAAGTATACGCAGAACAAAAGGATTCAAGTGCAAACAGATATGGATCTTGTATTTAGACAATGTTTGTTTTTTTGCATTTTAAAATCATTATTCAATGTAGCTGAAACAAAAAAGTTACCTTTTTTATTTTTTATTTTGCTCCAACAGTTGTTTTGCCAATAATCGATATGAGTTGTGGAAATTGGGCATTACACATGTCCTGAATGCAGCTCATGGGGGGAGGCACTCTGACGGCAGCCCTGAATTTTATGGTTCCAGAATAATGTACCATGGGGTTAAAGCCAATGATCTGCCAGACTTTGACATCAGTCAATACTTCTATTCTGCTTCAGAATTTATTCACAAAGCACTGAACACCCTTGGAGGTAAAATATGTAAATATGTAATTTTATCTTTAAATTAACAAGTCATTATAATGTTGTATTGTCAACATCAGTGACATTGCTGGTATTTTGTCAGAAATAATGCTGAATGCAGTAACTAATAGGCAGAATATGCTTTAAATATTGCATTTGTGAAAATAAGAACCTTTATCCTGATTTGTGAATTCAGTTTATAGTTAATTATAAGTGAAAATACCTCGCAGGCTGTACAAATGTAAGAGGAAACTATGAAGAGCTCTTCACAATACACATATTTTAAGGAACGATAGATCCCTGTAGTGCTGGTAGGATCATTTTGCAATGGTTTCCAAGCATTAAGCTGCCTACACAGGGATATTTAAAAAAAAAATGTTTTTATAATTCTGTAGAAAATAGTGGGCTGCAATCAGCCTACCTGTACCTCAGCAGGAGTGATCCCTAAGTATAGAGTATATTTCCTCTGTCACTTGCAATTTGAGCATAAATCAACAGGGTGTGCTAGAGAGGTGTCATTCTATGTTATGAATGTTATTGACCTGGCCATTCATTAGGCTTTGGGGAGCTGGTAATGTGTGCTGGAGAACTGATATATTTGGGACACTTCCTTTTCTTTTTCCAATATGGCATTCTGTCCTGTGAAAAATATGTCTTTCTCACAGGGCCTTAGGGCCTAGGAATGCAAAGTAGCAGTAATATCTGCTCCTGGGAGGTATTCTAAAGATGCTGCGTCCTGGCTTCCTAGAGGAAGTAACTGTGACTATCCCCCCACAAGAAATGGTAAGAGACTGAATGACTGAAGGATATACACAGGAACCTTTCCAGCTGTCCTGTCTTGAAATACAAGGATTAAGATACCACTTGAACCTTAATCTTCAAGGAGCCAAAACCTGATTCTTGTCTTGTGTAAGTAAATTATAGGTTGACTCTAAAGTAGTGTAAATAGATGAAAACTACTCCAATTTCTAACTAGCATTTTTTTGAAGCAAAGTGTACATCCTCTGTATACTGGGGACCTAACTCTATATTTGAGAGTTTCCAAGTAGGAGCACGTATAGCAGTGGATAAATTAAGGGCAGATTTGCCTAGAGCAGTGGTCTCAAAACTGTGGCCCGGGGGCCAGATGCGGCCCTTTGCTTGCCTTTTTTCGTCCCTTGGGACACTAACTGACACCAACAATGGGGCATAATTCCTGCCACTGACACCAACAATCTGATGTTATTCCTCGCACTGACACCAACAATGGGGAACTGTTCATTCCACTGACTCCAACAATGGGACACTATTTCTCCCACTGAAACTAACAATGGGACACTGTTCCTCCCACTGACACCAACAATAGGGCACTATTCCTCCCCCTAATGCCTAGTACACACTGCTGTTTTTTTTTCCCGTTCAAACCAGCTGGCTTAACAATCCGATATTAATACAGCAATGCCCCCTGCCAAAACACTCTAGTCAGCCATTGGCTGATTCATGGGCGGGACCCAGTCGGCAGACCTTTTTCGGTCACGCCCCTTCGACAGAAACTGGCCAAACAGCGTACACACCGGTCGAATATCGACCAGTTTCTATTGAACCAACCGATGCCACCCCTCAATTGGCCCATGTGTATGGGGCGTTAAAAACCAAAGATGGGGCATTGTTTACTCCAACTGACTTTTTCTACTCCCACTAGTCGCAGTTTGTCCCAAAAAAGTCTGAAGAATAATAAACTGGCCCTTTGTATAAAAAGTTTGGAGACCTCTAGCCTAGAGGGAGCCCACTCTTCCTTAAAGGCACAGGAACACACTGGATGCCCAGCTAGATCACAATGGCAGCTGAAGGTGTGTCCCCATGCCAAATCCAGGGACCAAGCTATACAAAAAGATGACAACCCCCCCTATTTATAACTAGCCTCTACACCAAGGCACACATGGAAGGGCTTTACTTTAAAGTAGAACTATGGCCAATATAATGACATTTAGAAAATTACATATCTTATCAAGCAGTAAAAGAAGACTTTATTGACATCTATAGCTGCAAACACCGTGGAGCAATTACATTAAAAAAAGTTACATGAAAAAGTAAATCTATAGCATAGTTTATTCATATTGTATGTGTGTACTGTATGACCACAGATACTTATAAGTATACAACATTTTCTGTGACAATTTCCATTTACATACATCCTGTTTTACTAATACAATGTGCTCTTTCTCAGCCAGGGTTCTGGTACACTGTGTTGTTGGTATCAGCAGGTCAGCCTCTTTGGTTCTTGCTTACCTAATGATTCATCATCGGCTTTCCCTGACACAAGCCATAGAGAAAGTACAAGAGAATCGCTGGATCTTCCCAAACGCAGGTTTCCTTCAACAGCTAATACACCTGGAGAAAGAGCTGTACCAGGCTAAGAAGAATGAAGTTCAGAGCATAAATTAGAGGGGAATGAAAATATGATTTTGCTAGAAATTTTACAGTTCATCTATACAGTTCACAACAATATCACAACATAAAAACAGATGGCTGTTAAATGTAGGCTACTTATAATGTAATCATTGTGTTGTATATGATATTCCTTTTTATTTCTGAATAAAGTTATTTAATGCCATCCTGTAAGAAAGTTTTGATTTGTTTCTGTAATAATACAAAGAGACGTTTGTATATAAAATATCAGGAATTTGCTGCTTCCTGTAAAGTGATGTTCCACTGAAACAATTTAGGTGGACCAAACATTATATATATTTTGTTATGTTAAGTGTATGCATGTTAAGTAACGTGTAAGTAGAACACTTTTAGTTATGTTTACCACTTAGGGTAATATGACTACTCCAGTCCTGACAATGCCTTTTATACTTTTCTTTCCAGGACAGGGTGGGTGGGTAAAATATTGGCCAGTGGCACCACACTTTAATGGCACCAGCAGAAGGTAAGCAGGCCACACCACAGACTGTAAAGTATAGACGCGAACATCGGCCATTACCAACAACAATCATCTCCAGCAGTAACTACATACTAGGTTTTCTTCACCTGGTACTGGACCATAAATAAAAGCTCCACTCTAACCTCTCCAATGTCCAGCTTCTGATTGTGAGTTTAGCCCAACTTCAAATGCTGCAACTCCTCCCAAACCATTTAATGGCAAAAGTCTCTTTCTGACTGTTCCTGGACTGAACAGCCCATTGTTGGCACTACCTAGAAACTGTGGTGCCACTAGCATTTTTTTTTTGGTCAAAGCTTAATTGAACAAGCTGAAGTTAGAAGCTGATTGACTAAAATGCACAGCTGCACCAGACTTTGCATTCTCCAGATTTAGTAAATCAACCTCAATGTGTTTATTAACTGGAAGAGCCCCAGATAAAAATGTAGGGGTTTACGTTGTTGTATCTAAACAATGTCAGCAGATCTTTGCCTCACCTCCGCCCCCCTGGTCTCAGTATCCTCCTCTCAAAAACTATCTCATCTCTATCTGCTGCATCGGGCATACAGAACTCTGGCACGACTCCACAAATGGGGAATACCTGACACACCCCTCTGCCCGAAATGTCTGAGGGACAATGGTGACCTCATACACATGCTCTGGAAGTGCCCCAAACACTTCCGCTATTAGAAGGAAGTCCCAGACACAATATCTCGGGTTTATACTATCACCATACCACGAAACCCTATGGTATGCCTACTGGGTGCCCTGGATGAGAAAATATTATCCCCATCAATGCACGCAGCAATCCTTTGCCCGTAAATTAATTGCACAATTTTGGATAACTCCCAGTGTTCCCACTAGGCGACAATGGGTTGAACAGGCTTAATAGATTGCTGATAAGAGAAAAATTAACGTATCAGCACAGAAATGCACAGCGCTAATTCTATACAATGTGGCAGGCTTGGTTGGAGGTCCCGGGGTTGGCACCGCATCAATTGGTTAAAGATAGACTTTTACAGGGATAAAAAACTAAAAGATGACACTTTAAATAGCTGAAAGGAGTACAGGCATAACACTTGATTCCAGTAGCATTGTGGGTCAAGTAGAATGTTTGGGAGCGGCGTGTCTCCAGGGCCCTGGGGACATGCAGAACCCCATTAAGAATATTTAACTGTTTTATTTTTGGTGGGTCAAGTAGAATGTTTGGGAGCGGCGTGTCTCCAGGGCCCTGGGGACATGCAGAACCCCATTAAGAATATTTAACTGTTTCATTTTTCTTTATGTTGGGTTTTTGTTGTTTTAAATTGTGTCATTTCCTTAACTCTATCTACCTTGCTTTTCTCATGTATCATTTTACATCATCTGAAACACATGTGGACTGTACAAAACAATGTTTAGCAACGTGCGATAACAACTGTTTTATATCGTATTCTGTAATGTCCTGTATGATACAGTGGGGCAAAAAAGTATTTAGTCAGCCACCAATTGTGCAAGTTCTCCCACTTAAAAAGATGATAGAGGCCTGTAATTGTCATCATATGTATACCTCAACTATGAGAGACAAAATGTGGAAACAAATCCAGACAATCACATTGTCTGATTTTTTAAAGAATTTAATTGCAAATTATGGTGGAAAATAAGTATTTGGTCACCTACAAACAATCAAATTTTCTGGCTCTCACAGACCTGTATCTTCTTCTTTAAGAGGCTCCTCTGTCCTCCACTCATTACCAGTATTAATGGCACCCGTTTGGCACTTGTTATCAGTATAAAAGACACCGGTCCACAACCTCAAACAGTCACACTCCAAACTCCACTATGGTGAAGACCAAAAAGCTGTCAAAGGACACCAGAAACAAAATTGTAGACCTGCACCAGGCTGGGAAGACTGAATCTGCAATAGGCAAGCAGCTTGGTGTGAAGAAATCAACTGTGGGAGCAATAATTAGAAAATGGAAGACATACAAGACCACTGATAATTTCCCTCGATCTGGGGCTCCACGCAAGATCTCACCCTGTGGGGTCAAAATGATCACAAGAATGGTGAGCAAAAATCCCAGAACCACATGGGGGGACCTAGTGAATGACCTGCAGAGAGCTGGGACCACCGTAACAAAGGTTACCATCAGTAACACATTATGCCGCCAGGGACTCAGATCCTGCAGTGCCAGACGTGTTCCCCTGCTTAAGCCAGTACATGTCCGGGCCCCTCTGAGGTTTGCTAGAGAGCATTCAGATGATCCAGAAGAGGATTGGGAGACTGTCATATTGTCAGATGAAACCAAAGTAACACTGTTTGGTAGAAACACAACTCGTCGTGTTTGGAGGAGAGAGAATTCTGAGTTGCAACCAAAGAACACTATACCTACTGTGAAGCATGGGGGTGGCAACATCATGCTTTGGGGCTGTTTTTCTGCAAAGAGAACAGGACGACTGATCCGTGTACATGAAAGAATGAATGGGGCCATGTATCGTGAGATTTTGAGTTCAAACCTCCTCACATCAGCAAGGGAATTGAAGTTGAAATGTGGCTGGGTCTTTCAGCATGACAATGATCCCAAATACACTGCCCGAGCAACGAAGGAGTGGCTTCGTAAGAAGCATTTCAAGGTCCTGGATTGGCCTAGCCAGTCTCCAGATCTCAACCCCATAGAAAACCTTTGGAGGGAGTTGAAAGTCCGTGTTGCCCAGCGACAGCCCCAAAACATCACTGCTCTAGAGGAGATCTGCATGGAGGAATGGGCCAACATACCAGCAACAGTGTGTGACAACCTTGTGAAGACTTACAGAAAACGTTTGACCTCTGTCATTGCCAACAAAGGATATAACAAAGTATTGAGATGAATTTTTGATATTGACCAAATACTTATTTTCCACCATAATTTGCAAATAAATTCTTTCAAAAATCAGACATGATTGTCTGGATTTGTTTCCACATTTTTTCTCTCAAAATGTTGAGGTATACCTACGATGACAATTACAGGCCTCTCTCATCTTTTTAAGTGGGAGAACTTGCACAATTGGTGGCTGACTAAATACATTTTTGCCCCACTGTATGTATATGGCACATTGAACAACAAAATAAAAACCTTTTTTCTGACTAAAAAAAAAAAACAATGTGAGCAGGAATGGGAAGATCTTAAAAACATATTTTGGGAAGATGTGTCATGCTGACTGCATGAATCCTACCAAACCATGATATAGGGAAATGTTGCCAAGATTGAAGTAGGTAGTTCAACTGTATAAATAGAGGTGGAAACGTACTTTGCTAGAGGGATTTGTAGAAGGATTAAGGAGACACCTAAATAAAGGCAAGGTACTCAACCATTGAAATTAGTGGGAGCTTTGTAAGGTTAAAAGCGTCTGAGGTAGGAAGGAAGGTGACGGACATAGCTTTTGACTTAGTAGGATTTACATGCAGGCCCAAATGGGTGGCAAATTCATCCAGTTGTGAGAAAAGATTTGGGAAAGAGATGTATGAAGTGGTAAAGGACATTAACTTATGAATAACCATGGCTTGTGATTAACCTTGGCTGTTTCAATGCCTTTGATATTTGTATTTATGCATCTGCTAGTGGTCCCAGCACTAAAATGAATAGTATGGGTGAAAGCAGCCAACATTGTTGAATTCTTCCCTGGATAGGGAAGAAGGGGGATTCAAATCCATAATATTTGAGTTTTACTTGAGGAGTGCTATGGAGTGCAGTAATCCAAAGCCCAAGTTTCAAGGTAGTGTTTCTAAATAAGACAAGTATGATGTATCAAAAACATTGGAAATGTCCAACAAAAGTAACATCTCATATGATAAAAATTTAATATTTAAGAAGTTAGTACGCCATGTACTCACAGCAGCACGATGCCTTATAGCATTATACTGGAAAAGCACTACTCCACCCTCTATGGAGGACCTATACACCAGAATCAAGGATGTAGAACTGATGGAGAAAATGACGGCCAGAATACAGGACAGATTGGAGGCACACAACAGGGTCTGGAAGCTATGGCATCTCCGGGAGGACCCACCGTGATCAGGTACTATCCTCACTTGGATGACTTGCCTACCCCCTCTACCCCCCTCTTTCTCTAGTATTTCTCACTATTCTTCAATACTGCACATTCCTGTGATTTCTTTAGTCACAGACTACAAGTTACAAGTTATTAAAAGTCTCAGCGATACCTGCATGCCAATAGAATTGTTAAAAGATGGACACTAAAATATTACGGGCATATGGACATATCAAAATGTATGTATGCAAATACAGCACATCAGGTATATCTATAGTAATCAAAACCTCTGTTTTATCATTTTTTGTCTTTCTGTATTGAATTGCGGATACGAATGATATCAATAAAAATGTTATTTGGAAAAAAAAAAAAAAATTAATATTATGTGAATGTTGACCCTAGCCTGTTGCTTACTGACGAATCAATCTAGGTCTTTCTTAATCAAGAGGATAAAAAAGGAATTAAGTCTACAGCCTGAAATTTTAGTAAGTATCTTGATGTCTATATTGATTAATGATATGATGATAGATAGACCAGCTGTGAAGGTCTTTGTTTGGCTTAGTAACCCTGACTATGTTTGCAGTAAGCATTTGCTTGAAGAGTTGTACCACGTGGGGATGGAGGGTGGCTACTATAGTGGACATTTTTTATAGAAGAGGGCGGAAAAATCTGCCTGGTCCTGGGTGTTAACTAGGTTTAGGGTTTATAATTGCCTGCAATATTTCAGGCATTGCTGTCCACTTCTATTAGGTCATGATGAGAAGCAGAAAGTTGGTGCAAAAAGTCAGTTAAGTAGAAGTAGAGGAGTGGTGTTTAAGCTTCATGAGCATTGAAATGGGGTTGCTCATATTTTTACGTTACATCTAGTCTTAATGTAGAAGTTAAGCCAAAAACTAACTAACTTTCAATCTGCTCACAGCCACATTTTAAAACAAATCTATCTAGCCCTGTAAAGCAAAAATCTCTATACATACCTTTTCTGAAGCCGCTCCAGCGGCGGTCTTCAGTGGCACACGCCTACACTCAGAAGCCATGGCTGACAGCTCAGTGTGGGACCGGACCAGAGCGGCTGCAGAAAAGGTACAGCATGTATAGCAATTTTTGCTTTACAGGGCTAGATAGATTTGTTTTAGAATGTGGCTGCGAGTAGATTTAGAGTTAGTTTTTGGCTGAACTCCCACTTTAAGTATTTTGAGAGAATATTCTTTTAGCTAACATCTTATGATGTTTATTCCCTTTAGCACAATATTTTTGTTGAGTCCAACATAGGCAGCATTCTGCCAAAACGATAGGTGCGCACTTGATCAAGAGCCTTGCTATTAGCTATTATGGGGGGCTGTTTAGGAGCAGCAGGACATGATTTGGATATGGTGGTCCTGCAGTATGGCTTTGTAAGCTTCCCAGACGATAGACACTAATGCCCCATACACACGATGAGATTATCGGACGAATGATCGTCCGTTTTTTATTGCATGCTGATCTCAGATCGAATCTGATGAGTTTACTAAAGTCACGAAAATTCCCACACGACAGAAATAAAATTCGGAAGTGATGTCATGTGTTGTAATGCATTTGTATTGCATTTTCGAAACGATAGCTGTACTGATTAAACGAAAATCGTACGAAAAAAAATTTCCTGCATGTCCGATAGAATACTATCGGATGAACTGTCCTGATCGGCTCTCGAAAGCTCTGTACTAACGATCTGATTATCGTACGATCGATTCGAAAACGGTATTTTCCGTACGATTTTCTGATCGTGTGTACGGGGCATAAGGAAACTAAACCTTCATTTAGGTTAAAATTATCTGTCAATCTCAATTGAAGGTCGACATCAATGTGGTCAATAGAAAGCATGGAGTCATTCATGACCTGGGCGTAGCAGGGTGAGGCCTTTGTAGGAGAGATCAACAGGATATGAATAAGTGGTCATGATCAGGAACTAAGAGAGTAATAGTTTAAACTATTCTCTTATTTAAAGGGCAATTTTCAGGCATGTGTAATTATACCTCCACTCCTCCCTGACAACTGTACTGATTTTAAGAGTTTGAAAATCTCTTTTTTCATACGTTAGGGTATTCTTCATTCAGAATCACTATTTGCTAATATTGGCTTGACGCCCACTTCATTTTTCTTGCATTCTTGCATGTTAGTGGCCCTGGTTACAATACTGTAAAGAACCTTTGTTTCAGTTTTTTTTCTCTGGTTATATCAGCATTCTTATGGTCACTGGCAGAACATTCTACAGTGGGGACAATTGCTCTGTGTCTAAACACTCCCAGCTCGGCCCCCCTCCACTTCCAGCAGCAATTGGTGACAGTCCGTCAGCTGTTACATGGCATCAAGTGTCTCCTCATAGGGACAGACTGATACAGTATATGCTACACAACTGTCACATCCAGGAATCTTCTTCTACTGCTGCTGCTTTTACTTGGGAGCCTAAAATGAGGAAGCTTTTCAGAGGCCCCCCTCCAGTCTATGAGCTGGAAGCACTTCTAGACAGCTACAAAGGGGGTACGCATCACGTGGACCAAGTCTTCCCAAACCTTTTCCTGGGGGATGTGTAAGTGACAATGCCAAACAATATACAGTGCAGTAATATTACACAGGTTATAGTTAGCTAATTCATGTTCTAAAATTCCATTATGTTTCTTGTTTTGTCCCCTGCATTCTTAATAACAAGATACCATATCAAGGTAGCCCAGCCCTGCCATCTTAACCATTTGTATTGGCTATAGGCTAAGGATGGTACAAGTTCACTAGCAATTCCCTTTTTTATTTTGCTTTAATCACACATTTTAATTGAGGTATCAGTGTTGACAAGTTAGTACTCTGTCTGAAGCAGAGACTGTATGTTCCCTTCTGAAAAGATATCACCAATGTGTTTCACAGCAGTAAAGGCATATTTTGTCCTTCATGCACCTGCTCTACTAGTGCTAACTGAATGTAATACCCTGACTTGTATAGTGACTATACAAGACAGGCAAATTCAGAGATGGTGGGCATATTATGCAATGCACTCACATTTTGTTTCACTATATGGCAGAAATATTGCAAGAGACAGAAAAAAATTGAGGACGATGGGCATCACACACATCCTGAATGCAGCCCATGCCTCGTGGGAATTCACAGGGGATAACATTGATTACGGTCCTGATATCCAGTACTATGGCATCACTATAGAAGATTGCCCGGATTTCGACGTTAGTGTATTCCTACGTCCAGGGGCAAAGTTTATTCACAATGCTCTGAGTACACCTGGCGGTGAGTATATAATATATATATATATACATGAAAAGCCATATACTTCTGTCAGTAAATATAATCAATCAACACATTACAAAAAAATGGAGAATTAAAGTGTTACTAAACCCAGTACCCTGCATTCAATATATCTGGTCTCCCACAGTACACAGAACATGGCAATGCATGTATTTAAATATAAACTGCTAAATATATTTTCTCATCAGCAGTATATAGCCGTCTTGTGACTTCTATGAGTGTCTGGTTAAAGCATGTAGGAGGCGTTATAATTCTATTATAACTGTCCTGTGGGGCTGCAGACACCCCGACTTTCTGTCTGGACAGTGCTGATTGGCCCTCTGCTGATCACATGCACCTTCCAAAAAAAAACTCTCTAGCAATACATACCAAACTGAGCATGTGCAGAGTGCCTTCAATGCTCTGTTCTATCAGCAGATGGATTTGGGACTGTAAAAGAAGGGGAGAATCAGAGAAGACAGGATCAAACAGCCTATTTACACAATGCAGAGGATTAACCCGTCAGGTTCCACAGTGAGTATAACAAGCATGCATTCCTGCATATACAGTCTGATTTTACTGCTGTGGGTTTAGTAACACTTTAAGTAGATCAACAGTAATGTTACTGTCACCTTCGTCGGCTTAATGTCCAACTCCAGGAGAAGTAAAAATCCTCCTCTGCAGTGGGGGATGTTAAATGCTTGTTTAGATTTAGTGAACAGGAAAATTGGTGTTACTTACTTGATCCTCTGCTCCTCCCCAGCAGAAGGCATTCCCCATGCTCCTGCCATGGATTGTTTCTTGATATATTCACGCAGAATTCAGAGCTAAGGACCCTGCATCAGTCTTGAAAATGTCACGGGCATCTGACTGCCTGAGTATAGGGAAGAAGAGGCTGCGGGAGCCAGTCTTGCAGTGTGAAGGAGCCTGCAGGAGGATTAGGTAAGTGAAAGTGCTTTTCCCAGTCTACTAAATGTAAATGAGCATTTAACCCTTGCAATTCAAGGGCAGCCCCATTGCAGGGAGGGTTTTTACTTTCTCCAAAGTTCAATTTCAAATATTCAAGCAGTGTAAACCAGATCACAACTAGACTAAAAAGTGAGTTTTGGATAAAAAAAAATATAGATATTTTTTATTTCTGTTATAAAACATATCCAATAAAAAAATGTAAAAATCTAATTTCTTATTAAATTTAGGACAAAATGTATTCTGCTACATGTCTTTAGTAAAAAAAAAAAAATCCCAATACTGTAAGTGCATATTAATTGGTTTGTGTGAAAGTTATAATGTCTACAAATGATGGTATACCGTATATACTGGAATTTTTATTTATGTATTTTTTTTTACACTAGTAATCGTGGTGATCAGTGACTTATAGTGGCACTGTGATAGTGTGGCAGGCAATCTGACACTAACTGAACTAACTAACTGACGCTCACATTGCCAGTGACACTAATACAGTATTCAGTGCTAATAATATACACTGTCACTGCACTAATGACACTGGCTGGGAAGGGGTTAACATTTAGGGGCAATATACATATATACAGTATAGACTGTGCCCTGGTTCTCAAAGGCTCTGATGAAGAGCTTATCCTCAAAACGCGTCAGCCGGCTCTAAACACTCACCTCAACATGGGCTTATGTTATTTTTAACCTATTTTTAATTTCCATGCTTTACATATTTTGTTACCTATTTGCATGATACGTAGTATTGGTATTATTTATTTGCTTTTATTTTCATATGAATAAATTTTACACTTTTTGATGTGAGCAACTGATCACGCGCCCTCCATCCATCATCCATCGTTCTCCATATAGTCTTACCCTGACCACCCGTCAGTTTTTTGGGCAGCGGGACACGCAACACCATCCTTTTCAGCTTCTCTACAGCTCACAATACTACTATTTTAAACCTAATACACCCTCACAAGCGCAGGAGTAATCTTTCCTTGTCCACAATTTAGGGGCAATCAAAGGGTTAACTGTGTGCCTAACAATGTTTACTGTGTGTAGTACTGTATGTGCTGCTTTTACTGAGCGACGTGCCTATTTTTACTCCAACTGACACATCTCTGCTGTCTGTAGAGAGCCCTGTGCTGTTTACCAACACAGGGATCTCTTCTGCCATTCACCCAGCTGATCAGCAGGTTGCGGCCTTAAATCATTGACCGGGACCCGATGATCAGCTTGTGCTGTGGCAAATGAGAGCATAGCCGGGGTGCGCACACACGCTCCCTGTCCAGAAGCACAGAGTCACGTACATGTATGTGATTTGGCACAGCAGGGCCGCCATGCTTATATAAAATACACCAAGTCATGCAATTATGTATCCAATAAACATATTAAATGTATTAAGCTAGGGGACAGAACAGACCATGTGGGCTTGCATGCAGATGATCTCATACTGTATGTGGTCCTTGCTTAAAAATCGCTTTCCACTGCAATATAAATTATAGATACCTTTGAGTCCTCTTCGGGCTTGAAGATTAATTGGCAAAAGTCATCTGTCATGCTTTGAAATACAGGTGCTTTCCCTCTTACCTTTCCCAATTCTCCCCTATTTGCGGTTACCTCTTTTAAATATATGGGAATAGTCATCCCAAAGGATCCTAAACAGACCCAGAATGCCAATGTTACTCTGTTGCTCCAGCTTAATAAATGTTAATTTGCAATTTGGGTTAAATTGCCTCTTTTAGTCGTTGGTAGAATCAATGTAATTAAAATCATACTTCTTCCTAAGTGATTATGTGTTGTATCCCACATGCCAACGGTAGACCCTAAATCTTTTTTCAATCAATTAAATTCGTTATTCTCATTTTTTTGGCCTAGCCCTAGACATAAGCTGAAATTAACTACTCTGCAAAGACCTAAAAAATAAGCAGGTATGGCTTTACCCAATATTTTTCCATATTACCTGGCTGGACAATTGAAACACTTAGTTCTCTCCCAATATCTCTAAAACAACAGTAGATGCCCATTTAGCCCATATGCTTCAGAATAAGCAGCTGCTTATATATTTGGAAGTCCCTAACTTGCTTGCGTCCAAGACCTAACTTTCATTACTCAGCCTAGCCAAGTCAATCTGGTCAGAAGTTAGAACATTTGCACCCCGTGGGGATCTTCCTGATAATTTATTGCTTTGGGATAAACCAGTACTCTCTCAGATAACCTATGTACTAGACACTGCAATTGGGAGGGCCAGAGGGGTGTTTACTCTGTGTCACATATCTTGGTTGGAAGCTGTGTTGACGAGAGGGCTTCCCTTTCAGCTCTAGTCCGAGCACCCCTGAATGTGGTGACAGAAGTACAAGGCTCAAAGAAACACGGGTGCTGGTTGCTTTAGAGCAGGTCACTGCCGCGGTTAGGGATGTAGCCAAGGTAAGCCGGGGTCATACACGGTGAGACAGCAGCATGGTCAGGAGGCAGGCCAGGGTTGGTGCCAGGGAAGCAGGCAGAGCAAGGTCCAGTAGCAAGCCAAGGTCAGCACCAGGAGATCATGCAGAGAATAGTCTGAGGCAAGCCAAGATCAGAATCCAGAATCCACAGAGTACGGTCAGCAATGGAATATCAGTCAGCACAATTAGGAACATGGATCAGGGGAAGCTGAAGAAAATCCAGCAGCTAGCATTCATTAGGGTCTCCTTTAAATAGGTTGTTTGGCGCTATTGCGTGAAGACATGCACTCCGGTGCGCAGTGGCGCCTATGTGTCAGTGCACGCTGGACATTAGCCTAAGCTCGTCTGTGTGGTCGTACATGTGTATGAGCATTAGCTGCACGGGAATGAGCAGTAGCTGCAGAAGAATGAGCACTAGCTGCATAAGAATCAATGTTAGCTGTATGAGAATTAGCATTAGCTGAATTTGCTTCCTGACACTCTTATGTCTATGTTAACGATTTGTTATGTATCTATGTCTATACAAATTGTCTGAGCTGTCATCAACCTTGAATGGACGTTGTCCACTTGATATGGTCATGCCCTGTACTCTGAAAAGTTTGGTCTCAGGTGACAGATATACCATGCCCCTTTCTTTCACCCCAGAGATCTGCCTGTTAGGTATCCTAGATAAGGATTTGTGGCCCCACTATATATATATATGGATATTTCGAGGGAAACTGTGGTAATTGAGTCAGTTAAAGGCATCTGTCTTTTTAGCAAGCTTAACACATACTGTATACAATGTGATGGATGTATTTTAAGAAGTGGTCAGGGCCAAGTATAATATTGTATTGTAGTTTTTAAGCAGTAGACTAGTAGAGGGGATTTACGAACCAAGCTAAAATGTTATGGTAAATCTTTTAGTATTGGAGGGTTCCCCCACAGGTTTTTTTAGCAGCAATATAGTGGAAATCAAAAAACGTTTGTAGCAATAAAAAAGTTACTTTCTTATCAAAATGATATTCAATATCATGGTGTATTAAAATATGAGATCTGGTTTTCGAATCAGTACATTTTTGCAAGCATGGCAATGGACACAATGCAAAAATAATTATTACATTACAAAATGTCAGCCATATTGAAACTCCGACGTGTTTCGACCCGTACAGTCATTTTTCAGGGGGATAATTTGCTCTGAGGAAATACATAAGAAAAACTCAGAACATTTCAGGACATTTCATCATACACTAATTTCTATGTATACAGCAATAATATATTTAGCACTGAAAAATGGAATGAAGAATCTCATAACCAGAAATTTAAATCTTCCTTGAGTGATCCGGAGGACTCCATGATCTATTCTTGCCTCCCCAGGAAAGGACACCAGCCCAGGGGGACTTGCAAGAAGCCACACTTTGGACACCCTTTGAGGGAAGAGATAAGCAGCACCTGCAGCATAATCCCAAGTAAGGAAAATATATCAAAAATAGAATCAGATTCCAAATCCTTCACAGACTATGTATTGAATTTAATTATATTCCTGCATGACGGCTTGGCTTTCCTTTCTGGTTTTAGAGCCCCTCATTCCTCTTGCATACCGCAGATGGGTATTAGACCATATACAATTAATGATCCAGGCTAGCTGTATCAGCAATCAAGGTAAATTACGCTATCTGTGATATATTGTTTTTTTGTGGGGTGGCTTTTGGGTCCTTTTTTTTTTCTCACCTGTGCCTTTTTGAGTTGTTTTGTTTTTTCACTTTTTCCTGCTATTTTTAGCAGGTCACCATCACTAATTTTTTTTTTATGTAATCTTTATTTATGACAAACAAATAAAGAGGATACACATAATGAACTTCGTCTCCAACATACTAGAAGGCAGGAATCAGTTACACAGATTAATACAAGCAGCAGTAAGTACGTAAGTAAGAACACCTTGCCAATGCAAAACTGACCTTTCCCATAAGGGAATAAACTATATGGCTGGCACAGAGGCTACCTAGGCTAATAGGGGTGTGTTTAGGCAGTTATACATTGCTTCCCAGAGTGAGTAGCCATTCTAGGTTTCCGGGTCCAGCGGAGGCCCTATCCTGCATGTCCTCAGTGGAGAGGGGGGTTTCGAAGAATCTCCATCTGACCCTCTCCGGCCAGCATATAGCCCATTGAAAAGCAGGAGGAAGGCGCCGCGCCATTATGAGCCCCGTCCTCGTTACAGAAAGGAGAGGGAGCGTCAACCCTTAAAAGAGGTGAACCTAGTGATGGTAAAATAAGTAATCGCCGCCAGGTAGCATGGTCTAGGCAAACATATGCAAATCCAAAACATAACATAAAAACCCAAAAATAAAAGACATGAAAAATGAGAGAGAAGAGAAGGAAGATCAGCTCTGTAAAGGAGAGTAAGGTGTATGGAAGATGGTGGTCCTGCAAGGTCTAGGGTAGAGACCTAAGAGGATGAGTTATGCTGACCAAGACGTCCTTTAACCACTTCAGCTCCGGAAGAATTTATCCCCTTCCTGACCAGAGCACTTTTTGCAATTCGGCACTGCGTCGCTTTAACTGACAATTGCGCAGTCGTGCCACGTGGCTCCCAAACAAAATTGACATCCTTTTTCCCCCACAAATAGAGTTTTCTTTTGGTGGTATTTGATCGCTTCTGTGGTTTTTATTTTTTGGGCTATAAACAAAAAAATAGCGGCAATTTTGAAAAAACGCATTATTTTTTACTTTTTTCTATAATAAATATCCACAAAAAATATTTTAAAAAACATTTTTTTTTCTCAGTTTAGGCCGATACGTATTCTTCTACATATTTTTGGTAAAAAAAAATTGCAATAAGCCTTTATTGATTGGTTTGTGCAAAAGTTATAGCGTTTACAAAATAGGGGATAGTTTTATAGCATTTTTATTATTAATTTTTTTTTTTACTAGTAATGGCGGCGATCAGCGATTTTTATCATGACTGCGACATTTTGGCGGACACATTGGACATTTTTGACACATTTTTGGGACCATTGTCATTTATACAGCAATCAGTGCTATACAAATGCACTTATTCCTGTGTAAATTACACTGGCAGTGAAGGGGTTAACCACTAGGGGGCTAGGGAGGGGTTAAGTATGTCCTGGGGAGTGTTTCTAACTGTGGAGGGGGGGGCGTGGCTACGTGTGACACGTCACTGATCTCTGCTCCTGATCACAGGGAGCAGAGATCAGTGACACTGTCACTAGGCAGAATGGGGAGATGCTTGTTTACATTAGCATTTCCCCGTTCGTCCTCTCCGTGATGCGATCGCGGGTATCCCGCGGCGATCGAGTCCGCGGGACCCGCGCCCCGACTCATGGAGCTCCCGGCCGCGCGCACGCAATGGCACGGCAGCAAATTTAAAGGGACATACGGGTACGCCCATTTGCCCAGTCGTGCCATTCTGCCATCGTACATTCGCGCGCGCCGGTCGGGAGCCAGTTAAGGGGGGGCTCAGCAAGCTCTAATAAGACAACATCTAGGCTGGAAGAAGTATACTCGGGGTCGGAGGTGTGTTTTAGCCATGGGGCCATTGCAAGTTGCCACCCATTCCCCCGCTTCCCTAATCTCCTTCACCTTCCATGTCCATTCCTCCTGGCTAGGCACATGAGTCTGCTTCCAGTAGACTGGGAGCAGGCATTTAGCAGCATTCAGGAAGTGTGGCAAGGCACTTTTCCTATATTGGCTAACTGGTATAGGAGGAGAATGGAAGAGAAAGCTAGGTTTCTACCCACCAGGCATTTTTCCAGGGACACCCAGAGCCTGGATCGGGTATAAAATGCCAGTTCAATATCTGCTGGAGAACGATAGCCCTATAATACCTCCTAATATCCGGTATACCTAAGTCTCCAGCCCTCTTTGGTGCGTGCCCAATGGACAAGGTGGACAGCCCTGAGGGAATTATCGCGTGCCTCACGGCCTGCAATAAAGCCCATTTGGTCTGGGTGTACAATGTGGGGTACAAGGTGTTTCAGACGGTTCGCTAGTACTTTTGCCAAAATCTTTACGTCTATGTTCAATAGTGATATTGGATGGTAGTTCTGCGCTAAAGCGGGATCCTTGCCTTCTTTTGAAAGAACTGTAATATGAGCCAATAAAGCTTCAGGGGGGATCGGATTTCCTTTGGCTATAGAATTCAAATAACTACACATAGGGCGGATTAATAGGGGGAGGAAAGTACTATAGTATGCCTTCGTGTATCCGTCAGGACCAGGACTCTTCCCATTGGGCAGGGATTTTATTGTCGGCTCAATTTCAGAGGGCGCGACAGCGGACTTCAAAGCCGTCCTTTGCTCCTCTGACAAGGAGGGGAGCCCAAAGGCTGCTAGATAATCTTGAATGTCAGACTGTCTAGAGGCCTTGGCCTCAGGCGACATACCAGCATCCAATGAATAAAGTTCTGCATAATAGTCACGGAATAGAGAGGCAATCTTAGAGGAGTGCAAGACCGCCCCTCCAGAAGTGGACTGGAGTTTCTGGACATGTTTGAGCCCGGCACTTCTGAAGGGCTCTAGCAAGCATTCTACTGCATTTGTTACCATGCTCATAGTATTTATGAGAGAGGTAACAAAGCTGCCTGCAGGCTTTGCGGTCCAGTAGGCGTGAGGAAAGCTCTCTTAGTTCCAGCAACCTCTTTAATGCCTCAGGATCCCCATGATGCTTATGATGGAGTTCTGCCTGCTGAAGGGCATCCACCCTCTGAAAGTCGGCCTGTCGCGCCCTTTTGCCCCTGGCCCCTTGCGAGATCAGCTCACCGTGTACCACTGCCTTGTGTCCCTCCCAAATCATCCCTTCACCCACGTCGCCAGTAGAATTCTCCTTAAAGTAATGTGTAAGAGTTTCAGAAACTCCCGCCACCGCTGCAGTGTCATCCAACAGATTTTCATTCTGTCACCAAGACCATGTACACTGGGTGCCGTGTGGCAGGGTAGAAGTGGCAGACACTGGCACATGGTCTGAGATAGTAATATTCTCTATGAATGCTGCCTGCAGTAGCTCGAGGGTAAACTGGTCCACAAAGAGGAAATCTATGCAGGTATATACAGTACATCATGTACTTTAGAATAATAGCTGTAGTCCCTAACTGAGGGAAATAGTACCCGCCAGCTATCGAACAGGAGGTGGGATTGGAGGGTTTTTCTAAAACATTTGAGGAATACATATGAATGTGTCGGGCAGCTATGGGACATGTCAATCCAGGGCTTACATACCATCACTAATTTAATTAATTATGTAACAATTAATTTCTTATTCAGCACATCATATCACGTTCATTGCCAGTTTGTGGGCATTTTTAAAGTACACCTTCACCATCTTTATCACATCATCCTCTTTTTATTTTTGGATATTCTTTAACATTAATAAATATATACTCATTGTTGAGAATATTTTTAATACAATGATAACATTAATCAAGGAGTTTTGTCTATATACCATATGATATAACTTTTTTCTAATTAATACAAATATTGAAAAACTTTTACAATCTGTCTGGCACTGTTTTAGTCTGTGAAGGATTTGGAATCTGATCCTATTTTTTATATGTTTTCCTTACTTGGGATTATACTGCAGGTGCTGCTTATCTGTTCCCTCTAGGGGGGTATCCAAAGTGTGACTTCTTGCAAGCCCTCCTGGGTTGGTGTCCTTTCCTGGGGAGGATAGATCATGGTGTCCTCCGGATCACTCAAGGAAGTTTTACAATTCTGGTTATGAGATTCTTCATTCCATTTTTCAGTGGTAAATATATTATTGCTGTATACATAGAAGTTAGTGTACGTTGAAATTTCTTGAAATGTTTTGAGTTTTTTTTAATGTATTTCCTCAGAGCAAATTACTCCCCTGAAGAAGACCATGACTGTACTGGTTCGAAACGCATTGGAGTTTCAATATGGCTGACATTTTGTAATGTAACAATTATTTTTGCATTGTGTATATTGCCATGCTTGTAAAAATGTACTGATTCGAAAACCAGAGCTCATATTTTAATGCAACATGATATTAAATATACTTTTGATAATAAAGTAATTTTTTTATTGCTACAAACGTTTTTTGATTTCCACTATATTGCTGCTAAAAAACCCAGTGGGGGAACCCCATACTATACTGTTTTGAGGTGTGCAGCTGCAGTTTCTCTCCCAGATGTGTTTTTTCTATAATACATGGTAAACCTTTTCAGCTGCTCCTGTTTTGCACTGTCTTGCTGTGTGGCAAAACTGAATCTAAATGTTTTAAACTTTCTTTGTAGGAAAAGTTCTTGTGCACTGTGTTCTGGGTAAAAGCCGTTCAGCTACAATGGTCCTTGCCTACCTAATGATTTACCAGCGATTTACTCTGGCAGATGCCATTCGCCATGTTTCTCAATATCGCTGTATTGCTCCTAACCGTGGCTTTCTACAGCAGCTGCAACATCTTGAGATGGAGTTACACTACACCTTTTGGAGATGCTATATGTTCTGATGGCATAAGAAGGCATGTAGCTACAACATCAACTGGAAGAGCTTATACATGTCCCTAAAAAAGATACTCCCAAGGCTTATGTCACAAAAGAAAAAAAAATGTATTTAAAAATGCCTGTAGTATAAAAGCGTATCAAAACCTGAAAAGCAAACCTTCATATATTGCAGCTTACCAGTCCTTCGATGGGGTGGCTGCGTTAGTTTCATTTTTTCATTTTTTTTCCCTTTCATTTTCACCCAGTAATCCTGTGAATAACACACTTCCTGTATCTTGATGACTACACTCTTTTCTCAACTGTATCTATGGAAGGAGCCATGGTTGTCACACTGACTGGACTTCAAACATGTCTGCCTTTGTTTATCTCGATTACGTGGTGGGTTGATAAGACTAGTAGTTTACATATGACAGATAAAGATGTTTGCGCTTTCTCTTCAGCTCACAGGAAGTGACAAGGACACTGCATTTCTGGTAAAATCAACATGCATTTTCCGTATTTGCTGAAAATGTTCTTAGAGTGAAAAGCTGTCAGATAATTGCTTGTGTATATAGAGCTGCACTAAGCAAGTAACAAAACACAGCTATGATCCCGATCTCCAGTCTACGTCAGTATCGGGCTTGTACCAACATATTTCAAAGCTTTATGTGTTTACAATAAAACATGTCGGACGGTACCCTCAGCCTGATACTGAGTGAGACATTGGGGATCGGGATCATAGTTGTGGTTTGTAAGGGTTCTTTCACAAGGGCTTGTCCGCTTGATGGACCCTGCTTGCTCAGCAGGGGATCATTCTGTTGATTTCTGCTGAGTAGGAGGATGACAGGTCTGTCTCCGCTCACTGTGCTGAGACGGACATGTCAGAGCCCCGCTCTCCTCTATGGGGAGATCGGATGAGAACAGACCACCTGTCCGTTTTCATCCGATCCGACCCGCCAGACAGATGGAAAATAGGGTCACCATCCACCTGGATTTCACAGACAGGATTGGATCACATAGCAGTGGGTGTCAGCGGGCATGTCACCGCTGACATCACCCGCTCCATAGGAGTGAATGGAGGCTCCGATCAGACCAACCTGATTAACTGACAAGCGGACCTGATTGGAAAGCTTGTGTGAAAGGGCCCTTACTAGCATACTAGAACTTTGTTTTTACATATGATTATCTGAAAGCGCTGGATGCACTTACAGTATGTCAAGTTAGTACACCCTGATATTTTAACTTTGTTTTTTTTATAATAAACTTATTACACCGTTAGAAGGCTTTTTCTCTTTCCTAACCATTGAACACTTAAATGCTTGTAAAAAAAAAGCAACTTGCTGATTTTTTAGTGGGACATTCAGCCATACAGAGTTAAACATCGTAAAGGGAAGCAAGTTTGATTCCCTGCAAAGGAGATATTATGAAGCACTTTTTGACTTATCTTTAAATAGGTAGTCATTTTGATGCAGTAGGTTCTAGTCCAGTAAGTGGTGGAATTGCACCTTTAGTACTGAGTGATACACACTAGTAGATTTATTGATTGTTCTAGACTGAAGAGATAACGACTATTGTTTAGGCTACATGCACAGGGGCTGTTTAGCCTGTATCCATCAAACCTTGGTGTTTTCGGATGTCCGGGAGGCACAGGTGCAGCATTTATCTGCAAGGCACAGGTGCAGCATGACAGGCCAAAATTCTTCAGAGGCTGGATGCAGCTGGGTGCTGTACAGAGTGGTACATGTGTCTGGAATGCAGAATGACCAAATTTGGTCAATAATGTCACGAACAGGAAGAGGCCCTAGTCCTCATGACAATAGGCACAACTTGCTTTGCCAGGGGAGATGAACACAGGTTCCCTAATACACTGAACTAAGTGAACATTCTCTGTGGCTTTAATACCTTAATCTGTATTTGTCACAGTACAGCATTTTCAGCTTCTCCTGTAAAAAAAAGTTCAAAGTTGAATTCCTATTACAAAAGAGACCCTCTTTCAAAAAAACGAAATAAGAAGACTTAGCCCAATTGTATTTGTCCCCCCCCCCCCCCCCCACAATGTAAAAGAAACAAAACTTTTTCTTCTAGGAGGTATGATCTTTTACACAGCCCCTGAACCTGACAGCCAGCTCTTGATGACATAAGTAAAAAGAAAGCTGTACCCTCTTTACCACAAAGTATATATCTTTATAACTTCTCCCTCTGGAGCAATGTTACATAGTAGGTGAGGTTGAAAAAAGACACAAGTCCATCAAGTCCAACCTATGTGTGTGATTATATGTCAGTATTACATTGTATATCCCTGTATGTTGCGGTTGTTCATGTGCTTATCTAATAGTTTTTTTAAACTATCGATGCCCCCCCCCCGCTGAGACCACCGCCTGTGGAAGGGAATTCCACATCCTTGCCGCTCTTACAGTAAAGAACCCTCTACGTAGTTTAAGGTTAAACCTCTTTTCTTCTAATTTTAATGAGTGGCCACGTGTCTTGTTAAACTCCCTTCCGCAAAAAAAATGTATCCCCATTGTGGGGTCACCAGTACAGTATTTATGAATTGAAATCATATCCCCTCTCAAGCGTCTCTACTCCAGAGAGAATAAGTTCAGTGCTCGCAACCTTTCCTCATAACTAATATTCTCCAAACCCTTTATGAGCTTAGTTGCCCTTCTTTGTACTCCACTTCCAGTACATCCTTCCTGATGACCGGTGCCCAGAACTGGACAGCATACTCCAGGTGCGGCTGGACCAGAATCTTGTAGCGCGGGAGAATTATTGTTTTATCTCTGGAGGTGATCCCCTTTTAAATGCATGCCAGTATTCTGTTTGCTTTGTTATCATCTACTAGGACCCCTAGGTCCTTTTCCATCCTAGATTACCCCAGAGGTTCTCCCCCAGTGTATAGATTGCATTCATATTTTTGCCACCCAAATGCATTATTTTACATTTTTCTATATTAAACCTCATTTGCCCACCCCATTATTTTTTTCAGATCTTTTTGAAAGGTTTCCACATCCTGCGGAGAAGTTATTGCCCTGCTTAGCTTAGTATCGCCCACAAATACAGAGATAGAACTATTTAACCCATTCTCCAGGTCGTTTATGAAAAAAATAAATAGGATTAGTCCCAGCACAGAACCCTGGGGGACCCCACTACCCACCTATGACCATTCAGAATATTCCCCATTTATCACCACCCTCTGAACTCGCCCTTGTAGCCAGTTTTCAATCCATGTACTCACCCTATTATCCATGCCAACGGACCTTATTTTGTACAGTAAATGTTTATGGGGAACTGTGTCAAATGCTTTTGCAAAATCTAGATACACCACGTCTATGGGCTTCCTTTATCTAGATGGCAACTCACCTCCTCATAGAAGGTTAATAGATTGGTTTGGCAAGAACGATTCTTCATGAATCCATGCTGATTACTGCTAATGATACCGTTCTTGTTACTAAAATCTTGTATATAGTCCCTTATCATCCCCTCCAAGAGCTTGCATACTATTGATGTTAGGCTAACTGGTCTGTAATTCCCAGGGATGTATTTTGGACCCTTTTTAAATATTGGTGCTACATTGGCTTTTCTCCAATCACCTGGTACCATTCCAGTCAGTAGACTGTCAGTAAAAATTAGGAACAATGGTCTGGCAATTACTTGACTGAGTTTCCTAAGTACACTCGGATGCAAGTCATCTGGTCCCGGTGTTTTATTAATGTTAAGTTTCCCAAGTCTAATTTTAATTCTGTCCTCTGTTAACCATGGAGGTGCTTCCTGTGATGTGTCATAAGGATAAACACTGCAGTTTCGGTTACTAAAGCCCCCCAATTCCCTCGTGAAGACTGAGGAGAAGAATGAATTCAATACCTTCGCCATCTCCCCATCCTTTGTAAGCAGATGTCCTTCCTCATTCTTTAGGGTGCCAATATGGTCTGTCCTCCCTTTTTTACTGTTTACATACTTAAAGAATTTCTTGGGATTTTTTTTTGCTCTCCTCCGTGTGTCTTTCGTGTTCTATCTTAGCCGCCCTAATTGCACTTACATTTCTTGTTGCATCCTTTATAAAGTCTGAATGCTGATGATGATCCCTCAACCTTGTATTTTTTGAAGGCCTTCTCCTTTGCTTTTATATGCATTTTTACATTGGAGTTAAGCCATCCAGGACTTTTGTTCGCTCACTTATTTAATATGCTCTTAAAGCAAACCTATCTCTCCTCCGTGTTTTTTGTTCCTAAGCTTTTATGCCAATTTAGTCCTTCCAACAAAGGGTCGTAGTTTAGGGAAGTTGGCTCTTTTGAAATTCAGTGTCTTTGTATTCCCCTTATGTTTCCTAATTGTGTGATTTATACTGAAGCCAATTGGCCTGTGATCGCTGTTTCCTAAACTGCCCCGTATTTCCACATCCGTGATCAGGTCTTTATTGTTCGTAATCAGTAGATCCAGTAACGCTTTATTTCTAGTTGGTGCGTCTACCATCTGAATCATGAAATTGTCTTGCAAGACATTTAGGAACTGGCGAGCCTTAGATGAATGCGTGGTTCCCTCCGCCCAGTCTATGTCTGAAGTTGAAAGAGAGTCAATAACTTTGCTTTAGGCTTTGATTTACAAATAAGTTGAACTCTGCCATAATAGCCCAACTCCAGGGAAAATAAAAATCCCTCCTTGTAGTGGGGCTGTGCCTGCACTGCGAGGGTCGAATGCTTATTTAGGTCTAGAGGATAGGAACCACAATTTGCTTCACTGCTCCCATAGTAGCCAGTGTTCCCCTACGCTCCAGAGGTAGACTGCTCCTTGGTATTCTCATGTCTAATGCAGGGCTTTATGAACCCAGCTTGGAACCTGATGATGCAAGAGGAACTGCGACCGCCGGGACATAGCCGCAAAGAGGCTGCAGGGATCTTACAGCTCAGGCGGAGACTGCGGAATCAGAGGATGAGGTATGTAAAATTGTTATTATTTTTCTCCTAGCCCTAAATGAGCATTTAACCTTTGCAGTGCCCGGGCAGCCCCAATGCAAGGGGGCATTTTTACTTTCTCTGGAGTTCAGCTTTAAAGTGGTGTTCCGGCCGAAATTATATTTTTTAAATAAAAACACCCCTATAATAAACAAGCTTTATGTATTCTAGTAAAGTTAGTCTGTAAACTGAGGTCTGTTTTGTTGGTTTATAGCAGTAGTTTGTTATTTTATAAACTTACAGCAGGCCGTGGTCGTCTTAAGTGTGGGCATCTGAAGCCAGACTGTATTTCTTCCTGGATATCATCCTTACAGATCTCGCACATGCTCAGTGCAACACAAGCAGTGTAATAGGTTTCAGGTCAGGTTTCCATAGCAACGGCAGTGTCAGAGGAAGTTGCTGCCCCTTCCCAGAAGGCATTGCAAACAGGAAATGATACGATGGGCCAAGGCCAGGGAGAAAGAAGTGAAAAATGAATACAGCAGATATACAGTAGGTGCTGAGAAAAAAAAAAAAATACAATTAGTTTACAATGCAGAGTTTAGTGAGGGATGCTGAAGAGTTGTAAAAGTGGGTGGAACTCCACTTAAACTGATATATATGATATATTTTCACTTTGCAAATGGAATATTTACTGAGCTTAGAAATCCTGTGAAGTTCTGCTTACTTCAATCATCCAAACATGTGCAAACAAAATTGTGAATTTTACTCTCCCTTGCCCATGACTAGGTATTCAGAGTGAACATAGATTCATCCTATTATCTAGGCTACTTGAACAATCTCTATTCTTTCTGAATAATGACCACTTTAGTTAAAGGTATGTGTTCAGAGCAGATTTGGAATCTGTGCATGCCATGTCTAGATCTGATGCCTTGAAACAAGGTGAGACATCAACTTCACAGTGCCCTGACAGCAGCTAACAACGATCTTTGCTTTGGATCCCAAAGACACGACAGGAAGTGGGAGGAATTCTTTTCAAAATTAAGGGAAGTTCCCTCTCTGGTAATTACCACTGAAACTGGTATCCACATTGACTTAAATTTCTCCTAAAAAAAGATCAATGCACATCTTATGCTCTGCAGCCTTATAACTGTTTATCGGTAGCATGAGATTATCTGTAGACTCTAAACTGGTCCTGCTGATTAAGCCAGATTCTGATCCCAATTTAGTGCAATGCAGCCAATCACAAGGTATTTACAGAGAGGTGCATCTTTTTGTAGTTTTTATTTTGTTTTGTAGAACTGGAAAAGGGGTTGGGCTAAGCCCTGGGATATCCAGAACTAACAACTTGATGGAGGACACCATCCAACAAATTGTTAGTGTTTAAAAAAAAGGTTATCTATAAAGGAAATAGAAAACAATTCAATACAGGGGGCTCCCACCAATGAAACAACCCTGGGTAACAGGTCTGGAACAATCCCCCAAAAAAGGGGAATAATGACAACATTCCCTCTCCCAGGATTTCTCTCAGGCCCACTCACTGTGTCACTGGCTATCTGGATGCCTCCTTCTAGTTTCAGCAGACACTGTACCATGAACCTTCTGATAAGATCCTCCCTCGATGTTGCCTAGTTTTTTCTGCAACTTGGAAATGACCCTTCAACTCCTTGGTGAGCCAGAATCATCCAGAGCTCCTTGCAGCTTTTCCAGAGCCTTGGAAGATTTAACAGCACTACCAGGCTAGGTCTCTCTTCAACAGGAAAAGGACCCTGATATTTCATGCTCCATACTCCATACCTTATATACACCTCTCAACCCAAACCCCCCCCCACCCCCGCTCACCTGCTCGCCAGTAAGCCAACCAGCCTGCCCACCCGGTAGCCAGCCCTGCCCTAACCCCATCCAGGTTGCGGCTTCTCCTCAAGGCTAATTCAGTCGCTTCTCCTCCCAGCCAATCCGGACTTAAGACCCGCTTCCTGATTGGCTGGGAGGAGAAGCAGAGAGACAATAGTGAATGTTGATTTGCTAATGTCACAAGTGGGTGGGCTCAGTGCTCTGTGCCCCGAGCCCAACCTTTTTGAAGCTAATCAGGCTCTAATCATGTGCTTCAAAAAAAAAAAAAAACCTCACAGAAATCCATGCATCCGGAGCCCTGCATGGAGATTAGGTGCTGGGCGCATGGAGATTAGGGGGGCAGCGCCCCTTCACCCATTATGGAGCGTCTGCCACTGTTTTGCCCCATTTCTGCTGCTTCTTGATTATTACCCTACCATTCACCAGATATGCAGCTCTGACATGAGGAAGTGAAGATCTGCTCCTCTACCAAGATGGCTACATCCACATAGAGACACAGTGCAGAAGAAGGCATGGTAAATTATGGGAAAAGATCAACTGCAGGTAGCCTATTGGCAAAACGAATGACTAGTCATTTTCTCTCCGCTTGTGTTTTAGAGTAGAGCATTCTTCCTCCACAGTAATCACGTATGAGAGGCCAATAACTGAGCTAACATTTCTGTAGGCAACCTGCCTATAAGCTGTTCCACCACACTCAATGTCCTATGGAAACTGTATTGTAAAGGTTCATACTTGTAAGTCCCATTCTGTCATTGATGTTTTACACTACAATTCCCATGATCCTTAGTATTTTGCAAAGAAATTAATAGGCTTTCCTGGCTATAGTTCTCCCTCTGGTGACTGGAGAGGATAGTTCAACACAACATTCACCATATCAGCAGAAAGTAAAAGTAAACTGATTGTACAGAGGAAAATGTCTCCTTCTCCATGTTTCTGTAGTCCAGCACCTGGCGACAAAGCCAAAAAAACTATTACTACATCTTTGCTGGGGGCCAATTTTCTGTTTCAATAGTTTTTATTGTTTTCAATAACGAGAAGTAGAAGATTACAAACCCAAAGATAATTTTTACATCAATAAGGCAATAGCAATAGTAGTGAGCATACCAATAGCCAGGTTTTCTAAAGCTATAATGAACAGAAATGGAGACAAAGGGCAGCTTTATCTTGTGCTTGTGGTAATGTTGATCGATTCCTTGACTTGTAGATGATAGAGAAGAGTATAAAAATAGACAAAAGGAGGCCAAACACATTATCAGTGCTGCCAAAGCTCAGAAAGAGGAGGAAATATATTAAGAACGGAGATAAATCCTTTTTTAGGTGCATTACTGATAGAAGCAAAAAATACAATTGGATCACTAAAATGAAAACTGGCACAACACATATGTTGAGGGAGACCTGAATGTAGCAAACTATTTAAACAATTATTTTTGTTCTGTCTTCTCAGAAATAAATTGCACTAACAATAGCAAGTTGGGGAATTATATTGGTTCTAGTAATGATGGTTCGTTTTCAGGATTTCTGGAGACAGAGGTAGCAGAGGAACTGGCTTGGTTAAAGCTTAATAAAGCAATGGGCCCTGAAGGTATTCTTTACAGAGTTCTAAGAGAACTTTGAGGTATAGTTGTTGGACCATTAACAGATCTTTTTAATAAAGCTCTTCTAACAGGAAAAGTTCCCCATGACTGTCAGACAGCTAATATTGTACCTATCCACAAGAAGGGCAGCAAGGTAGAAGCTGGCAATTACAGGCCAGTGAGTTTAACATCAGTTGTAGTAAAGTTAATGGAAACACTCCTAAAAAAGAAGGATCAATGATCATTTAAAAATACACAACTTGCTGAACCCAAAGCAGCATGGTTTTACCGAGGGCAATCGTGTCAGACTAATCTGATTGAATTTTTTTACTATGGGGTCAATTTATTAATGTTTACTGCATGTGATAACACGGTCACATGACTCATTTGCATAAATTATCGCATGCGGTAAAAAAAACAAAAAAAAACTATTATGTGGTATGTACCACAACATGAAAAATGTGCCAGTAAATATCGCAAAAAAAAAAAAAAAAACGTGCGGTAAGCTGTTAAGTCCAATTCACAATTGGAACAGAGAGTAAAAAACATGCAATATTTATCACCAGGATCTAGCTGGCGGTATCACATGCGGTATTTGTCAGAAACAGCGTGGGGGTCCCCCCCAATAGCTAGCTGCTAAGGAGCGGGCCGGAAACCCGGCCGCCGCATCCTTAACAGATGACTCATCAGCTGTCAGCATGTTCCCAGCTGACAGCTGAATGTAAAGAAAACATGCCGGCAATTAAAAATTATGAAGAAAAAACAGCATGTAGTCCCCCCCAATGCCCCAAAGGGCCTGGTATGGATTTTAAGGAGAACCCCATGCCAAAATTAAAAAAGAACAACTGTGTGGGGTCCACCCCCAAAATCCATACAAGACCCTTGTCCGAGCATGCAGCCCAGCAGGTCAGGAAAGGGAGGAGAAGAGCGAGCGCCCCCCCCCTTCTGATCCATACCAGGCCATTTGCCCTCAACAGAGCCCCCCCACCCCAAAGCACCTTGTCCCCATGTTGAAGGGCCTCTTCCATAATACTCTGGACGGTGGTGGTGGGGGTCTGCATGTAGGGGCTTATCAGAATCTGGAAGCCCCCTTTAACAAGGAGGCCCCCATATCCCGGCTCCCCCCTCTATGTGAATGAGTAGGGGTACAGTCGTACCCCTACTCATTCACCCAAAAAACACACACACAGTTTTTGACAATTCCTTTATTAAAAAAAAAATGTCTAACATCCAAGATCCAACATCAATCACGACACACGCTTGGGGGTACTGCAGATGGTTGCAAAATAAGCAAACAGTGTGACCAGGCAGTGGGAAAAGCAAATACAATTCTAAGATGCATTACTAGAGGGATCACCAGAATGAGGGAGGAGGTCCTAATTCCCCTATATAGAACTTTAGTGAGACGTCATTTGGAATACTGTGTCCAGTTCTAGAGACCTCACTTACAGAAAGATATTGATAAAATTGAACGAGTCTAGAGATGGGTAACAAAAATGGTGAAAGGTCTGGGGGTGTCACGTACCTGGTGGTGGAGCCCAGAATGCAAGGAGTAGCCTCTCGTGTGCCTCTGGTTCGAGAGCCCCTGATAGAGAAGACAGGGACTCAAGAGCGCAGGGGGCCACAAGTGCTTGGTAAGTGGCAGGTGTAGGGTTGATCCGGACCTCTGGTGCAGCAGCAGGAGAACTATCATTAACACTGGATCCACTGGCAGGAACTCAGGAACAACAGGCAACTGGGAGGTGTTCTGTAGTACAACTGAAGCACTGGAACAACTGGTAGATGAACCGGAACTCTTGGCAGGAACACTGGAACTGTTGACTGGATAGGGAAGCACTGTAGCTAGCATACACCCACGAACCAGCAAGCAGCAGGGAGGTGTTCTGTAGTACCACTGGAAGCACTTTACAAAGTCAGACAGGCCGGGTCAAAACACAGGTAAGCAGAGCAGGTACAAAACGGGAGAGTAGTCAGGGCACGGACCGGGTCGGCAACAGACAGGCAGGTAATAACTGAAGGATGAGGCAGGAGAATCGTCAGACAGGCCGAGGTCAGGGACTGGCAGCAAACAGGAGAAGTCAGGAACAAGCCGGGTAACAGGAATCAGGTAAACAGGTATATTGGAAGCTTAGGGTCACAGGGAACGCTGTAGACCGGACAGCAAGGAAGCATGCTGACAGGCACCTTTAAATAGGCCTAATGGCGCCAAAAGCTGTCACACCGCACGTCTGCGCGCCGCCGCGTGCACACGTGCACGCCCGAGTACCGAACGTACGTGCCCGTTCGTCTCATCGTGTACCCGCGTACACCCGCTCGTATTAGCGCGCACCCGCATGCGTCCGTTCGTGTCAACGCGTCTCCGAACGCGTCCTCTGGTTCTACTGACAATAGTTCTGTTAACCGATCTTCCGCCGACGGCTGAACTAACAGGACGTCTTTCATGACATTGCCCCCCCCCAAGGGGCAGCCTCCGGATGCCCAACTGTGCCATCTTACTTGGATGAGATCTTTTAAAGGCAAGTATCAATCTCCTAGTATGGATGTTGGACTGCGGCTCCCAGGAGTTTTCCTCAGGCCCATACCCCTTCCACTTTACCAAGAACTGGACTTGATTACGTCTCTTCCTACAATCCAGAATGGACTCGACCTCATATTCGGTCTCTCCGTCAATGATCACGGGTTCAGGGAGATTGACCCTCCGGTTGACAAAAGGATCAGGAACTGCAGGTTTGAGTAGGGCAACATGAAAGACCGGGTGAATCCGCAATGATTCTGGTAGCTTTAGTTCGTAGGCCACATTATTAATTTTTCTTGTCACTGGAAAAGGACCCACGAACTTGGGACCCAATTTTTTGGAAGGACAAGCCAATCTTAAATTCAAAGTGGATAGCCAAACCAAATCTCCAGGTTTAAGATCAAGCTCCCCCCTTCTCTTCTTATCAAACACCTCTTTGTTGTAGTTCTGGGTCCTCGCCATAGTCTCTTGCAGAAGCTTATTATTTGATTCAAAGAAGTTTAGGTTTTCTTGAACAGCTGGTACTGGACACTCCGGAATGTTAGTGGACAAGAACAGAGGATGGAACCCATAATTTGCAAAAAATGGTGTTTGTTTTGTAGCGGAATGAACAGAGTTATTGTATGCAAATTCGGCAAGGGGAAAAAGCGGAGCCCAATCATCCTGGGAGAACGCGGAAAAGCAGCGCAGATACTGCTCCAGCGTCTGATTCGTTCTCTCCGTCTGGCCATTTGTTTGGGGGTGATAGGCCGAAGAGAAGGCAAGATCAATTTTCAGGGATTCACAGAGAGCTCTCCAAAACCTCGAGGTGAATTGTACCCCCCGATCGGAAGTAATATTGGCAGGGATGCCATGAAGCCTCACCACCTCCTTAATAAATGTCCTGGCAGTTTCAGCAGCAGTAGGGGTACCTTTCATTGGTAAGAAATGTGCCATCTTGGATAATCTATCCACTATTACGAAGATCGTAGTGTAGCTTTCAGAAGGTGGCAACTCGACAATAAAATCCATGGAGATCATCCTCCATGGCTTCTCCGGGACAGATAGTGGTTTTAACAGGCCCCAGGCCTTAGACTTGCTACCTTTATTTTGGATACAGGTGACACATGCTTCCACGTAGTCCTTGCAGTCCTTTCTTAATGATGGCCACCAGAACGTGCGCTGAAGAAGTTCAGATGTTTTATGTACTCCAAAGTGGCCGGCTAACATATGGTCATGGCAAGAACTAAGAGCTGCCGTTCGCACCTCCTGAGGTACGAAGATCCTATCCTTAAACCACAGAAGATCATCTCTGGCCTGTAGGGTTGTATCAGGTGGAGCGAAAACGTTCCTGGAGGCTTGCTTGATCTGTGACAGTAGATCCCCTTGGAGTAACAGAAAGTTCCCTGCGGATAAGATGGTATCTGGTGGGGAAGGTGCTTCCGAATCACTGTACATCCGTGACAGAGCGTCAGGCTTGATATTTTTTGACCCGGGGCGGTAGGTAATATGGAAAGAAAATCTAGTAAAGAACAGTGCCCATCTGGCCTGTCGTGGTTTCAACCTCTTAGCAGTCTTTAAATATTCTAGATTCTTGTGATCTGTATAAACAAGAATCGGATGGGCTGCTCCCTCTAACAGGTATCGCCATTCCTCCAACGCAGCTTTGATCGCTAACAATTCTCGATCACCCACGTCATAGTTCTTTTCTGCTTCTGATAATTTACGGGAAAAAAAAGCGACTGGGTGCAGAAGAGCCCTAGGCCCCTGTCTTTGGGAGAGTACTGCACCGACCGCTATCTCCGAAGCGTCCACCTCCAGGATGTAGGGTAACGTGGAATCAGGATGTTTTAAAACTGAGGCTGAGACAAACAGATCCTTCAGTGTAGTAAAGGCCATCTGAGCTTCCGTAGACCAGTGGAACTTGAGGCCCTGTTGGGTCAATCTTGTAATGGGAGCAATGATGGTGGAGAATCCCTTGATGAATTTTCTATAAAAATTCGCAAATCCCACGAAACGTTGAATCCCTTTTTTGTCAGTGGGAGCGGACCAGTCCAGAATGGCGGAGACCTTCTGAGGGTCCATTTTGATGCCTTCCACAGAGATAATAAGACCAAGGAACTGAATACTCTCCTGCTCGAAGACACATTTCTCAGGCTTGGCGTAAAGGCCGTGCAGGCGAAGTCGGGTCAAAACGTTTCTGACATGTTCACGGTGTTCAACTAGGGAAGAAGAGAAGATTAGAATGTCATCTAGATAAATAACAACAAACAGGTCAAGGTAGTCTCTGAAAATGTTATTTACAAAATGCTGAAATGTGGCAGGAGCATTACAGAGTCCGAAAGGCATAACTAAATATTCGAAGTGCCCAAACCGGGTACGGAAAGCAGTCTTCCATTCGTCTCCCTTGCGAATGCGGACAAGGTTGTAGGCACCACGAAGATCTAACTTTGAAAACACTACTGCAGACCCCAGCCTCTGAAAAAGTTCTGGCACTAATGGTAAGGAATAACGGTTCTTGATTGTAATCTTATTCAGTGCCCGATAATCCACACAAGGGCGCAAAGAATGGTCTTTCTTTTCCACAAAAAAGATTCCTGCTCCTGCCGGGGATGTGGAGGGTTGGATGAAGCCTTTCTTAAGATTATCGTCAATGTAAGTTTTTAATACTCCTAGTTCTAACTCTGATAAAGGAAATATTCTCCCAAAAGGAATCTCTGCCCCTGGAAGAAGCTCAATCGGACAGTCATATGGCCGGTGGGGAGGAAGGGTCTCGGCCCCTTTTTGACTGAAAACGTCCAGAAAGCTATGGTAGACTTCAGGTACAACTTGACGGGTCTCGGCATCAGTTTCCATGCACAACAGGGCAGAGGGAGCTTGAGTAACTTCTGGTAGACAGTGTTGGTGGCAATAAGAGGAAGGAAATTCAATTTTCCCTGAGGCCCAATCAACTTGTGGATTATGGGCCTTGAGCCAAGGCATGCCCAATATGATGGGGAATAGAGGAGATTCAATGACGTCCAGACACAGTAGCTCTTGATGAGTGCCAGCAATGGTGGTGAGCATAGGTACTGTTTCCTGGGTTACTGGTCCTGATCTGAGGGTAGAACCATCGGCCAGATATACTGAAAGTCCTTTCGCCCTGGGCCGGATGGGAATATGATGTCTGGAAGCGAAGGACAAGTCTATAAAGCCACTGCAGGCCCCGGAATCAATGATAGGGCTGGTTGGTATATTCCCTCCTGGGAGCTGTAAAAGAAGCGGGACAGCCAGATGAGACATATTATTGAGTGAAGCTGGGGTAAGAGCAGGAGAAACAGAGAGGCACTTACGAAGCTTGGCCGGGCATGTCCGTACAAAGTGTCCGGGTTCCCCGCAGTATAGGCACAGGTTACCAGCCCGACGGCGTTGACGCTCTTCAGGAGTGAGGGATGGCCGTAAGAGTCCCAGCTGCATTGGTTCTGGTGTATCTGAAGTCATGGTAGTAGAAGCTGGAGGAGCGGAGTGGGGAGAACTAGGCACCCGGGGCAGCATCCAGACAGGACGAGCAGGGCCAGAAGATCTCAAATGTGTGCAATCGTGTCAGATTGTGAACGTGTTTCTGCGCAAACAACAAATTAATAATCAAGTGAAAAACCTGCTTGTTTCAAAATACAATCCCGACTAGGATAACACAGTTTAAACAAATAAATGCAGGATGAAAGTTCATACAAGACGTGCATCAAGGTGACTGAGGTGTTAATAAAATCATACAAATCATAAAATCATAAAGTATAACACTTGTGACTGGTGAGTGAACATGCGTTGCTAGGTGATCTGGTGACTGTTCGTGGAAAAGGACACCCACTCGGGGCTCCCAGAACTCTCACCTTCCTGGCACAATATAAGTGCCTGTAGCTTTCAATAGATATGTAGTTGCTCTAGTCCGGTGGTGGTAGTGGCGTCCTGGACCTTCTCCGGGGTGGTGTCACTTCCTCTAATGGATAGGCTCCATATGGTGGTGATAAGAAACAAAAAGGCTCCAATAGTATAGTAGGTTTAAGCCAAGGAGTTTAATAAAATATAATAAAATGGCTGCTTACATCAAAGTGCCCTGAAGAAGTCACGTGATATGACGCAACGCGTAGGCACGTAACCGGAAATACGATAACGCGGACCGGAAGTGACGTAGCGAGTATCGCAAACAAGCTGTCCCCACTGTTGTTTGGCACTTTTTTCGTTTACTTTGATGTAAGCAGCCATTTTATTATATTTTATTAAACTCCTTGGCTTAAACCTACTATACTATTGGAGCCTTTTTGTTTCTTATCACCACCATATGGAGCCTATCCATTAGAGGAAGTGACACCACCCCGGAGAAGGTCCAGGACGCCACTACCACCACCGGACTAGAGCAACTACATATCTATTGAAAGCTACAGGCACTTATATTGTGCCAGGAAGGTGAGAGTTCTGGGAGCCCCGAGTGGGTGTCCTTTTCCACGAACAGTCACCAGATCACCTAGCAACGCATGTTCACTCACCAGTCACAAGTGTTATACTTTATGATTTTATGATTTGTATAATTTTATTAACACCTCAGTCACCTTGATGCACGTCTTGTATGGACTTTCATCCTGCATTTATTTGTTTAAACTGTGTTATCCTAGTCGGGATTGTATTTTGAAACAAGCAGGTTTTTCACTTGATTATTAATTTGTTGTTTGCGCAGAAACACGTTCACAATCTGACACGATTGCACACATTTGAGTTTATTAGTAGTGAAGAGTGTTCACTACATCTGTTTTTGCAGCACCAATACGTATCACCTTTATAGCTCATTTTATTTAGCCCTATTTAGTAGCGCAGAAGTTTTTTCTTTAGATTCTATTTTCAGGGCCAGAAGATCGCTCTGTACGTCGTTCTCTTAGGCGTCTGTCTATTTGGATGGAAAGGTCTATGAGGTCCTCTAGAGTCTCAGGAAGGCCCACTCGGGCTAGTTCATCCTTCAAGGATTCTGAAAGGCCCATACGGAACTGATACCGTAGGGCGGCATTGTTCCAATTTGTATCGGAACTCCAGCGTCTAAATTCTGATGCATAGTCCTCAACAGGTCTGCGGCCTTGCTGTAGGGTGTGCAAGGCTGTCTCTGCCGTGGCAGTCAGCTGTGGGTCTTCATATAGGGATGACATAGCCCGAAAGAAGGTATCCAGAGTATCAAGTGAGGTGTCTTTCTTTTCTAACAAGCGATGGGCCCAGGACTGGGGCTCGCCGGTCAGCAGCGAGATCACGAACCCCACCTTGGTGGCTTCCAGGGAGAAAGTCCTTGGTTGAAGGGCAAAAAAGAGCTCACATGAGTTGCGGAAGGACCTGAATTTGCTCCGGTTACCCGAAAATCTTTCAGGCGTGGGGACCCTGGGTTCAGGCGGCAACATGACCACTGATGGTGAAGCAGAAGTCCTGGATACTGGAGGTGTAGAAGCTGCTAGGGCCTGGACTTGGCCTTCCAGCTGGGTGTAGCCTTCTTGTAGGCTCTTTACTGCCTGGGTAAGTCCAGCAAGATGGCGGCAGAGTTCATCCATGGGAGAGGCTCCCTGCGTGGGCTCAGACATGGCTGTCCGGTACTGTCACGTACCTGGTGGTGGAGCCCAGGATGCAAGGAGTAGCCTCTCGTGTGCCTCTGGTTCGAGAGCCCCTGATAGAGAAGACAGGGACTCAAGAGCGCAGGGGGCCACAAGTGCTTGGTAAGTGGCAGGTGTAGGGTTGATCCGGACCTCTGGTGCAGCAGCAGGAGAACTATCAGGAACACTGGATCCACTGGCAGGAACTCAGGAACAACAGGCAACTGGGAGGTGTTCTGTAGTACAACTGAAGCACTGGAACAACTGGTAGATGAACCGGAACTCTTGGCAGGAACACTGGAACTGTTGACTGGATAGGGAAGCACTGTAGCTAGCATACACCCACGAACCAGCAAGCAGCAGGGAGGTGTTCTGTAGTACCACTGGAAGCACTTTACAAAGTCAGACAGGCCGGGTCAAAACACAGGTAAGCAGAGCAGGTACAAAACGGAACCAGGAGAGTAGTCAGGGCACGGACCGGGTCGGCAACAGACAGGCAGGTAATAACTGAAGGATGAGGCAGGAGAATCGTCAGACAGGCCGAGGTCAGGGACTGGCAGCAAACAGGAGAAGTCAGGAACAAGCCGGGTAACAGGAATCAGGTAAACAGGTATACTGGAAGCTTAGGGTCACAGGGAACGCTGTAGACCGGACAGCAAGGAAGCATGCTGACAGGCACCTTTAAATAGGTCTAATGGCGCCAAAAGCTGTCACACCGCACGTCTGCGCGCCGCCGCATGCACACGTGCACGCCCGAGTACCGATCGTACGTGCCCGTTCGTCTCATCGTGTACCCGCGTACACCCGCTCGTATTAGCGCGCACCCGCATGCGTCCGTTCGTGTCAACGCGTCTCCGAACGCGTCCTCTGGTTCTACTGACTATAGTTCTGTTAACCGATCTTCCGCCGACGGCTGAACTAACAGGACGTCTTTCATGACAGGGGGATAAAACATATCGAGAGTGACTTCAGGAACTTAATATATACAGTCTGGTGCCTGGTGACATAAGCCTGAAGTGACCCCCAGACTGCAAAGCTGGGGATCATCGCCATTTGGTGAGTGGGGACACGTGTGGGGGTGGCGTTTCTGCACCTGAAAAGTCCTGGAGCGTCTGTGGTCCATTGCACTTTAAAAATGTTTTTCCGATTGCGGATTGGAACATTCAGCACATTTATTTGGACTTTATTTACATGTTTTTTGCTTTGTATATTCACATTTGTATTTATCTACACTTGGTCACACATGTTTAACAACATTTGCGAGGTCAACAGTAAATGGCTTCAAACATGCATGGGACAAACAAAGATCTATAGATCTATAGACAATAAAGTCACGAGAAAAAACAAAACAAAAAATAAATAAAAAGAAAAAACAACAAAACAAAAAAGGCAGACTTGATGGACTACTTACGTCTTTTTCTGACGTAACTTTTCTGTCTCTATGTAGGAGTTAATCACGAAAAGAAAATTACGGTAAGTATTTAACCCCTTCAGATCCACGCTATAGCCGAATGACGGCTACAGCCTTGAGCTACTTTTCCAGGAGGGCGTCAATGTACGTCCTCCCATTTGCACATTCCCCGCGCGCCCTGTGATCACCGAGTCAATAAGACTTGGGTGAACACAGATCGGAGTAAGGGGTCGATCCCGACCCCTTACCACATAATCAGCTGTCAGCCAATGACAACTGATCACGTGATGTAAACAGAAGATTGGTAATGGTTTTTATTTCTTAGATCACCGGCTTCTGTTGAAGGGACATCGGCCCTGAAGAGGAAGCGGTGAAGCCGCCTCATCTGTGCCCACCAGTACCACCTGCCAGTGCCACGAATCAGTGCCCACAGTGCCACGAATCAGTGCCTACCAGTACATAAAAGTGCCAGCAATCAGTGGCACCTATCAATGCCCACGAGTGCCACCTATTAATGCCCACCAGTGGTTCCAATCAGTGCCTCATCAGTGCCACCTAGCAGTGCTGCCTATCAGTGTCACCTACCAGTGCCGATCAGTGCCCAGCACTGCCACCCATCAGTGCCCAGCACTGCCAGCTATCAGTGCCAGCTATAAGTGCCACCTATTAGTGCCCTTCAGTGCCACCTATCAATGCCCATCAGTGCCACCCATCAGTGCCCACCAATGCCACCTCATCAGTGCCCACCAGTGCCACCTCAGCAGTGCCCACCAGTGCTGCCTATTAGTGCCCATCAGTGCCGCCTTATCAGTGCCCACTAGTGCAGCCTGTCGGTGCCCATCAGTGCAGCCTATCAGTGTCCATCAGTGTAGCCTCATCAGCATACATTATGGAAGGAGAAAAATTACCTGTTTGCAAAATGTATTAACAAAATATAAAACGGTTTTGTATTTTTTTTTAAAGTTTGGCCTTTTTAAATTTTTTTAACAAAAAATAAAAAACCCAGAGGTGATCAAATACCACCAAAAGAAAGCTCTATTGGTGGGGAAAAAATGATAAAAATTTCATTTGGGTACAGTGTTGTATGACCGCGCAATTGTCATTCAAAGAGTGACAGCACTAAAAGCTGAAAATTGGTCTGGGCAGGAGGGGGGTTTAGGTGCCCAGTAAGCAAGTGGTTAATAACAATGTTCTATTTTCCTGACTAACTCGATGGAGTTCTAAAGAGATCCCATGAGGATAGAAGTATGGTGGCTGCTACTGCGGACTTGCTTCCTAAAGGTGCAGGCTATGAGACCTCATCCTGTCCAAGTTTTATTACCTAGAATGTGCATGGAACCAGTGAATTCTGAAAGGTCCATTATGCTTGTTCCAGATCATTGACTTACTAGGTTATTAAAGTGGAGTTCCGCCTGGGTCAAAAAAATAAATAAAAGTCAGCAGCTACAAATACTGCAGCTGCTGACTTTTAATATAAGGACACTTACCTGTCCTAGGAGCCCGTGATGTCGGCATCCGAAGTCCACCCGTCCCTCGGCTAAGCTGTTAGCTACAGCACATGCGCGAGTCGCACTGCGCTTTCTGAATGGTCCCTGCTGTCTCATGGGACCTGTGTGTCTCCCAGAAGGCAGCGGGGGGAGGAGGAGGGGCCAGACATTACGTAGTTCACTGCACAATTGTGCAGCGATCTTTCCCTGGAGGTGGGAGCAGATACCTGGATTTGACATCCAAATGTGGTACCGGAGGGGGGGGGAACCAATCATCAGAAGTTCCATTTATGGGTGGAACTCTGCTTTAAGGACAAAGCTTTGTTCGTCTGTGACTTAATCATTGTTAGGCACAAAGCAAAGACATAACCTACAAATTGTGTGACAAGCCATTTGGCTGGTGGTTAAGAAGTGTAACAAGCAAGTGCTGCACTCGGCAAGGAGTTGGGAGGGAGGTAGCGGCGTTGCACACTTCAATGTCTGGCTGTAAAGCCTCAGTGTTCTGATAAAGCCAGGATGTGGGGAACTTGAATCCAACGGAGTGTATTCGAGTATTCTTCATACCAACATGTAGGTTGTAGTTGGCCCTGTTGCCATTATGGCATGGTAAAGGGAAGCTCTTAATCAGGTGTTAACTTCCCTTTTAGAGAACCCCCTCCTGTAATGATGTAATGGGTGAAGCTTATGCCCATATAATACAAGCTGTTGGTGGGGCAGTAGGTTTGGGATATTGGAGCTGAAGAAGCCTGGTGTATCAAGATGTAATCCTAAGTTGTAGCTGCCATAAACAGCTATTGCCAGGGCTTAACTGCCAGGGAGAGTGGTATAGAACATGTGGGGACTAACTGATGTTTCCTTTTCTACACCTGACCTTCTTCTGCTTGTCCTGTAGCTGGGTGCACATGGCCTCAGGGCTTGTGTATGAGCCCTCTAATGTGTGTGGGAACAGAAAACCTGGGAACAATTAACAACAGGGAGCATGTCCGGTTGGAAAAAACTACAGAAGGGACATTTGGAGAAAATGCCAGTATACTAATAGAAGGACCTTGTCATCTTCAACTGCAGGTCCTGTGGCTCATTGGTGGATAGCTTAAGGCTTAATAATTTAGGTAACCCTGGGAAGTGGTCCCAACTTTGTGGTGCTCCCAAGGAAGGGAATAATGGGAAGATGGCTAACATATGTATAATTGTGCTCTGCACTGAAAAGACAACTGCAGGGTGTATACTGTATATACACTAGTGGTGTTCTGCGCTGAAGTTTCTGTCAGTATGAAAATGGATGTAATATAGGAAGAAACATTAAACTGCACTAAAGTGCTGAAAACACATCAAAGTGTGGACATTCCTTTATTCTGAATATTAAGGACTCTGGTCAGGAATGTCATGAGCAGACCTAAGGGTGGGGGACGTGTTCAAGATGGTGGATGCATAGACAGGTATGTGGTGGCTCTATCCAGGAAGAAGCGGGGCAGTGCCCGGGGACAGCATGGTACCAATTGTTGTCCAATCTAGGTCACCTGCAAACAAGCAACATCGGCCACAGATTTAAGTGGTATTACGCCCCAAAGCAAACATTTATTATATTGCAGTTTACTAATTCTAATGCCGCGTACATGCGATCGGTTTTCTTGTCGGAAAAAGATATGATAGCTTTTTCCAACAGGATTACGCTCAAGCTTGCCTTGCATACACACGGTCATGCAAAAGTTTGCAAAAATTACGACCGTCAAGAACGCGGGGACGTACAACACTACGACGAGCCGAGAAAATTACGTTCAATGCTTCCGAGCATGCGTCAAATTGTTTCCGAGCATGTGTAGGGATTTTGCGCGTCGGAATTGCCACAGACGATCGCATTTTAGGATAGGAACTTTTCTGGACCGAAAAATTGAGAGCATGCTCTCAATCTTTTGCTGGCTGGAATGCCGCAATCAAAAGACCGATGGAGCATACACACGGTCGCATTTTCCAATAAGAAACTCTCATCTGTCTTTTCCGGGCCGAAATTCCGACTGTGTGTACGCAGCATTAGATGTGATCGCTGCATTTGTTTTCATTTTTAGACTTTCTTTCTTTTATTTTCATCTGATGATCTGCCCAATGAGTGTTGTTTTTTAAAAGAAAAAGCTCTCCTGCAGGCTAATCAGTTACAGGGATTAGACAAACCATTTACTAATGGCAGGGGAGCTTAAAATGATCAGCTTTATTTATGTACAATCTTTATCCCAAAAAGGGAAACAAAGCTGTTTGCTGTAACTGGTAGCTTATAAAGTGTTAGCTGGAGTTTGGCTTCAATTTGTTACTGTATCTAAACCTGCTAGTGCTATAACACTCCCCTCTTCTAGACTGACAATGCTGCTGTCCAAATGTAAGAAAATGTAAAAGAAAATGAATGCAGCCACCACATCCAATGTTTGGTAAGCTGCAATATACTGTATTACATTTTTGGCTTTGGTTTTAACATACTTCCCAACATTTTGAGATTTAAATGAGGGACACCTACTAACAAACACATGTAGGCATAGGACATGCCCCCTGCCACACCCCTTTAAAGGAGAATTAACCAAAAAAAAAAGTTCATTAAATCCACAAGGACTTTTTTTTACCACTACTATTCCTTTATATTGCCTTTTAAAATGTACAAATGAAGCAATTTAGAAATTGGATGAAAGGTTTAGCACTGGGGAACACTTTTTGAAAAATAAAAAATGTATATACAACTTTATGGATCAGACCAAAATGAGGGACAAATGAGGGAGAAAGAGGGACAGAGGGACATTGCTCAAAATCAGGGACAGTCCCTCGAAATCAGGGACAGTTGGGAGCTATGGGTTTAATACTGCTTCAAAATATGAACAGCGTGTAGGATGTTCAATTTACAGAACTATATAGAACAATATAGGCCTATCATTCCTAATTAGTGCAGAAGGAGCTTATCGCTTGTGTAGGTGCCCTGCAGTTGGACTACACAGCACTAGAGGGCACTGGAGTAGAAGTATTCATCACTGCTGTCTTATAATTATTCTACAGCAAGCTCTTTATAGACCTGTCTGTGAGCAGCCTCCTGTTTCTGTCCATAGTCCTTGTAAAAGGCAATCAGCTGTATTTATAAGACTGACATCTAAATGTTTCTGTGCAATAAGGGGGAGACTGAAAGTTGTATTAAAATTTGGCAAGGACTGAGCAGAGTTCCTGACATACATACACATTCCCTAAATGTAATACAAAAGCAAAGTAAAATACTTCTACGCAAAGGATAAAAGTTAAGAAAAATTGTTGTGCATTATCAATAAACAAAAAACATTCATTTAAGAATAGACCGATTTTTTGCACTGCCTTTGTATGGCAGGGACAGAATCTCAGAATTGCTCTGGAAACTGTTAAAGTAGAACTAATGGCAAAACCTTTTTTTTTTTTCATTATGAATAGAGTAAGGGAGGGTTATACCCCCTGCTAGTTTTTTTTGCCATATGTATCCCATTGATAAAATGTCCCTTCATTTCCCGGCCCATAGCCAAAACAAGAAGTAAGAGGAAATCCCTCAGGAGGACGTATTTGGACGTCCTCTCTTGATTGCGCTTCCCGCACACCCCCTGCGGTGCTCATTGGCACAGATCTGCGAATGGGGTAAAGAGCCATACACAGCGGCTCTTTACCATGTGACCAGCTGTGTCCAATCACAGCTGATCATAGTGTAAACACTATTTGCCGGTTATGGGCATTCCACTTGTCACGCTAACAGCACCTGAGGAGAGGAGAGATGATAACCGGCAAATCCACACAGGGGAGAATCTACACAGATAATCAGGGCACTGATCATCAGTGTCTTGATGATCAGTGCAGCCCCAACAGTGCCCACAAGTACTGCCAATCTGTGTCCATCAATGCTGCCTGTCAGTGCCTATTAGTAATGCCTATCAGTACCACCTGTCAGTGCCCATCAGTACCGCATATCAGTGCACATCAGTACCACCTATCAGTGCAGCCTATCAGTGCCACATATCAGTGCAGCCTCATCAGTGGCTCCTCCTCAGTGCCTGCCTCATCAGTGCTGCCTCAGTGCCAATTGTGTGCCTATCACTGCAGCCTATTACTGCAGCCTCATCAGCACACATTAGTGAAGGAGAAAAATTACTTATTTAGAAAATTATACAGAAACCTAAGAAAAACTTTTTTTTTCAACACCTTTGGTCTTTTTCCATTTGTTTAGTAAAAAAATTAAAAACACAGTGGTTATTAAATACCACCAAAGGAAAGCTCTGTCTCAGAAAAAATATAAAAATGTAATTTGCGTACAGTGTGGCATGACCACGCAATTGTCATTTAAAGTGTGACAGCACTGAAAGCTGAATATTGGCCTGGGCAAGAAGGGGGTGAAAGTGCCCAGCAGGCAAGTGCTTAAATTACTTGCCCATTAGGCAGTCTTGGCCTACCCCAATTTTCACAAATATAATTATCTTTCTGCACAGTCAAAGCCTATTTATGACTGGCTTGTTCCAATGCCTGATAACATCTGTACTCTGTCTGGAGCCGCTATAATGACCTCTTATGAGTCCTTACTAGGGATGAGCCGAACACCCCCTGGTTCGGTTCGCAGCAGAACTTGCAAACAGGCAAAAAATTTGTGCGAACACCGTTAAAGTCTATGGGACACGAACATGAACAATCAAAAGTGCTCATTTTAAAGGCTTATATGCAAGTTATTGTCATAAAAAGTGTTTGGGGACCTGGGTCCTGCCCCAGGGGACATGTATCAATGCAAAAAGAATTTTTAAAAACGGCCGTTTTTTCGGGAGCAGTGATTTTAATAATGCTTAAAGTGAAACAATAAAAGTGTAATATTCCTTTAAATTTCGTACCTGGGGGGTGTCTATAGTATGCCTGTAAAGGGGCGCATGTTTCCCGTGTTTAGAACAGTCTGACAGCAAAAATGACATTTTAAAGGAAAAAAGTCAATTGTCCGTCCGACAATACACATAAAAGTTAATTGATAAAAACTGCATGAGATTTCCCTACAGGGGAACCCCAAACCAAAATGTAAAAAAAAATGGCGTGGGGGTCCCCCTAAATTCCATACCAGGCTCTTCAGGTCTAGTATGGATATTAAGGGGAACCCCGTGCCAAAATTGAAAAAAAAAAATGGCATGGGGGTCCCCCTCAAAATCCATACCAGACCCTTCAGGTCTGGTATGGATTTTAAGGGGAACCCCATGCCAAACTTTTTTTTAAAAATGGCGTGGGGTCCCCCCAAAAATCCATACCAGACCTTTATCAGAGCATGCAACCTGGCAGGCCGCAGGAAAAGAGGGGGGGACGATAGAGCGCCCCCCCTCCTGAACCACATGCCCTCAACATTGGGAGGGTGCTTTGAGGTAGCCCCCCAAAGCACCCTGTCCCCATGTTGATGAGGACAAGGGCCTCATCTCCACAACCCTTGGCCGGTGGTTGTGGGGGTCTGTGGGCGGGGGGGCTTATCAGAATCTGGAAGCCCCTTTAACAAGGAGACCCCCAGATCCCACCCCCCTGTGTGACTTGGTAATGGGGTACAAATGTACCCCTACCATTTCACAAAAAAAGTGTCAAAATGGTTAAAAAACACAAGAGACGGTTTTTGACAGGTCCTTTATTAATTTTTTCTTCTTTCCGATTCTTCTTCCATCTTCCTTCTTCTGGTCTTCCTTCGGTGTTCCTCTTCTTCCTCCATCTTCTTCTTCTTCATCTTCTTCTTCTTTATCTTCTTATTCCTCCACTCTTCTCGTCCCGCATCTTCCTCCAGGCTTCTTCTCTGCTCCGTCCGCACAATCCGCCTCAGTGGGAGTCTTCAGCTGTGTGACGCTTGGCTTCTTCTGACATTTCTTATATAACAGAGGGCGGGGTCACCTTTGACTTACAGGGAATTCATAGGACTTCCCTGTGGCTTTCCCCGTGTTGTCAGAGGGGGGCGGGGTCAATCGCCGGGTTCGACTCGAACCCGAAGCTCATCCCTAATCCTTACATAACATATGTAGCAGTACGATCCATAGGGGCTGCTGAAAGTTGTGGCCCACCTTTCACCCTGCCCAGCCCAGCATTCACTTCCCAATCACCTTGGAGACAATGAACAGTAAAGATGTTCGTATTGTTTTTTTTTATTAAGGGATTTGAACTTGGATATGGATAGGAGTATATGGGATGACCAGCAGAACGAACAATTGGTTGATTGTATTTTCAATCAGTTGAGACACTATATACACTTTACAGCTCCAGTCTCCTCCAGCACAACCCTTGCTTGCAGACTGTTTCTCTCTCTCTCTCCCTCTCTCCTGCACAACACTTCATTTCCAGATACAGCAAGCACATGGTTATACCCAACACTGACTCAGTCGGTGCTAGAAATTTGCCTATTGCAGGCAGGAACCGCGGGTCCCCTTAATGTAGCTAAAGAATAGGAAGTCTTTGTGTGCTAGCTGACCTATGGTGGACTACTGCTCCCAGTAATCCCTCTTTAGGCTCTGCCAGCCCTCCTGGCTGCAGCTGCCCGACGCCACTGCCCGTGCAATCCTTACTGGCTCCACACTCAGCTCTGACTGTTTCCTCCCAGTCCTCTCTGGCATGCCTCTCCAGTCCTCCCGAAAGCACGTGTCACTCACCAGCCCTCCTGGCTGCACACACTAGTGGTTCCCTCCTGAAGACTTGCCTGGCAGTACTAGCTCCCGCTGTCCTCTCTCTCTGACTCCTCTCTGTGCTTCTTGTTCAAATCTTTTATGCATTCTTGAAGGGATCTGTCCTGAACCGGAGTCCCAGGCCCAAGGTCACCCCCCCAAAATGGGAAGCGCCTTCAAAGGCCCGACAGCCTAGCACTTCATCCTCAGTTCTTCCACCCGACAACCCTTCCCCAGCTGCGCTGACCCCAGGTATTTCAAGGAGGCCTGCCCCCTGCCAATCCTAGTTGGGGATTGGTCAGAGCTCCCTGAGACACCCCAGATAGCTCCCATTCTCTTCCCCGCCTTTCTTCTAGAATCCTTTAGAAGGAAAAGGGAGGTGACAATGAAGTGATGCTGTCTGTAAATCACCAGCCTACTCTGAGCCACTCCCAGCCCACAGATCAAAACAAGTAAATTTACCTGCACTCACCAAAAATCTCACCACAAGCACCTCCCTTGGTAGAGGGCGCTACATAGTATACAGGCATTCAATTCCCTCCTTTCCAGGAACAACTCTGCTTGGTACCTCCCTCTCTATCTTCCTCTATGTCCTGAGGCAGTTTTTTAAGGAACAATGGTTGGGGTCACCTCATAACCCTTTACAGTAAAACCTCCTACTATCAGAATATGTATCTGTTCCCAATGCCCTCTGTTGATCTTCATATGACATTAAGTTAGTGCCCCACCTCTATTCCTTTGGGGACCTTAGGCCATTTTCTAACTACAGGAAGAAGTTAGCCCACCCTCAAAATTATTGTTTTACACCATGTGTACTCAATTGGGAGCATAAAGTGCCACTTTAACCCTTTCCCCACTAAAACAGGTATTAGGATGGTCCAATACCTCTAAATTAGTCTGTACATGTTATTCTGTCCTTGGTGCACTCTCCAGGACTAAATATCAAGAGGCTAAAAATGGGTGGTCCACCCTACTTCTTTAGCTTACAGACCAGGACCAGAATTCGTGGACACTTAAGAAAGCTCTGTAACATCCTGTTAGGATAGAGTGATACTATTGAAACTGTTTCACCAAGCTCACTATGCCCCTGCCAGACTCCATAAATTGGTCTATGCTCCCCTTCAACTTGCTTTCAAATTTGTGGAGAAGCTGCCGATTTCTTGCATGGTTTATGGATCTGTCACTATATTCGGGAGTTCTGGTTAAAATGTAATGCCTTTGTTTCTCTGATGCTGAAACTCCTTAATAGTCCTCATCCTAAAACCTGCTTACTGGGTGTCATTGGGGACCTACAACTCTCTAAATATGCAATAGTTCTGCTGAGCACCCTCTATTTGTATTCATAGAAATCAATCCTTTTAACATGGAAGGGGCCTGTATCCCCATCCATTGCTGCCTGGAAAACATTGGTTAAGGCCTTGTTCACACGGGTATACTATAGCCGTGCTGGTGAGGATGCACAGCCCTGACACAGACAGTGTGCGTTGGGGACCATGCACTCACATTACTGTCAAATTGGAAGCAGCGGCTGTGTCCACTGGCTGAATGAAAAAAAATCATCTATGGCCAGCTGTAGAGGGGAATTCAATTTTGTAGAGATTTTGTGTCACCTACCTGTAGTGTCCCCAAGACAGAAAAGTGAGGGGAATCTTCCCAATAGGACACAAATAGCTATCCAGCAATAAAAAAATGCAAAAAAATATGTTGGCTATACACACACTTTAAAGCTTGTTTAATCCAATATAAACCCATAGGAACAGGCATGTGTCTGTGTGTATCTTAGATGCTCAGCAAAGCTTTTTCTGTGTACCCAGATTGGGCATTCACTGCATGCATTCCTAGACTTGACTTCCAAGTTGGAGCTCTGTCATTCCCACTTGTCATACCATAATGCAGACATTTCAGTGGCCAAAAGAGAAGTGCTTGCATTGTTACTGGCAGAATAGGCACAGCTATGATTGGAACTTAAGTTGAAGATTACAGTATAAGCTTTGCCAATTGTAGTGTCTAATCACACTGTATGTGCTTGTAGTAGATAAACATTTATTTTTTTTACTGTGACAGGTTGTCTTTTATTTGCAAGCCTACAACTTTCAAACTACTTTATGCACCCATGGCTACTTTAGGCAAAAGTGAACACCAGTCTCTTATCCTATCATTTAAATCCATTAAGAGGGTATTGAACCAATTTAAAATTCTCCATAGAGTATATTTTACCCCTCTAAAACTGCACAGGATCTTCCCCTCACATCCATCTAGATGTTGGTGTTGTTTGGAAGACCCAGACACATTTTTACATCTATTTTGATAATGTTCAGTCATTAGGCCCCTTGGGCAGATACCTCTAAGTGTATTCGGTCAGTTTCGGTGCCCTTATCTATTGATGTCTCTATATTGGGTCTTGTCCATTTGCTGCTCACTTACAGGGCCATGAGAGCTCTGCTAGGATTGTTACTATTCTACGCTCTTAAAACTACGCTCCTGAACGGGAAATCCCCTCAAGCCCCGACAGTAGATTTCTGGAAGTCCACAGTTAACAAAATGGTGCCACTATATAAATTTACTTATGAGTCTAGACTAGAGGATGCCCTACCAAATTCTCCAAGGTCTGGGACATTTGGACAGAATCTAAGAAGACTTTGGCTTCTGTCACCGTGTCCCCTTAGGACATTTTGCAATAACTCCTTGGTAACGGTTAGGAAATATTTCAGGGTGCTGTGGGAATAATTCTACTAATATGTTACTTGTACTCGGAGTCTTTTGAAGATAATCAAGTAAATGTAATGGAGGAACATAGGAAAGTGACCTAAGATGCGCCGTGGTCACGTGGTCAGTATGCCTAAAAGGGGGCATATCGAAGAAGTAATTGGAAATAAAGAAGAAGTAAATAAAGGTAATGGGTGGGTGGGATAATGGAAAGAGAAAAGCAGACGGAAAGGGGAGGAATAGGGGCAGATATTTATAGGGCGAGCCTCCTCCTACAAATTCAGGCTGGCCTGCGGCCAGCCATCCTACTTGTACTCGCAGTCTCATGAAGATAATCAAGGAAATGTAATGGAGGAACGAGGGAAAGTGCCCTGGGGTGTGCCGTGGTCACATGGTTAGTATGCCTAAAAGGGGGCAAAAATAAAGACAGTAGGATGAGCATGAAATGGAGGGTTTTTTTTTAAACAACTGCACAACAGATTAATCAGCCAAGTCTGCAAATGCATGGGACATCTTAACTTGTGGATCTGGAATATACCTGGAGTATCATGATGACTTCCACCTACCTAACCTCTTGATAATGTGACTGGGAACCCCCTGGCGAGAGGCCGCTGAAGCTGCGCCTATCCTGAAAAATGACCTGAGTAAGACTCAGGGTCTAACCCTAAGTTCATCAGAAGGGTGCGGTAATGTTTGACAAAGAGCTCTGTGGTGGGGGCCATGGTAGGGGGGTTACCCATCTGGATACCCTTAAGAATGGCCTTAATAGAATGTGCCGAGAATATAGATAGCCTATCAGAATGCCGTAATGATGCAAAATGTTGTATTCCTGCCAGGTATGTCTTCAGGGTTTAAGCCGTGAGTGGCAGTAGGCCACAAAGGCCTAGGGTACCTTGCTTGAAAAGTCTGGAAAGTATTCCAGGCCATGTTATAAACCTTCCCCGTGTTGGCAGATAATGATCTGTCGACCAACTCTATTGCGATAGCCCAGTGAGTGTCAAATTCATTGTTAGAAGCGAGAAGTGCGGGGACGGGGTGGCACAGGCGTCTGGGACCTGCTGGAAAACAACGGATAATTAAAAAGGGATATAGATCTTCCGCAGTTGTATTCTGTATACCAATTAATGAACCTACAGTGCAGCTGGAATTTCAACTGGAGAGACAGCCAAAAGAGCCTGCGTACAGAAGCCATGATAAGTAATGAACTGGACCTTTTCGAAGATCTTAGAGGTAGCCTGGTTATCTGTGGCGAAAACTTAGGAGTGTTACCTGTCCATAAGTGACTCCACACCTGCGCTGCAGACACTATGGGGTAATCTCAAACAAAGCTGACCTTTGTATAAACCTGGGAATTGCCAGACATTTGTCCGGCCATGGTCCTGCTAACCAGTGAGTGCCAAAAAACTGCCGCGTAGCCTTTGGTGGCTGCAGCATCAGTCATGACCTGAGGAGACAGCAGCACAACTGCAGGGATTAACATGGTGATGCCGTTCCAGTGCTGGAGGAACTCATCCCAAAAGTGTAAATCGGGAAAGGCTGCAGAATCTAGTTTGACCTGAGAATCAGAGTCGAGAGCTAAGGGTAACAGTGCCAACAACGGAGAAATAAAAAACCTGCCTTGGGAATTGATCCTCATGTCAAATTTGCATGCTTAGAAGTGATTGCAATTCCTTCCTGGAACAGACTCGGGAGATCGTAACCCAAGGATACGGTCTGATTCTTGCTAACTTATCCGCAGGCAGACTAGGCTGCATAGATCAAGTGTCTTAACATGGTGAAAGTGAGTGTAGTAGCCAGGCCTTCAATGTCCTTACTTGCCAGTGGGATGTTGAGTGCAGAAAAACTGTCATAAGCTTCTGCAGATCAGAGGGGGTTTGTCACTTACAGAGCAAATAACATCCCTGAAGACCCTAAGGCAAGGACTAAATCCAGAAAGGAGACCTCACGGTTAAGCCTGTGGTCCCTGGTCTTGTCACTACGGAGACCTCACCACAAACATATGATTGTTGCCAGCTATATCGTGGGCCACTAACAAAAGGGAAGCCAAATTCCTGTCTTTACCATCAGGAATATCTTCTTGATATTTGCTGGAATGAAATGAGCCCGAGTAACAGAAAGAGAACTGGCGTCATTACCTGAGGCTATAGGTCCAACCAAGGGGGACCCTGAAACCGCTGATGTGCCAGGAATGGCAAGTGCCTTCGGGGCCGGGCATGGATGGCTTTCCAACATCTCGACCCTGGCTCGTGGCTCCTGACAGGAGCTTGCCAATGAGCTCAGGGTGGAGTAAATTGTAAGAGGGATAACCCGACCCAACGAAGGGTGACTTGCTCAGGATTGGAGGATGATGCACTGGGAATAAAGTAAGAAGAATTCAGCTTTCAGAGCCGAAGCTGGGTATGAGGTACCCCTGTGCTGTAGTCCAGCCATGAGTCTGGGAAAGGTCCATGATCTCAGGGAGGGCGTGCTGCCATGTACTGAACCCTTGGCCAGGAGGGACGGAAGCAAAATCTTCAATATCCTGTGACATGACCTATTTGACTGAGCACAAAGACTCATCGTGAGCAAATAATTTATTCACAAAAGCGATAAATTCCCCCTTTTTTTTCTTATTTGGAAAAAAGGAGCTATGAGAGTATTCCATATGGTGAAAGTGTATAAGTTAACGAAATTTGTGTTGTGTAGGACTGAAAATGTGTCAGACTTGTGAAATGGATGAAGGCCAAGTTACCTGAGGTGTAGCAGGCAAATTAAAAATGTAAACTCAGCCCATGGATACCTGAAAACGTGTCAGCCAAAAATATGAGTGCTGTGAAATGTTGAAAACGTATGACATGTGTAATGGATGAGGAGACTTGCCACCGCACCAGCCAATTAAAAATAATCATCCCAATCCGTTAATACCCATAATCGTGACAGGTAACAATGTAATGGTGTAACGCCGTGACCTAACAAGTGAGATATAACCTTAACCATGTATGTGATGAAACGAAAATTGGTGAACAATTCTATACCAACCTGTAACAGACTGAAAAACTGAAGAAAAGTATGAACCCCCAGAGTCCTGTGGTCATGCAGAAATGAGAACTATGAAAAAGGAACATCGGCAACAGAGGCTACCACCTAGACAATGTAAGTAAACCCTGGACAAGTATCAAGACCTGCCCAGCAGTCACTAACTTCCTTAAAAAAAAAAAACACCATGTTGAGGGATCACAGTATCACTTGACAGTAATCAAATATCTATGTACATGGTTACCGGTAGAAAAAAAAGAAAGTAAGGTAGTGGAGAATGGAGACCTTCCGGTCGCTTCTATGTGTATACATACTATTCCTACTTATCCGGAATGTAGCTACCTAGGCCTGATTTGGCCATCATCCATGCCATGAAAATGAAGATATATTACCCCAGCAACAAGTAAAAAGATTCCCTTCTTTTTTTTATATTTTTTATATGACCTTCAATGACGACCTGGTTAATGACGAAATATATGTAGTGCAGGACTGAAAACGTGTCGGTCCCCTGAATTTACCATGGCCGAGTTACCTGAGGCATATCAGGCAAATTAAAAATGTAAACTCAGGCCTCTGAAACCTGAAGACGTGTCAGGCAACTGAAGTGAGTAGAGAATGGTCATAACGTATGAAAATCGTAATGTGAACCGTATGAGAACGGATGAGGAGACTGCACAAGCCAATTAGAAACAACCATCTGGTAGGTACTATAAACGTTATAGATAACCTTGCAGTGGGGTGATGCCATAAGACCTAACCGTAAAGATATGATCCTGAATCATGTATGAGACCAACACAAACCACAGAATAATATGACAAAAAGTACCCATATCTTGCTTTAACATAGGTAATTTTGGGGTTTTTTCATAGTGACCTTGGCAAATGATGAAGTGAACGTAGTGCAGGACTAAGCCAGTGGAAATCTCACAGATCATTCTGTATAATACATGTTCCTATAGGAAAACATATTTATCATAATGACTATGGAAAAATAAAGAGGGGAGGATGAATGTAATAACCTCGAGGAGCTCAGGAGGGAGGAGACCCACCACGAGGAGCTCAGGAGGGAGGAGACCCACCACGGGGAGCCCAGGAGGGAGGAGACCCACCACGGGGAGCTCAGAAGGGAGGAGACCCACCACGGGGAGCTCAGGAGGGAGGAGACCCACTACGGGGAGCTCAGGAGGGAGGAGACCCACCACGGGGAGCCCAGGAGGGAGGAGACCCACCACGGGGCGCTCAGAAGAAAGGAGACCCACCACGGGGAGCTCAGGAGGGAGGAGACCCACCACGGGGAGCTCAGAAGGGAGGAGACCCACCACAGGGAGCTCAGAAGAAAGGAGACCAACCACGGGGAGCCCAGGAGGGAGGAGACCCACCATGGGGAGCTCAGAAGGGAGGAGACCCACCACGGGAAGCTCAGGAGGGAGAAGACCCACCACGGGGAGCTCAGGAGGGAGGAGACCCACCACGGGGAGCCCAGGAGGGAGGAGACCCTGCAGGTAATAGCAGAGCAAGCCGGAGTGCAGCCTGATAGCATTGCATTGTTGTGAGTGACTAAACAGCTCCTAGGGAACAGCATACATATTAGGGATGCACCAATACCATTGTTTTTACAGTGAGTACCAGTACTGATACTTTTTTTTTAGTACTCGCCGATACCAGTTACCGATACCTGCCGCAACTGTTTTGTTTTAACTTCAGCTGTCAGCAATGGTACAAAGCATTGAAAAGTTATTTACAAATAAACAAATAGATTTTCTTTTAATTCAGAGCTTTTTCAATGTGAAATGTGTAAATATATGTTAATATATATGTGTAAAAATATTCAATAACAAAGCAAACAAACAGTGGGATTAGGTACATAGGAGAAGCACAGTTAAAAAAGCTTTGGCTATACTTCTCCTTTAAAGGGCAAGTAGAGAAGACATGTGGAAAGAAGCCTGAAAGTCAACGTGATGGCTCAAAAGAAGAACACAAAATATTAATATACAATGGGGGTTATTTACGAAAGGCAAATCCACTTTGCACTACAAGTGCACTGCAATTGCACTTGAAAGTGCACTGAAGGTGCACTTGGAAGTGCAGTTGCTGTAAATCTGAGGGATAGATCTGAAATGAGGGAAGCTCTGCTGATTTTATCATCCAATCTGGTGCAGGCTAAAATGTTGTTTGTTATATTTCTTGCATGTCCCCCTCGGATCTACAGTGACTTTACTTCCAAGTGCACTTTCAAGTATACTTTCAGTGCACTTGTAGTGCAAAGTGGATTTGCCTTTAGTAAATAACCCCCAATATCTCCTATATAGCTGTCTTAAAAAAGGACAAATATTTTTCAGAATTTTTTATGTAGTCTTCGCTATAGTTAATAAAAATGTGTACAAAACCATTACACATTCCTTTTAATTGCAAAGTGCAAAAATTATATGCAAAGGTTCTTATCCCCCAGAAACCAATTAGTCTACAGTATGCACATGACTAAACTTTTTGGTTTTGATCGGCTTCTGTTGATTATTGCATTGTGGACTTGAGCTCTTTTCTGCGTTGTGTTATTTAATTCTCAGCTCTTGCCTGTTCTACGTATTATCCCCAGTCTGTATTATTTAATAATGGACACAAGATATACTGCAGTGCATTTTATACTTCTGATGGTATGACTGAAAAATTATTTAGCAAAGATAGAAAATTTGAATAAAAGGGAAGTCCTAAAATAATAGCTTGACTATTGTGACATTTGTGCTTGTCCACACTATGAACACACTATGGCAATTAAAGGAGAACAATGGGCAAGGTGTCAATAGCATTAACACAACAGTTTCTGTTTTTCTGAGACCCTGCTGTAACATAGTTCCATTATCTGTTGATCCTGCCAGAAGTAGTGTGTTTTTTCCACTTCCAGTAACAGGGTGACAACACTGTTTGTCCTGCACTGAAATCATGCAATGATGTCACCCTGTGGAAAGGATAAGATGGCAATAAACATAAATGATCCATCAGGTCCATCGAAAAAATGTTGCGCAGGGCAGTTATGATGTGGTCACCATTGATCAAATTTTAGCCTGTTCTTCAGGAACTGGCCGAAATTCATACAGTGTATGGCCAACTTTTTGTCTAATGCTGCGTACACACAAGCGGATTTTCCGTCGGAAAAAATTTGGATGGTTCTTCCGACGGAATTCCGCTCAAGCTTGCCCTGCATACACACGGTCACACAAAGTTCTCTAAACTTTCGACCATCAACAACGTGGTGACGTACAACACTACGACGAGCCGAGAAAATTATGTTCAATGCTTCCGAGCATGCGTCGAATTGTTTCCGGGCATGCGTAGGAATTTTGCGCGTCGGAATTCGTACAGACGATCACATTTTCCGATAGGAACTTTTTCTGACCGAAAAATTGAGAATCTGCTCTCAATCTTTTGCTGGCGGGAATTCTGCCAGCAAAAGTCCGATGGAGCATACACACGGTTGCATTTTCCGACCAAAAGCTCTCATCTGTCTTTTGCTGGACGAATTTCCGATCGTGTGTACACGGCATTAGATGGATATGTAAGTTTAATTGGACTTAATAAGTGATAAATACATTAAAACCTAAGTCTAGCTGTCATTTTAAGCAGTTCTATCAACAGTTTTTTTGTCTTTAGAAAAAAGTTTAGAACCATAATATTTGCTGAGTGTTGTAAGTACCGTCCTCAGCAGTATTATAAACACTCCTCGGCCACTTTATTAGGTACACCTGTTCAATTGGTAACACAAATTCCTAATCAGCCAATCACATGTCAGCAACTTAATGCATTTAGGCAACTAGACATGGTGAAGATGACTTGCTGAAGTTCAAACCAAGCATCAGAATAGGGAAGAAAGGGGATTTAGGTGACTTTGAAAATGGCATAGTTGTTGGTGCCAGACAGGCTGGTCTGAGTATTTCAAAGACTGCTGATCTACTGGGATTTTCGCACACAACCATCTCTAGGGTTTACAGAGAATGATCCGAAAAAGAAAAAATATCCAGTGAGTGGCAGTTGTGTGCACAAACTGATTCAAGATGATAGAAAGGCAACAGTAACTCAAATGACCACTCGTTACAACCAAGGTATGCAGAATACCATCTCTGAATGCACAACACATTAAACCTTGAAGCAGATGGGCTACAGCAGCAGAAGACCACACTGGGTGCCACTCCTGTCAGATAAAAACAGGAAACTGAAGCTACAATTCACACAGGCTCACTAAAATTGGACAATGGAAGATGGAAAAACTTTACCTGGTCTGATGAGTCTCGATTTCAGCTGTGACATTCAGATTGTAGTATCAGAATTTTGCGTAAACAGCATGAAAGCATGGATCTATCCTGCCTTGTATCAACAGTTCAAGCTGGTGGTATAATGGTGTGGAGGATATTTTCTTGGCACACTTTGGGCCCCTTAGTGCCAATTGAGCGTTTAAATGCCAAGACCTACCTGAGTATTGTTGCTGACCATGTCCATCCCTTTATGACTACAGTGTACTCATCTTCTGATGGCTCCTTCCAGCAGGACAATGCACCATGTCACAAAGATCAAATCATCTCACCACTGGTTTCTTGAACATGACAATGAGTTCAATGGCCTCCACAGTCACCACATCTCAATCCAATTGGGCACCTTTGGGATGTATTGGAATGGGAGATTTGCATCATGGATGTGCAGCCGACAAATCTGCAACAACTGTGTGATGTTATCATGTCACTATGGACCAAAATCTCTGAGGAATGTTTCCAACACCTTGTTGAATCTATGCCACAAAGAATTAAGGCAGTTCTGAAGGAAAAAGGGGTCCAACCCGGTACTAGCAAGGTGTACCTAATACAGTGGCCGGTGAGTGTATCTTATCCCAACCCCTGGTTATCCCAATCTCTTTTGCTGGACAGCTTGGTCTGCATGTAAATGTGGTGAAAAATATAAATTAAGGCATGTAAGAAATAATCACTACAAGTAATAACCCCATATAGTTACAAAATATTTTTCACTATAGTGGTCCTGAAATTTTTTATGACCTTCAGTAGGTACGTAGCCCCCCTGGCGGTTTTCGCGAGTGTGGCTCGGGGTTAAAATTCAGTCCCATTAGCGGTAACCCCGAGCCACACTCGGGATCGCATTGCAGGATCCTGGGGCGGCGTTACTTACCTTGTCCGCGGGATCCTGCGTTGTCCCCAGCAGTGTCCGTGGGCTCCGTCCTCTGCCCGAAGCCTCTCCGTGCCAGGCTCCGTTCCCTGCGAGCGTTGCGACGCACGGGGGCGGAGCCTGGCGGCAAATTGAAAAAACTGTAAAAAGCATAACACATACAGTACTGTAATCTTACAGATTACCAGTGCTTTGTCCAGTGCCCTGCATGCAGTTCTATATTATATATCCTGTTCTTTCTGCCTGGAAACTGGAGATTGTCCATAGCAACCAAAAAGTGTCCCTTTACGTCAAAAATGGTTTTAGACCAGCTAGAAAACAGAGATAGTAAATTAGAACACTTGCAGAATTGAGCGATAGTGAATCGTGGGGAAATTTATTTTATTATTATTTTATTTTTATTTTTTTAATTATTTATTTTTATTTATTATATTATAATTTATGTTTTTGTGTTTCAAACGTTATCATACCCGGGATATCTACTAGACTCTTGTTTGGACAGATTTAAGTGTGTTATTGTTAAGAATTACAGACCTACAATATAAAACGCCAAATTTCCATGCAAAATAATTGTACCGCTTTCAGCACCTAAAATCCGAAATAATCATACCGCCAGGGAGGTTAACTCACAGGTCCCATAAAAAACATACAAAAGTTAGAGCTAAAAGACAAACACATTTACATTTCCACTTTGTATTGAAAAAAGAAATACACAGCCTTTAAAAGTATGTTTGCATGTTTATATATTCATGCATTGATATGTTTATTTGCTTTAACATGTCTAGCTTATGTTAGTTCCTTGTAGTGCAGCAATGAGGGAAAAGCGAAACCTTCGGAGTTAAAATTATCACTGATCAAAAATAGAAGCTAAGTAAGATTGCCCGGAGTCACCGTCCAAACGTTTGGCCAGAGGATCCATCTTGTAATGGAGGAGTCGACAGGAATGTAGTGTGACAAACACTTACAAGAAAGAAAAACATCAGAAGAATTCATAGGACGTTTGATCTTATACGACTGCTACGCAGAGGTTACAAGGTACAAACCTCATAATACTAAAATTCGCAATATTCTGCAATACAAGCTATATGATCATTGTTGCTACCAAAATACACATATAACACACAGATATATATAACATCTCCTATAAAACTTCATATTTTGCAGAATTAGAGTCATACAATGTCACACAGATGAAGTACCTTCACCACTTTTATATGAAGTACCTTCACCACTTTTATATGAAGTACCTTCACCACTTTTATAACACAATACTATGTTTTAAAAATAATGCATCGTAGAGAATTAGTAAAAACATTATAAAGTTTCTCTTTTTCTAACAGATGTAGCAAGCTACTGTTTTTTTAAAAAAAAAGATAAATATAGATACTAAAGTAATAGATATTTTCTAATTAAGTGTACGGGTATTTATAGTCGCAGAAAAGTAATATTTAAGTCATCAATATTAATAGTAAGTCATGCTACTTTTTGCTTTTATGTTGACCTTTGCTAATAGGTACATTGTAGTGGGTGACATAAAGCTTTCATGTTGGTATCAATGCTGTTTATTGGCAGTTTATCATGGATACAAAGTGATGAGACATGGATTATTTAGGGATGGGTAAGATAATACTGTACAGAAAATTCATGAACACAAGACCTTGTATTGACAAACACAGAGATTACAGTATTTACAAGATTATTACAGTGCCTTGAAAAAGTATTTATACCCATTGAAATTTTCCACATTTTGTCATGTTACAACCAAAAACGTAAATGTATTTTATTGGGATTTTATGTGATAGACCAACACAAAGTGGCACATAATTGCGAAGTGGAAAGAAAATGATAAATGGTTTTCAACATTTTTTACAAATAAATATCTGAAAAGGGTGGCGTGCATTTGTATTCAGCCCCCTTTACTCTGATACCCCTAACTAAAATCTAGTGGCACCAATTGCCTTCAGAGGTCACCTAATTAGTAAATAGAGTCCACCTTTGCGTAATTTAATCTCAGTATAAATACAGCTGTTCTGAGAAGCCCTCAGAGGTTTGTTAGAGAGCCTTAGTGAACAAACAGCATCATGAAGGCCAAAGAACACACCAGACAGGTCAAGGATACAGTTGTGGAAAAGTTTAAAGAAGGGTTAGGTTATGGAAAAAAAAATCCCAAGCTTTAGGCATCTCATGGAGCACTGTCCAATCCAGAGTATGGCACAATTGCAAACCTACCAAGATATGGTCGTCCCCCTAAACTGGCAGGCCGGGCAAGGAGAGCATTAATCAGAGAAGCAGCCAAGAGGCCCATGGTAACTCTGGAGGAGCTGCAGAGATCCACAGTTCAGGTGGGAGAATCTGACCACAGGACAACTATAGGTCGTGCACTCCACAAATCTGGCTTTTATGGATGAGTGGCAAAAAGAAAGCCATTGTTGAAAGAAAGCCATAAGAAGTCCTGTTTGCAGTTTGCGAGAAGCCACATGGGGGACACAGCAAGCACGTGAAAGAAGGTGCTCTGTTCAGATGAGCCCAAAATTGAACTTTTTGGCATAAAAAGGAAACCGCTATATGTGGTGGAAAACTAACACTGCACATCACCCTGAACACACCATCCCCACTGTGAAACATGGCGGTGGGAGCATCATGTTGTGGGGATGCTTTTCTTCAGCAGGGACAGGGAAGCTGGTCAGAGTTGATGGGAATATGGATGGAACCAAATACAGGACAGTCTTAGAAGAAAACCTGTAAGGGTCTGCAAAAGATTTGAGACTGGGGCAGAGGTTCACCTTCCAGCAGGACAACAACCCTAAACATACAGCCAGAGCTACAATGGAATGGTTTAGATCAAAGCATATTCATGTGAATGGCCCAGTCAAAGTCCAGATCTAAATCCAATTGAGAGTCTGTGGCAAGACTTGAAAATTGCTGTTCACAGACGCTCTCCATCCAATCTGACAGAGCTTGAGTTATTTGGCAAAGAAGAATGGGCACAAATTTCACTCTCTAGATGTGCAAAGCTGGCAGAGACATCCCCAAAAAGACTTGCAGCTGTAATTGCAGCGAAAGGTGGTCCTACAAAGTATTGACTCAGGGGGGCTGAAAACAAATGCACGCCACACTTTTGACATATTATTTTTAAGAAATTTTGCAAACCATTTATCATTTTCCTTTCACTTCACAATTATGTGCCATTTTGTGTTGGTCTATCACATAAAATCCCAATTAAATACATTTACGTTTTTGGTTGTAACAGGACAAAATGTGGAAAATTTCAAGGGGTATGAATACTTTTTCAATGCACTGTATATGTAGATCAGGAAAAAAGGACTCTTTTAGGTAGAGATATAAAATTCTGGCATTGAAAGCACATTCTCTCCTGCTAATCCTCTCCTGTGAGTCATAACATTTTGTGGTGCAAGGTGAATGGGGGGGGGGGGGGGGTAAACAGCTTAAGACCTTAGGCTCAGTTGCTTTGTGTTGAATGTATAGGGTATATGTATGGGGCATTGGACAAACATAAGCACATTAGAAGAGTCTTCCATAATCTCCTGCACAAAACTATAAGCTCTTGCACATGGGTCCACTGCCCTTGGTACACCTTTGGCATTCGTAAACATTGGTAAATGATTACTATAATGAATTATTGATCAGTTGAAAATTGTAAATGTTAAAATGGAGCATGTGTTGGTGAATTTGGTAATATTGGCTATACTAGAAATAAGGCTAACGTTGCTGAGACCTGGTTTTCCCATCACAGAAATCAGATATTGGGCGATGACAGCAAAACGACAAACATACATGCAAATGTAGATTGGTAATGTCTTGTATACAAATGGCTAACCCTCCAACAAGCATTGGGCTTTAAAAAGTTTCAGATGACCATTGAATCAATTATTCGCCGCTTAATAAATATGCATCTTGGTACACATGTACTGTATACTGCTACGCATACATGCTTGCTAAAACAAGAGACTATAGCAAAAAAAATCTAAAATGGTCACAGGAACCCAACACATTGCCCTGATTTTAGCAATGTCAAATTCATGGGTGTTGGGCGATGATTATTTGTGGTATGCGGAAATACTGGGGCTAGCTGCAAGAGGCCACTGAGGGGCTGACATGGAGTATCATGAAGAAAACAAGTCACATGTATGGAGACTGGTTGCTGTAGGCTCAAAGCAATAGCTAGCCAAACAGTAAACTCTAGTAACAGCTTCCCAACTATCTAGTAAAAATAGGGGTGTGCTTATGGTCCATGGAAAGCTGCTAGATCCTTACATTCCAGGAAGCTCATACTAACTGGGATAGAAAACAGAATGAGGAAAAAGCTGTAAATAAAAAAAAAAAAGAAAAACAAGAAAACATGGTAACCAAATAAAGAGAGAAATAAAATAAGTAAGGTGAGAACACAGTAAACTTGCGAAACATAAGAGATGTGTAGTGGCAGGAACTGATAATGGGACCAAAAGTAACTAGAGGTAGAGAGTGAAAAAAGAATAAGAACATATGATGAGATTGTTGACTGTATGACTTGAGTTTGGTTGCTTAGACCTCATGCAGCTTGGAGTCTGCAGGCTTAAAAATATACCTTGCATAAAATTTCTGGAATTTTCCCACACCCAAGATGGTGCAGATAGGGCATACAGCTGACCAGTGAAGTGAATGGCTGTATGCCCCAGTACCCACGTAAACGCTGATGCTTCTGTGCATGCAACGCATCCATGTTTTGGGGAATACATTGTATGCGTATGCTCGGGTAAACACTGAACATTGGTGTTTAGATGAGTACAGGGGTGTACAGACATTCATATATATGGCCAGCTGTATGTCCCACCTGAGGCATCTCAGGCATAAGAAAACACCAGGAATTTTACACTAGGCATTTCTTATGGCCTCTTGGAGTCAGGCGCCAGAGCCTGTGCAACATAAACTCCAGTGTACTCCCCCCCCCCCCTGGAAAACACAGGTGCTGTGTACAGACGCTCACAGACATGAATGACCGTTTGCAGTTATACTTGGGTATACACGGGTGCTTGTGTAAACACTCCTATAGGGGTACGGCATATGCAAAAATGATAAACGTTTCAATTTTTTGCATATGCCAGAATGTTATACGAGTGTTTACAAAAGCACTAGCATTTAGCCGATGCACAGTCACTGACTAGTTTTAAAAGATGCATTTCTGAGGCTATCATCCTCCTCTTTGCTTACCTATTTAGTGACCCCAAACAAGTATGCAAGCCAGGGGTCCTAACCTTACAGCCTGCATGCCAGTTCCCAGTAAGTTACTTGTAACAGAGAAAAGAGGAGGAGGAACAGTAGACAGTTGTAGCACCCATAGCTATATCTTGATAAATTTCATAGGATTTAAACCATTCATTACTCTTAATACTCCCTTAGGATGGCTGATGTCAAGTCTCGTTATGAGCCCCTACCTGTCCATGACCTACAGCGACTTCTCTGGAGTCACAGATCATCCACAGGACATGTCAACCAAGTATGGCCAAAACTGTACCTGGGAAATGCGTAAGGAGACTGAGCATTCGTCTGGGTCCTTTTGCATCCTTTCTGCATACTGTAACTGTAAAATTTTAAAGTGCGATGTCAAATTTGTACTTTCAAACCAATGTTTTGTATGTTTTGCTATTACCAATGCATGCTATATGTGCAGGGAAAGGGCAATATTATGACTATTTGAAGAGCTTAAACGTAAGGGAAAGACAGCCACATTTTAGGAATGCATGTAAAATTATACTGCACAGACAAAGACTTATGTTTGGGAAGTTGGATTAGGCTGGAGCGGGTATTGCCCTGACCCTCTTCTGAGCCAACTTTTTTTCTATAGACCCTAATAAAAAAATCTTTCAACCCTAATGCAGCGTACACACAATCGGACATTCCAACAACAAAACCGTGGATTTATTTCCGACGGATGTTGGCTCAAACTTGTCTTGCATACACACGGTCACAAAAATGTTGTCGGAAATTCCGAACATCAAGAACACGGTGACGTACAACACGTATGGCAAGCTGAGATAGCCAGTGCGGCTCTTCTGCTTGATTCCCAGCATGCGTGGAAATGTGTGCGTCGGAATTGTGTACACACGATCGGAATTTCCGACAACAGATTTTGTTGTCAGAAAATTTGAGATCCAGCTCTCAAATTTTTGTTGTCAGAAATTCCGACAGCAAATGTTCGATGGAGCCTACACACAGTCTGAATTTTCGACAACAAGCTCACATCGAACATTTGTTGTCGGAAATTCCGACCGTGTGTACGCGGCATTATGCTGCGTACATACGACCAGTTTTGCTGTCGGAATAAACTCCGAAGGTTTCTCCGACGGAACTCTGACAGAATTCCATTCAAGCGCTCTTGCCTACACACGGTCAAACCAAAGTCTGACCTAAGTCCGACCGTCCCGAACGAGGTGAAGTACAGCATGTACGACGGGACTAGAAAAAGGAAGTTCAATAGCCAGTAGCCAATACCTTCCGTCTCGTACTTGTATCAGAGTATGCATAGTTTTTGGTCCGTCGGAACAGCATACAGACGGGTGGTTTTCCCCGATAGGAATTGGTTCCGTCGGAAATATTTAGAGCATGTTCTATTTCTAGGTCCATCAGAATTATCAAAAATAAAAGTCCAATGAGGCATACACACGATCGGAATAGACGATGAAAAGCTTCCGTCGGAATTTTTCTGTCGGACATTCCGCCCGTGTGTACGCGGCTTAAGACTTGCAAACAAATGACTTTTACAATAAGGCTAAAGTGTTACTAAACCCACATCATAAAAACCTATCAATAAATGATGTATTACATGCAGTTCATACCCACTCATTCACTATGAGATTCGTTATCTTTATTTTGCAAAAAACCTGTTTAATCTTGCTGTTCTCTATCTCCACCTTCTGTCCAATTCCCCAATTCAGCTAAAGATTTTGCAGAGCAGCGTCTGCACTCGCTCAGTTTTCAGTGAGTTTCCATGCTGTGCTGAGCATTTCCTCCCTATCATATCTGTGCAGCCCATGTGACTATAGAATCACACGTGTGGGAGTATACACAGTTGTAAATTACAGCCCAAGCCCTCCCTCCTCCTCCATGCCCACTAATCAGCTAAGCACAATGGGGGCGTGATATTACATCTTGATTGATGGAGGAATCACCTCCCTCTTATTCTAAGACACAGGCTGGACTGGCAGAAAACCACCCACATGTTATTGCCAAAAATAATAACAATTTGTTTTCAAATATGTATTTGTATGACAATTTAAAACAGTTTATTGATATTAATAATTTTGTTCTACTCTGTATCAGAAAGGCTGTTTTTTTATTTTATTTTGAACATGTGACCAGCAGCAGAGGACTAGAAGCTCCTCCTGCTTATGTTGGCCTGCAGACAGGCTTGGAAAGATCTGGGTCATGTCACAGCTGTATATCATTTAGGAAAAGGGTACTTAGATTTTTTTTTTTTAATTAAAATAATTACAGTGCTATCATCCATATACACAAATAGAACGTACAATGTAAATTAAACAGTGTGTGTTTAGTATCACTTTAAGCTACACATGCAAAGCCTTATGAGTTCAGAGAAGGATCAGCCCCCCTGGTACAGTAAAGTAGGCTGCCATTCTCACATTGGGCCAACTGCTGATCTAAGTCAAAAGGTGTATAGCTAAAATGGGAATAGGTAGCTAGCGTTGTTAGCCTTAGTTTGTTTAAAAATACACTTATCCATTAAAATTATGCATGTTTTTTCACCTGTATCTGTTGCTGTGTGCAGTATAGAAGTTGTGAGCCTTTCCTTGGACAAATAATTATTCTGAGAGTAATGCTAATGAACTCTCTTCACTAATTTTCCCATTCTCCTGCCTCCCTTGCCTGTTTCCAAAATTCCTATTATTATTTACCCAGCATACAGTATAATCAAGCATGCATTCTCTTTTTTGGTATTTTTAAACATAAAAATATTGGTTTTATTTAGAAAGCATGCAGCCCTATTTATTTAGGACTTTTTAGGAAAGTTAAAGAAATTCTCCATCCCTTTTACTGCAAACTACTGTATGTTCTGCACACAATTCTCTGCCTACCCATAAACCTGAACATACAACGATCCTATGACTTTGGTGTACTAGAATATACTAGTAAATGTGAAAAACAAGTGGTTTAAATGAAACACTCATTCACCATTGCACCAAAGAAAAAGAAAAGAATTGATGAATAGAACAAATAAAAAAACAAAAAATGAAAAAAACAAACAAAAAGCAGCTGCTTGAAAAAAAAAACCAAAATGGTAAACATGATCACTCAAACTGAAATTTAAAAGTGAACAGCAGCGCTTAGCTTAATCAGTTCATTGAAAATAATGAAAATTCAAAATCACAATAAAAAATAAATAAATTAATGCTTGAGGCCAACAGAGTAAACCTCAGAAAAAAATGTAGAAAATGGAAAGTCAGTGAATGAAAGTCCATAAAAAAGTCACAGAAATTATGCAAAAAGATGCCAAACTAGTGTAAGCGATCCTCCAAAGAGTGATGAGATCTTCACACAACACCATGAGTGTAGCAGATACCTCTCCCCATCCGTAATGAACTCACCAAAGGTAGTTGCCTCACACTCACGTGTTTGGCAGTAGAGCAGTTACCCGTGTAGGGTTAATAACTTGAATGCGCAACTCTCCAACTGATACAATCAAGGTGTAGCACACTCACATAGAGGGGAGCTAAAAGAAAGATCCACTAGTGCAATAACGTCTAAAACCATATTCAATTTATTGTAAAATCTTCAATAAATGCACTTACAAAGTTCACATAAATAATGAGCTAATATTAACAGTTCTACGAGATACACACTTTCTACAGGAATAAAAACCTTTCTTATCAAAATGCAATTTTTGTTGTCCGGGTGGATCTAAAATTTTCTTTACCACCCAGTCACCAAAATTGGGGGCCTTCTTATAAATTAATTTAGGGTTTGAGGGAAGACTGGACCCAAATCTCTATCCATAGATATAAAGATGGCCTCTACATCACGATATTAGTGGTGAAAATTAGATATAAAACCCCATTGGTGCCTATTAGATAATGTGGACGTGCTTTTAACTGACAAGACCTGAGATCTAGAAGCATTAGCAACCTCACCAATTATGTCATCAAGAAATTCAGGGTCCTAACCTTTCTGTATAACTTAAAAACCTTTGACTGAGCATAATAATCATAATTTCTACTACAATATTTTTTATCCAAGCCAGATGATGACCACTCTTAACTGATAAATAACTGTTCCGGTCTGTGGGTTTAAAATAGACCTTAGTGTTCAATGTCGGACTAAATTTGTCATTGGTGACATCCAGAAAATTAATAGAGTTGTCACTCACTTGATAATCCAGATGTATATTATTACCATTGGTGTTAAGTAAGGATAAAAATGCATAAACAGATTCTTCAGAACCCTCCCATATGAATAGAAGGTCATCAATGAACCTCCGATAATATTTTATTTGTGGTCATTACAACACATGTCTATCCCCCCACTAAACAGGTTAGCGAGGCTAGGCGCAAACTTTGCACCCATTGCAATGCCAACCTGTTGAGAATAGAAATGGCCCTGAAACCAAAAATAGTTGTGAAAAATGCAAAAATCTAGATCTTTGCCAAAAAAAACTTTTTGTGAATGGGGAATGCCCTCCCTTTTACTGAGGGCCCAATTTAATACCAGTAATGCATCGTCCTGTCGGATGATTGTATACAATGATGATACATCAGCTGTTACCAAGAATGTAGGTTTCTCACTATCCAGTTGTACCCCACTCAGAAACAACAAAAGATCCTTGGTGTTCTTGAGCCCTTGGTAGTTAATACACTAGGCTGCAGAAACTTGTCTAAGTACTCTTCCAACCTTGATTTTACTGAACCAATGCCATTGACAATTGGTTGTGGTGGTGGAGTCGCATTTTTTGTGGACTTTAAGAAGAGTATATATATCTCAGGAATGTGACAAGCACTAGGTACCAAATATTTTTGCTCTTTCTTGTTTAGTACTTTATATCTAGAGCCTAATTCAACCAACACCTTTAATTGTTCCCTGTATAAACTCGTAGGGTCTCTATCGAGTCTTCTATACATGGCCCTATCATTTAATAAATCTGGCTGTGATAACAAAAAATTTTTTGTAAGACCACAATGCCTCCACCTTGATCAGCAGGTCTTATGATCATGTCTTTCCTTTTTTCCTGTGATTTTATACCTTCTGTGATATAATTAGGATTTATATTTTTATTTAGCTGGGTATTCTCTAAATCTTTAAGCACTACATTTTTAAACACTTCAATGTGATGATTATTACTAATCCGAGGGTTGAGCATAGATTCATTATGTAAACCACTATCAATCAACCACTTGGGAGTCAGCAACAACTTTGTTCCCATTCTCCAAAGGGTGTCTTAAAAAATATTTTTTTTAAATTAAACTTTTGTATGAATTTATGAGTGTTAATATAGACTTCAAATTAATTTAATTAATTTAATCCCAAACTGAATATGTTCAGTTTTTTTATGATCCAGTTCAGCTTTACTTTAATTATAAATCCCACCGTTTAGGTGTCCCATCTTCTCTTTCTTGGATATTTTTTGTCTTCCTGCCCTACAACCTCTCCGTTTCTTCACGGGGGCTCTCTGTTGTTGGGTATATGCTGAGGGGGCCTCCCCTTCCACCTCCTTGATAAATCGGAGGATGGAAGTTTAGTTTCGGGTTCTCCATCCCTTCCCCTGGTCTCCTAAAAAAGGCAATCTGTAATCATATTCCTCATCATAATCATATTGAGCTAAAGGTTGGAACCTATTCTGTACTGTGATTGGGTACCTATCATCCTGATGCCTAGAGGTAGTTGGAGGTCACTGTTGCTAGTTTCTATATTCATTGTATTGTACATATTGTGGATTATTTCTTTGTTTAAATGGTGGTGGTCTTGATAATTGATACCCTCATTGTTGGGATACCTGATTGTAACTAAATTTAGGGCCATGATGATGATTAGGAGTATGACCTCCTCCCCCACAAGGTGGGCCTTTGGGTGCAGGCACTTGTGGGGGTACTGGTTGAGGGTTTGTCATCGACCCCTGTATCCCATTTCTATTCTGACTAACATTTAAGGTAATGGGATTCTGCCACAAATAAATAAAATTGTTTTTAAAATCAGTGGAATCCCTCTTGAATTTTTTTAACTTTTTTCTTTTGGGTATCCCTATCCAAATTATCTAATTTCTTCTTAATGTTGGTGTTAAATTCTTTATATTCGTTAGGATCTTTAATGGGGACAGTTTATCTTGTAGTTTAATTTTATTGTTGATACAATCTAATTTCACCTTTTTTCTCTTCAGAACTAAAACCTGTAGCTCTCTACCAGCTTGGTTGAAGAAATCCAACCATTCATCCATATACACTTTGTCTGTTAGACCATCCTGTGGGGCTACCTCCCACCTTAAGCTCCTAAAAAAGATGTTTATTTAGGATAATGTTCAAACGTGAAAACATCCCACCAAGTCTTAATCTGTTTTTCCAATGAATTTTCCAATGTTTTAAAAATAGCAGTATAATTAAAATCTTGTTCATTGTCTTTAGCATTACTGGAAAAGACAGATTCAGGACTAAATTGATGATTGACAAAAAAATGAATAGCTTCCATGGCTTTTTAATTTCAGTTTGAGTGATCATATTTACTAGAATATACTGCCAGTTGTAAGGTATGGGGAAATAGTGATGAGGGGGAGGTCCAACTATTGAAATACGGGCTGCAGAATAAAATTTGCTTGCAAGGCATTGTACCTCCTGTAGCGCTCACCCCATAAAGTGCCGCTGGATTCCACTGGTTGTTCTCCTAAGTTAGTGTAGAAGCAGCCAGGCACAAAGCTTTTTTATATTTATAGCAGAAAATTGTAACTACGAAGGACAGTGGGTGTGGGATACACCAACAGCTTGAGCACAAATTTGCAGAGGACACTTCTCTAGGTGATAGCAACACAGTCTTTCACTCCCAGCTGTAAACCAGGAGAATATTAGGCATAGAATTAGTAAAGGCACCTCTCCACTAGAGCATGGGTAGGACATGAAAGTAGACTAGAACAATCTAGTTCCCTGCAGATGATGACCGCAAGATTGTTTTGGGCAGTTATTAGAAGCAGACTGGAACAGTTTGGGTTCTTGCAGCTGAAGACCACAAGATAGAATAGCACACTAGGCACACTGGAGCAAGTTTTTAACATCCACAGCTGGAGATTATAGATAAACTGCAGCTCAGGGGATTAAACTCTATACACACAAATCCCAGTGAAAGCAACGCCATGGACTCAATCCAAGGGAGGGAGTAGTCCAGCAGCCAGTCAGAAAGGCTTTAAGTCTTAACAGCCTCCTGAAGCACATGCCCCTTCATTTCTTCCAGGAGAAAAACAACACATCTCTCTGGGCTCCTGGCTTTTTAACTGTCTCTCACTGACCACCTGGACACACCTACTTAGGGATTGGCTGGAGCAAAGTAAGGGCCCGGCCTGGGCATTTGAATTTCCTAATTCCTACATTCTTGATTCCTGAAATTCCTGATTCCTACACTGGAGCCGGTGTAAAGATCGCTGGTGCCGCTGCAGGCTTCCCTCTTGTAGCCCCGCCGAGAAGAACTGTCAAGAGCGCCCTCTGGTGGTCAGAGGGTGGCAGTTCAAGATGTGCTGGCTTGCTCTGCTTGCTGCCAGCCACCGGCGCAAGGCCCAGTTCCCAGTAGGCCACTGACCAGCACTGGTCTGCGGTCTGGGGGTTGAGAATCCCTGCTCTTATGTAATATATTGTGGTTTACCAATCATAAATGTGGTGCCTGTATTAGTTTTCTTTTTTAGGCTTTTCCCACCTTCATTTTCAGGCTGTGATCTGGCCAATAACACCCTTCCTGTCTTGTGGTGTTTCCACTCTGAATGGAGGAACAATGGAGACACATTTGGACAGCAGGATGGTCAATCTGGGGTAGTGTTAGATATACCAGCAGATTGGATTAGAGCAACATATTAAGGCCACATTCCAGCTAACATACTTTCGCAGTTACAGCAACAGTTTTTTTGCATTTGGGATAACAGTTTTACACAACTTTAGAAAATCTGGTCATTTTAAGCACCCCTCACACTGTTAAATGGTTTCTTTCAACCCTCTAACTGCCACGTTTGCTGGACAGCTTGGTCTGTTAAAGGAAGTTTTAAAAAATCAATCTTACTGGAAGGATTAACGGGTGAAAATAAAGTAGAAGGCGCTTAATGAATAAAGAAAACAAATCCAGCCACTACATTTAAGAAATGGTAAAGTGCAAAATAATGCATTTTTTTCTAAATTTTAATACTGTTTTAATTCCCATTTTCTCCAAATTTAAACCAAAACTACACTACATCAGAGCACCAAAAAAAAAAGTTATTTAACCGCTTGCCTACAGGGCACTTACACCCTCTTACTGCCCAGACCATTTTTCAGCTTTCAGCGCTGTCACAATTCGAATGACAATTGCGCGGTCATACTACACTGTACCCAAATGAAAATGTTATCATTTTCTTCACGCAAATAGAGCTTTCTTTTGGTGGTATTTAATCACTTCTGGGTTTTTTATTTAAAAAAAAAAAAAAAAAGACCAAAAAATGATTTAAAAAAAAGGTTCTGTCAGTAAATTTTGTAATTAAGTATTTTTTCTCCTTCACTGATGTGCGCTGATAAGGTGGCACTGATGGGCACTGATAGGCTGAACTGGTGGGCATTGATGAGGTGGCACTTATGGGCACTGATGAGGCGGCACTTATGGGCACTGATTAGGTAGCAATGATAAGGAGGCACTAATATGCCGCACTTATGGGAACTGCTAAGTGGCACTGATATGTGGCACTGATGAGCTGTGATAGGCGGCACCGATGGTCACTTATAGGCGACACTGATAGGCGGCACGGATAGGTGGCACTGATGGGCACTGATGGGCATTGATGGACAGCAGTGATGGGAATTGATGGGCAGCATTGATAGGCGGGACTGATAGCCAGCACTAAATAGCATTACTAATGGGCACTGATTGCTGGCACTGGTGGGCACTGATTGGTGACACTTTTGGTGCTATAATGTAATCAGGACACTGATGATCAGTGCCCTGATTACATGTTTTGTTGCCCCCTGCGTGGAGTTGCCGCTGATTGGCTCTCCTCGTCACACACTCTGTCAGTGTGAGGCATGAGCGCTAATTACCGGCATCTCCATGTTTACATGTGACTGGCTGTGATTGGACACAGCCGATCACATGGTTAAAAAGCCGCAGTCGCAGAAATCGGGGTCGCGCGGTGTCGTAGCATCGCCACGGGGCACACGAGAGCGGCCGTTCATACGACGGCGCCCCAGAATAAGGGGCGCCCCACTGTCATTTGACGGTGGGCAGACAGCAACTAACTATTATTCAAAGAAAACTCACTTCTCCATCCATGTCTCCATGCTTTATTTTGCTAGAAACTTTGAAAAACACCCCCTAGCATTTCTGGCTGTGGTCATCTTCAACAAGAGTAGATGTTTCATGTTGCGTTTACTTTCTGGAATCCATCTGCCCTTAGCTCAGACGAGGCAGGAAGGGTGTGCTTGGATGAGAAAACCCCTCCTCCCCACTCCCCTTCTAAAACTCCTGGGATGTATGACATAATTTGCCTTGGCCTGGGAACAAGGATGTAAATGAAGAAATAAAAAACAAAATCAAGTAAATATAATATAGCAGCATAAGGAATAAAAATAGTTCATGTTGCTTGAGAAAGTGAAGTTCTGCTTTAATGAATCTGCCCTTAAAATGGCTGGTTTTCTGTTCATTCGTAAATATGTACTTGGATTACTTTTATTTTTTTCCTCTAACAAATAGTACACATACTTTTTTGTAAGTTCATTTGCCTTTCCTCTAGAGGTCATTGTGGTTGCAGCATAGAAGAACAAGTTTAAACATTTGTTTTTAGTTTTGATAACTGTGTAAATATATTCGTGGAGATGACCCCAAGTCTCAGCATGTTCTGTGCTTGATGCTTTCTAAATACAAAGTTATGACTAACCATGCACCTACCAGTAACTACATGATCCGAAATGGCTAAATCAAGGTGACCCTTAAGTGATCATAAACTTTAAACAAAGAAAGAAAGAAGAGCTTCTAAGTCTTGACAATTCAGTTGTACACTGCCAGTTTGGTTGTATGATGTACCATACGCTATGTATTTGTAGCTACCCCTTAACTCCCAAAAGCCACTAGGGACTTCAGATATCCTCCAGGCTGTGTCCATGGCAGATAGTTGGGGTGTGAAATATTGGGCACCAGTCACTTTAATTAAACAAACTGAATTTATTTGACAACATTTCTCAGAAAGGAGACGGGGTTTAGGGCATCAGGCACCCAGAGCCCAGTTCTGCACAGACTCCAGTCTCCTCTCCCAGCTTTACATAACAGGGGTCTTTAGGCCAGGACTGGCATTTCAGTGATTTAGAAAATCAGGACAAGGGACATAACTTACATTTAATCCGAAGTGTCCTATGTGCTGGTGCCAGCTGATGTTCATTGACCCCCTCCCATAACTTGTGGCTGTAATCTTTCAGTGTTGAGGGGTTAATACTCATCACACCCTTTCTACCCCCTCCTCCATTCATAAAAGTTTTAGCTCCCTCTAGTATGTGTGCTAGAGTTAATTTAGGTTTGGTAGTGTAGGTCTGCTAGGGCAGGCAAAACAAGAGACCCAGCATGCTCTACATGCGGCGAGAGAGAGGGATATGAGCAAGATGGCGATTGGTGCACGTGTGCACGCTGACCTCGTTGCATGATACGCAAGAGGTGACATTGGTGGACACTGGAGTCCAGTTGGAGCATCGAGGGGGATTCGCCCATGGGGTGATTAAGAGAAAGGAGAGGCTGTGTCTTTTGTGACCTGGCTGTAGGAGACCTACTGCAGTAGTCAGTGCCTGGATCCGGTGCAGACACAGCAATGAGATGCTTACCAAGCTAACGCTGAGTGAGCAGAGTGTAGCTCCCTCTAGTATGTGTGCTACAGTTAATTAAGGTTTGGCAGAGTAGGTCTGTTAGGGCAGGAAAACCATAGTTAGCTCAGGGCTAAACCTGAGCTGTGTAATCTGGGTCAGGGTTACTTTAGTTCAGGGCTGGGTAACTCATCCTAGCAGCTTCACTGGTGCCTCCCCCTGTTTTCTGGGACATTGGAGAATGTTCCAGACATAGTGGGCGGAGGTTAGGAGCAGCTGCTTGGCATATTTATGAGGGCCTCAGCCAATCTTCATTAATAGGCTGGCAGGGGGCAGGCCACCTCATAAATAGGCATGAGTCGTGCCAGGAGGGGCAGTCAGGGGGAAGATGGAGATGGAGTGCTGAGGAGGCTGTCGGTGGTTCTTGAGGGTGCCCCCTAAATTTAGGCTTTAAGTGTCCCCAAGTGGGTTCTGGATCACCAACCAGCCATATTGGTAAAACAAAACAGTCTTTATTTTTCAAAAGTTTAACAAAACCAGCTTTGTTGAACATAAAACAATCAAAACAGTTCAGATACTTCTGGTATACAAAACAAAACTTTGACTCGCCACCAGTATGAACTTGTCCCTCAAAAGGGTTTGGAGTGCCCGCCTGCTCCAGGGGTTCAGAAAGGTCACAAGAACTCAGCAGTGTCTCAGCCAGTGTTACCAACCATCAGTACTTTTACTGGCAGCCAGTAAAAAACTGTCACTTTTCTCCTATCTGTAAATGGCACTGACAGGAAAAGGTTTACAGTTAAAAATATGGCTGTGAAGGTCAGCACATGCGCAGTTCCAGTCCGGAGCAGGCCAAAACCATCCGATTGCCTGCTACAGTGTTTGAATAGCGCTGGCGGGGGGTGGGTCTGGCAGAGGCAGTGCCTGAGCATGTCATGTGTCATGGTGCAAGGGAGCTGAGAGGAGCAGCCGGAGCTTCATGTGCGGGTCCACGGGATGGGACTGTTTGCACTGGAGTGGACTGAGGGGGCCACCTGCCATGTACAGAGACTGTCACTGTGACTTAGGAGGGGACGTGACATGTTGTTGAGGTCTCATCATTATGTGTGCTGCTGCACAGTGCTGTCAGTGTCACTGTAAGAGGCAATTTCATCTGTGTGTGCCTGCCCATGCAAATTTTTTGCCCTCCTATGTCCTTTTCTGAGCTCAGTGGCGTCACTAGGGGGTGGCTATAGCCCCGAGTCTGGGGCCCATAGCCCTCCTTACCGGGTCTCTTAACGGGTGGGTGCATTCCTTGCAAATAAGAAAGGTATGTCCCGGTCTGGCATGCAGGGGACAGAGGCGGACTGAGCTGTAATAGCGCTGGCTCCGGCTCCGCCCCCCGCCTCCACCTGACTCTACCCTTGGCCACTGGCTGCTAGAGCCACCTAGAGTCTAGCAACCAGTGACGTCATGGCCGCAGCTCCCTCCCTGCCCAGCATTAAAAGGGGAGGAGGATTCCACTTCCTCCTCCTCTGCGTTAGTGCTTCTGGGCCTAAAGAGACCCCTTGTCATGGTCCTGGACTGGATCGTCCCACCGCTGGTCCAGTGGCGGTGAGGTGCAGGGCAGTGGCATCTTCTAACAGGGAGGGGGAGGCCTGGGCAGCCTGGAAGAGCCCAGAAGGGAGTGAGAGATAACAAGGCCTTACCGCCACCCTGAGCAGCATCCCCGGCCCCTCCCAGAGCCTGCACTCCTTCTCCAACCTCCTCTCCTAACTTCAGGACTGGAACAGGAAGAAAACAGGCTGACCGAGGACGGGCGGGGGGTAGGTGGAGGTGGATCACACACACCTACCCACATAAACAGGGGCTGGGACAGTAGGGACAGCAGGCAGGGCTAGGGGGTCTCTCTTTTCCACCCCCTCTCTCTCACCCTCCCTCAGCCCCCTTTTATCCACTCCCCTCTCTCTCTCACCCACCCTCAGCCCCCTTCTCTCTCACCCTGATGTAAGGAAGGGGCACCATGGGGACCCTGATGTGAGGGGGGCTCTCTGGGGACCCTGATGTAAGGGGGGCTCTCTGGGGACCCTGATGTAAGGGGGGCTCTCTGGGGACCCTGATGTAAGGGGGGCTCTCTGGGGACCCTGATGTAAGGGGGCTCTCTGGGGACCATGATGTAAGGGGGTGCTCTATGGGAACCCTGATGTATGGGGAGGCTCTCTGGGGACCCTGATGTAAGGAAGTGGCTCTCTGGGGACCCTGATGTAAGGAAGTGGCTCTCTGGGGACCCTGATATAAGGAAGTGGCTCTCTGGGGACCCTGATGTAAGGAAGGGGCTCTCCGTGGACCCTGATGTAAGGAAGGGGCTCTCTAGGGACCCTAATGTATGAGGAGGCTCTCTGGGCACACTGATGTATGGGGAGGCTCTCTGAGGACCCTGATGTAAGGAAGGGGCTCTCTGTGGACCCTGATGTAAGGGGGCTTTCTGGGGACCCTGATGTAAGGGTGGCTCTCTGGGGACCTTGATGTAAGGAAGGGGCTCTATGTAGACCCTGATGTATGGGCTTCTCTGGTGACCCTGATGTAAGAGGAGGCTCTCTGGAAACCCTGATGTAAGGGGAGGCTCACTGGAAACTCTGATGTAAGGGGAGGCTCCCTGGGGACCCTCATGTAAGAAGGGGCCTTCTGGGACCCTGATGTAGCGGAGGCTCTCTGGGGACCGTGATGTAAGGGGGGCTCTCTGGGGGCCGTGATATAAGGGGGGCTCTCTGTAGACCCTGATGTATGGGGAGGCTCTCTGGGGACCCTAATGTAAGGGGAGGTTCTCTGGGCACCCTGATGTAAGGGGAGGTTCTCTGGGGACCCTGATGTAAGGAAGGGGCCTCTCTGGGGACCCTGATATAAGGAAGGGGCTCTCTGGGGAGTCTGATGTAAGGGGGATCCGCACTCAGATATGTAACGATATATATATATATACGGTATATATATATATATATATATATATATATATATATATATATATATACATAAATATATATGTGTGTGTGTGTGTGTGTAGCGGTGCCCTATCTGGGTTTCAGCATCCACACATCACCCTGCTGGTCAGACATCCATTTTAGGCACACTTTCTCCAGTCAATGAACAGTCTCTTGCTTGTTTTTGTTGTTTTTTTTTATTAAGGGATTAAACTTGGATGGGGAAAAGGGACATGGGATGCCCAAATGATGAATCTTTAGTAATGGACAGTCTCTGCTACTTCACATCTCCTCCAGTACACTACTTGAGATCACTTGCTTTCCTCTCACTGTCTAATTCTATATTCCTGTCACCGTTAGCACATGGCTAGGCCTCATTCTGAATAAGTCCTAACATTTTCCTAGTAGCAATTTTGGATGAAGAAGATAATTGTGTTAACTGATCCTTGGTGGACTACTGCTCCCAGCACGTCCGATGCAAATCCTGCCAACCCTCCTGGCTGCAGCGACTTAACCTCAACGACACCACAGTCTCTCCCTCTGGCTCCATATCCAATCCTGGCATGTCTCGCCCAGAGCTTCTCACTGTGCTTCTCACTCACCGACCCCGGCATGGATCCCTCCTGAATGACTTTCCCGGTAGTGCTCCCAACTGTCCTCTTCCTGCGCCTGTTCCAGGACACCTCTCAATGATCGTGTAAAGAGAGGCTCACTCCCAGCTCCCGAGCTCCAGGCCTGAGTTCACCCCCATCCAGAAAGGGGGTTTGCTCAGACCACGACAGTCTAACACTCCATCATCTCAGTTCTTCCACCCGACAACTCCTCCCACAACAGGCTGACCATGGGTATATATAGGAGGCCTGCCCCCTGCCAATCCTAGTTGGGGATTGGTCAGGGCTCCCGAATACACCCCATGTCACTCCAACCTTCTGCCCTGCCTCTTTTCCAGAAACTTCTCACTGGAAACAAAGGATTCGCCAAAGTACATGTCAGTCACCTGCTGCTACACTAAACCACTCCCCTGCCCCAGATCAAAAATAAACAGGCCTAGCTCACAACTAGGCCTGCCTAAATTTACCTGCACTGGCAGTACTCACAAAAAAACACTACTCTAGCACCTACCTAAAGGTAGAGGGTTGGTGGCGCTATCCTATTCAAGATCTCTGAACAATCCTGGGAAAGCTGCAAGTTAGATCACCCTAGAACCTCCCACCCTGCAGGGGTGAGAATCCCTGAGTACACTAATGTGTTACTTTTTGCCCCCCTTAAAGAGACCACACCACAAACAATGGGAGCACATACTGTATCTCCCATCCGGGACCCCTACCTGATGTCTTGTACAGTAACTTACCAGTGGGTCTGACTCTTCCCTACACAATACAGATCTAAAAAAAAAAAGTTTTGGCTGCAGTACTCTTTGAAGTCATAGCAAACAATCATACAGTAAATACCACTATTTCACAAATTTTGTGAGATGAAGCAGAGAGATAATGCTGCTTAAAGAGGTTGTAAACCTCCCTGTGTAAGTTGTACCTATTGGTAAGCCTAGAATAAGGCTTACCTATAGGTACTGTAAATATCTCCTAAACGTGCGCCGAATAACAGCTACAGCGAAGTCGGCTTATTCTGGGAAGGCGTACAATGATGTGCACCCCGGGGTGTGCACCCAGGAATGTCCGCGACCGCCAGGTCCTCTGAACCCGGCGCATCATGAATCAGGGTAAAGGGTCAATGACAGCGGCCCTTTACCAAGTGATTGCTCGGTCCAATGACGGAGCGATCAAACCGGCGCATGTCCAGTCCAGCTCTCCCCTCACACTCTGTACACACTGATTGGTACAGCATGCGAGGAGAGGAGGGAGACTGCAGCAGTACTCAGCCGTGCCTCATTCATGCCCATCTGTGCCTCATCCACACCCATCTGAGCCTCATTCATGCCCTTATTTGCCTCATTTATGCCCATCTGTGCCTCATTCATGCCCTTATTTGCCTCAATTATGCCCATCTGTGCCTCATCCATGCCTCATTTATGCCCATCTGTGCCTCATCCATGCCCATCTGTGCCTCATTCATGCCCATCTGTGCCTCATCCATAACCTTCTATGCCTCCTCCATGCCTCATTCATGCCCATCCGTGCCTCATCCATGCCTCATTCATGCCCATCTGTGCCTCATCCATGCCTCATTCGTGCCTCATTCATATCCATCTGTGCCTCATTCAAGCCCATCTGTGCCTCATCCATGCCTCATCTGTGCCTCATTCATGCCCATCTACGCCTCGTTCATGCCTCATTCATGTCCAATTGTGCCTCATCCATGCCCATCTGTGCCTCATCCATGCCTCATCCGGGTCTTAATCATGCCCATCTGTGCCTTATCCGTGCCTGATTCATGCCCATCTGTGCTTCATCCAGGCCTCATCTGTGCTTCATTCATGCCCATGTGTGCCTCATCCATGCCCATCCATGCCACTTCAGCGCTCATCCATGCCTCATCCATGCCTCATCCGCGCCACATCAATGCTTCATCCGTATGCTTATCCGTATGCTTATGTTGTTTTGAAAGTATATGTGTAATTTATGCTCCTCGAATGCCTGGAGGTGCTACTTACATGTTAGGCCTCTCTATGTGGCCAGGCTGTATAAAAGTCTCACACATGTGGCATCACCATACTCAGGAGGAGAAGCAGAATGTGTTTTAGGCTGGGTTCACACTGCTGCGGTGCGGGAACGCAGCAAATTTACTGCGGGTTCCCGCACCGCACCAACTCGCACGGCAGTTCACACTGCCATATGCGAACTGCTGGGGAGTGTCATACAATGTTAATGACACCCCCAGTTCAGCCCGCATATCGCAATGCGAACTGACAATTCGGACACTTTCGGATCGCATAGGTGTGAACACCCATGCGATCCGATTTTGGTCCGAACAAAAAAAAGGGTCCTGTGCGAGTTTGGACCGAATGCGGTGCGATATCAGCCATACTATCTGTATGGCTGATATCGCACAGCACAGACATCGCATGTGATGTGAACAGCAGTGCGCTGCGAATCACATGCGATGTCTGCCACGGCAGCAGTGTGAACCCAGCCTTAGGGTGTAGTTGCAGGTGTGTGAGAAATAACTTGGTAATATGACTTTTTTTTTCATTCTGCAAAGAATTGTGCGAAAAAATTACAACTTCAAAAAACTCACCATGCCCCTTACTAAATACCTTGGTCTATTTTCCAAAAAGGGGTAATTTGGAGGATATTTGTACTTTCCTGGCTTGTTAGTGTCTCAAGAAATGAGAAAGGCCGTCAGTACATCAGTGTAATTGCCACCATAGCGTGTAGACTATAACTTTTGCAAGGACCAAATAATATATACTTACTCGGTTATTTTTATCAAAGATATGTAGCAGTATAGCTTTTAGCCAAAAAGAAAAATTACTAATTTGCAAAATCTTATAACCGAAAGGAAGAAAAATGCATTTTTTAAACAAAATTTTCGGTCTTTTTTCATTTAGAGCGCAAAAAATAAAAAACCCAGTGGTGATTAATTACCACCAAAGGAAAGCTCTAGTTGTGTAAAAAAAAAGGACAAAAATGTCATAACAGTGTTGCATGACTGAGTAATTGTCATTCAAAATGTGAGAGTGCTGAAAGCTGAAAATTGGCCTGGATAGGAAGGGGGTATAACTGCTCAGTGGGCAAGAGGTTAACGATGATTGTGCCAGATGCCACAGGCAGTCAGCTTATAGCAAATTACACACACATAATAGTATTGAGACACACACACTCACTCACACACATGCTATTCTAATTCGAGTCTTCAGCTAGTCATGCATATTATTTCTTGTACAGGTTTACTGCCAGGGATAAGTCTGTTCTTCGTGAGCTGGGGATCACCCACATACTGAATGCTGCCTCTGGAAAGTACCGCATTAACACGGGACCAGAATTCTACAGAGATCTTAACATCGATTACTTAGGAGTGGAGGCAGATGACCATCCTTATTTCGACTTGAGTGCTCACTTCTTTCCAGCATCACAGTTTATAAGAACTGGACTGCAATCTCCTAATGGTAAATAATACAATGGCATGAGTAAGGTTCTCCTGTTAGGAATCCTGTTTCTATTTTAGGTCATTTATTCATGCATTCATATGAGCTGCAGTGAAAGCTGCATTAGGACATAAGTAGGCCTCCTTCACCCTTGTAAAAGAGGAAGATGGAAAAGAGCATAAGGGAAACAAAGTGCACAGACTAAACTTTACAGGGTTCTCTGTAATTTTGGAAATGTAATGTTTAAAGACAATCTGTCACTTTGTTAATTCAGAGCAAAGTGGCAGGTCCTCTTCGTAGGTCACTTACCACCCATTGAAACTTACCTTCCCCATCTTTATTGGTCTGTAGAAATGGTAATCTAATCCCCATGTAATCTCAATGTTGGACTATATCAGAGTTGACCCAGGGCTAGTGAAGTTATGATGATTGGCAACACAGAACCCAGCACTGCATCTTGAAACGAAAAGGCCATATGTCCTGTCCCCCCCCCCCCACAAGTTCAGAAATGTAAATTCCGTGTCTTTGGTCATGCAGACAAATGGATCAGCTTTGGAGTGCAGCAAAGGTAAGTATTAGTGGATTGAGCAGAGATGGCTAGACAAGAGAGCCTGTAAGGGCAAAGTGACAAATTCTCTTTAAACATATAAAAGGCGTTCGGATTCATGAAAATAACATATGTGGCATTTTTGAGCTACATTATATTGTATAATTTGAGTACCAATTTCAAATTAGATTGATCTATTTCTATTAAATTGGAAGCCTTGAAAATAAAAAGGTTCCCGGCTGTTTTTGGAGCACCAAGATGCTATGGTTCATTGCTTGCTCGTTTCTTGCTTTGGGCCCCCAGGAACAGATGGTTTACCATGTAATATTTGTTTCTTGAAAGACTGAAATGCCATTAAAGTTTATGTGCGTGTAAAGGCAGGTGTCCCAATACTTTTGGCAATATAGTGTACATTGGGACACATGGGGCTTTTGTTGCTCCTTTGTTATTTATATTGTTGAAATATATAGCACATACACAATCATTATATCCAAACTGATGAGCCAATAAAACAAATGCTCCATTTGTTATCATGGCCCATTCCTGGAGCATGAGGAAGGTTGAGGGTACCAGTGTAGCTACAAAGAGCTCTCAGTCAATCTTAAGAAGCGGTATACTTAAAGGAAACCTATACTAAGAGAAATATGGGTCTACCATTGCTGGCCTACATCTTAAAATGCTAGCTGCCTGGCCATCTGTGGCTTCAAGATTTTTGTTCACTTACCTGGAACATGCACACACCAGTCAAAGCTAGAATGTATTCAGGATCCATGATCTTCATATTTGTGCTAGGAGTTAGTAATGATATATTTCCCAGGACAGTTTCCCTAATAAATTACCACACTCAAAATTTTATTTAATCAAATTACATTACAATTACCCTAAATCTGTGTTGTTTTTTTTCTCCATTGTCTTTTCAGGCAAGGTGTTGGTGCACTGTGCAATGGGGATAAGTAGAGCAGCCTCCCTTACTCTTGCTTTCCTAATGATCTCTGAAGGGTTGAGTTTAGTGGATGCTATACGCACAGTGAGTGAGCACCGAGACATCTGCCCCAACCCTGGCTTTCTTGAGCAATTGCGTCAACTGGATATAACACTGGAGGCCAAGAGAAGAAGCCGGAGAGAATAGTTTATTATCGCTATCAGGCTAAACAGATCTACTACTTATTTATAAAGGATTTCAGTCAGCTTTATTTCAAATTAAAATCTGATTTTGTTCTGAAGATTTTATATATTTATATTAACTGCTCAACTTTTTCAAAATCAGAAGTTCTGCAAGGGGATGAGATCAGAGCTAAGTTGGTAAACCTTAAAGTGTTACTAAACCCACAACAGTAAAATGAGTCGGTATATGCCGTAAAGCATGCTTGTTATACTCACTGTGGAACTTAAGGGGTTATCCTCGGCATTGAATAAAAAAGACGGTTTGATCCTGTATGCACAGATCCTCCTCTTCTTCCACTGACTCCAAAACACATCCAGATAAGACAGAGTTACTGGAGTCAGGCTGCAGATGCTCAGTTTGGTGTGTATTGCTAGAGAGTTTTTTTTTCTTGGAAGAGTGCATGTGATCAGCACAGGGCCAATCAGCACTGTCCAGACAGAGGGTCAGGGGTCCTGCAGCCTGATTGGACAATCATGGGGAAATTAAAAAACTCTGAATACAAGCTTTTACCAGGCACTGATAAAAGTCACAAGACTGCTACAGTATACTGTATACTGATGAGAAAAGCTATTTAGCAGTTTATATTTACTAAAACTATTGCATTTCCAAGTTCTGTGTACTGTGGGAGACCAGATATAGTAAATGCAGGACCCTGGGTTTAGTAACACTTTAAGCAAAAGAGCTACATTTCTGTTTCTCAGAATAAAAACTTATCTGTCATATAGCAAAGACAGACAAATTTGAGTTTTGGGAGCAGACATTTCTTTTAAAAGTTGCTGTGGTCTCTGGAAATTTTAGCACAAAAAATGAATGCAGAAAAGATTAGGATATTTGGTGGTTTATTCACATTTCAAGTCTGATTCTAAGCATGTGTTAACAGCAAAGATAGGGAGATACTATGTAATGAAAAAGTGTACATACATTGGAAGTGATCACACAGGGAAATGTGAAGATTCTGAAAGTTAGAGCTCTACTGGCTCTTTATGACATTTCATCTGTAAGAAATATATGTGTGATGATATAGCGTACATGTTACTGTATTATTTTCAAATACATTTATTGAAACCACCTTATCATAATGTTGGAAATATTTTAAACAGGTTTGTGTTATCTATATCTGGAAACTGCAGAACATAGTTATACTTATCAGAGGTCTCAGAATATTTAAAATGTATTTGATATGTCCCCATGAAGATTAATCTTTAAATATATTCATTCAGCACCAGTATAATAAAGATCTAAACATTCTGGCTAAGCATAAATCTGTTCAGTAATGGATATCAATAAATCCCGTGATCAGTGAAGCATAAGTGCTTTTATCTATGAAAGAATTCTATTTTTTTTTAATACTACTCATGGTAGCATCAGTAAAATAAAATGATATCCCGCCATATTCTTATAGAGGAAAGCACACAATATTCAGGTTAGTATCTGTGTATATCTGTGTCATCTGCCCATCCTGAGCCTATAAACTTGCCAGTGTTGTGTAGTGGAGCCTACCTGGTCCTTAAAAAAAGGGTAGAGTATTCATTACATTAGAGGATTTTCAAAAGTGTAGATAACATTATCATATTTGTTGATTCTAAGTATGTTTTTGCCCCAATTATAGGTAAGGGGGGCTCTTAAAGTGCATATTCCCAGACTATGGACATTAAAGTCTTTACATATTTTACCGAGCAGTAAAAGAACTTTAAAACGAGCAATTCCTGACCTCTCTAGCTGTTAGCACTATGAGGTTAATAGTTCTCAAAGATACTCAAAGATTACAACAAAGATTCTGAAATCTGAGTCCATTTATAACAGCTTAGAAATGCTTGCTGTGTGTTTGCACTTGCTGCCAAGATTCTGCTCTCCATAGAAAAAAAGAGGAGAGGAGTTGTGATTTCAGTCCTCAGCCCAAAGCTTTTACAATTACAGCGAATGTACAGGAACTACATCATACCTTTCAACTGTAAAAAACAAAAAAACACTTGAATATCCTTCATGTAATCAGTGGCCCTGGGAACCCTCGTCCTCAAAGACTATGCAAGAGTCTCATCCTAATCAGCTTCTTAGGACTCAATCCCAGGGGTATCGAGCCATGGGGCCCACAGTTTTTCAAATATACCTGGCCTCCCTCTGTGCTGGTAAATATAGTGTATCCCCAGGATGAGGGTATGTGTTGTAGCCAAGATTTGACAGAAGGTGGGGTGTCCGATTTCCATCGCATAAGAATTGTTTTTCTAGCTTGCAATAAGGCCCCAGAAAAACAACTCTCATCAACTTCTTCGGTATCACCCCCTCCAGGGCACCTAATATGCAACGCAATGGGTTCATGGGTACATCTGTCTGAAAAACCAGATTGAGTGTGGCAACGACCCCTTTTCAATGTCTATGGAGCTTAGGGCATCACCAGAGGAGATGAATGAGGTCACCAGGCACTATCTTACATTTACCACATAGCGGGTCTGGTAATATACCCATTTTGTGAAGTTTTACTGGAGTGTAATGAGCCCTGAATAAAATATATAATTGGGATACTTTTGGGAGACATTTAAGGAGCAAGTAGTAATAGACTGGAGGCCTTCCTTCCACTGGTCACCAGACACGGGACCCAGGTCTCTCTCCCACTGCGCTAGAGCTTTTATGAGGTGGCCACCCAGAAATTCCGTTAAGATCATATGATAAGATTGTGAAATAAAGCCCTTGGTCTCCGTGGCCATTTGAAGCAAATGAAAAATTGGGGTAGGAGATTGTGCTCATTCCACAGCCCCTCCCTGCGCTCTGACAGTATGCTGTAGTTGCAAATATTAAAATTTCATGTTGGAAGGCAATGGAAACCTACCCTGCAACACGTGAGCAGTTTCCTATTGTGGAAAATATATAAGAGGTGAGTTACCCCATGAGACTTGGTCCAATTGATAGTAAGGCCTGAATAATGGCCAAAATCTGAAATAAGGGACATGATCTTGTGTAAGGAAGTATTTGTATCCCCCAGGAAAACAGCATATCGTTGGTGTAGAGCATGATCTTCTCATGCAACTCACACTATCTAAATCCAGTGATATGCGGGCAACTATGCACCTGTGGGCAGGGGCGCTGTAGGAGTGGTGTATACACCGCTCCTACAGCACCTCAAAAATGCTGCTTGCAGGACTTTTTTGAGCGTCCTGCCAGTGCACAGCTCCTGTGTGAAAGCCTTGGGCTTTTACACTGGAGTGACAGGCAAAGCGCTTTACAGGTGCTTTGCAGGTGCTATTTCTAGCGCTATAGCGCCTGTAAAGCGCCTCAGTGTGAAAGGGGTCTAAAGGGTATCCTAGGTTGAAAGCAGGAGCGGCCTGTCCATTAAGGGCGCACCCCCCCTCCCCGTCTATTGCTGCCTTCCCTATTCATGCATCCAGCCCCGTTCAGGACACCGGCGCATGGATTCCAATGCGGGCTGCTGTTTTTTTTTAATCACTGATTAGAGCCAGAGGCTCTAATAGACTTCAATATAGGGTGGGATTGGGTCGCAGAGAGTGAGAGAGAGTTGTAACACTGATCCTCCTCCCAGCCGATCAGGAAGCAGGTTTTGACACTGGTCACCCAATTGGCTGAAAGGACAGGCGATCCTATTGGACGCCTAGGAGGAGGAGGGGAGGACATGGAAGCTGCCATGGAGGAAAGGACTCGGAGCCGAGCCGCTGCACCACGCTTCCTGCCACCCGCCATGATGAGGTAAGTGCCGGACTGACCGGCAAACAGCGGGGGGGTAGGTGCCGCTCGGAGGGGATGGGTGGTTGTTTCCCCCCCCCCCAAAAAAAAAACACCAGCCGCCACTGGTTGAAAGATTTGTACCACACAGAGGAGTTTGTTATGGATTCCCACCACTGACTGAGTTATGCCCAATGCACACTGAGTGTTTGCTTAGTTTCCCTGCATAAACCTGCATTTTGCATACGTGTTTAGACACGTTTTGGTGCATCAAGTGTTTGAGCATTTATGGATTCTGTTGACCAGAATAATTATTGATTCTGGCCATTGGAATGTATGAACACACAAGCGCTAAACAAGCCTAGCATTTAGGCATGTTTAGATGCATTTAGGCGCGTCAAGCGTTTGCTCTGCCCAAAAGCTCCTCTCCTGAACTCTCTGGTGTTTCTTTTTCCTACCTGTAAACGCTTCTCGTTGAATACGCCTGCAAAAACACATGTGTGCTCGTGAGGGTCATCACAGGCAGAAAAAAGTCTGTAAAAGCCCAGTGTACATGAGGCCTTGTTGGCTGCTAGGTTTTGTTTTCCATTTGTAATTGACCTGGCAAAGGCTCATGTGACAGTTTTCTGATAATTTTTACATGGAAGCTACCAAAATAACTACTCTTACTCAGGAGGCGATAAATGCTTTATCAGTTCCATTTTCCACTCCAGAGATACAAAACACCATCTCCTCCCTACCTTCGGGGAAACGTCCAGGCCCTGGCAGGTTTACCAGCGCATTTTATAAACACTTTAAAGAGTTACGTCCCTTGACAATACCTTTAATGTGATCTCAGCAATGTGGCCCTTCCTCAAACAAGCTGGGGAAGCTCATGTCTCCCTGATACAGAAAGGGCAAAGACCTCTTGTAGTGCTTCAGTCACGAGTCGTTTGATAATACTATGAGAATTATTTCCTTTATAGACTATGCAATAAACACAACCATCCCCTATGCCTGTTATCTGATGACACCAAGAAGGCATTTGATTGTCTTGACTTATGATTCCTACCTGCCACCTTATAGCAGATTGGTACCCCTCACATACTTTAGGAAAAATGTACTGGCATTATATGACTGTCCCATGGTCTGAGTTTATTCTAATGGACTACTGTCAGATCCAGTCTCCAACAGCAGTAGGACGTGTCAGGAGTGCTTACTCTCCCAAACCTCAGTATTCTAGCCCAGGAACACTTTGCCAGAGCAATTTACACAAACCACACTATTAGAGGTCTGTCAAGCTGTGAACATCGCCATAAAGTGTGAATTTACACTAATGACATGTTGTTTTATGTAACTGCTTCCTATAGATTTTTCAAGCTCTACCCATAGCAATTCCTAAATCATTCTTTAACAAAATGAAAAGGGCTTTGCTTCTATACAGTATATCATTCCCCTGCCTGCTTGAGATACAACATACTAGACCAGTGCAAACCTTATAGCAGATTATTATCTCTATATATACATATATATATTGTGACATGGGGGATTGTTCAGCTCAGTGATAGATGCATTTCTCTGTAGTTAGTCCACATCAGACAGGCATTTATAGTTAAGGGCCTGGTAGCCCACATTTATTAAATGAAAAGAACAAAACAAAAGTCCACTCAGGAAACCCACGCAGGAGTTTAAACGTCATTCAGACATAACTGAAAATGCTAGCCCACCTGGCACTGCTGCTATAGATACTGGTCCCTCAAACCACCAGCTCTTCTAGGCCCACAGTCTAGGGTGCACACAGCTTTGGGCTTAAAAGCACACAGCTTCTGTCTCCTTGGGCGCACACAGCTTCAGGCCCTTAAATGAGCTGCTTGGGCGCACACAGTGTTTATCCTCACACAGAGATTCTCTCAATAGCAGCCACTGCTCCAACTCCACCTTCCTTCCACCTTCCTTCCACCTTCTGCTCTCACCAGCCCCTCGTTATATGGGCTGTGTGCAGCTGGGCACACACCCTGCTGGCTGTCCACAAGACCCAGACACAGGGTTGGAGATCCCGTCCCAGCCAAAACTCTTATGCAGCGTACACACGGTCGGACTTTTCGACCGGACTGGTCCAAAGGACTTTCCAACGGACTTTCAACAGACTTTTGACAGACTTCCGACTGACTTTTTAGCGAACGGACTTGCCTACACACGATCACACCAAAGTCCGACGGATTCGTACGTGATGACGTACACCGGACTAAATCAAGGAAGTTGACAGCCAGTAGCCAATAGCTGCCCTAGCGTCGGGTTTTGTCCATCAGACTAGCATACAGACGAGCGGATTTCTGGGTCCGGCGAAGTTACGACGTAAAGATTTGAACCATGTTCCAAATCTAAAGTCCGTCAGATTTTCGACTGGAAAAGTCAGCTGAAGGTCCGATGAAGCCCACACACGATCGGATTGTCCGCCGGACTCGGTTCGTCGGACCAGTCTGGTCGAAAAGTCCGCCCGTGTGTACGCAGCTTTAGGGATCTCCAAATTAGTCCCATCCCAAACTAGCAAAACCTGGAGAAAACAATCCGCAGATACGCAAACTCTGTGTCCCTTTTACATCCAATTTCATAGGGACAGAGCCTCGCTCTGTCACAATATATATATATCGGCTATATATATATCTATCTATATATATAGATAGATATATATATATACATAAGATATTCCCCTCGGCCTCAGACCGGTACTGGAGACATGGGAGAGCAACAGGGATTATGCCTCTTGACACTAACTTCCTTAAACAGATGTTTACTGTATATGAATTGGCCAGATTTATTAACTTACCTAAAAACACCAGAAATTGCCTTCCTATTAGTGATCTCAGGCCATATTGCTAATATTAAGATGGGTCTTCTACGTCTCTTCTCACTGGCAGCCAGAATTGAAAATTGAGTTTCCCTTTAACTATCAGGGAATGGATTTCTGAAATGAATTACCTTCAGCACATGGAAGAATTGATGACCTTGTTTTAATGATAGATTTACTTAATATATTCCAACGTGTAACATATGGAACGCTTTTATGAGTTCCACACAATTTAAAAATATCTTTGTGTAATCGCACATACAATTTCTTATGCCGTGTACACATCGTCGGATTTTCCAATGGGAAATGTTCGATAGGAGCTTGTTGTCGGAAATTCCGACTGTGTGTAGGCTCTATCAGACATTTTCCACCGGAATTTCTGACAAACAAAATTTGAGATCTGGATCTCAAATTTTCCAACAACAAAATCCATTGTCGGAAATTACGATCGTGTGTACACAATATCGACGCACAAGAAAAAAAGAATGGAAAGAAAGGAAGAACGAAGGAAAGAAAAAGAAAAGAGAGAGAGGGGGATGGAGAAAAAGAAAGAGAAAAAGAATGGAAATAAAGAGAAAAGAAAGAAAGGAGAGATGGAAGGAAAGAAAGAAAGGGGAAAGAAAGGGAAGGAAGGAAGGAAGGAAGGAAGGAAGGAAGGAAGGAAGGAAGGAAGGAAGGAAGGAAGGAAGGAAGGAAGGAAGGAAGGAAGGAAGGAAGGAAGGAAGGAAGGAAAGAGAAAGAAAAGATGCAAAGAAAGAGAGGGGGGTGGAGGAAGAAGGAAGGAAGGAAAGAGAAAGAAAAAGAAAGAAAGACAAAGAATGGAAAGAAAGAAAGAAGGAAAGAAAAGATGGAAGGAAAGAAAAGATGGAAGGAAAGAAAGAAAGAAAAGATAGAAGAAAAGAAAGAGTGGGGGATGGAGAAAGAAGGAAAGAAAGAAGGAAAGAAAGAAAGGCAAAAAGAATGGAAAGAAGGAAAGAGAAAAGAAAGAAGGAAAGAAAAAGAAAGAAAGAGAGGGGGATGGAGAAAGAAGGAATGAAAGAAAAAGGAAGACAAAAAGAATGGAAAGAAAGGAAGAAAGTAGAAAATAAAAAGAAAGAAAGAGAGAGGGGGATGGAGAAAGAAAGAAAGAAAGAAAGAAAGAAAGAAAGAAAGAAAGAAAGAAAGAAAGAAAGAAAGAAAGAAAGAAAGAAAGAAAGAAAGAAAGCGAGGGGGATGGAGGAAGAAGGGAAGGAAGAACATCCCCTACATCAGTGTACTCACTGGGAGGCAGGAGGGAATGGATGGATGGATGGATCAGACTCCCCTTTTCCTGGGCTTCAGCTTGAATCTTCTCGCCCACACATCCCCTTCTCTCTGGCAGACCAGAGAACACTGCCGAGGAGAGTGGGCGGGGCAGGAGGAGAGGGCGGGAGGAGGAGGAGCAGAAGCTCTCTCTCCTCTTCTGTCTGGCTGTGCGGGCAGCAGGGGGAGGGGGAGATCTGTCAGAGCAGGCACTACTGAGCGGCTCTCCCTGTCTGTGATCCGGAGATGTAGGTGAGCTCCGATCACACGTCTCACTCGCAGCCCGTATCTCTCCCTGTAGCAGGGGACTCGGGACTGTGTGATGGCGGAGATCTCTGCTGCTGGAAGAGGCGGCTCTCTAATTAGGTAAACTAGCCAGCTGTGCGAGGCCCCTGTGACTGCTACCGCCTATTTCGCCTAATTAGAGAGCCGCCTCTGATAAAGTGTTTACGGTATCACACTATGTAAGCCCTTTTCTCAACATGGGGAATCACTGATCGGGAGTCTTTCAGAGGCAATCTATGAAGAGAGGTGACATCTGGCTGAAGTATATAAAGACCGTGGCAGGGGTATATGCCACAAGCGGATACAATCTCCTTAAAAAAGAGATCAATGTAGCTGGTAAGCGGCAGTTATTGTCCAGGTGGAGGAATCTTTTTCTATCCCTGATCACTCCTTCTGAGGTGTTGTTTTCAGTTTGAAGTCACTAATAACCAGTGCACTGAGGACATTATACATTTGGGATTAATTATATTGCCCTGGATGAGGACTTTTTGCCAACTAGAACTGCACCCAGGACATTTTCAGAGTTATATTGTGCAGTCTAATATTATATAGCATATTTGTTTGGATCATTTAACATACATGGCTATCTTAGGGATTTGTGTTAAGCATTTCACTGAGAGTAACCACACTTTATCTATATAAGTTACATGAGGATTTTTAATTATTTTCCTTGTCTAAGATACTGTATATATACAGTCAGACTATTATATACTGTATATCAAATACACTGCCTGTACTGACTGACTGAATATATATATATACTGTGCATTCAGCGTAGCCTATATATACAGTGTAAGCTCTATATTCAGTCAGTACAGGCAGTGTATTTGCTATATATATGCAGTCAGACTATTATACTCTGTCAGACTACTATACTCTGCATTCAGTGTAGCCTATATATACAGTGTAAACTCTATACATATACAGTATCTCACAAATATGAGTACACCCCTCACATGTTTGTAAATATTTTATTATAGCTTTTCATGTGACAACACTGAAGAAATGACACTTTGCTACAAAGTAAAGTAGTGAGTGTACAGCTTGTATAACAGTGTAAATTTGCTGTCCCCTCAAAATAACTCAACACACAGCCATTAATGTCTAAACCACTGGCAACAAATGTGAGTACATCCCTAAGAGAAAATGTCCAATATGGGCCCAAAGTATCAATATTTTGTGTGGCCACCATTTTTTTCCAGCAATGCCCTAACCCTCTTGGGCATGGAGTTCACCAGAGCTTCACAGGTTGCCACTGGAGTCCTCTTCCACTCCTCCATGACAACATCACAGAGCTGGTGGATGTTAGAGACCTTGTGTTCCTCCACCTTCCATTTGAGGATGCCACACAGATGCTCAATAGGGTTTACCTCTGGAGACATTCTTGGCCAGTCCATCACCTTTACCCTCAGCTTCTTTAGCAAGTCAGTGGCCGTCTTGGAGGTGTGTTTGGGGGTCGTTATCATGTTGGAATACTGCCCTGCAGCCCAGTCTGCGAAGGTTGGGGTATCATGCTCTGCTTCAGTATGTCACAGTACATGTTGGCATTCATGGTTCCCTCAATGAACTGTAGCTCCCCAGTGACGGCAGCACTCATGCAGCCCCAGACCATGACACTCCCACCACCATGCTTGACTGCAGGCAAGACACACTTGTCTTTGTACTCCACACCTGGTTGTCGCCACACACGCTTGACACCATCTGAACCAAATAAGTTTATCTCATCAGACCACAGAGCATGGTTCCAGTAACCCATGTTCTTAGTCTGCTTGTCTTCAGCAAACTGTTTTCAACCTCTGCAGCAATGCTGGCAGCACTCATACGTCTCTTTCGCAAAAACAACCTCTGGATATGACACGGAACACGTGCACTCAACTCGTGCACTCAACTTCTTTGGTAGACCATGGCGAGGCCTGTTCTGAGTGAAACCTGTCCTGTTAAACTGATGTATGGTCAAGGCCACTGTGCTGCAGCTCAGTTTCAGGGTCTTGGCAATCTTCTTATAGCCTAGGCCATCTTTATGTAGAGCAACAATTCTTTTTTTCAGATCCTCAGAGTTTTTTGCCATGAGGTGCCATGTTGAACTCCCAGTGACCAGTATGAGAGAGTGAGAGCGATAACACCAAATGTAACACACCTGCTCCCCATTCACACCTGAGACCTTGTAACACTAATGAGTCACATGACTCCAGGAAGTGAAAATGGCTAATTGGGCCCAAGATTTTCACTTAGGGGTGTACTCACTTTTGTTGCCAGTGGATTAGACATTAAAGGCAGTGTGTTGAGTTAATTTGAGGGGACAACAACTTGACACTGTTATAAAAGCTGTACACTTACTACTTTACATTGTAGCAAAGTGTCATTTCTTCAGTGTTGTCACATGAAAAGATATAATAAAGATATAACAAAAATGTGAGGAGTGTACTCACTTTTGTGAGATACTGTATATATACAGTCAGACTAGTATATATACGCCAAGGTTGGGTCCTGGACGGGTACTATATATCACCAATATTTGGGTTGTGGTCTCTTTAAGGGAAATGTGATAGCATTCAGGGGTCACCCAGGATGGGTGAGGAATTCCCGGGAATAGCTTTAATCAGGAGAGGACTGACTTGCAGTTCTCTCTGTGTTAATAGAGAGATATTTTTGGACCCGGAATTTCGGAGGCTCTGAAGTGATATTCGGGTGGGAAAGAGCCTCCACCCCTGACTACAGGGATTCCAGCACACACGGGGTTAAGAGCCCCCAGGAAGCAGCTCTTAAAGACAGGAAGTAGTGGAGCTACAATCCCCCAAACGTTACATATATATATATATATATATATATATATATATATATATATATATATAAATTATATTCTGCATTCAGCGGTGTATAGTTTCTAATACAGTGCAGGCGGTGTACACAGTATATAATACAGTGTAGTGCGGTGTTAAAAAAAAAGAAAAAAAAAATACCCATCATGTCCGGAAGGCCTCCAAGGAGAGGCAAACGCTCACAGTCCGCTAAAAGAGGGCAAGCAGCCTCTGAAATAATATTTAACAGCAGGGACCGTTCCTGCACCCAACAAGCGTAACTAGGGGTGGGTTACAGTGTTCTAGCACCACCAACACCTAAGGCCCAATGTTTCTGCCCCTGTTTAACAGGAACATGTAATTACAATTTTTGAAATAATATTTAACAGCAGGGACCGTTTCTGCGCCCAACAAGAGTAACTGTGAGGGGTTACCGTGTTCTGCCACCACCAACACCTAAGGTCCAATTTTTCAGCAGAGTATATAGTGCAGCCTGTATAGTGTGTGTATATATACTGCAGTTCAGAGCACATAGTGCAGTCTGTATAGTAGACTACAGTTCAGAGTATATAGTGCACTCAGTGTAGTATATATAATACAGTGCAGGGTATATAGTTTAGTATATAATATAGTGGTTAAGGGGGGCCCTATGACAGAATTAAGAAAAAAATGGCATGGGTACCCCCGTCCATACCAGGCCCTTCGGAGGGAAACCCACCTTGTTTTTTTTAATGATTTTTTTAATGTATATTGCTGGGATCTGGCAATACATTACAGCCGTAAGCAATTTAAAATTACATTTTTTCCTTTAGAAATGTCATTTTGCGGCGGTACTTTTCTAAACAAGGGGAAATATGTGCTACTTTACAGGCAGACTAAGAGGACCCCCCAGGCACAATATTTAAAGGAATATTTCATTTTTTTTTGTTTCACTTTAAACATTCTTAAAATCACTGCTCCTGAAAAAACAGCCCTTTTAAAAACTTTTTTTTCATTGATACATGACCCCTGGGGCACCATCCAGACCTCCAAACACTTTTTTTATGGCAATAACTTGCAAATAAGCCTTTAAAATGAGCACTTTTGATTTTTCACGTTCGTGTCACATAGATTTTAACGGTGTTTGCATGTTCGCACAATTTTTTTTGTCTGTTCGCAAGTTCTGGTGCGAACCGAACTAGGAGGGGGGGCCTTCGGCTCATCCCTAGTGTGCAGCAGCCCCCCTCAGCCCCCCTAAAACTTACCCGAGGTCCCTCTCTGTTCAGCAAAGTCCACGAGTGTCTCAGCCATCCGAGATTCTCCCTCCTGATTGGCTGAGACACAGCTTCAGTGCCATTGGCTCCCGCTGCTGTCACTCAAAGTCAGCTACCCAATCAGGAGAGAGAGGGGTGGGTCTGGGTCAGGGCTCCGTGTCTGAATGGACAGAGGGAGCTGTGACTTGGCTCAGGTGCCCCCCCATAGAAAGCTGCTTGCTATGGGGGCACTTAACAGGAGGGAGGGGCCAGGATCACAGAAGAGGGACCCGAGAAGAGGAGGATCCAGGCTGCTCTGTGCAAATCCACTGCACAGAGCAGGTAAGTTTAACATGTTTGTTATTTTTAAAGAAAAAAAATGAGACTTTACAAATCACTTTACCTGTCCAGCTAATCTCTTTTTCTCCCTTTACATTCTTCCTTTTTCCAACATATGGAACAGCTCAACACTAAACACTAAAACTTTTTTAAAAAATAGTATAGCTCAACCTTTGGAACAAAATTGATGTACAGGGCATAATTTTTTTTTAAAAATCTGCCTATTTTTATATATATGTGAAGCATGCTTGTTATACTCACTGTGGAACCTAAGGGGTTAATCCTCCACAATGTGTAAAAAGGCTGTTTGATCATGTCTTCTCTGAACCTCCCCTTCTTTTGTCCCTAATCCATCTCCTGATAGTAGAGAGCCTTGGGGGTGTAGCGTCACATATGGCGACCCATCACATTTGGCTACCCGCTGCAGTGCGCATGCGCGACACTGCCATATGCGTTCCAACACTTTTATGACAAAACAGCACACTAAAACCGTCAGTGTGACGGAACTGATGTTGAACTGAGCTTGTGCAGTTATTATGTGGCTCCTCCCCTAAGTCCAGGTTCAAGCCCCACCATCCAAGTGGACAAAGTGTTAGAATACAATTATGCCGAGCTTAGTGCCCAAAGCGTGGTGAGCGAAGTGAGGCTGTGCCCGAAGCGTGGCGAGCGTAGTGAGGCCATGCCCGAAGCGTGGCGAGCGAAGTGAGGCCATGCCCGAAGCGTGGCGAGCGAAGTGAGGCCATGCCCGAAGCGTGGCCCAGCGAAGCGTGGCGAGCCAAGCAAGGCGAGCGAAGCGAGCCCGCGAGAAGCCCTGTTGCAAAGTGGTGTCTTACAATGAATATTTGAATATATATTAATGAAATTATACAGAAGAAGAGCTTGTCTGTAATGTCACTTCCGTGACATTATCTCACGGTTTCACTGCTCCGTATTGTCGTAAAAACTTTTGGAATGCATATCGGCAAGTTACGCATCCGCAGTGCCAAATTTCTCAGCAGATCCTCACTTCCGTAGCCAAATGTGATGGGTCGCCATATGTGACGAAACATGGGCACTCTGCACTTGCTCAGTTTGGTGTGTATTGCTAGAGAGTTTTTATTTTTCTTGGCAGGGTGCATGTGATCACCACAGGGCCATTCAGCACTGTCCAGACAAAGGGTCAGGGGTAATGCAGCCTCTTAAGACAGTCAAATGAGAATGAAAACTCCTCCTACAAGCATTACCAGACACCGATAGAAATCACAAGACTGCTATATACTTCTGATGAGAAAAGGCATTTAGCCGTTTATATTTACTAAAATAATTGCATTTCCATTTTCTGTGTACTGTGGGAGACCAGATATAGTAAATGCAGGGTCCTGGGTGTAGTAACACTTTAACTCTACGTCTATACTTGAAGTGAGCCTCTTGCTGACACAAACTAAAGACAGATATGTACATGTGTATGTTGCATAACAGTATATACACAAGTACTGGGTATATTTAGCACAGATATTTAGGAAGCAGCATATAGATTACACAATAGAAGGTGTAGGGTTACATTTTGTATCTGGTGATTATTACATGTGATGTCCTTGGGACTATATTTAAAAAGCTAACAAGCAGAGATCAGGAATGTTTTTTTTTTATAATAAGAAATAATGTAATTTTCAACACAATGTGATATTTATTTATTTTTTCATTCTGCATTTGTCCCCATAATGTTAGCAATAGTACCTACCCTTTGTATCAGTGAGAATGAGAGACTGAAGCACCATTGGATTAATGCTGCGGTTATTCTTGAATCTCATTTGATTGATGAGGTTGGAGCCCATGTCAAACTGTTCAAGTCTTTTATCTGCAAATACATTATGATGTTGTCATGTTGTTGGTGGAATGAAAGGGAAAGAAAAACATGGTATTAAAGTAGATGTAAACTTTAAAGGAAGCAAACAGCTAAATACAAAGATGAAATACATACTGTATATAAGAGCTATTTTCCTTCCAAAAAGATCTGTATTTCTGTCAATCCAGCCCTGTAATTTAGCCAGCTCTGCCACACAGGCCAGTCGTGGCTGGGAGGGGAGTGGACCTGATCTTTCTCTAGGGCTTATGTACACTTGAAAACTTCCAGGACATGTTGCTAAGCGAGGCCCATCCATTATGCCACATACACACGATCAGACATTCCGACAACAAAATCTCATGTCTTTTTTCCGACAGATGTTGGCTCAAACTTGTCTTGCATACACAGGGTCACACAAAGTTGGTTGGAAATTCCGAACGTCAAGAAGGCAGTGACGTACAACATGTACGACGAGCCGAGAAAAATGAAGTTCAATAGCCAGTGCCGCTCTTCTGTATGACTCTGAGCATGCGTCGGAATTGTCTACACACGATCGGAATTTCCGCAAATGGATTTTGTTGTCGGAAAATTTGAGAACCAGATCTCGAATTTTGTGCGACAGAAATTCCAATGGAAACTGTCTGATGGAGCCTACACACGGTCAGAATTTCTGACGACAAGCTCTGATTGCACATTTGCCGTCGGAAAGTCCGACCGTGTGTACGGGGAATTAGTGTTTACCTTCACCATCACGAGTGAGCTCTTTTTCTCATTCAAACCTCCTCACATGCTCTTTTCTCTGATGCAGTAGCTCTGAGCTCAGCCTTCGAAAGCTCGCTCCTGTGATGGTGAAGGTGAACAGTAATATCTGTGCAGTGGTGGCTGGTGGTTTTTTTTTTTTGGCAGGGCGGCAAATCAAACCCCCCCCCCGCTGTCTACCAGTCGGTCCACTGGCACTTACCCCATGTAGGCGGTGGGCATCCGAGGAGCATGGGCGGGGATCCGGCATCCAGGCATCGGCGGGGACTGGGCATCCAGGCATCGGCCAGCGGCTCTTCTCCTCCTCGTTTTTGCGATGCATCTCCTCCCCTCCTCCTAGGTGTCTAATAGGATCGCCTGTCCTTTCAGCCAATCGGGTGACAGGTAACAGACTCGCTTTCCGATTGACCGGGAGGAGGATCATATTCATTCACTGTTGCAACACACCTGGGTGGGCTGCGGTCCCCCTCTCTGCGTCCCGAGCCCACCCTATTTTGAATGCCAATGAATGGAAAATGAATGGAAATGTTGTAAATTATTCATATGCAAAATGGCGTAAGGACGTGTCGTGTATCAATCTGGGGGCACGTTTTTCTTTTTCCTAAATCTTAAACTACTGAAGGCCATAGAAAAAATGAGTGAGAGGGCTGCTGGTGACTACTAAAACATTGGTATGACATGCCTAGGATAGTGAGCTTGATGAAGTCCTACTTAGTGGTGACTGACAACATTGATTTCCATAGGTTGGCTGTGCATATATACACTCTCTTGTACGTTCTGTGGAAGAGAGCACATGTAATCCTCTGTAATACTGATGAGCTGGTAACAGACGCCTTAACACTATGAAAGCTGTGCAGTCAGACAGTGCTGGAATTTTCACTGGTCCCTTACAGTTTGGTGTCACCAGCACATTAAAAGCCTTGACCACTGTGTATGCAGCCTGCTCCACCCCACTGACAAGGTCAGAGTCAGCAAATCCCACCCTAAAAATAGCTCTGTTCGCAGCAAGTGAGCGTTTTCACAGAGTGGTTCAGTCAGACGAGGGTCTGCCGAGCACTCAGGTACATCATGGTCTCCATGAAGGGGTGATAGAGGAATACAGGTGGGAAGAGCTGGGCCTGGAGAGGCTGGAAGCCCCAAGTGTCCATAGTCTGTGTTATGGTCTCTGCTTGTCAACTGTAAGTCATACGTTGTCACCGAGGTTTATTTAGTGTAGCAATGGCATTCCTGGGGAAGGTAATGATAAGAATTAATTAGTACACTGAAGAGCAGAGAAATCTGTCACAAGCACAGCTGTGGTACAAGAAATAGATGGAGCCATATGACTACACAGTGCTTGTTGTAGGTATTTGTGAGCATGCTTTGTATAACATCGGGGTTTATTTACTAAAGGCAAATCCACTTTGCACTACAAATGCACTACAAGTGCACATGGAAGGGCAGTCGCTGTAGATCTGAGGGGGGCATGCAAGGAAAATTTAAAAAAAAACAGCATTTTTGTTTGTGCATGATTAAATGATAGAAATCAGCAAAACTTCCCCTCATTTCAGATCTTCCCCTTAGATCTACAGCGACTGCACTTCCAAGTACACTTGTAGTGCAAAGTGGATTTGCCTTTAGAAAATCAACCCCACAGTGTACTTATAATCATTTTGTCTTGATTAGGAGGGCAGCAAGAGTGATAGAAATGTGCTTTTTGACTTAAAATAACCATTTTGTTTTAGATACAACATAAGAAAAAAATCTGTCACCAAAAAACTGTGGTACATTTGTGGTGAGTTTGTGAAATGAAGTGTACTGTAATTCCGGAGCCTCATTAGACATTGTAGAGCCCCTGACACATAACTGTACATTGTTCGGTTGTATGCTCCTCTTTTGAGCTGACTATAGGAAGCTGGTCATAAATACAGGTGAGGGGCTGAAACCTGGGAGATTTCTGTGTTATTCTAAAAATATGCAATTTCTACAATACTTTACATCTAAAGCCGCGTACACACGAGCGGAATGTCCGACAGAAAAAAGTCAGACGGAAGCTTTTCATCGTGTATGCCGATCGTGTGTATGCCTCATCGGACTTTTTTTTTCGAAAATTCTGACGGACCTAGAAATGGAACATGTTCTAAATATTTCCGACGGAACCAATTCCTATCGGGAAACCAACGAGACGGAAGCTATTGGCTACTGGCTATTGCACTTCCTTTTTCTAGTCCCGTCGTACGTGTTGTACGTCACCGCGTTCTGGACGGCCGGACTTTGGTGTGACCATGTGTATGCAAGAGGGTGCAATTCCGTCAGAGTTCCATCGGAGAAACCCTCTGAGTTTATTCCGACGGCAAAACTGGTCGTGTGTACATGGCTTAAGGGCTTGTTCACACCAGTCACACCTTTCGCATGGCTGCTGGTGTGAACTGGCATGAACAGTGCCAGTATGCCATTCCCAGCACTGTTTTACCTTTTTATTTTACCAACTTTATTTAAAAGTCAAAGTGACATTTCATTAGGGTTTTATGCACATAGTAGTCCAAACCCGCTGCACTGAAAAGAGTACCACATGCCGTATTTATTTTCAGGGTACACCATTGCAACACAGTGGTGTGAACTGACAGTATAGGGAACACGGCTTTTTGCATTGTATTGCTCTGGGGAAGGCTGTCCAGCATGTGAACGAGCCCCTATAGAGGGAGCATAGTGTATTTTCAGCAAGTGTTGCAGTAAAGACAATTTTCCTTTTATTTTTTTTTGGATTGAGAATGGTTTAAATGAATGCTGTCCGTGTCCCTTTTGGAGGGATTTCCCCCTCACCTTCTGTACACACAACAGAGGGTGGGAGGAAATACCTCCAATGTGAGAGATACCCCTCTTTAGCTGGCCATGAATGGTTCAGATTACATCTTATTCCTGCTGAATCAGTTGAAATTCAAGCCGTGAATGGCCCCGTCAGCACCACCCTGCTCAATATACTTATGCCCCATACATACTATTAGATTTTCTGCAGATTTTTGTCTTCAGATTTATTAAAACCATGTAGTACAAGGGCCTGCCTGATTGCATACAAATTAAAACTCTTAAGGTTGGACCTCATATTATATGGTTTTGGTAAATCTGAAGACAAAAATCTGCAGAAAACCTAATGGTGTGTATGGGGCCTTAGAATGAAAAATCAAATGCACTGGGTGTAACAATGTCAGGTGGACGGTGGCTGCATCCTATCACATGCGGTCAGTCCGGGTATTCCAGCAACAACAGGTGTTACATCTGTTTGAAAGCAATAGCCGACGGCAGAGATTCCTCTCCATGCTGCTGAGTGTGGATAGAGGAATCCATTTGATTTCTCTCATTCGGAGCATTTGTGTGCGTCTAGCAGCAATTACCGGAAAACAGCCACAAGTAGCTATGGCTGCCAGCAACATGTCATTAAAAATGTGCAGGCTCATTGGCTACAGCCAGACGATCACAGGTCTCATAAACAGCAGCAGGAATCAGCAGATTCCTGCTGCTGCCATTCGTACTAGGACTAAGGCAAAATGCTCATGACAATGTAGCCTTAGACAGTAATCACTGTGTCCCCACTGGAGGATTTCCCCTCTATTCATGTTCAGGGAAAAAATCTAAAGTTTTGATTTCCCATACTTCTGCTCACAGCAACAGTAATCAATAGGACAAATAAAGAGAGTGACTCTTTCTAGAAGGGGACACAAACAGCAGTAGAAACCTGACATGGGTTCTACCTCTTCCCCAAGCTATCCGAAGTTTTAAAAAATGATTTGTTTATATGACTCAAATTTTTATTATCTTGTTCTCACATAGTTTTGTAATTGCATTCAATACAAAAATTTGGAGATTGGCACCTAGGCTCAGCAAACGCATAGGGGGAATTTATTAAAGCTGCCGAGCCACTTTTCTAATGTTAAAGCGGAGTTCCACCCAAAAACGGAATTTCCGCTTTAAGTGAAGGTGACCCCCTGACATGCCACATTTGGCATGTCATTTTTTTTTTGGGGGGGGGATACCATCTTTTTAGGGGCATCCAGCTCCCGCTTCCTCCTGGGGCTCTGCGGAGCCAGAAGGAAGATCACCTCTCCCCTCTCCCTCCATGCAAACTTCTGGGACACGTCACAGGCCCCAGAAGATTGCCCAGCCAATCACAGCACGCAGCGTGGCTCGTGTGTGCTTGGCTGTGAAGCCACAGCCAGGCACCCACAGTCACAATTCCGGTGCTGAGGAGGGGGAGAGGAGCGGGGCTTCGTTCACTTGCATTGCTAGACCGTGGGACAGGTAAGTGTCCGATTATTAAAAGTGAACTGCTACACTTTTTGTAGCTGCTGACTTTTATATGGGTGGAACTCCACTTTAATCCCACTAGTTAATGTATTGCACCAAATTCATGAAGTGTCTGTGACACTTTTGGTTCTGACAGAGACTCGTGCACCAATTTCAGGTAGTTCTAAAATGTCCCACTTTTACATTGTATCATAATGCCAGCGCCAAATTCAAAATAAAAAAACTGATTGTTTGTATCTTACAAAAGTGGAACCAATTAAAGTTGGGTACAGAACGAATGTTCATTTGATCTTTATTGATGATTCACAGTAAATCGGAACCGTTGAAATAAAATTCGTATGAACATTCTTACAAATATTCTCGTACGACAAAGGCTTTTTTTTGTTGTTCATTGTTTCTGATCATGTGCAGTCTTTCTTTTCTGATTTTTTTTTCTTGTACAAAAATCGTATGACAGTGGTACACATTAAAGGAAAATCGTTCGTTCTGTTCCCGTACGAGAATATTTTTGAAGTTTGTCCCTTTGGGAATTTTCGTACGAAAATTCACAATCGGCTGTCGAACGTTGTGTACACACTCTACGAAAATCGTACGAAAATTCTTTGGACAAAAACGTTCACCCGATTTTCTTATAGTGTGTACGAGCCTTTAGACCAGTGTTTTTCAACCTTTTTACCATCAAGGAACCCCTGGCAAAAGGTTTGAGATATCGGGGAACCCCTAAAAATAACGTTCAGATCTACAGCTCACGGAATTTTGGTGTGATTAGTGAGCTGTGATATAACAACAATTATTTTAATAAATAGCATTAAATAATAGAAATAAATATTGGAACTTACCTATTTTATGTGAAACGTGTGTGGTTTTTCTTCTGAAACACACACACACACGCACACAACACGGTACAAGGAACAGAGCATGGTACAGGGCACACAACAGGGTATGGTACAGGGCACATAGCCGGTTGCAGGGTACAGAACATGGTACAGGTCACACAACATGGTACAGGTCACACAATCAGTATAAGGCACACAACATGGTACAGGTCACATAGCAGGGAATGGAGCATACATCAAGATACATGTCACATATGGAATCCAGCACACATCGGAGTACATGTCACATAAGGAATCCAGCACACATTAGGGTACATGTCACATAGGGAATCCAGCACACATCAGGGTACATGGCACATAGGGAATTCAGCACACATCAGGGTACATGTCACATAGGGAATTCAGCACACATTAGAGTACATGTCACATAGGGAATCCAGAACACATCAGGGTACATGTCACATAGGGAATTCAGCACACATTAGAGTACATGTCACATAGGGAATCCAGAACACATCAGGATACATGTCACATAGGGAATCCAGAACACATCAGGGTACATGTCACATAGGGAATCCAGAACACATCAGGGTACATGTCACATAGGGAATCCAGAACACATCAGGATACATGTCACATAGGGAATCCAGAACACATCAAGGTACATGTCACATAGGGAATTCAGCACACATTAGAGTACATGTCACATAGGGAATCCAGAACACATCAGGATACATGTCACATAGGGAATCCAGAACACATCAGGGTACATGTCACATAGGGAATTCATCACACATTAGAGTACATGTCACATAGGGAATTCATCACACATTAGAGTACATGTCACATAGGGAATTCAGCACACATTAGAGTACATGTCACATAGGGAATTCAGCACACATTAGAGTACATGTCACATAGGGAATCCAGAACACATCAGGATACATGTCACATAGGGAATCCAGAACACATCAGGGTACATGTAACATAGGGAATCCAGAACACATCAGGGTACATGTCACATAGGGAATCCAGAACACATCAGGATACATGTCACATAGGGAATCCAGAACACTTTAGGGTACATGTCACATAGGGAATCCAGAACACATCAGGGTACATGTCACATAGGGAATCCAGAACACATCAGGGTACATGTCACATAGGGAATCCAGAACACATCAGGATACATGTCACATAGGGAATCCAGAACACATCAGGGTACATGTCACATAGGGAATCCAGAACACATCAGGGTACATGTCACATAGGGAATCCAGAACACATCAGGGTACATGTCATATAGGGAATCCAGAACACATCAGGGTACATGTCACATAGGGAATCCAGAACACATCAGGATACATGTCACATAGGGAATTCAGCACACATTAGAGTACATGTCACATAGGGAATCCAGAACACATCAGGGTACATGTCACATAGGGAATCCAGAACACATCAGGGTACATGTCACATAGGGAATCCAGAACACATCAGGGTACATGTCACATAGGGAATCCAGAACACATCAGGGTACATGTCGCATAGGGAATCCAGAACACATCAGGGTACATGTCACATAGGGAATCCAGAACACATCAGGGTACATGTCACATAGGGAATCCAGAACACATCAGGGTACATGTCGCATAGGGAATCCAGAACACATCAGGGTACATGTCACATAGGGAATCCAGAACACATCAGGGTACATGTCGCATAGGGAATCCAGAACACATCAGGGTACATGTCACATAGGGAATCCAGAACACATCAGGGTACAGGAGTTTTTTCAAATGCAGAGTAGTGCGGGAATCAGCTGTAATAAGAGCTCTCTCATATTGCGATCCTTCCAGCCAGCACCTTCTTTGCTCCTGTCCACCTCAGGTGCTTGTATATAACATCACCTGGGGTGGATGGGAGGAAATGAGATGCCGGCCATGAGGATCACACTATGAGAGAGCTTTTATTACAGTGATACTCTGCATGCTGGCTGACCCCTGTTGATAAACCCTGCTTTAAACCAACTCTCTTTTGGTGTACAGAGGGTGGGTTAACGCGGGGAACCTTCCCTGCCAGGATAACACACAGTGATTATTGCTTGCAGCTATAGCCGCTGGCAATAATTGCATGAAAAATCCAACATATTGGTTGTTCCCAAGTCAATCGGTCACTTGACTTGGATACAATTAGCCTGCCCATTACCATGCTGAACTGGCCGAGATTCAAACAATTTATGGCTGGCTTAAGTGTCATTTGATATTGAGTTTAAAATGTAACATACTATAATACACCACCCTTACATGTTAATAAAAATGCCTTGCTTGAAATTCAGGAAATATATATTTTATAATATCAGTGACATAAGTTTCAATTTAATGAGGCCACATTTATCAATAAATTCACAGTTGTGTGCTGCATTTTGCTTATCTGTCTTTGAGAAGTGACATATTTATCATAATTTCAGTGTCAATGTAATAAATATGTCACGATCCTCTGTACCCTCTAGTTTGTCTGAATATGCAAAAGTATTGCAGACAAATTTGACACAGTATTGTTAGAGATGTGACTACTGTTGCAATTTGCTCTAAATTCAGCCCTCTACACATGTTTAAGAAGTAGTCCACGTCCATTCTTAATTTAGCAATGAATCAGCATCTTAATTCTGCCGCTAGTTTAGAATACTTGTGAAAAATTTGCAATAACAGGCTGACAACCACAAATTTGTTGCAGAATTGATGCATATATTGGCAGAATTGGTAGTGGAGCACTACTCGCTAAAAGTAGGAGGATAATTTACTGTGAATGTTTTGCATACTGCAAAAACGTGACTGAGCTTTTTTTTTTTTTTTTTTCTTTTTTGCAGTAAGGGCAGCACAGTGGCGTAGTGATTAGCACTTCTGCCTTACAGCACTACTGTCCTCTGTTTAATTCCCAGGCAGGACTCTACCTGCATGGAGTTTGCATGTTCCCTTTGTGCTTGTGTGGCTTTCCTCTGGGTACTCTGATTTCCTTCCACATTCCAAAACATGCCGGTAGATTAATTGGCCCTGTCGTGTTCTACTGAGTGCATCCAGGATTATAGCCTCACCTCCTATCTACCCTAACACTGATTTAATAAGTGCTTTGGGGAGAAAATCACTACAAATATATTAATTTCTTGCCTCCTACGTAATGCATATGTGTGGCAGCAGATTTCCACTCGCTGCACATATGTGACCAAGTTCTTAGGACAGTGACCTAGCTGTCAAAGACAGTTCCCGGTCTCCAGTAATGATCAGGAGCTGGTGGGATTGACAGTCACTCACAGTAGTCACTTGATCAGGCTGGGTACAAAGACTCACTTAAAGGCACAACAGAATGGGGCTAATTAATAAATGACCCCCACTGTATTCTATTTTTTAGTAGTACTGCTAGCATTTCACCCATAAGGTCTAATAGAAGGTGCTCAGAGAAGGGCATTTCACCTTTTGACATGTCCTCCTTAAATGGTCCAGCTGGCCTTTTGGCATGATATTTATAACTAGTGACTATCGTATTAAAAATCTACAATGATTAAGCATGTTATAAAATCCAAGGTATAACATTTGAGGTACATACGTAAAAACATAGCACTGTTATAGGACATGTGAAGTTTTAATTTATATGAAAGGCCCGAAATATTGTTTTATCGGAATATCATTATTGCATTCAAAAGTTGATTCTCACATCCCAGCCTACACAATGCTGGCAATTTGTTAACATGGATTCTGTTTCTGTAATACATCAAACAGAACCGAGAACTTGTTGAAAGAAGAAAATGGGCCAGGGGTTGTGCTAGGTTGGCCACTATTCACTATCAGCTGTTAGTCTGATGCAGACCTCACCCCTTCCCTTTTTACTCTGTATGTCTTGGCAAGAAGGAGAAATAACCTACTTAAACACCAGGTTAGCAGCAGTAGATTAACTGTACCTTGGGCCCACAAATGTTTCCATTTCGTGGGCCACCCTCCAATATAATGGAATCATACATAAAGACAAGTATACACGGGCATTTTATGTTTTGTTTGCAGGATGTCTGTTTAGCCCCTCTGAACACCAGCACTCTTGGCAGGAGAAAAACTGCTTACAAAATGCACTTAAAGCCAAATACTGCACATGCGGTTAGGCACATTTAGGTGTGTCAAGAGTTTGAGAGTCAATGGATTCTATTGGCCAAAATATTAATATATTCTGACCATTGGAATGCATTAATGCTGAAATGCGCCTAATGTGCCAGAACCCAGGTCTGAATCCGCAACCTCTGCTGTGTCTGGTGGTGTCTCTTCTTGCTGAGCCACCAGGGATGCTGGACATTTAACTGGACAAACCCTTGAATGATCTTGCCCTGATCAGTTTTCTCTTTAATGTTGATCTTTTTGCTCCTCCCATGAACTTCCTGTTTTAGCCATACCTTTGCACTTCCTGTTTGCCATATTATTGTGCTCTCTCCAGCCACTTCTGCTGCCATCCATATTTTCGCTACCTCTCGTAACTGACCTTTGCTCCTCGACTATGTTTCTGCTTGATCCCAACCTGCTACCACACATTACTAATCTTTGCTTGTTTTCTGACCACGCTTCTGCTTGATACCTACCTGCTATATCTGCTACTAGAACCCAGCTTGCTCACCTCCTGGTGGGGCAATTCATAGGACCGTGACCTGGTACTATAACCATAGGTGAAACGCATCTCCACCATCAGTAGCTCTGGTGAACACCGGTTAGTGCTTAGACTCCACACCTCAGATGAGCCTGTGTCATCTGCCAGGGTGACCTGCTTCTGTACTTATCCAGCTGGTCGGTGGAAGCCTCTCTACTGTTATAGCTACTTGCCTTTGAGCCTGATCCCTCACCGTGGCACAGTGTTTGCACTTTCAGCATTTTTTTTTTACTCTTTCGCTCGTCTCCTGAACGCATTTTTTTTTTTTTTTTTTTTCCCCAGCCTGTGAACACTCCTCTTTTAATATGCCTGTAAACTCCTCTTTGTACATGGACACATAGGCTAACCTAGAAGTTCTGTTACAATCTGGAAAAAAAAAAAATACCGAATGCATGTAAAAGTTGCAATTTTTTTTTTATTAAGCCCTGGGTGCATGGGGCCGAGAAAAGGGTTTGGGAAGGATTTGGAACTCAGTGATTGAATTTTGAATTGAATCTTATACAGTAGTATACTCTTTGCAAATGATGCATGTGATGGTGGCAGATATTAGCAGGTTATTGAATCCTGTGCTTGGAAGCTTGTTGTATGCAGAGAATACTTTACTTTCATGGAGGATATCTTTATCATGAACAGGAACAAGGAGGAAGTACATACACTTGGATACAGACAATAAATATATCCTGTTATTACATTACCACAGAGAATACACATTATAACACTGCAGTGCCACCTGCTGGGTATAAAGGTATAATGCATATATATATTGTCAGTTTACATAAGTGACAAGCATGTGCTTTGTCAAATTATATTAAACTTCTTCTGGAAATAACTGACATTCTTTCAATACAGGTTTGGTGAGTACATCAGCAGTCATCTCCTCTGATGGGCAGTATTGAATGTCCATAACACCTTGCTCTTGATTATCCCTCAGTAGGTGATACTTGACATCAGTGTTTGGTCCTAGGATTAACCCTTTCTGATTGCGTAAGCTTTACACATCCCTGGTTGTCTTCAAAAGTGGGAATTGGTTTTGACATGTCTATCCCAATGTCCACAAAATGTTGACAAATCCATATCTCTTTTTGACAAGCATATGCTGCTGCAGTGTACTCTGCTTCAGTTGAAGATAGAGCGATAGTTTGGGAAGGTTGAAGATGGAGCGATAGTTGCTTGCTTTTGACTAAACCAACTTCTAGTTCCTTCCCCATACTGGAAGATGAATCCAGTTGTGGATTTGCGGTCTGTGCAGTCCCCGGCCCAATCAGCATCCGCATATCTGACTAGTTTTGGATTGGATGTTGCTGGTAACCGTAACTTCATCTGAAATGTTTCATTTGAGGTATTGCATCACTCTTTTCACTGCATTCCAGTCACGCTGACAGGGAGCTGAGACTTTCCTGCATAGTATGCCCACTGCTGCGGCTATGTCTGGTTTCGTCAGAGGCAATATATAGCAGCTTACCGATTGCTCTGCGATACATGTCATTGTTGGGTACCAAGTTTTCTGCTTCATTGCTCTTTTGATAGCCTGGTTCCATAGGAGTTTTCACTTGCTTTGCATCTTGCATATGGAATTGTTCCAAGATTTCAGGGATTTTCTGAGATTGGTTGAGAAGATTACTTCCATCTTCTCACTCTATTTGAATTCTCAGATAATAGCTAATGTTCCCAAGCTCTTTGATTTCAGAATTTTATTTCAGCTTGTGAACTAACTGATTATAATACCATTCTTGTTCAAAACAGGTTATAATGTCATCAACCTAGATAAGGATGTATATCCACCTGTCTCGTTGATTCTTGGAGTAGAGACAGGGGTCTGCTTTACTTCTTGAGATTGTTTAAGAACGTAGATGCTCTTCTGAAGTTTACACACAAGGTTGTCTCCTTGCTCAAACCCTGGTGGTTACTCCATGTAGAGATCTTCCTTAATGTCTCCATATAGGAAAGCAGTTTTAACGTCTAGGTGTTTGACTTGCATACCCTTCCCCGCTGCAATGCTGAGAAGTGCTCTGATGGTGAAGTGTTTTACGACGGGAGCGAATGTTTCATCGTAATCTTTCTGGGAGTAACCATTGGCAAATTTCTGGGAGTAACCATTGGCAACTATAGGAAGTAAGTTGATTTTCAAAATAAAGTCAGACGCAGAAAGAAATAGCCACAAATACAAAGCCAAATTTCTGGGAGTAACCATTGGCAACTGGAGTAACCATTGGCAACTATAGGAAGTAAGTGGATTTTCAAAATAAAGTCAGACGCAGAAGGAAATAGCCACAAATACAAAGCCATAATATATATATATATATATATATATATATATATATATATATATATATATATATATATATATATATATATTATAATATAATATATATATGTATATATATATATTATAATATAATCAGTTAATGGTATTATAATCAGTTAGGCTTTGTATTTGTGGCTATTTCCTTCTGCGTCTGACTTTATTTTGAAAATCCACTTACTTCCTATAGTTTTGCGATTGGGAGGGAGCTCCATAAGTGTCACTTGGAATATAGGCATATGCTTTACATCCAAACACTCTTATGTACCCTATGCTAGGCTTTGAACAATGTCACATTTCGAATGGAGTACTTTTAATGGCTCTTGAGGGTAGTCTGTGGTGTAATACAGTTCAGGAAACCCTGGCCTTTACCTTCTGCAGTGATGCTTTTGCTGTTTGCTAGGAAAACTTTGTCTTTTGCAATGTTTGTGAAAAAGGTCTCATCGCTAGTCATGTGGCTTTCTCGGAACTGAGTCTTTGCACCAGCCGTTTGGCTTTTTGCTCTGTCTCACTTTAAAGGTGCCACTCCATGATGTGTCTTCGGTTTCCTTTTTTTGCTTTGACTCTTTCTTTTGTGAATAGCTCTATCTTTTGCTGCTCTGCTTTCTTTGTTGTGCTTTGTGCCTTTGTACATAAGAGCTTTGTCATCATGGTGCGTAATTTTCTTTCCTTCTGTCATATTCATAGATTAACCTCTTAAGAACCAGCCGCCGCAGTTGTACTGCGGCAATGTGGCTGGTTCCCGCAAATCGCCCTCATTGTACGTCAGCTCGTACACAGCGATTTGTGGGCACAAGTGCCCACTGGCCAGCGGAGGGGCCCATCAGCGGGTGGGGCGGACTCGATGTCCACCAGCCACACGTAATCATTCCCCGCAGTGACAGCATGGCAAATCTCCGTTCTGACAGGGTAGATCGCACAGATCCTGTCTATTTCCCCAGTCACACAATCCCCCATACAGTTAATAAACACACTGAGGGAACACATTTAACCCCTTGATCGCCCCTAGTGTTAACCCCTTCTCTGCCAGTGTCATTAGTACAATAACAGTGCATAATTTTTAGCACTGATTATTGTAATAATGTCACTGGTTCACAAAAAAATTTCAAAAATGTCAGTTAGGTGTCCGATCGCAATGTCACAGTCCCTTTTAAAAATCACTGATCGCCGCCATTACTAGTAAAAAAATAAGAATAATAAAAATGCCAAAAATCTATCCTCTATTTTGTAGGTGCTATAACTTTTGCGCAAACCAATCAATATACGCTTATTGCAATTTTTTACCAAAGGTATGTAGAAGAATACATATTAGCCTAAACTGATGAAGAAATGTGTTTTTTCACATTTTTGGGGGGATACTTATTATAGCAAAAAGTAAAAAAAAAGTATGTTTTTTTTTTTTCAAAATTGTCGCTCTTTTTTTGTTTATAGCGCAAAAAATAAAAAACCGCACCAAAAGAAAGCTCTATTTGTGAGGAAAAAAATGACGTCAATTTTGTTTAGGTACGTCGTCGCACGACTTCGCAATTGAGCGACACAGTGCCGTATCGCAAAAAATGGCCTGGTCATTAAGGGGGGAATCTTCCGGTCCTTAAATAGTTAATTAGCTTTTGACATATTCTAGTGTCAGGTCTTGCTCAGGTCTGGTTTCTAAAGCGTTAATAAGAGCAGTTTATATCTCTGGAAGGCTGCAGAGGAGCGGGGTAACAATATGGTTATCTTTGATGTCCTCTCCAATGGCACGCAGCTGCTCTATGATCTCTAGCATAGCTTTGGACACACATTTGCTGGCCCTCTTCTAGTCTCATCTTATAAAGCTTTCTTAGCAGATATAACTTGCTGTTTAGACTTGACCGCTCATGCAGTTTCTGTAATGAAGTCACATACCTTTGCATGTTTTCTCTGTTCTTATGTGGATAAGCTGGTCATCTTCCACTAGAAAGCTTATAATTGCTTTTGCCTGCCTATCCTTGCTATCCCAGTCCTCCGTCTCTCTGTTTTGGATATGTCTGTATTCAGCACTTGCCACAAGTCATCCTTTGGTGAGAAACACTTCCAGTTTAAACTTCCACAGCTGATAATTGGTATTGTTCAGCTTTCCAATTGCAAACTTCACATCTGAACCACTTGCCATCTTTCAGCAGTCTGTATACAGTATTCACTGATTCACTGTACTCACTGAGTATTCTTTCCAGTGCCTCTGGGTACTGCTGGGTACGCTGGGTGCCCTGGGTTATCCTCTCCAATGCCTGGGTGCCTGGGACCCATAACCTATTAGCAGGTTATTGAATCATGCGCTTGGAAGCTTGTATGCAGAGAATACTTTACTTTCATGGAGGATATCTTTATCATGAACAGGAAAAAGGAGAATACAAGTACATACATTTAGATACAGACAATATATCCTGTTATTACATTACCACAAAGAATACACATTATAACACTGCAGTGCCACCTGCTGGGTATAAAGGTAAAATGCATATATATATTGTGAGTTTATATAGGTGACAAGCATGTGCTTTGTCAAATTATATTAAACTTCTTCTGGAAATAACTGACATTCCTTCAATACAGTGTGTGTGTGTGTGTATATATATATATATATATATATATATGTGTGTGTGTGTATATATGTGTGTGTATATATATATATATATATATATATATATAGATAGATTTTATTTTTTTAATCATTATTATTACTATTCAGGATTTATATAGCGCCAACAGTTTGCTTTACAACATGAGGGTAGTCAGTACACTTACAATACAAATCAATACAGGAGGGATCAGAGGACCCTGCTCGTGTTTGTGTGTGTGTGTGTGTGTGTGTATATATATATATATATATATATATATATATATATATATATATTTATTAGGGTTTCCACCTTTTCTTCAAGTCAAACCCAAACACTTTAGCAGCGCACAGCATGTTGCCCTTTTAGATCAGAATCCACAGAGTTCCCCTTTTACATCGGAATCCGCAAGAGTTCCCCTACACTGTAAGGGGGGACTCTGCAGACTCTGATGTAAGGGAGATCTCTGGGGACTCAAATCAGGGTTCCCAGAGCATCCTTATGTTAAAGGGGGAACACTGAGGCTTCTGGTGTAAAGGGGAACTCTGATGTAAGGGGTGCTCTGAGAGCCTTGATTTACCTTAGTGTACTCACTCAGAGGCAGAAGGGAGAAGGATGTTGAGCTCACTCACCTCTTGGCAGTTGGCACCTTTCATCCATGTATCTGTGGCTGCTGGACTTCAAATTTCCAGCCCCCACTTTCCTTTTCTGAGGCACAGTGCTGGGGATAAGAGTGTGGGCAGACACAGAGGGGTAGGGGCAGGAGGGAGAGGAACAGATTGAGCCCTCTCTCCTCTCCCATCTGTGTGTGTGTGTGTGTGTGTGTGTGGGGGGGGGGGGGGGGGGGGATTGTTAGTGCTGGTTTTGGGCAGTGTGAAAGAGAGCGTAACAGACACTCTCAGCTTAGACAACTGCAGCCAGAAACCCTGCTGCAAAGCCATAGTCCAGTCTGAATAATGTGTCCGGGTTTCAGGCAGTTTGAAACCTAGACACATGATTCCAACTGTCCGGGTGAATCCCGGACTATATATAGTCAGTTTATATAAGCGACTTTACATTACATGTTGTTGTTCTTCCAACAGCAGATAGTATCGAAATGATGCTCCCTCTTACAGGGAATGTGTATGATCATTTCAGTACCCATATCAAGATTGTATTTTTGCTTCCAGTTTAGTGACCTGGAACAAATATGCAGCCAGTGAAGTCTGGAAATGCCAGATTCCTATCCTGCATACTTCTTTCAGGAAAGATATTTAGAGGGAAGTGAAGCCAGAGTCAGGATTAGTGATGAGGCATCATATATGGGTTTGGTTCAAGTCAGGTTTTGAGAACATTAGTAAATTTCGGGTGCCAAATCTAAACCCTATTGAAGTCAATGGGAGCTGAATGTTAAAAACTAGTAAAGTCCATTATCTTGCCTGCCACCAACAGTCTCCTCAGCACTCTATCTGCCACCTGACTCCCCTGCTGCCTAGGCTCTGCCATATTTAAGGACTGATCTATCTATCTATCTATCTATCTATCTATCTATCTATCTATCTATCTATCTATCTATCTATCTATCTATCTATCTATCTATCTATCTATCTATCTATCTATCTATCTATCTATCTATCTATCTATCTATCTATCTCTCTATCATATAATTTATTTTTATTTTTTTTAATTTTGGCTGTAATTCTATAATTGATTAGAAATACAAAAATTCCTTTAACATGCCTAAGGGCCATTCTGGCCCTGCTTGTAAAGTAGCACATCTGTATCATGTGTACTACTACTGCAGCAAAACTGACTTTTACAAAGAAAAAAGTGTGTTTAAATTGCTGGCTAAATGAATTATCCAAGCTCCTTCTTTTTGTGAACAAAGCGGCTAGAAGACCCTTATCCGAGATGAAGGTCTCATATAGATGTTAATGGGGGGGTCACTTCACAAAAAAATGACATAGGGTTCCACCCCAAATTCATACCAGGGCCTTCAGGTCTGATATGCATTTTAAAGGAGACTCCATGCAATAATAAAAAATAAAAAAAAACAGAACAAGGCCTCCCTCCCTTTTTATACCAGACCCTTCTGGGCTGGATTTTAAGACCCCACAAAAAAACTGAGAACAAAAATCCATACCAGTCATGTATCTAACATGTAGCTTGACTAATCAGAAAAGGGGAGATGAGCCTGCAGCCCCCCTCCCCCCTATCTCAACCATGCAAGGCCACATGCCCACAACATGGGAAAGAGAGACCCTTGTCCCCATATTGATGAGGACAAGGGCTTCTTCCCTATGACTCTGGCCTGGTGGTTGTGGGGATCTGCAAGCAAGGGGCTTATCAGAATCTATTTAATATGTGAGCCCCCAGATACTGGCTCCCCCTATGTAAATGAGTAAGGGGTATATAGTACCACTACCATCAATCATGTCAACAATCTGGATCCACATCAATTACAATACCCACTAAAAGAAAAGATTGCTGACACATGTCTGGTGACTGGTCCAATCACTTCTTTAATGCCGAATAACCGGTCTGGTGGATGACAGCTGTTACAAAAGCAAAAAAAAAGTGGGGACAGCACCATTGACCATGTCCATATATGGTCAATTGTATATATCAGCTGTTGGGAGTGAAGCGACTGGACCAGATGTGGGTCAGTAGTCAGTGAGCATCCTGATTGATGTAGATCACAGGTGTCAAACACAAGGCCCGCGGGCCGAATGCGGCCCTCCAGGCCATTTCATGTGGCCCTCGCACCTCTCCTGCAGCTGCAGGAGAGCTCCAACCCTCCTCCAGACCCCTACTTTCTGCTTTCAAGCAATGCATCCAGCTTCTTCCCAGCAGCAGCATAAGGAAAGGGGGTGCACTGTGATGTAAGGGAGAGTAGGGGACTCAACTTCTGATGGTGGGGTGGCTCTTGACATTTAATGTAAGGGGAGGGGATGCGCTGGACATCTAATCTTACAGATACAACCGGCCCTTTTGAGGACAATCATGATGCTGATGCGGCCCACGATGAAATTGAGTTTGACACCCCTGATGTAGATCTATATTTACACTTAGCATTTTTCTATTTTGTATCCCTTCCTCATTTCAGAGGGGCTTATTATCAAGAGTGGGCTTCCTGATCCTGATAAGCCCATGGCCCACAGACCTCTCACAACGACTGGGCCAGGGTTGTGGGCAATAGGCTTTGTAGCCTCATCAACATGGGGTCAAAGTGTTTTTGTACAAGGTGTGTCTCTGCCATGTTAAGGGCATGTGGACTGGTATGGTTTAGGAGGAGAGAGGGGCACAAATTTGTCCCCCCCTTTCCTGGCCTGCTAGGCTGAATACTTAGATAAGGTTCTGGTATGGATTTTTTTCTGGGGGGGGGGGGGAGAGAAAAACTATGCTTTTCTTGAGTTTTGCATGGGGGGGGGCATACAGTTTTTGGTTTTTTTTTGTTTTTTTTAGCTATCCCCCACTGCTTTGCTTGCATAGCTGGGGCTTCATGGACATGTAAGTGAACGGGGCCAGTGACATCACTGGTTGTTAAGGAGTCGCCTACAGACATAGAGGGAAGCTTGTCCTAATGCATGAACAACCAAGGTCCAGTTAGAACTTTTGTTCGGACCGAACCATAATATCATTCCCAGTCAGGATGACAGGTCTTGGAATGGGTCATTTAAAAAAATAAAATAAAAAAAAGTTCTCTATGGCAGCATCTATATTTTGCCCCCCCTACAGATTTGAGCTACTACAAATTGAAGTGTGCATACTGAACAGTAAAATATATCTACATTAGAGCTGTCACAAACTGAAATGATTTGTCATACACCCACAATATTCTATCTGAATCCAGAGTACAGATAGTCTTTTATTATTATTTATTTATTTTTATTGTTATTCTGCTGGCTTTCATGTAAAATGTTTTGTTTAATTGATTTAGCTTTACTTAATTTTGTCAAAGGAGGTCTTGGAACATCAGAGGGCATGCTGTGGTCTGACAGTTGCTGCTCTGATGATTGTCTCAACACATGCTGTTTTCCAGTTCTTAGAAGTGCTCATAATGGTATCACACACTGAGTTACAGGATTCATACTTCAGCTGACCTCTAACCTTAACCACTTGAGTACTAGTCTTTCATTCGCTGGCCCGTTTTCAGTGCTGTGATAGTTTGACTGAAAACTACGTGTTCATGCAACACTGAATGCAGATTGATTATATATCATATATTTATACTGATAGTATAGCTTTACTTACTTTAAGGGTATTAAATAGCCACAGTTTTTTTTTTTTTTTTATGTTTTGTTATATTAAGGAGTAAGACCAAAATGTTGTGAAAAAAGTTTCTCTTACTTTTCTGTTATAAAACATATCAACTTAATTGCTAGAACAGTACAAAAAAAAACAAATAACCCATTTTTGGAAAGTAAACACCCCAAGGGGATTTTTTTTTTGTTACAGTTTTCAGGAAATGAAGAAACATGCAGATATTGAAATGGTTACAATATTGAGCTTCGTAATATAAGTTAACACTGCTCCAGGCAGCTATCCCATAATAACACCTACCCTGCTGGAGGAAGCACAGGTGCTAGCTCTGCACATGAGTCGAAAGAACAAAGAACTGCTGGACGGCCACACTCCATTGCAACACCTTTCTTGAAATCAAATAAAATCGATGTAGTCACAGAGGTACAGGAACAAAATATCTGACGCGTTTCACACCACTAGTGGGTGCTTAGTCATAGCTACTACTACTTGGTAATGACCTAAATGATATGACCTAAATGTATAGGTCATACACAGAAGGAGGAGGCAGTGAAGTGTAATATACAGGTCATATACAGTGGGAGAATAGCAATAAGGGGGTTAATGTGCAAGATAAGGGAGGTGAAAGAATTAATATATGCATCTACAGTATATCATACCTCCCCACTTTTGAACTTCAGAATGAGGGACACTTGAGAGAGGAAGTGATTTGCGGTGCGTGCAGTGGGAGGGGCTTAAGGAGTGTAGTTAAACAAAACCCGGACAGGGGTCAGCTAGGTGAAGAGCAGGGGTTATCAGGGCAGAAGACAGAGATCAGCTGGGTGAGGAGCAGGGGTTATCAGGGCAGAAGATAGGGGTCACCTAGGTGGAAAGCAGGGCTTATCAGGGCAGAAGGCAAGGGTCAGCTGGATGGAGAGCAGGGCTTAGCAGAGCAAAAGACAGGGGTCAGCTAGGTGGAGAGCAAGGGTTATCAGAGCAAAAGACAGGGATCAACTGGGTGGAGAGCAGGGGTTATCGGGGTAGAAGACAGGGGTCAGCTGGGTGGAGAGCAGGGGTTAGCAGAGGAAAAGACGGGTCAGCTAGGTAGAGAGAATAGGTTATCGGGCCAAAAGACAGGGGTCAGCTGGGTGGAGAGCAGGGGTTATCAGGGTAGAAGACAGGGGTCAGCTGGGTAGAGAGCAGTGGTTAGCAGGGCAGAAGACAGGGTCAGCTGGGTGGAGAGAAGATGTTATCTGGGTAGAAAACAGGGGTCAGCTAGGTGGAGATCAGGAATCGGCGTGGCAGAGGAGAAGGGTCTGCAGGGCAGTGTATTGGCTCAGCGGGGCAGAGCCCAAGGGTCAGTATGGCAGAGAAGACGGGTCACAAGGGCAGAGGACAGGGGTCAACAGGACAGGGGATAGGGGGTCAGTAGGACAGTGTAAAGGAGTCAGCAGGATGGAAGACAGGGGGTCAGTAAGGCTGGGTACAGGGGTCAACAGGACAGTGGAAAGGGGGTCAATAGGGCAGGGTACAGGGTTCGGCAGGATGGAAGACAGAGGGTCAGTAGGGCAGGGTACAGAGGTCAGCAAGATGGAGGACAGGGAGTCAGTAGGAGAGGGTACACGGGTCAGCAGGACGGAAGACAGGGAGTGAATAGGGCAGGTTATCAGGGTCAGCAGGACAAAAGACAGGGAGTGAGTAGGGCAGGGTACATGGGTCAGCAGGACAGAAGACAGGGGGTTAGTAGGGCAGGGTACAGGGGTTGGCAGGATGGAAGACGGGGTCAATAGGGCTGGGTACAGAGGGTCAAATACCACCCATTCCTCCTCTTAAGTAAAATCCCCCCACCCCCTCCTAACGCAAATTCCCATTCCTCCTCCTAGCAAACCCCCCCAGTCTATCCCCCTATACCCTTACAATCCCCCCTAGTCTACCCCCCTTTACTCTTACACCACCCCCAATCTTTCCCCCCTTTACTCTGTACACTCCCCAATCACTGCCCCCTCTCCCTGTTCACATGGGACCTCAAATCCAGGTACCTTCAGGCTGAAAGCAGGTAGCTCCATCTACTGTCTTGAGTCCAGAGATCAGTGGATGGGGCTCTCCGTCATGGACAAGGAGGTGAGAGGGAAGAGGGCAAGGGAGCTGGTCGTTCATGTGAGCCTGGCGGGATGTGTCCGGAACTGCACAGGTGCCTGGGGGGCATGTCTGCAGCCTTTTTCAGGCATCAGAGTGGCCCAGAGGGCGATTGCGACCCTGCCTCCCAGCCCAGTCTACCCTGCCATGACTCCTCCCAGCCTCCTCCTCCTGTGTCTGTGCAGGAAAGCATCACAGCTAAGGAGGAGGCGGGTTCAGCCGCAAGCCATTGTGTATATGTTAGGCAGCTGGAATCTCTCACCGCCGGTTGCCTGTCACATTTACACAGTTATGCTTGTGGCTTGTGCGCTAGTGCATGCTTGTGGGCAAGCCACTGGAGCCCAGTGCTAGAATTTGTTCCAGCACTGGGCTCCACTCCAGGACAAACCCTTTATTCGCCGGGACGCCGGGACTTGCATCAAGTACCGGGACAGTCCTGGCGAAATCAGGACAGTTGGGAGGTATAGTATATATCCATCAATCTATGCACATGGAGACAGCAAGGAGATGTAAAGAGGGAAAGACAGTAGAGGGGTGAAAAAGTAGAAGAAAAAAAATCCCACAATCAATAAAAACCCCTCACCAGAAATCTACTGCTGCTGATCTTTTCATTCAGACATATTTATTCATACATTCTCAATGCCTCCCCTATCTTGTGAGACGAAGGAGCAAGCTCACAGGTGTAAACACAGAGATCACAAGGTATTGAACTACTCAGATTGGCTTTGTACATTGTGCCTGTGATCTGTGCCTTCTAAAGACAGGATTTAAAAATGCCAAAGTGGTGAATGTGTATTTATGAAGTGCAGTTTATAAATGTCACTTCTAAAAACACACACACACATGGCCACTGCGCTTGTGAATGGCTGATTACAGTTTAGAGCACAGTTATCCATGGATGCGCTGACTGCCTGTACAGGTTCCATCTTGGCCAAGTTCATCTTTGTTAATCCAGAAATCCTAAGGGCTACCAGGGCATCCTTATCAAGTGCAGATTTCACATCAAATATCAGGTATACTTGGTATACTATAACCGCTAGCAATAATCTCTGTCTTCTCCCGCCGGGGGTGGCTTCCCCTGTCCCAGCACTGGAAGCAGACATTTGCTCGGCAGGAGGGATCCCCCTGTCAGCACTGTTTGTTTTGATAGGGGAATCATGCAAATTGCCTTGTCTATGATTTGTGATTTTGCAGATGCTTAGTGCGGGAAGAAAGACTTATTGTAAATATTCTAGTGTGATGCATTACTGTGATGTAAGACTTGGGAGTTCCAATTTTATGTGTAATGTGTATTCTTACAGTCAATAAAATTGAGCAAAAATATCAGACAAGTGTCTTCTTCGAAACCGAAGTTATATATTTGGTTTATTGTATCCCTAGCCACACTGCGAGCCTACCTATTGTATCGCTAGTCACACTGCCTACCCTCTAATTATACCTACTGCTCTTCCATTGTATGTCTTGTTACATAACTAAATTGGATACCTTCCTATTTTATCAAACCTACCTACTGTATCTTTATTGGTACTGCCTGCTCCTCCACCTATGTATGTCTAGTAACACTCCCTGCCATCCTACTGTATTTCTAGTCATCTTGCCTGCTTTTTCACTATCTCTAGTAATCACTGCCTGGCCACCAATTTTATCTCTAGTCATAACAGCTGCCCTGCCTCCATTGTACCTTAAGTCACACTCACATTATATCTCATTCTACCCAGAAGTAATGGCTAAAGGTATATGGAGATTACAGTATCTAATAATATATCTATTGTACCAACAACAACACTATAAAACCATATATGAGAAAGAATATGACTTATTAGGTACCAGTTTCTACCAATGAGTTCAATTACCCAGATAGCAAAGATAACTTGCCACAAATTTGTAGCAGTGTTAAATTTTAAGTCTGTTAACTTGCTGCACATTTTCACTGGCAAGTTGTATACTTGGAGAGCGTCTTAAAGCACAAGTTCTAGTTGACACTTTTCCAGTTTGTGGCAAATTTGTGTGGCAAGTCTCTAGCAAGACCAAAGTTACAGTGGTGAGTCTACATCAAGAGCTCTGCAAGTCTACAGCATGAAAATGTAGCCACAGTGACCCCTGTGGTGGGATGACTATCGCACAACATAACTGAACCAGAACTTGCAGCAGACTTGCAGAATGTTTGCAAATAAAGCTGACCTGGAGTCATGCAATGCGGACCTGCTGCACTTGTGAAACCCGGTAAGTCTAGCAATAGCTTGGCAAGTCATTTTTAAACTTGCAGAACAATTGCTTGCTATCTGGGTAATTGTTTAATGAAAACATCAATAAGCATTTTATTTCACAAAAAAAAATTAAAAAAGCAATAAAAAGGTTTTGATCATCGGTTTTTAAACAGCTAACTGTTGGTCCCCACAAACATGATCCCATACATTTGTTCAGACATATAATATACAATACGTACAGTATTTCATGAGATTAACCAACTTCACATGATGGAATATTCAGTTCTCCATGCTTTTCTTGCGCCATCAGACTATTCCTCAGAAGATATGGAGGTTGGAGCATTGATATACAATTAGAACTTAATTGTGTGCACCTATACACATAACATATAATTACCATTCTTCTGATTATTTTCAATAACTCACTTTCTGTATGTACTATTTTTGAAGTGACAGTTAAAAACAATACCACGCCAGGAAGCTTGCCTAATGTTAGAGAAGGCTCCAAGGGGTCTTTGGAGAAAGCTCATCATAGTATCATTGGAATCATATAGCATAACTATATATTAATTCCTCCTCAGTCAAATTAGTAAATATATTCTTTTGCTATTTACAAATTTGCTCACTATATATCTCTTTTAATATTTTTTTTAACCTTCCTGCGTGTCACTTGTCTCTTAGTAATTGATCCACTTGCTCCTGTTTGTCTTTATAGCTCCCTCTCTAGAGTAACTGCTTTTATGTAGGCTCTCCATATAAAAGTTGAATTATCCTAAATCCTGTTTTATATATGATGCTTTCCTAACTATTGGGGATGAGCTTTGAGTTCAACCCATGTTCGACTCGAACATCGCCTGTTCGATTATTCGTCGAATTGCGAACGTTATGGGCCCTTCACACCAAATTTGAGTGGCGCATCACGGACCATAATTCACTGCGGCATCGCAGTGCATTGCTGGCTGATGATTGGCCAAGCATGCCCTATGATCCGCATGCTTGGCCAATCACAGCGCTGTCTGTACAGAGAGCCGTATTTGGCCAAAACGAGGGTGGCTTTGTCCAATTATGGCTCAGGGGTTTAGTACACTCCCCACACTATATAAGGCCGCCTGTGTGGCGGCCTTGTGTAGTGTGTTGCAGCGGTGGAGAGAGATAGACAGAGAGACAGTGTCATTTGATTTAAGTTAGAGTAGGCAGGCGAGTCAGTTAGCTGAACTTACAGTGTTTTGTGTGTGTGTGTGTGTGTGTATATATATATATATATATATATATATATATATATATATATATATATATATATATACATATATATACATCCTAGGTGTTGTGTGTGTGTACGTACGTATCCTCTCCACTGAACTGATGCTTTATCACCAATCCTTGTTTCACTAAAAACCACAAATTTTCAAAAAACATTTGTCATTGGGACAGAAAGTGAGGTGAAATCTTCTGAAGAGGTGCACAGACAGCAAAACAAATTTTACAGGGGTGATAACCCTTCCCTATGTTTTCCAAAAAGCTTAAAAATAGATTTTTTGGCTGGAGCTACACTTGCACACAAATGTACCCATTCAAAATTACAAACAGATTCTACCTAACAACAAACCTACAGTCCCTGTCTTGTTTGCACCACCTGTATACTGCTGTTCAGAGTATATAGGGCCTGGGGGCCCCACAACTTTCCTTTTTTCAACTTGGGTGCAGGGTTCCCCTTAATATCCATACAAGACCCAAAGGGCCTGGTAATGGACTTGGGGGTACCCATCCCGCTTGTCTCACTGATTTTCATCCATATTGCCAGGACCCAACATTACATTAAAGCCGCAAGCAGTTTTAAATGACTTTTTTTAAGACAGTTTTAAACGACTGATTTTCCTTTACAAATGTCATTTTGTGGAGGGACTGTTCTAAGCACGGGAAACACGTGCTACTTTACAGGCATACTATAGACACCCCCCAGGTACGATATTTAACCACTTCCCGACCGGCGCACGCCGATGTACGTCGGCAGAATGGCACGGCTGGGCAAATGGTCGTATAGGTAAGTCCCATTAAATTACCCGCTGTGCCATTGCGTGCGCGCCGGCTGGGAGCTCCGTGAGTCGGGTCGGGGGTCCCGCAGACTCGATCGCCGCGGGTATACCCGGGACCGCCTCACGGAGAGGACAAACGGGGAAATGCTGATGGAATGCTGTGTCACTGATCTCTGCTCCCTGTCATCGGGAGCAGAGATCAGTGACATGTCACAGCTAGCCCATCCCCCCTACAGTTAGAAAACACTCCCTAGTACTGACTTAACCCCTCCCCGCCCCCTACTGGTTAACCCCTTCACTGCCAGTGTCATTTACACATGAATCAGTGCATTTTTATAGCACTGATTGCTGTATAAATGACAATGGTCCCAAAAAATGTGTCAAAAATGTCCGCCATAATGTCGCAGTCACAATAAAAATCGCTGATCGCTGCCATTACTAGCAAAAAAAAAATATTAATAAAAATGCCATAAAACTATTCCCTATTTTGTAAACGCTATAACTTTTGCGCAAACCAATCAATAAATGCTTATTGCGATTTTTTTTTTTTTTACCAAAAATATGTAGAAGAATACGTATCGGCCTAAACTGAGGAAAAAAAATTTTTTAAATTATTTTTTGGGGATATTTATTATAGAAAAAAGTAAAAAATAATGCGTTTTTTTCAAAATTGTCGCTATTTTTTTGTTTATAGCGCAAAAAATAAAAAACGCAGAGGTGATCAAATACCACCAAAAGAAAGCTCTATTTGTGGGAAAAAAAGGATGTCAATTTTGTTTGGGAGCCACGTTGCACGACCGCGCAAATGTCAGTTAAAGTGACACAGTTCCGAATCGCAAAAAACGCACTGGTCAGGAAGGGGATAAATTCTTCCAGGGCTGAAGTGGTTAAAGGAATATTTCACTTTTTTTCACTTTAAGCATCATTAAAATCACTGCTCCCGAAAAAACGTCAGTTTTGAAAACTTTTTTTGCATTGATACATGTCCCCTGGGGCAGGACCCGGGTCCCCAAACCCTTTTTAGGACAATAACTTGCATACTAGCCTTTAAAATTAGCACTTTTGATTTTGAACGTTTGAGTCCCATAGACTTTAACAGGGTTCTAAAGTTTCGGTCCGTTCGCAGGTTCTGGTGCGAACTGAACTGGGTGGTGTTCGGCTCATCCCTACTAACTATAGATGTGTAGCCGGGTACCTGACGTTAGCTGCGGGCTTCCCTCTTCCCCCAGGCCGGCTGCCATTCTACAGAGTGGATTGTGTGAGGAAGCAGCGGTGAAGTCTGTGAGGGGAAAGAGGACTCAGGAGTGCAGCTTGTTGTTTCTACCCGTCTGTTTCCACCTTCAGATGGGCTGATTCTGAGATAGCAGATGATAGTTTTACGTTGGACTGAGCCTTGCGAGGCCCTGATCTTGAGGACTTAGACTTCTGGGACAAGTGACCGTCAAGTGTATGGGACCAGACCTATTGCACACCAGGAGTGGTGAGCAGAATTACCAAGCTTAAAGTGATTGTAAAGGCTTCTTTTTCTTTTCTAAAATTATAGACAAGTCATAGTTACCTGCTCTGTGCAATAGTTTTGCACAGAGCGGCCCCAATCCTCCTCTTCTGGGGGCCCCTTCCGGGGCCCCTGGCTCCCCCTGCCTTCCACTCATGCAGGCTCAATCCCTGAGTCACGCTGTGTGTGTCTATTGATAGACCGGTGCTGCCCAGCCCTGTTCCCCCACTCTCTGCTCGCAGGATTTGACTGACAGCAACAGGAGCCAATAGCTTTAGCTGATGCTGAACCTCCTGTGAGAAAAGGGGAGAGGAAAGAATTGCTGCTGCAGATGGGACAGTGCTGGATCAAGATCAGGCTCAGGTGAGTGTTTAAGGGGAGATGGGGGGGTAAGCTTTTGAAAGTTTTTTTTTTTATCTTTATGCAGGGAATGCATTATTGTAAAAAAAAAACTTTTACCTTTACAACCACTTTAATCCCTTGCTGCATACAGTTTATGCCAATAGAGACCGATCTTAACCTAACATTCCATCAGCCATCTATTGCAGACAGCCTTAAAGAGTCAGATTCACGTGCACCACCTTAGAGTAGGGCCCCAATGATAGCCGGCTTGTGCTGAAAATTAGGCTCCAGGTATTTATAACCACTCCCAGGGGTATCCCTTTGTCAGGAACGCATACGTCCACTCACTATTAGGACTGAATACGTAGGGTTAGGTAATGCCAATATTTTTAACTTAACAATATTTTTGCATCGGTTAAAATTTGGTTTAGCATTACTACAGTTTAGTTGATTGACATCTTATATGTCAGTGTTCACATTGTCTAGTGCAGCATCTTGAAACATTTTCAATATCCTGTTTACTGATTCATGCCTTGTCTAACTGCCTTGCCATAATACATCTATTTAATCTACCATCCAGTTGCTTGTGGCCTATTTCATGAATACTGATAAGGTGTGATAATGCACCAACACTTAAGCTACACAGGCATGAGCGGCCTTCAACCTATAACCAGGTGTGTCAATGGGTACCGGGCAGCTTAAAGAGTATTAGCAGAACAGAGAACCCATCGTATGCAGCTGCTCCTTCAGGGAAAAGAGCTACAGATAGATATTTACATGAGTTATTCATTGGTGATGAACTTAAAAAAAATGCCTTTAGCTATACTTTAAGGTTTTCTCTTTCCAGGTAAATGGGAATTGCATTGGAGGCGAGAGGCCTTAGATTAGATTCAGTATTTCTGATTTTGTGGAGTAAATTTTTAAATTAGATAGTTGACCATATCTATGGAATTATAGCCACAGTATCAAATATCCCAGGGTTGTATACGCAAAGGAGGCTAATTTATGATTAGTTTGTCCTATGATCCTCCGGTCCTCAAATGTTGGTAGTAGTCACACAACCCATGGCATATAGTGGAAGAGTGAAAGAGAGAGGATAACCGCCATCGGCACCCAGACGCACTGCCTCTTACCCTCCTCTTTGGACCCTTTTATTACAGGGGTCAAATGAGCATTGAATGGGAAAGGAACCCTTGCTCTCGATCAGACACGATCAATCAGGTATCAGCAGGTATAGCAGGATGGATACAGATATCCCAGTCTCCACACTCGATCCCCTTATTCAAAACGTTGATTCCACAAACATGATTAGCTCATGTAAAATAAATTAATATGCCTCATGGTGCAGTAATCTTTATAAAGTTGTTTATTGATAAAAACAAATGATATTGCACTCACATGTTCCTGGTATAAAAAGCACTATCGTCACATCACAAGCTCCTCCCTATGTGTTTCATCATAGGTTGACATCAGGGGCGTGGCTAGGCATGCATAGAGGTGTATTATATAGGCGGGGCATCAGATTAGCGGCGGAAATTGAATGCGTTCCAACTGGCGGAAACAGCTGGGGAAACGAAACCACACGGACTGACCACAGACCGCAACTCCACTCACTCGCAATGATCATTTTGCCAAAGTCAGCGGAAACGTTGAAATATCCAGGCCAGCAAGTTCTATCAGGTTAGCTCATAGAAATGCTGATGATAGCCGATTTGGGAACAGATAATGTTAAAACAAGATCGTACATTATTAGTAATGTTTTTTGCCATAATTATGGCCTAATGTGGCCAGCAAAACCTTCAGAGAGATAACGACGAGCAGAGTGGAGAAAGGGAAACCCTGTCTGGGGCAGTTGTTGATCCTGGATGACATGTTGGGGTCCAAGCCAATATCTTGCAAGGTCACAAACATAAGGCCAAGCTACATGTTCAGCATCAGTAGACAGAAGATAGATTTCATGTAAGTGAGCATAATGTGTGAGTAAAACATTCTGTAGAGTTGTCTCCAGCTTCTCTTCTGTGGGAAAAAGCAACCTGGTCTGGTGCCAGTTTGAATTCCAGAAGGAAGAGGGGACCATGGGTGATTATTTTGATAGGTTTTCTAAAGTGAGGATACAGAATTAGTTTAAATGGTTTATAGTATTTGACAATGTAGACATCTTGACCATTAGGCTGTGGATCACCTCCTAAAATTCTTCATCACTTACATCCAGGGCTTTTTCTCCCCAGAGAATAGGTGCTGGAACTCAACTAGCCCCCCCCCCCTCCCATGGGGGAGAGCGCACTACATTAGGCAGTACTGCATTTGGGTGGTCTAATTTCACTACAGCGGGAAGGTCTTAAAGGGGCATTGTAAACCATGTGTGCATTATGCAGAGTGCAGGGTGCAGGAGTGCGTTAAGCACAAAGTGGCATGGCTCAGTAGTGTGCTAGTTACAGGGTGGCATGGTTCAGGAATGTGCTAGGCACAAGGTGGCATGGTTCAGGAGTGTGCTAGGCACAGGGTGGGAGAGTTCAGGTGTGCACTAGGCACAGGGTGGCAGGGTTTAGAATTAATACCACACCACTTTACAACCAAAAATGCCCCCTCAAATTACCTCCCTCCCCCAGTACAGAGTTCTCCTCCCACCCCCAAATCCCCCTGCTTCACTGTACCAGGGAGAGAGGGGCTGCTGCAGCAGAGGAGCTACAACCTACTTCTAAACACTCTTGGGTTTAAAGTTCTGTTCTATGAAAGTTTTATGCAATAGATATACTCATTAAGCAGTTTGCGGTTGCAAGGTAAAACTGTTGTTTTTTGACCACATGTGCTTAGCTGACCCATACAATTAGGTGCAGCACACACCTGCAATTGTGCATGTATTGCATTGCATCCACTATTTCAGTTGTACCAGTGTATACATAAGGTACTTGCTAGCCTCTAGATCAGGGATCAGCAACCAGTAGATTGCGATCCACACCCGAACCTGCAGGATATAATTGTAGTCTAAGGCAAAGCGCAGCTAACCCAGGACAGATGCAGATGCACTGCGCTGCACCCACAGTGCAGGTAAACCACTGCACATCAGTGTGAAAGCAGCCTTATAGGAGGCTCAGAACAATAAGGGTTCATTTACATTTGTAGTTTGGGGGTTATAAAACCCCATAGTTAAGATGTGTTTTTACCATTCCTGCCTCAACCGCACCCCTCTTTAGCTGCAGTGGTCAGGGGTGTACACATGCTGCAGCAGGCGTTAAATGTCCTGTCATGGTTGGTGGGTGTAGCACATGCCAAGCAGGACTCATTAAAGTGAATGAGGCCGCTTTGCAAGTGCCCTGCAACCTTGTGCAGTACAGCAAACAAGGTGTTAAAGCAGGCAGCGTCGTGTTGTTTTCTCACCACCTGCTTTAACCCCTTGGACCCCACAGAAGCAAGCAGTTGCTGGGCGCCTGCAGAGTGTCCCTTTACTTGAATGGGTCGCGTATGGCAGCTGGTAGCACCCACCAAAAGCAACAGGGGGGTTTAATTCCTGCTGCGGCGTGTGTACACTTTTGGTTGCTGCCTCAGCAGCTAAAGGGGGTAGGGATTGGGGGTGGTAATTCTGGCACCGACACTGCTGCTCCTCTGAAAAGCGATCCGTGTGTGTTTGACAGGTGCTGAGGAGGCGATATGTTGCCTCCTCACCACCTTATTTAAACCCATAATTGCTGTGCAACGTACATGATTGAGACACGGTAGTATGGCAATTAGAGGTTTAAATCAGGTGTGAGGAGGTGACACTGTTCCCTGGTGATCTTTGACTTCTCCCATGTTGTTCAGGTAGCTCTCCACCTCTTTAAGGTTGCCTACCCCTGTTCTAGATTCTCTTACTGAATGTAATGGAAACACAGCTGCAACGGCTCTGATCACCTGGCAGTTTTGGCGTGCAAACAAGCAGAGGATACTCGCTACTTTGTACAGAGTGTTCTTCTTCATCAGACTCATGTACCGGCCCCAGTGTGACTTGTCCTGACGGCTTTGTGTGTGGAGCTATATACACTGAAGGCCGGGTGAGGGCTGTTGACAGATCTTCCCTCCCCCCCTATTTGAAGTTGTGGATACCCGATGATCCATCTTGCCAGCCCTGGTGGCTAAACAAGCTTTTTGAGACTTGTAAGACGTACGTCTTTTCAAGTCCCCTTCTTCCGGTAAGCCTCCTCAGATGCTATGGTGATGGTCCTGTCACATACTCAGACGTCACATTCCATTTGGTGTCTTATCCTCTCACTCCAGAAATATTCCGTTGTTGTCTTCATCAGCTAATACTCAGAGACTGTTGGTGGTGGTTTTTGATTTTCATCAGGAACACATTTTCTAAATATTTATGGACTTTTTTGGTTGATCTTTTATTCATTTATAATTTGGTCTTGTCCCCATATCTCACTGGTGTATTGTTATTATTATATTTTACATGTCATTTTGTAACATATAGCGCACTTTTTGTATTGAGTCACTTTCCATCCAATTTTGAAGTATTCCTTGTTTATTTTCTGGCCATTGAAAGATGGCTCGAACTTAATCCTTTGTTTTTATAACTTTTATTTATACACATAGCGCTACACTATATATACATTTTTTGATTTACTTACTTCTATTTTTGTCTTAGAGGTGTGTTAGCCGCTTATTGTGTAACTACCTTTATAACTTATTATTGGAGCAGCGCTGTACTTACTCCCTATTTGATTGTTATCAGAGGTCAATTCAAAAGCTTGCATCTCTTACGGTAGTGGGGGAGCATTAGTGCATTTGGAATGGGCACCATTAATGCTGAAAAATACTGTATATCCATTTTTTTATAGCAGCATATGCTCCCATCCAGATGACGGCTTTTTTTGGGAAGGCCTGGCATATTTCAGCAGGACAATGCTAAACCGCATCCTGCATGCAAGACAACATTATGGCTTTGCAGTAGAAGAGTCCTGGTTAGGGATGAGCCCGTGGTTCGACGCAAATGTAAGTTTGACTCGAACATCAGGGGTTTGTTTGTTCTAAAACTAACCAAACATATGGAGCGTTCACAGAAAATTTGAGCACCGCGGAACGCCCTATAATGCACTGCAAGATCATGTATAGTGTGTGTATGTGTGTATATATATATATATATATATATATATATATATACTCTGCATTTAAGGATTATGGAGGCCACTATGCTCTTAGAAACCTTAAGTGCAGCAGAAATTTTTTGGTAACCTTGGCCAGATCTGTGCCTTGCCACAATTCTGTCTCTGAGCTCTTCAGGCAGTTCCTTTGACCTCATGATTCTCATTTGCTCTGACATGCACTGTGAGCTGTAAGGTCTTATATAGACAGGTGTGTGGCTTTCTTAATAAAGTCCAAACAGTATAATCAAACACAGCTGGACTCAAATGAAGGTGTAGAACCATCTCAAGAATGATCAGAAGAAATGGACAGCAGTTAAATATATGAGTGTCACAGCAAATGGTCGGAATACTTAGGACCATGTGATAGTTCAGTTTTTCTTTTTTAATAAATCTGCAAAAATTTCAACAATTCTGTGTTTTTCTGTCATAATGGGGTGCTGTGTGTACATTAATAAGGAAAGAAATGAACTTAAATGATTTTAGCAAATGGCTGCAATATAACAAAGAGTGAAAAATTTAAGGGGGTCTGAATACTTTCCATCCCCACTGTATATGCCTAGTATATATACTATACTAGAGTATATACTATGCAGTGTAGTTTATATAACACAGTGTATTGAAGTGGTTAAGGGGAACCCTGCGCCAAAATAAAAAAAATGGCGTGGGGGTCCCCCCCAAGATCCATACCAGGCCCTTCATTCAGGTCTGGTATGGGGTTTAAGGGGAACCCCGCGCCAAAATAAAAAAAATGAAATGGGGGTCCCCCCAAAATCCATACCAGACCCTTACCTGAGCATGCAACCTGGCAGGCCGCAGGAATAGGGGGGATGAGGGAGCGCCCCCCTCTCCTGAACCACATGCCCTCAACATGGGGACGCCTCCCATGGCAGAGTTTTTCAGGGTTTTTTTTTTCTCTGGACCATCGGACGCCGTGATTGATGATGGATTTACATCGCGGGACATTTTTTTTTTAATGAAGGAATTGTCAAAAACTGTCCTGACGTTTTTACTTTTTTGGTGAATGGGTACATGGTGGGGTCAGAATCTGGGGTCCCCTTGTTTAAAGGAGGGCTTCCAGATTCAGATAAGCCCCCCACCCGCAGACCCCCACAAACAATGGCCAGGGTTGTGGGGACGAGGCCCTTGTCCCCATCAACATAGGGACAAGGTGCTTTGCGGGGGACCCCAAAGCACCCTCCCCATGTTGAGGGCATGTGGCCTGGTACGGTCCAGGATGGGGGGCGCTCTCTTGTCCCCCCGTCTTTTCCTGCGGCCTGCAAGGTGCATGCTCGGATAAGGGTCTGGTATGGATTTTGGGGGGGAAACCCCACGCCATTTAAAAAAAAATTTGGCCCGGGGTTCCCCTTAAAATCTATACCAGACCTGAAGGGTCTGGTATGGATTTTGGGGGGGGACCCCCACTCCATCTTCTTTTTTTTTTTTTTTTAATTTTGGCTTGAAGTTCCTCTTAATATTTATACCAGACCCAAAGGGCCTGGTATGAACTGGGGGAGGGGGGGACCCACTCCCTTTTTTTTCAATGATTTTTTATGTATATTGACATTCGGCTCATGTGTACTAGGCTTAAACATCTGGTAACTGAGGAGACCAGTTGCTGAAGTTTTGGGAGATGAATTTTGTTCTATTCTTGCCTGATGTAGGGTTCTAACTGCTCAACACTCAAAAATATGACAAAGAAGACCCAGGACTGTTGAGCAGTTAGGATTGAGGTACAGGCAGACAGATATGCTGAGAGTCTGCAGGAGCTGTATATTTCACCCGTGATCTGCTGATTGCATTGCGGGCGCAATGCTCTGCAGGCTCCTGAGAAAAAAATAATAAATTCACTTTTTTATTTTTCCTGCAAAAAATGTGCATTTAATATTTTTTTCAAAAGGTGAACGAACATAGGCTTGCTCAGGGGGGGTGCCAGGGCACACCCTAATCACTATGCGCTTTGACAATTTCCCCTATTGCCTGCCCCCCCCCCCCCGTGTTGAGCTCCCAGAATGGAGAGCGGGGGAAGGGGTTAGTAAATGTGTAATTTACCGGCCCCTTCCTTTTGTAAATGAACACACTCTCTGTGTTCATTCATAACGGAAGCATAGTAAACTGTGTTTACTATGCTTCAGTTTGTGTATGAACAGGAAGCCACTCAGCACAGAGCACTTCCCATTCATTCACTGTCCAGTGCAGCTGAGGTTGCAGAGGAAGCCATGAGTGTTTGAGCTTTGGGGTACACACCAGTGGCTGCCCATCCTTTAGGGGCGCAGGGTGCCACCCCCTAATCAATGCACCCGGCCCCTAATCTACATGCAGGGTGCCAGATGCATGGATTCCAATTAGTTACTTTTTAGAAGCACGTGATTAGAGCCAGAGGCTCTAATTGGCTTTAAAAAAAGGGTGTGGCACTGCGCCCTGAGCCCACCAAGTTGTGTGACAATAGCGAATTAATATTCACTTTTGTCTTCCTGATTCTCCTCCTGGCCAATCAGGAAGTGGGTGAGACCCGATAGGCCGAGAGGAGAAGCGATCATATTGGCCGCCGCGCCTAAGCAAGAAGGAGGGAAAACGCAGAGGGGGAAGCCGCTGTGAAGCCCGAGATGCAGAGGAGGATACGCAGGAAGGAGCTGAAGCTGCCCACGACCTAGATGGGGTAAGTGCGGGGCTGACTGACTGGGGGGGTTTGGCGGTGTAAGGGTGTAGTCGGGATGTCTTGTCTGACAAACCCCCCCCCCTCCTCAAAATATACAGCACCAACCGCCACTGGTGCACACCCTAATGCAATAGGCTGCACCCACCTATGTGAACAAATCATGTAAAACCTCTGTTATGCCAGTTATTGCAGAGTCCAGCTTAAACCCAGAGTACATACAGTAGATGCTGGGCATCACTGGACCTAGTATGGTCAGATCTAATTGTATTGCCACTTCTGACCACAATGGCTTTGCATGTATGGCTATTAATAAATAAACACAATATTCCAAGCATCTGTGTGTTTTAATGAATAATAAACAAAATCAATAAATGGGTGCATCAACTTTTTTTTATATAAATTGTAAATGCAATTGTATAAGCATAATAATACATATTTCTCTTATTTATAAAGTGACAAAGTTCTCCAAGCCGTATGTAATAGAGATGAAAATGCTGAGCATGTAACTTACTAGAGTACAGTTAATCTGTGAAACAAACTTCTTGCATTCCATTTGGAGTACACACGTTTACTTTCATTAAAGCTAAGAACCACTATTATTAAAAATGTTGTATTCTGATAACTGTATGTGATTAAAGTGTATTTAATCCCAAGAACAAAAATGTAATCTATGGCAGTTCACCAGTCCTAAAATGTGGTGGCTGCATTATTATAACATAAATAAAGTGACTATGTCAGTCAATCTTTAAAACTGTTCAGGGTGTAGATTACTTTGATTTGGTCAATAACCAGTCTATTTCTGTACCTACTAACTTTTGGCTGACCTATAGATACATTTGCTTATTTGTTTTAAATGCATTTGGTAATCTGTAAACCTAATCATTCTAGTATATTTTCAGTAATAATTTTATCATTTGTCTAGTTAAGATTTTTTTGAGAATTCCAGTTATGAATATTTTTACATAGTTACATTGCTCTGGCTTGGACCAATATAACTTTGTATATACCATACCTGTGGGATCCCATGTAGAAGATATCACTACTACAGTGAACTCAGCCAGCTTCCAGGTACTGTGCTGAGTGGTTGCCCTGCTACATTGTGAACACAGAAGGTCACCCGTTCGGCATGGGTGCAATTCAGAGATCTTTTTGCATTTTTTTCAATGAATGCAAAGCAATCTTTGATTGGACAAGATGGAAATGCGAGGCAGTGACGTCTTGTTCTCCACTCTCTCCAATCTCTACCACCATTTAGGAGCCATTCTACCCAGAGCTGTCACTGCCGGTGCTGTCATTCTCATTCTTACAGAGCCGACAGAGGGAGGCTGGACAGCTCTGGATAGAGGGCGGGGGCTTCCTGAGATAAAAAGCAGGTTATTGGTTGCTAAGATGCAGGGTGGTCCCAGCAGCCAATCACCAGCTTTCAGCTCCCGCCCTCTGGCCAAAACTGTTGTGCCCCCCGTCCTCCTCCCTTTCTGTGTAAGGTAGGATGGGTGGAGGGGAGCGATGTAAAGGGGGGCTGAAAAATGTAATAAAGGGGCTCAGGACAGTTAAGGGGGGGCCTCAGGACAGTTAAAGGAGGCAGAGCCTAGGACAGTAATGGGAGGAAGCTTAGGAAAGTAATGGGGGGTGAGGACAGTAATGGAGGCACTCAGGACAGTAATGGGGTGGGTAAAGACAGCAATGGGGGGGGCTGAGGAGAAAATGGGGGGGGGGGGGTGGCTGAGGACAGAAACAGAAGGGACAGAGGACAGTAATGGGGGGCTCTGGACAATTACAGGAGGGGCTCAAGACAGGTGAGGGGGAGCTCAGGACATTAATGGGCTGCTCATAACATTGAGGTCACTGAGGACTGTAATGGGGGGGCTGAGGACAGTAGTGGGGGGCTAAGGGCAATAATGTAAGGGGGGTTGAGGACAGTAATGTAAAGGAGGATGACTGTGATGTTAAGGGGGGGACTGAGGATGCTGATGTAAGAACAGGATTGTGATATGAGGCTCGATTGAGATCTGTGCATGCGAGTTTGCAAGCGCATATTGAGTAGGGCAGCCCATTAATTTTAATGTAGTGAAAGAAGTTCAGCCCTTTTTATTTTTTAATCACACCACATCAAGCTGCACAGTGCCACAGCACTATGTGGTTTGGTGCACGTGAAAATGTGCTGTAGGTTCCGATGTGTGAGGGTGCCATTAAGAATTAATGGCACCCCCACACATCTGCTAAAGTGCAGTGCACTGCTATGTGGGTTAGAAACTCGTGCGATTTTGCACATGTTCCCCAGCCACAGAGATGTGAACCTAGCCTAAGAAGAGAGGGGGGGATGTGATTAGAAGGACCTGAGACATCGCACAAACATGTGATTCGGACCTCTGCTGGAAGAAGATGTTACTGAGTAGACCTCAGTTAATTTTAATTCAATACCCCTGGCCTACAGTGCCCTTAGCACATCCACCTAGCAGCACTAGGGTTGTCAGTTTGAATCCCAACCACAACGCTACCTGCCTGGAGTTTACATGTTCTCTCTGGGCCTGTGTGGGTTTCCTCCTGTCTAAATTGGTCCTAGCATATGTATGTATGTATGAATGCGAGTTAGGGACTTTAGTTTGTAAATTCATTGAGGGTGGGAAATAATCTGAATGTACAATATATATGTAAAGTGCTGTGTAAATTGACAATGCTATATGGGTACTTGTAATAGATAATACTTTGAAAAAATGCAAAGCACTCTCTGAATGGCAGCCATGCCAAGCAGACAACCTCCTGTGTTCATGGTTGTCACAGGGCCTGGAGCGGAGATCTCTGTAATACTATGTGTGCCACAATGATTTCCAGCTTTTAGTGGGATCCCACAAGTATGGTATAAGCAGTTACATGTAACTGTGTGAAAATATTCATACCTGGAGTCAGGGGCGTTACTTAGTCTACAAAAGATCTGGGGCTAGAGCCCATAGCAGCAAAGTAAAGAAAGTCACACGCTTGGGTGGGAATACACATGTATGTGTGTATATGTGTGTGTGTGTGTGTGTGTGTGTGTGTGTGTATATATATATATATTACATCAGGGTCCCCAGAGAGCCTCCCCCTTACATCAGGGTCCCCGGAGGGCCTCCCCCTACATTGGGGTCCCGAGAGAGCCACCCCCCTACATTGGGGTTCCCAGAGAGCATGCCACATCACCTGCCACCAGATGCGGATTGTTGCATATAGAGAGGCTAGTGTATACAGAGAGGCTGGCTATACAGAGAGGCTGGGTATACAGAGATGCTTGGCATATACAGAGAGGCTGGGTATATACAGAGAGGCTAGTGTATATACAGAGAGGCTGGGTATACAGAGAGGCTAGGGTATACAGTGCGTATACAGAGAGGCTAGTGTATATACAGAGAGGCTAGTGTATATACAGAGAGGCTGGGTATACAGTTTTCCCCCTCCCCCATGGTCTGCACTCACCTGCTCAGGAGCTCTGTGTGAGAAACTTCCGACTCTATGATATGGGCGGAGCAAGGAGGAGACTCGCTCTCACACTCATCTCCATTCTCTGGATGTCAGTGAAGCATGGAGTGCAGACAGTGATGTGTCAGGCAGCTCGGGACACTCTCATGATAGGGCCAGCCCTGGACTTGGGGCTATGGGCCCCAGATTTGGCCACCCCTTAACGACGCCACTGCCTGGAATTATTTTCCATAAATATTGGAACATCGACACAATTCTAATCTTTTTGGCTCTATACACCACCACAATGGATTTGAAATGAAACGAACAAGATGTGCTTTAACTTCAGACTTTCAGCTTTAATTTGAGGGTATTTACATCCAAATCAGGTGAATGGTGAAGGAATTACAACAGTTTGTATATGTGCCTCCCACTTTTTAAGGGACCAAAAGTAATGGGACAGATTAACAATCCATCAAACTTTCACTTTTTAATACTTGGTTGCAAATCCTTTGCAGTCAATTACAGCCTGAAGTCTGGAATGCATAGACATCCCCAGACGCTGTGTTTCATCCCTGGTGATGCTCTGCCAGGCCTCTACTTCAACTTCAGTTCCTGCTTCTTCTTGGGGCATTTTCCCTTCAGTTTTGTCTTCAGCAAGTGAAATGCATGCTCAATCGGATTCAGGTCAGGTGATTGACTTGGCCATTGCATAACATTCCACTTCTTTCCCTTAAACTCTTTGGTTGCTTTCACAGTATGCTTCAGGTCATTTTCCATCTGCACTGTGAAGCGTCGTCCAATGAGTTCTGAAGCATTTTGCTGAATATGAGCAGATAATATTGCTCAAAACACTTCAGAATTCATCCTGCTGCTTTTGTCAGCAGTCACATCATCAATAAATACAAGAGAACCAGTTCCATTGGCAGCCATACATGCCCACGCCATGACACTACCACCACCATGCTTCACTGATGAGGTGGTATGCTTTGGATCATGAGCAGTTCCTTTCCTTCTCCATACACTTCTCTTCCCATCACTCTGGTACAAGTTGATCTTGGTCTCAGCTGTCCATAGAATGTTGTTCCACAACTGCAAACTCTAATCTGGCCTTCCTGTTTTTGAGGCTCACCAATGGTTTACATCTTGTGGTGAACCCTCTGTATTCACTCTGGTGAAGTCTTCTCTTGATTGTTGACTTTGACACACATACACCTACTTCCTGGAGAGTGTTCTTGATTTGGCCAACTGTTGTGAAGGGTGTTTTCTTCACCAGGGATAGAATTCTTCAGTCATCCACCACAGTTGTTTTCCGTGGTCTTCCTGGTCTTTTGGTGTTGCTGAGCTCACCGGTGAGTTCTTTCTTTTTAAGGATGTTCCAAACAGTTGATTTGGCCACACCTAATGTTTTTGCTATCTCTCTGATGGGTTTGTTTTGTTTTTTCAGCCTAATGATGGCTTGCTTCACTGATAGTGACAGCTCTTTGGATCTCATATTGAGAGTTGACAGATTCCAAATGCAAATAGCACACTTGAAATTAACTCTGGACCTTTTATCTGCACCTTCTAAATGGGATAATGAGGAAATAACACACACTGGGCCATGGAACAGCTGAGCAGCCAATTGTCCCAATACTTTTGGTCCCTTAAAAAGTGGGAGGCACATATACAAACTGTTGTAATTCCTACACCATTCACCTGATTTGGATGTAAATACCCTCAAATTAAAGCTGAAAGTCTGCAGTTAAAGCACATTTTGTTCCTTTAATTTCAAATCCATTGTGGTGGTGTATAGAGCCAAACAGATTAGAATTGTGTTGATGTCCCAATATTTATGGACCTGAATGTATGTATAAATAGTATTTGTAATTCCTATGAGTTTGTCAGCAGCCCTTAGATGTATTTATTTCCTCACATATCTTAATTTACCAGTATAGTGGTGAAGTATATTGTATACTGTGTAAATATTAGGGGATGACTAAGCGCTAATAAATTCAGTTTTCCCATTTCTGCACTTCTATATGTTTAAAAAAGATCTGCCACTTCAGAATGGTATGGATGGGATGAATGAGTGAGCTCAATTTTCTATTAAAGAGCAGACGTTAGTGAATTATGTTTATTTCAGCAGACAAATGTCTTAATTTAATAAACTATAGACCTTGGATCTCTAAGTCGCACTCAAAAAAGCTTCATTGCCTTTGTTCTCCAGCAGCAGCATAATTGGGGAAACCTGCCTCTCAAACTTGACAGCTGGGTCTAGCTCTTTTTCTTAGTAGCCCCTGAAAGTGCTGCTGTATAAATGATTCCTGCAAACAGTGTTTACAGAAATCATTGATAAATACGTTATAACAATATTTTTGTTACAATGTATTTTGATTTGTTTAATGAAGACTATTCCTTGATCTGCACACAGTGCCTATCTTGGGCTTAGCTGTTACTTTTTAGTTGATTTTTGTTATTTGTATATGTGTATATTTTTCATGTTTTTCCATTTTGTTTGTTCAGTTTGTAGCATCACCAGGGCCGGTGCTAGACTATTTTGCACCCTAGGCAAGACCAGCAACTTGCGCCGCCCCCCCTCCCCCCCCAAAAAAAAAAAAACACACTGAATGGCTTTGTGCAGTGTAATTAAATAATAGCACAACACACTCTTTGATCACAGATCCCAGTGTGTATTGTGTGACAATATGACAGTGCACTTTCTAATTATTTCACTGTGAACACCAGGGCCTGATTGCAAGTGCGACCTTTGCGACCCTGGCCGTTTGGCCTGGATTAAGAGCATCATGGGCCTGGTGCTGAGGACTTTGGTCTTTGGTGGGCTCTGGATCATGAAGCCCCTTGCCCTGTATGATACATTAAAATTTTCTCTACAGCCCGCCTTAACCATCACTTGTGCCTAGGCATTCTTTCCATCACCACCCATTGCACCTGGGACCCCTTTCCTCATCATCTACTGTGCCTGCAGCCTCCCTTGCCTTACCACCCACTGCACCCACAGCCCTCTTCCCTCACCACCTACTGTGCCTGTAGCCCTCCTTTATTGCAGAAATACTACAGGAGATGATCAGAGACTGCAGACATAGCACAGGAGATGATCAGAGACTGCAGACATAGCACAGGAGATGATCAGAGACTGCAGACATACTACAGGAGATGATCAGAGACTGCATACATACTACAGGAGATGATCAGAGACTGCAGACATACTACAGGAGATGATCAGAGACTGCAGAGATAGTACAGGAGATGGTCAGAGACTGCAGACATAGTACAGGAGATGATCAGAGACTGCAGACATGGTACAGGAGATGATCAGAGACTGCAGACATACTACAGGAGATGATCAGAGACTGCAGACATAGTACAGGAGATGGTCAGAGACTGCAGACATAGTACAGGAGATGATCAGAGACTGCAGACATGGTACAGGAGATGATCAGAGACTGCAGACATACTACAGGAGATGATCAGAGACTGCAGACATGGTACAGGAGATGATCAGAGACTGCAGACATACTACAGGAGATGATCAGAGACTGCAGACATACTACAGGAGATGATCAGAGACTGCAGAGATGGTACAGGAGATGATCAGAGACTGCAGACATGGTACAGGAGATGATCAGAGACTGCAGACATGGTACAGGAGATGATCAGAGACTGCAGACATAGCACAGGAGATGATCAGAGACTGCAGACATAGCACAGGAGATGATCAGAGACTGCAGACATAGCACAGGAGATGATCAGAGACTGCAGACATAGCACAGGAGATGATCAAAGACTGCAGACATAGCACAGGAGATGATCAGAGACTGCAGACATACTACAGGAGATGATCAGAGACTGCAGACATAGCACAGGAGATGATCAGAGACTGCAGACATAGCACAGGAGATGATCAGAGACTGCAGACATACTACAGGAGATGATCAGAGACTGCAGACATAGTACAGGAGATGATCAGAGACTGCAGACATGGTACAGGAGATGATCAGAGACTGCAGACATACTACAGGAGATGATCAGAGACTGCAGAGATGGTGCAGGAAATGATCAGAGACTGCAAACATAGTACAGGAGATGATCAGAGACTGCAGACATGGTACAGGAGATGATCAGAGACTGCAGACATAGTACAGGAGATGATCAGAGACTGCAGACATACTACAGGAGATGATCAGAGACTGCAGAGATGGTGCAGGAAATGATCAGAGACTGCAAACATAGAACAAGTGTTTCCTAGTCTAGCAGTGACCAGTGTGGAAATACATTGATCACTGCACTGTGTAAACAGGAGTTTACAAGATATAAGTGCCAAAAAAACAAAAGTCATTTCTCAAGCACAGGAGGACAGTAAATGGTTAACAGGTCTGAGAAGCTTCTCCCAGCCTGACCAGATAATTCCTTCAAAGATAACAAATAAAAGTTCAAACAAAACCTAGATGGCCTATATAGCTATAGAAAGAGCTGAAGTTGCAGCGTCTTGCAGAAGTCTAATCATCATTCTCCTGTCCTGTGTTCAGTGTAAATAAAAACACAGATAAGAAGCAGTGTGAGAAGACAGAGGGGAGATCAGTGTGATCACTGCATATTCTACACACAGGACGGAGAAGGAGAACACACTGATCAATGTCTGCAGCCAGCAATGCATTGTGACACTGACATGTTTGATCTCATACCTTCTTCATCATACTCAGGTATGTCGGATCCTCTCCATTCCGCCCTGCTCTGGCCACTAGCATCTTCTAGTCAAATGTGGCGGGCTGGGCAATCTGATTGGCTAAGGAGGTAGTGGGAGGCGGAGCAACTTAGCAATCACGCCCTCCCACTCAGAAGAGCAGCGCTATTGGCTGCCTGCCCTGTTACACAGACGTCCCTCTCCCTCCAGCATGTGTGAAAGCCGATAGGAGGGAGAGGGGAGAAGCTGCACACCGCACTGCAAGGCTACCACCCGCCCGCCTGCCACCCGCCCGCCTGCCGCACCGAACTCCTTGCTGTCTGGGTCCCCTATCAGCGGCTCTGCCGGGAGCTTGGGGGGGCGACAAGAAGGGGAAGGCAAGGGTCAGATGCGCCCCTAGGCGGCAGTGCGCCCTAGGCGGCTGCCTAATTCGCCTAGTGGGTGCACCGGCCCTGAGCATCACCTTTCTTTTTTAATAATTTTGCCATACGTAGCACCAGAAAAATCATCATTATGAAGAAGACAAATTGTAGATTGTGTATTTTGCATCTACAGTAAATGAAAAGGCACACACAAGTATATCTGAAAATGGATTTTTATTTTGCAATGTCATGTAACCTGTAAAAAAAAAAAAAAAATCACAGGAATGAAGTTCATTCTGCAATTCTGTCACCCGTTTTCAGCAGACAGTGGGCTGAAGCCTGCTGTCGGCTGACATCACAGAGCCAGTCCAGCCTGGGGCTAGATCGCAACAATAAAGTCAAGATCCACCGACAACCCTGGACCACCACCTGGCTCAGCCTCTTCTGAGCTAGCTGCTCTCACCCCTTCCACAGCCCAGTGATCCAGTGAGTGCGGGGGGGGGGGGGGGGCAAAGCAGAGAGCCGGTGACTGACCGTCACAAGCTGCCTGCTCTGAGAGCTCTGAGAACCGAGCAATCAGTGGTCTTTGATTGCTGCCGATGCTGCCTCATCCTAGGTAAGTATGATTTCTGAAACAAAATAAACTTCTCTTTTAACATTTTGCCTGTTGAAAATGCAGCTTGAATTTTGGTGAGACGAGCCACATAGAGGTTGTACTTTAACTCTTCATTTTCGGTTCAAGTCTATCAATTTATTCAAATGAGGAAAACAAAACAATCCATATGAAAATGCAAATCTTACCTTACAAGTTTAAATGTTTTTCATGTAACAAAAAAAATGCCTTACATGTATCCAACAGCCAGTTCTATAGTCTAGTAGACTATTTATTCATAGTTCCCAGTAGTTTGTTACTAGTTCCGAATAGACATAATTGTGGCAAAACATATTGTACACTAGAAAATGAGGTCATGTTTACTGTGTCTTTATTACAGGAAGAGTCCTGACAACAGGACAGTGTTTGGCAGTTAAAAATAAGACAAATAACATTGTTCCTCTGAGTCCTTATTGTCTACATTTAATGATACTTTCTGGGCTCAGTAAAATATTCTCTTCGGTGTCTATAGCTCCAAGTTCATCTAGCTTCTAGGCCAATAATTTCCAGATGTGCTTTAAACTTTTAGACCAACTCAATCTGAAATATTTTGATTTTTTTGGACAGAGTGATGGGGAATCAAACTTTTATTTGTGTCTGTGGCCCCATTGGGGAGATTTCCCCTTACTTCCTGTCCATGCGGCTTGTGCAAGAATTGGAGGGTGAGAACGCCTTTGGAACAGAAAGACACAGACAGCAAAAAACATCAGCAAATGTTGAATCCTTTCTCACAGTAACAAAAAAGTGTTTCTGTCTTTGTATACATTGGAGAGATTTCCCATGACTCCCTGTCTTCATCTACGTACTTATATTCAGCTGACCTCTGGACTTCTCACAATATAGTCAGCCTTGTACCCCCAAATGTATGATGACTTCTCATTCTACAAATGCTAGTTGTTTGGCTGTTGTTATAACCCTTCAGTACTTTGAGTTACTGACTCAAGTCTATAGACTTTTCTCTTTGTCTGACTTTCCTAGTATGCATGCTTCTTCCAGATATTTGACTTAGAAAATATTAAAGCTAGTGGTTGAGGAGAACAACCAAGGAACTAGCATTTTTAGAAGGAGATCAATAATGGTAGTCTACATAATTCTTTCCTGACACTGATGACAGATGTATTTTAAAGTAAAATTTGCATACTTTGAATAAGCAGTAAAAGTGCTTTAAAACAAGCTCTTCATCCCTGTAGGTATAGGCATTGTGAAGACATTTAACTGATTGATGCAATGTTTTTGCAACCTGATTTTGAAGTCTTTATTTTGATTTTTGAAGATCAGTACAAGCAGCTAGAGAGGTTGGGGATGGCTTCTTTTAAAGTGTATGTTCACCTTTTCAGAAAAAATTAAAAGGTGAACTTACACTGCAGCAACACAACCTGAACAAAGGTCTACAATACATTCTGACTACCATAGGGTGAATACTTAACCAAGATGTTGGTTTACATCCATAGACCTTTTATGTCAAAGCAGGCAAGACATTTCAGGCATGGGTGAATCTCAGAAGGTTATTGACCTTGTCACCCAGTGATTTCACAATGATGCAGTCATCACAAAGTGAAGGCCAGACAGTCGTGAAGGATGGCTGCAGACAACTGTCTTCACTGAAAGGCAAATATAACCTCAGCAGATCTCATTTGTCCAGACTGTCATAAATGTTAGACTTTTCTTTGTGCTATGGCATGGCTGTCACTAGAGGAGGACAGAAGGACAGCTGTCCAGTCTGGAGAGGTGCTTTGTGTCACACAGGGAACTGACAATTATTAGACAATAAAATGTATGTGGTCTGGTAATGGAGCTGATTATGGAGCTAAAGTCCTGCAGTGTTTATGTGCCTTCCCGAAAAAAAACTTTACCTATTAGAGAGGATAACATAAAGAAAAACACAAAGGGAGAGAAGCCACAAATGGACAAACTGTATATCTCACATGAGACATAACTATATCTGCGCCTATATGTTTATTATCTGTATTGTCAGTGGATGTGCACTTGCACTTCTGTCTAACCGGTTTAAGACACTGTTGCTCATGGTGTTATTGCTGCACAATACTACACAATGATATCTATGAACATATATTACATATTGGGATTTTCTCCCAAGTATGATCTCCCATTGCCAAGATTCCCATGATACCCTACATACATGCATATATATCTCTAAAACTGGCCATAGATGGATAGAATTTTGAACGAAATATTCTAGGAAAATTTGTATGAAAAATTCGCAGAACATTTGAATGTCGTTCCAAAGATTATAACATTTGACTTTGGAATGGATGCATTTTACCCAACAAAATCCACATGCATTTATTCGAGAAACCATTTCCATCCTGCTCCTTAAAAATTTTTTTGTTACTACAGTTGAAAACTAACGTCGATTTGACCCACTAATGATTACAAAAACTGAACAAACTTTCTTAGAACATTCTTTAACTTTCATTTGAAATTCTACCCTTCTATAGACAGTACACAGAGAAAACTGAAGCAAACTTGTGTATTTCAGAATACATCCCTTTGAACTACCGTGAAGTTAAACTGGTAAATATGAATTTCTTGGTGAGACAATTGCTGCTATAAACAAGATAGACTACCGTTAGATTGTTTATAGCATTTGTTGACTTCAGACTTATGATTCTTCACTAGTCGCATATTCCAGTAGTAAATGTTTCACAGTTGCCTACAGCCAGTACTCTTGGTACTTATCAATACAAAACCTGAGTGACCATGATTGTATGTAGCTATCAATATTTTTGTAGTACAAATAAATTGTGTAAAGCTAGACAGAATAGGTCTCCCCAGCCGGGATTATACATTTTTTGTTCATGTTTTAATAACTACCTTTCTAGATAATTTGGTCACTGATGGTTTTCATATATTAGGGAGAGATTTCTAACTTGGTTGTATAAAGTGCCTGAAATGTCCCATGGAATCCACGTTTGAAAAGATTGAGCAAGTTGCGTCCTGTGTAGACAACTGTTACCGTAAGATAAAGATGGATTGTCAAAGTTAAATGTGGCTGTTGTAAAATAAGTTGTCCAGGGTCACACAGCTGGTCAGAGAGGGGAGCACCAAGTTTCTATTGCTTGTAAAGACTGAAATTACACTCCAAGGTCTTGTCCAATGCGTCTCTGCTCACTTGACAAAACTCTCAACAAGGTATTTGGTGATCAGCAGAATATGGAGTTAACAGAGTCTGCAAGCAGATCTAGTAACCACAGACATAGCTGCTCACGGCACTACTCCACTAAGCAGCTGTTAATGAGATATAATACTCTATAAATTAACTGATTAGAAACAAAATAGGAGATGGGATAAAATGACAAAATAGATCACTTTTAAATATATTTAATGGCGCTAACCAAGTAAATTATTTTTTTTTTTAAATGTAGTTCTACCAACATCAATCTTGTGCAAAGGCCTGTCTGATTGGATACAACATGAATGGATTGGTTAGATAGTTCCTCAGATTTTATAGTATTGGTAAATTGAAAGGAGCTTCTATGTTGTACAATCAGATTGTAAAATGTATGGCCTGCCTTGTTTTTGAGTACCATGGGCCTTGGCTCAGCATTTTAGAATATCGACAAAGCTCTCACACCTACTTAGTGTTTATATGGTGAAAAGAAGAACAGTGGTGTAAAGGCTGTGATACACCTTTCCTAAACACTCATAGGGTTGATTTACTAAAGACAAATAGACTATTCACTTTGTAAGTGCATTTGTACTCCGCAAGGGAATTATGCCCATAATTTAGTAAATAAGGTAATGCTCTGCCAACTCCCATCATCCAATCATGCGCAAGCAAAAATTCTGCTTCTTTTAAATTTTCCTTGCACATGATTGGGTATTCTTTGCAAAATGATAAGTGAATTTGCCTTTAGTAAATCAAATCCTATATGTGCTGTTGAAAGACAGCATGGTTCAGGATAAATCTCTCTTTTCTTTATTTTGTGAGTCAGGTCTTTGCACTGACCGAAATATGCGTGGCTCATCTACATTGCCTCGCCTGCTTGATGGGCTTAAAAGGATGGGCAGTGGTCTCCTGGAATCTCATATCTTCCCTTCCATCTAAAGGGCTAGATATGGTTGTCTCTCACTTCAATGCTTGATAAAGCCCCATACACACGGATCGAGTATTGGTCGGTTCAACAGAAACCAGCCGATATTCAGCCCATGTGCACAGTAACCTGTCCAGCTTCTGTCGAAGGGGGCATGAAGTTGGCTGAGAGCGCTGACCAGAGTGTTCTGGTGGGAGAGCGGTCCCCCTGTCCAAACACAATAGCTCAGCGGGGAGATCACTGTAATAACATTGGATTGTTAAAACAGTGGCTCCTCTCGAGCTCCCCAGTTTTTTTTCATTCATCCCGTTGGGTTGAATGAAAAAAGACTGATAGTGGGTACTTAGCTTAAGTCACTGACCTGGAACAAGCATGCTGATTGGGCAAGTCAGAATTCCTAATCAGCGTACAGTATTGAGTCATTTGGGGTTGAATTACTAAAGGCAAATCGGCTGTTCACTTTGCAAGGGAATTTACCAGAGAGCCTAATAAATGAGGTGAAGTTTTGCTGACTTCTATTATCCAATCATATGTAAGCATAAATACTTTGGGGCGTGGCTGTACGGCAATCGAGAAGTATGACGTAGCACGCTGTGACAGAGAGCGCCATACTAGGAAGTGGGGAAGCGGCTTCAGGGAACTCCAGGGGACGGGTGAGACTGTCATCAGAGAGTGTATTACCTGGGTCCGCCGTGACCACCATACGCTGATCCTTACGTTTGGAGTTGTTGCTGTGATAATCTGCTTTGCTGTGCTTCTTTGCTTGATGTGAATTTTTAAAGATGTGAGTTTAATGGTGGAGGAGAGTGTTATTTTAATACATTTCATTACGGTACTACACTCTTGGATCACTCCTTTTCTTTACATGTGGAGAGAGCACTTTATTGAAAACTCTGGTTGTGTAACGGTGGACCACTGGAGGTCATTATTACGCCCCTTCTGTGTGGGTTAAAGCCTTATAGCCAAACACGAGAGTGTGAGGCAAGAGGAGCTGGTGAGTTTGTTCGCCTAAGGGGAGTGGAATCACAGTCACAGAGGTGTGGTGGAAGATTGATACCGCATTTTTACCACAATTTGGGTTTTTGTGGTTTTTATACACTGTATATAGCTGGTTGCTAAGGAGGGGGCCGGGAAGCCGGCCGCCACATCCTTAACAAACGATGAATAATCAGCTGTCAGCGGGCTTCCCGCTGAATGTAAAAAATAATAATAATAATTGCCAGCTAAAAAAAAAAAACCGTGAAAAAAAAACAGCGTGGGGGCCCCCCGGTCCATACCAGGCCCTTGGGTCTAGTATGGATTCGGAGGGGGACCCCCATGCCATAATAAAAAAAATTATGTGGGGTCCCCCCAAAATCCTTACCAGACCCCTATCCGAGCATGCAGGTCAGGAAAAAGAGGGGACGAGCGAGCACCCCCCCTCCTGAACCACACCAGGCCACATGCCCTCAACATGGGGGATGGGTGCTTTGGGGCCGGGGAGGTCTGCGCCCCCCACCCCAAAGCACCTTGTCCCCATGTTGATGGGGACAAGGGCCTCGTTAAAAATATCATCTTTCACTTCATCTTCCGGGCTTCTCCTTCTTCCACTCTTCTTTATCCTGTGTTCTTCTTCCTCTGCCGCCGCCGCCGACCCGCCTCCAATGCTGCGTCCCACTGATCTATCCGTTCTGATGTCAAGCATTTCTTAGATAATGATTGGGGTGTGGCCATCATATTACATCATCCGGAGGCCCCCTGCTCCCTTGTGGCATCAGCACCCAGGGCATGATGGGTCAGTGATGTCACATGGGACGGGGCCTCCGCATCACGTAATCAGATGGCCACGCCCCATCATTATCTAAGAAATGCTTGACATCGGCGCAGACAGATCAGCGGGACGCAGCATCGGAGAAGGATTGTCAACAGCAGAGGAAGAACAACACTGGACAAAGAAGACCCTATAGCACCCATTCCCCCATGTTGAAGGCATGCGGCCTGGTATAGTTCGGGGGGGGGGGGGCGCTCGCTCATCCCCTCTCTTTCCTGACCTGCCGGGCTGCATGCTCAGATAAAGGTCTGGTATGGATTTTGGGGGGGACCCAACGCCACAAATCCATACTAGACCCAAGAGCCTGGTATGGACCTGGGAGGGGGGACCCCATGCTGTTTTTTTTTTTCACAAATTTTTTTTTAGCCGGCAATTATTTTCTTTTAAAATTCAATGGGGAAGCCCGCTAACAGCTGATGACTCATCGGTTATTAGGGACGCGGCGGCCGGCTTCCCAGCCCCCTCCTTAGCAACAAGCTATATACTGTGTAAAAAAAAAAAAAATGCGTGTCCAAAAACGTGGCAAGCACCACAAAAAGCACTGCAGAAACACTTAGATGGCTGTGAATCAAGCCTAAGGGGCTGTTGCTTAACTACTTCAGCCCCGGAACATTTGGCTGCTCAATGACCAGGCTGTTTTTTGCAATATGACACTGCGATGCTTTCACTGACAATTGCGCGGTCAGTGAATGCTGTACCCAAACACAATTGGCGTCCTTTTTTTCCTACAAATAGAGCTTTCTTTTGCTGGTATTTGATCACCTCTGCGGTTTTTATTTTTTGCGCTATAAACAGAAAGCAGAGCGACAATTTTGAAAAAAAAAAACAGTATCTTTTACTTTTTACTATAATAATATCCCACATTAAAAAAAAAACAAACACATTTTTTCCTCAGTTTAGGCCGATATGTATTCTTCTACATATCTTTGGTATATAAAAAAAAAAAAAAAATCACAATAAGCGTATATTGATTGGTTTGCGCAAACGTTCTAGCGTCTACAAAATAGGGCAGAGATTTATGGTTTTTTTATTATTATTTTTTTTTTTTTTTACTAGTAATGATGGTGATCTGCGATTTTTATCGGGACTGCGATATTGCAGTGGACAAGTTGGACACTTTTGACACATTTTTGGAACCATTGACAATTATACAGCGAGCAGTGCTAAAAAAAAAAATGCACTGATTACTGTATAAATGTCACTGGCAGGGAAGGGGTTAACACTAGGGGGCAATCAAGGAGTTAACTGTGTTCCCTAGGTGTCTTCTAACTGTAGGGAGGATAGGACTGTCTAGGAGGAGAGAGAGATTAGTGTTCATACATAATATGAACACACGATCTGTCTCTTCTCCCCTGAAAAAAACGTGATTTGTGTGTTTACGCACACAGATCCCGGTTCTCGCTCTGTCACGAGCGATCGCAGGTGCACGGCGGTCATCGCGCCCGCCGGGCACTCGCATTGGCTTCGGCACACGCTGCGGGCGCACGCTCGCCCTCTAGTGGCCAAAAGGCAAAGCAACATAAGGTAATGTCGTTTCGCCCAGCCGTACCCTTCTGCGCAGTAAAACTGGTTGGCAAGCAGTTAACTAACAAAAGACTAAGAGCCCCCTACACACTATTAGATTTTCTGCAGATTTTTGTCTTCAGATTTACCAAAATCATATAATATGAGGTCAAACCGTAACAGTTTCAATTTGTATGTAATCAGGCAGGGCCTTGCACTACATGGTTTTGGTAAATCTGAAGATAAAAATCTGCAGAAAATCTAATAGTGTGTATGGGGCTTTAGTTTCTCCAGGAGTGACCCAGCTGAAGCTGTACCAAGGGAACCAAGTTTGTGGCGGTGGCAGTATAAAGAGGAATCTGTAAATAAGGAGGAAGTTGTCCCTGGTTTTGAATGTTGGACATTTTCAAGTTGGGCTTCCCATAATCCCTTATACCATTCAAGTTATCATCCCCTAAAAAAACAACAAAAACAAGCTGATTTCTGAGTCTGGAGGCAAGAAAGAAATGCTGTGTGACTGGCTGTGCAGCAGTGGGTAAGCCTGACATTTGCAACTCCCACGGGGGGTGGGGGGGATTTGTGCTACATCTGAATACTCACTTCAATTATTAAGTCATATTAAAAGTGAATTATTGTTTACTTATCCTATCTTCACACTATTGGGTATTCACAGTGAACAAAAATTTGCTTTGCACATGATTGGATAACTAAAGTGAATATTCAAACAATATTGGGGATTCTCAACTTCTTTAAATCAGCATAATAGTGTATTACTACTAAGAAGTACCTGCATAATGAGCTGTCCAATGTAAATATACATTTACAAACCATATACAGGGTTTTTAAAATTTTAAAGTGTATGTTACCCCTAACTGTAATTATTTCACATATGTATCTGTGCTTCTATATAGTGTGTGTAAATGTAGCCTGTTCAATTTTTATACCTTAGTTTTCTTAGAAATATCTGCTGATCTTGAAAGTCCCTCTTGCTGTCGCAATCTGGCCAGGACAGACATGGAAGCAGATTCGTGCTGGCATGGTTAGTTTGTGTATCACTCATTCCCTCTTGGAGTTACAGTGTGCTGTGCATACACACAGCAGGCCTATATCTTTGTGGCCAGTTTATTACCATGACCCCTACCCAGCTCTACTGTTCCCTCTATCAGTGTACTGGACGCCATACAGCATCCAGTACATTCAAATGTGTATGCCTCCCAGCCCTCTTCTCCTAATAAAATCAGGCTTGCCCTACACGGTTGTGAGCAGGGAGTGTCAAGGGATGCCAATCATCATTCCTTTTGACTGTCTCAATAGGGGTAAAGAGCTTCTTAGACATGTGACATCAGTGCAAGCTGATGGGCACCAATTTTTAGACCTGCTCACAGCACCAAGAGCAGGGGGAAGGGATGCTGCAGTCACATGACTGCTAATAAAATATAAAAAAAAAAAGTACATAAATACCTTGTTTAATATTTTTAGACTAAATGGCATCCCTAACAAGTGGATAAGCATTGCCATGATGTAACTGCCATATTTTACGTTCACAAATACATCCAACACCACCCCCCCACACCAGCTTTAAAAATAAAGCAGTTTTGGTTGCCATAATCACAGGGCCGACGCCACCTATAGGCAAGGTAGGCACGGGCATAGAGTGCACATCAGTCAGGGGCGCTGCAAGGGGTGTAGCGTGGGTGGGAGCATGCGGGTTCCAGGACGGGCAGCCATCTCCACATGGTGGGTGTTTAGCGAGGGGCGGAGGGCAGATAGGCCTGGGAGCCCAGGGCAGGAGAGAAGAGCTCCACCACCTTCTCCTTGACCTAGCCCACCCCCCAAAAGGAGAGAAGCAGTGGGCGCAGCATATCCTGCGCTTCCAGAGCATGGACTCTTCCAACTTCATCTCTAACGTGAGGCCCAGAGGACAGGCTGACTGGAGGGCCCAGTTGACGTGCGGGAGGTGCAGGCTGCAAGGGAGATGCTGGAAGGATCAAAGCACCCCTGCATCAAAGAGACAGACTGGCATGGAAGGTACCATACACCGGTCATCATACAGAGACCAGGACAATGGGACAGAGGAGGCATACTACCCTAGCCTGTCTATATACTACCCTAACTTGTCCACATACCTGCGGACCACGGCTAGCGTGAGGAAGAGAGCCGGTGTCAAAATAGGTGGAGAGGCGCTGCAAAAATCTCTGCACTAGCCCCACATACTCGCCTCTTTTCCAGCGCAGTCAACCACAACCTTGCCACTCCTAGCTACCAGTGCTGTTCCTCCTCTGGTTGGAATGACACAAAGTGTCATCCAAAGCACTTGCTGTGGGCCCTAGTCATCGGGAATACTGGGAGTTTCCCGGTGGGCCGATGGCTCAGTGGGCCAGTATCAGTGACAGCCTGTCAAAATAATGGATGTGCGGCCCGCGCAGCCATTATTTTGAGCACTGCTGCACTGCCCAGGGCCGGCCCTACCATGGGACCGAGGTGGCAATTCAGGAGTGGACTGGGTCGGGATGGTACTTCAGTGTTTCACCCCTCTCTCTGCCTCCTCCCCTCTCTCTCCCTGTCCCCCCCTCTCTCTCCCTGCCCCCCCTCTCTCTCCCTCCTCCCCTCCCTCTCCCTGTCCCCCCCTCTCTCTCCCTGCCCCCCCTCTCTCTCCCTGCCCCCTCTTTCTTCCTGTCCCCCTCTCTCTCCCTGTCCCCCTCTCTCTCCCTGCCCCCTCTCTCTCTCCCTGCCCCCCCTCTCTCTCCCTGCCCCCCTCTCCCCTCCCTCTCTGTCCCTCTCTCTCTCCCTGTCCCCCCTCTCTCCCTCTCTCTCCCTGTCCCCCCTCTCTCTCTCCCCCCTCCACTCTCTCTCTCTGCCCCCTCCACTTTCTCTCTCTCTCTCTGCCCCCTCCACTTTCTCTCTCTGCCCCCTCCACTTTCTCTCTCTCTCCTTGCCATCTCTCTCTTCCTGTCCCCCTCTCTCTCTCTCTCTCTGCCCCCTCCACTTTCTCTCTGCTCTCTCTGCCCCCTCCTCTCTCTCTCTCTCTGCTCCCTCTCTGGCAGCAGACGACGTGGCATGTGACACACTGCATGTGGTGGCAAGTGATGGTGGCAAGTGACATGCAGCATCTGGTGGCAGGCGATGGTGGAAAGTGACACGCTGCATCAGGTGGCGGTGGCAAATGACATGCTTCATCTGGTAACAAGCAATGGTTCCCACTGATTCTGCATTCTGGTGAGTTAAACTATTTCATTATATATTACAATGTAGTAATAGAAATAATGTGATTTGATCATCCTGACACCATATTAAGCATGGTGTCAGGATGTTTTCATTGCAAGCACCAGCCATTCACCCGACAAATCACCCCCACCGATGAATTCCCCGTCAACCCTGAGACTACATTCCCCCCTGGTCCTTGGCAAAATTGTCCCTGAATGGCAGTCTGGAAATGTGGTCACCCTACCGGGGGGCAAGGTGTCGATTTTCCCCCGGGTCGCTCTGATGGCACATACAAAGGCCACACCGCTTCCCTCAGATCCATCCCAAACTCAATAAGTATCCATATTGTGCAACTGCGTATAACTTTATATACTGTTTTTGTGCATGTTTGCAAAATTAAAGTGGGCCGCTCTGGGTGAAGTCCAGGGCCAAATGTTTGTCCCAGTCCAGCCCTGTCTGGAACCCTGCCCAGCCGAAGCTCACAGTACTCCTGCCTTGGAGTAACCTATGTTAAAAAAATTCCCTGCATTTCTGCAAAATGCAGAAAGCATCAAGAAACGCATTAGTGTGACTCGAGCCTAAAAAGGGAGGCTTTAAGGAGGAAGGGTGAGTGGACGAGATTGTGTTGTAGAGTTGGGCTTTACCCATACTAATGACAATACTCATTAAGCATATATCTATAAACAAACCTTGTAAATTACTAGAGTCATTGTACAGGTTTTAGGCTAGAACAGCTTTTACAAGATTTCATCAAAAAAAATGCCTTTGTTTGGGATTTTTGGCTGTTTAGACTTGCTTTCTATGAGGCCTGGGTTTTTACCTTCTTTTATTTAAAATAACATCTTTGCTGGTAATTTACAGCCAGAGAAGTACTAGTATGCATACCCTAAGAGGTTAGGATGACAGCAGATCAAGTATTTTATGGCTAAGGACAGCACTTACATGCCAAGTGAAGAGGGACTTGGCTGGGAAAACACCGGTTTAGTAATCAGTTCAGGACCTTCAGAAAGCTTCTGCAAAGCTGTTGAGACAGGAGAATGATCTCATGACTAAATGGGAATTTGAGACAGGTGTCCAGCACAGGGAACCATGCCAAATACTTCAGACTAATAACCACATTGAATGTATAGTTGTCATGACATGTACCGTATATGAACCTAATAAAAAAATTGTACAAAATAAAGTGAGTTGAGCCAACTATGAGGTCATTCTAATATACACACATTTCCTAAGCAGGAAATTGCTATGGAAACCTTCAATAGGCTGAAAAAAATATATTTCCAAACGGTATCCTAACACAAATACTCCATTTCAGGGAAAGGCAAAAATGTGTTCATTGCTGACCTAGCACACGATTCTGTAAAATGGAATTACATTGTTCTCTTAGAAAAGCATTTCCCCAATAGATTTGGACATTGTTATTATAATGCTCCAGCTTCCCAATTCAGTCCATCATAGCTAAAATTTTAAATCCCTGCTAGAGGTATAGTCCTATCATTCAGATCACCATTAACACGTCTACGTTAACCAAAGGGAATATGGTGGAGGTGGATGTATTCATGAGACAGTTAGCCAAAACTCTGGTACAGGACACTACTTAAAGTGGTTGAAAAGCCAACGATCCCATTTCCTGCTAGGCTCTTTGTAATAAGATTTACTACACAGTGTGTGTTTTTTCAAAATTTGGCAGGTAAATACCTTTTTTTCACATTGCCAATGTGTGGTCACGTGACTGCCCCCCACGCTCCTTCCCTGATCTAGGGACTACAGTGGGAGGGGGCTGAGATTTCCCTCTGACGTCAGCCGGGAGGTCACATGACCACACAACGGCGATGGGAAAAAGGTATTTAGATGCTGGATTTTCAAAAAACACACATACATTGTGTAGTATATCTTATCTTTTGAGGACTACCACAAAGAATGTATCAATCCTTTTGAAGCAGTGTTCAACAGATCTGATGATGTTAATAATAATAATATAACAAAAATTCAACAAGGATATACTTATTAAAAAAGACAAAAAATTATATTGTGACAAACATGCATACAAATGGAATGGTGGACCCAAAGGGCCCCATAGGAATAATATTCATCTTACAGTATCAGGTAATGGACCTAATATTTCTAAACACCCATCCTTGTTTAATTTATCACAATCTGCACCAGTACACTCTGAGGGGTGACAACGTACTAAACTATCACGGCAGGGCAATATGTCTAATGACAATGGCTCAGATATGGAAGACTTGTCTTCCTCACATACCATGGGAAACCATAACACGTCAAAGAATAACACACAATCAAACATTTAGATTTCTCACAGTACCACTAGAGGTTCACATAACTCAAACACCCCCTTATCTACCCCTTTATCAGGTAGTCTTCAACAGGGTGATTTTTTTTAGACCACTAAGGGCACAATACATAAAACATCAGGAAAATACCAAGAAACATGAGAGCTGTGTCCTTGAGAAGGGGCAAAACCTTCTGCCCCGTGGCACAGATTAATAAATTTGAGACCATAAAAGATATACATTTATTTGTACGCAACTTTTTGGTAAAAGGCCCTTTTGCCAAAAAACAGACCATTCCAGGTTCAACATATACACAAGAGGAAAATGAACCTGATGATCTATTAGATTCTATAGACCTTGAAACTATTCTAGCTGAGGTGGATGGTGTCATTGAGACTCCTCCATCCCCCGAGACGGCCATTGAAGGACTCAAAAAGAAATCTACTCTTTACCCAGCACAAAGTTCCAATCTCAATGCAGCTGCTTTTTTAAAATTGGTGTCCAAAAAAATCTGGGAAATTAAAGTTACGCACAGACTAGAAGGCAATTTAGCAGACGGTGAATCTAGGGCATTTAAGTCTTTGATGAAAATCAATTTATAGTGCTTAAGCCTGCTGATAAAAGTGGCAACATTGTTATTACGTCCGTATGTGCAAAAACATCTTGGATAACCATGAATGGTACCGTCCCATACCCAAATCCCTTGTTGAAAGCTTTATTAAGGAGCTGTATATTTTAGTAGATGAGGCATACTATCGTAATGTTCTGGACAAAAACATATGGGAATACTTTAGAACTAGCCATCCACAGGAGGCTACTTTTTATGCGTTTGAGGTTAAGCTCGAACAAGCCGATCGGGCTAGCTGAGACCAGGCGCCGTAGATGACGCAGACGTCGGGGCCAGAAGCAAGGAGGAGCAGGATGAGTGGAGGTGGATCGCAAAGGACTTTGACAAGGCGCATGTGCGCGAAACATGTAAGCCACGGTCGCCACAGCAACACTGAGCTTGCGATCCACCTCCACACATCCTGGTCCTCCTCGCTTCCGGCCCCGACGTCTGCTTCCTGAAAATTGCGTCAGTGGTTCCCTCCCCCTGTGTTCCAGCTTGGAGCGCGGACGGCAGCCCCTTGGACAGGCTTGCCCTGCGCGTCACAGGACTCAGTGGTGAGGTTCTGATGCCCCATCTGTGCTCGGACAATCCCACCCATGGACCAGCTGTCTGCCATCACAATCACAACTCGATTGGCTCAACTCATTTGGACACAGCCTTATCTACTTGCACCCAAGGCAATCATTCAATGTGCCTTGGAAGTGCATGGTGGAAGTTTGGTGTGCCCATCAAAATATTGTTAGAGGTATGTTGTTGTTTTACTTTCCATACAGGACTTACATGTTTGAACTATTGCTGAGTATGTCAGCGCAGTCCAGACGTCTTTGTTTACCTACATCAAATTACCCTTAATAACTTTAACCCATACATTTTGACTTATTTACACAGTCTTGCTGGCCCACCATTAGCAGGGGCTTTTCGCTCCATAAGCTACGAATGCTTGTAGCGAAGCATCTGGTGCCATACACCCCTGACTCTCCTATCTTGGGGTTGGATCTTTGTAGGCTTCCTGTGTGAGGGATTCACCATTACTGCCATTCTTTCCTTAGACACATGCATTATTGTATGTGTGACTATGCAAGTACAGTCATATTATCCATATACTATATGTGAAGAAATCTGTATTTAGATGTTTACTGTTTATACTCCTTTTTCTGAATATTTTGTAAAAATGTTGATACAATACAAATTGTAATTTTTTTTTTGCATTGTAAAAAATATCGTACCCTTTTGACATAAAAAAAAAACCTCTGAAGGACTGTAATTTGTCCGTAACTAACATGTAAGGTGTCAATGTCAGTATGCATTACCACAAGCCCGGCTTCCTGAGGGCAGATGGTTCACATACAGTTGGGATATTGGGTACCATGTACTTTGTTTTTATGAATTCACCATTGTTCAGGAATAATTGTACTTGAATAAAATTGCTCTTTTTACATACATACTTGGTCTGCCTATAATGGATCCAATAGGGGTTTTAAACCGTGCTTATAGCACTAGGTTTTTCATTTGTTTCATATCTCGGATGGAACAGACCAAGTGGTTTGTTACACACACACACACACACACACACACACACACACACACACACACACACACACACACACACACACACACCCTAATCCCTCCCCTTTTTCTGTCTATATCTTACTACAGACTGGCTGACAGGAATTGGGATCACTAACTTTACTGCTGCAAAGAATAGCAACAGAAGGGGAGGGTGTTTTTTTTATCAGCTAACATGCTAGGAAGTGACAGGGAGAGAGGAGAGCAGCGGGATGATGGTGGCATGTAAACTGACCACAGTATCATGGCTCAGCAGCCATGATTACAGTGATCAGCACACTAAGGGGGGCACAGGAACAGGCAGGATCAACCGGGTATATTACAACATAGAACAGGACAAATGACACAGCACAAGCACTATGCAGTTTAACATGCTTTAAAAGGAACAGGGTCTTTTCTTTAAGGTTACAACCTCTTTACACGCTTTACCTTTTCTGCGCTTTACCATTGAGATACATTATCTTCCTCATAAACACTTTCTATGAGATGCATTGAAAGTTTTTAAAATTACCTATGAGACTTTGTTACACTATTGAGACTGTACATTTCTAAAAAAAATTCTGATATATAGCTCAGATCTGCATTTTTCAATGTCTTTACTCACCCTTGCATTATTTATCTCCTAGATTGTATATTCTAACGAGCAGGGACCTCTGATTCTTCCTGTATGGATTTATATTGTAACTGTACTGTCTGCCCCCATGTTGTAAAGCACTGTGCAAACTATCAGCGCTATATAAATCTTGTATGATATGCTCATTTTGGTATGACTGATCATTAAGTAGCTTTGAATTGTAATTATTTCACTAACAGAATAATCAAAATTAAAATTTTTTGTAATAAAAATGCACTGAAAGACCTGGAATCGTGAATACTTTGGGTCTCTTTTTGACCATTATAGTTTAGATAGCCTTGGTTGGCCTTAACATACTTTTGAGATGAAAGAGTTCACCTTTCAGTATAAAGTGCAAAAAACATTATTGGGTAGTTTTCCACAAGGACTTTTCTTCTCCTTTTATATTGGCTTTTCAAATAATTTAGAGATTCCATAAAATGTTTACTGAAGTAAATAGTACATTTTTATAGAGGGGAGTACATCACACCAAAAAAGTGACAACCGAGGAGGGAAAAAAAAAAGGAGTTAGAAGGATTTGGTATCAAAGGAGGGACAGCCCCTGCAACTGAAGGAGAGTTGGGAACTGTGATCCCTTAATTTAGATAGAGAACTTCCACAATCCCTACGCATAATAGGGTATTACATGACACTGTGGACTTATGTCCCAAGTCTAAACATTTGGGACTTATGTCCCAATTGTCCATATTCTTGGGGTCCAGTTCCTGACTGGGGGTAACTTCTATATTTCGTGTCCTAGACTCTGGAGCAGATAAGTACTTAGATATTCGTATATAGATTTTAATGTATTTTATTTAAAACAAATGCTCTAGTTTGTATTTTAAAAATGTTTATATGCACATCTCACCTCTCTGGAGCATTAAATATATATTTTTTAGTCCTACAGTACACACAATTTAAGAGGGACAGAATGATCTTGGTATTAGCTGTCTACACTCACCTGAGTGACTGTTAGCTCACTTTCTAACTGCTAGACAAAAGCATTGCAACAATCTTTGTACTAGTCTTTGATCTTATGAAAAGCAGAGTTTTCCAACTAGAAATGTTGGTTCCTTAAAAGCCTGTACTTTGTGATCGTGGCAGTTCAAATATATGAGCTTTCCCAATCCTGACTGAAGGATTGGGGGGGGGGGGAAGGTACTAAAACGGTGCAAACATTTATGTAAACTGGTACCAACAAAAGTTCACAAACTGGCTTCAGCTGGCCCTTCAGCCCATTAGAAAACAAACCCCTAGCGTGTGTAGTACCCTCCTAGTTAAGTTGCTAATTCAATATTTTTATTTTTTTGGCTCCTTTGGAGCAGTTGTTGATTTCTTTTGGCTGTTCTGGATTTCACAGGCTGCAGGTTTGATTGCTCTACCCTGCCTTCTAGAAAGTTCCGGGACAGCATGAATATTTAAAGTGCTGCAGTCAATCCCTGGGTACGTGTGCCCAGAAGGTGGATGAGGAGCATATAAATCGAGCTGTAGAACAGCAGTGTCTTCCTGTTCAAGGGATTAGACCTGCCTCCACTTGCTCTTCTGTTTCAAATTGCTGCTCATCGAGGACCCAAATGTGGCAGAACCAGGGGGGCCCTACACCTGAAGGTTTCTCCAATACCTCAAGATTTCACCTAAAAATTCTGTCCTCGTAGCTTCACTGGAAGGCACCTGGAGAAAGCTGAATAGGCACAGGTGGTTTCCTAGCCTCGTGAGTACTGCTTTACTGCAGGATCCTGGTGACTGCGTAATATTGGGATTGCAGGGCCACATAGTTCCTTTTCTGAAAGGCACATACTAACTAGTCCCTTTAAGTTTTGTGGAAAGACTTTACGCAAAGTTCAGGCTAGGTAGTGTTTGAGAGGTTCATACAGTAGTCTCCTGTAGTTTCTCTATGGGGACTGTCCTCTTAACCTGGGTCAAGTAGTTCAATTCCTGAGGAGTACATACCTCTGGCCTCTACTAGTCTCTCATTGGAAGACTATACTCTGAGCTGAGCAGAACTCTTCCCAAAGTTTACAACAGTGAAAAATGTCATCTGGTTTCTGCGAGTGGTTCTGGAATATCAAATACTACCCTACACCGCATCCAAGTTATTTAGCAATAAAACCACAAAAAGACATCCCCTAGACTGCTTCTTATGTCTGTGCGTGCTGGCAGCCTCTGCAATAGTGAGAGAAAACACTAGTCATCATCATCTCCATCTGTGCTGGAAGTTGACAGCGACACTGCCTTTGACTATCATCTGCCAGTGGCCCATACGGGGGTAGCGCTAAACATGTTTCACCAATTTAAGGGTTAATCATAGAGGCAGGTGTCCCCAGTATCCAGGGGGTTTATATGCATCATAAGCCACAGATCAAGTGTAGTGTGGATGTGGCTGCAGAAGTTTATTGCCATTCATCCAACAGCGCCACCTAGTTGCCGGCTGTTCAAACTGCCAAAGATGGCAGACTGCATTCAGATTAGCTGGCTGAACAATTCCTTCAGCAGGTGCTGTTAAAAGCAGTGATAAGCTGTCACAACCTCAGAAGTGAAAAAAAAGGAGACCACTCTATACAATAATAAATTCAAATAAAGGCAAATACTGATATGGATAAAAAAAAAAAAGAATACCCATAAACCACTTAAAAAGCAGAAAATATCCCCACTGAAAATCCCTCGTGTGACACTATGGACCCAAACAAAACATATGTATAGCTATGCATGTAATACCCTGATACTAAGCAACACCTCAGACTAGACCCCCAACCCAGTTAAAAAATGGTTTATTAAGAAACACTAAAAACAACCCATATTACATAGCCCTTAGAAGTAAGAAAAACAAAATGAAAAATTACAATAATAAAAGGAAACCTAATGAAGAGATAATCCTAAAAGAGTCAATATAAGCGGAGCAACCAACTCAAGTCCATATGATTGGAAAAATATAAACAAACATAAATAGGGATCATCTGTGTATACAAGAACCAAAAACGTATATCCAAGAAGTAGATACATTTTAACCAAAAATAAAGGAGACACGGCTGTTAAACACAAACAAAATAGGATGACCCAGAGGAACACCCCCACCCTTATTCATAGAAAATGGGTACTATCCCATTCATGTTTGAGTCTTCTAGGAAATATGGGTGCCTAGTATAAAAATGTAAAACAATTCTCTTACTGAGAGCAGAGAAGTGATCCCCTCCCATTTTGGGGTGGACAACCATCTCTATGATCTGCACCCTAAGGGGTTATAAATTAGCTGCAAGGTGGTGGACAAAGTGTCTGGCCACATTAGTTTTTATTGATATTAATATTAGACAAACGATCTAGCACAAACATTTTGTAGTGCATCCAACGTATTGTATGTTGCTAGAGACACAAGTATTGACATACACAACAAATGTAGTCTGACAATTTACAAATTGTCTAATGGGAAAGAAATTACGGTGAATGCTGGAAATGACTGTGTGGGGATGTCCTACTTACAGTATGCAAAACTAGATCATCTAGTGGTCCCACACCTCTATGCTCCTATAGTGCCCAGCCAAGTTTTTTTTTTAAATGAGCTTGGCAAGAATATTCTAGGTGAAAGAAAATTACCTACAGTAACTACAGATCTAATGTAATTAAGCTCAAAACCTTTAGGAAGTAGAGGAGACCTCTGGATTCTTGATTTGGGAGGTCACTCAAGTCCCCACTGGTGGTTGTCCCATTTTTAATCAAATCCTAGGAGTGTCTCTGGCCTGCTTATGTGTCCTACTCAGTTCCACTCTATTGTAGCCCCTCTCCTTTCTTCAATGAGTTCAGCCTCCTTTTCAAACTCCTACAAGTACAGTTTTGTCTGGCTCTCAAACTGTCCCCTCGCTATTGCCCTCAAAACATGGGTCTGGTGACAACTGGTTGCATGTAAGAGTTCTTAGAGGAGGGCTTTCTGTGGGAGAGTGTACATTGACCCTCTGGTCTTCTACCGACCCTATAAGGGTTAAATCTAAATAATTTATCTCCACAGGATATTATTCCCTGTAAATTGTAGAGTGTAGTCATTGTCATTTAGGTCAAATGCGAGACAGCTCATCATGGACAGTAAAGATCATGTTATATATATATATATATATATATATATATATATATATATATATATATATAAAACAATAGAATGACCTAATCTGATGGGTTGATGTCGCTGTAAACATGATTCTCTTCCTGCTAGCCCATATATATGCTCAGCCCCCTTTACATGAATTGGAGTGAATTAGGACCCCATAGGGGTGCCCCTCTTCTGTAATTACCATACTCCATCGAGATGGAGAAGTTATGATTCAAAAGGAATGAGTCACCCTCCAAAATAAAGCATTGCAACACTTCAGAATACTCAGTGTATAAATCCATATGAGGATTTGATGCCTTTAAATCTTGTGGAATACATTAATATAATGACTTAACTTTACCTGTATTCCATTTATAGTGTGCATTCTATTCAGAGTCTTCCAATTTATTTATGACATGTTTTGTGTCCCATAGGCAAGGGGGTAGTCTCGCTACTAGTGACCAAAGGTAGGTATCAATCAGCTCACCCAGAGGTTCTTTAAGAGACCCAATAATGGCCACAATGGGCCTAGTACAAACAAATAGGCACCTGTAACTAGCCTTTGCAGTAAGGAGCACATGTAAGGGCAATGCATGTCAAACAAAACCAAAAGAAAATTGCCAGCTCAACTTACTCACCAGCCTACAACCAACCAAATTATCCTGTCTAACGGTATGCGTTAAAACAGGGGTTTAGTTTGCACACATTTGCATAAGCTGCAGAGCCATTTCACAGCACCCCAGTATTATCTACAGTCCTAACTCTAAATTTGAGTGGAAATACATGCATTATTTGTGCTTATATGGTCAAACTAGATGGGCTCTTACTGAGAGACCAGCACCCAACAGCAATGTCTAAACCGGTCAGGAATATACACAGAACATTGGGTAGTGCCTTCTTTTTTTCTAGGTTCATGATAGTAATAGACTATAGTATGAATACACAAGTGTACTGGTAGGAGGGAAACAACAAATGCATAAAACTACAGTCACACTATCCTCTTGTATTTAGGTTATTTAACCACCTCAATACCAGCATGTTGCAGCCCCTTTAATTGAAGACCCTTTTTCAGTGCTGTGATGGTATGACTGACAAGTACTCTGTCATGCAACACTGTACCTAAATGGATATTAGATCCAAGACTTCTAAAAACAGCTACTCAGAAAACTGTTCTCCCCAGCAACTATTGAAAAGGGTCGGTATTGGGGTGATTAAACGTAGGAGAAATTATCTGGAAAGTATAGACAAACGGTATTCTTCCCAGATAAAGCTCTTCTGCATTTAGCCCTGGTTCACACCAGTGTGGCTTTGGAATCTTGCTTCCGCATGATTTCAAAGCCGCAGATCAGTGCGCTTTGTACCTCAGATTTCATTGCGGCTTGCGACTTCATTTACCATGAAATTAGAAAAAAGTAGTGCAGGAACCTTTTTCTTAGTAGCGGTGAAATGTCCTATAAGCCCATATAATCACAGGTTTTACAATGCCAGCGTAAATGAGGCCTAACAAGTATAAAAGCAAAGAAGTATGGTATAAGAGAGGTGACAAATATTTTAGGTCTGTAGGTTGCTTTTCATCTTTATATTAAGCAGCATATTTATGGATTTGGTGTATATATAACATGTTGTACCTTTTGCTGTACTGCTGGCAGTGTTAATTTCGTCGACTAAAATGACTAAAACAATTTAGTTGACTAAATAAATATTAGTCAACTAAAATACGACTAAAACTAAAAACAACTGAAATGACTAAAATGGGACTAAAACTAAAATGCCATTTTAGTCAAAAGACTAAGACTAAAACTAAATTGAAATTTGACTTCAAAATTAACACTGGTCTGTAGTGCATGTTCATACCTCAATGTAATAATAAATAACATTAGATTTTTCACTCCAGCAGTATATAGTGAGTTTGCAAATTGTAGAGAATTGTTAACTAATGCATTACAATTGATTACACCCATTAGATTTTAGACGACTAAAATGAGTTTTAGTCGACAAATATACTGGAGATTTTAGTCGACTAAAATGTACTGGAGATTTAGTCAACTAAATACAACTAAAACAATTGCAGAAGACTAAAATGGGACTAAAACTAAAATGCCATTTTAGTCCTAAGACTAAGACTAAAACTAAATCGAAATTTGCTGCCAAAATTAACACTGACTGCTGGTACAGTGGGGACAGAAAGTATTCAGACCCCCTTAAATTTTTCACTCTTTGTTATATTGCAGCCATTTGCTAAAATCATTTAAGTTCATTTTTTTTTCCCTCAATGTATACACAGCACCCCATATTGACAGAAAAACACAGAATTGTTGACATTTTTGTAGATTTATTAAAGAAAAACTGAAATATCACATGGTCCTAAGTATTCAGACCCTTTGCTCAGTATTTAGTAGAAGCACCCTTTTGATCTAATACAGCCATGAGTGTTTTTGGGAAAGATGCAACAAGTTTTTCACACCTGGATTTGGGGATCCTCCGCCATTCCTCCTTGCAGATCCTCTCCAGTTCTGTCAGGTTGGATGGTAAACGTTGGTGGACAGCCATTTTTAGGTCTCTCCAGAGATGCTCAATTGGGTTTAAGTCAGGGCTCTGGCTGGGCCATTCAAGAACAGTCACGGAGTTGTGAAGCCACTCCTTCGTTATTTTAGCTGTGTGCTTGTCTTGTCATTGTCTTGTTGGAAGGTAAACCTTCGGCCCAGTCTGAGGTCCTGAGCAATCTGGAGAAGGTTTTTGTCCAGGATATCCCTGTACTTGGCCGCATTCATCTTTCCCTCGATTGAAACCAGTCGTCCTGTCCCTGCAGCTGAAAAACACCCCCTCAGCATGATGCTGCCACCATGCTTCACTGTTGGGACTGTATTGGACAGGTGATGGGCAGTGCCTGGTTTTCTCCACACATACCGCTTAGAATTAAGGCCAAAAAGTTCTATCTTGGTCTCATCAGACCAGAGAATCTTATTTCTCACTATCTTGGAGTCCTCCAGGTGTTTTTTTTTAGCAAACTCCATGGCTTCCGTCGGGCCACTCTGCCATAAAGCCCTAACTGGTGGAGGGCTGCAGTGATGGTTGACTTTCTACAACTTTCTCCCTTCTCCCAACTGCATATCTGGAGCTCAGCCACAGTGATCTTTGGGTTCTTCTTTACCTCTCTCACCAAGGCTCTTCTCCCCCGATAGCTCAGTTTGGCTGGACGGCCAGCTATAGGAAGGGTTCTGGTCATCCCAAATGTCTTCCATTTAAGAATTATGGAGACCACTGTGCTCTTAGGAACCTTAAGTGCAGCAGAATTTTTTTTGTAACCTTGGCCAGATCTATGCCTTGCCACAATTCTGTCGCTGAGCTCTTCAGGCAGTTCCTTTGACCTCATGATTCTCATTTGCTCTGACATGCACTGTGAGCTGTAAGGTCTTATATAGACAAGTGTGTGGCTTTCCTAATAAAGTCCAAACAGTATAATCAAACACAGCTGGACTCAAATGAAGGTGTAGAACCATCTCAAGGATGATCAGAAGAAATGGACATCACCTGAGTTAAATATATGAGTGTCACAGCAAAGGGTCTGAATACTTAGGACCATGTGATATTTCAGTTTTTCTTTTTTAATAAATCTGCAAAAATGTCAACAATTCTGTGTTTTTCTGTAAATATGGGTGCTGTGTGTACATTAATGAGAAAAAAATAACTTAAATGATTTTAGCAAATGGCTGCAATATAAGAGTGAAAAGTTTAAGGGGGTCTGAATACTTTCCGTCCCCACTGTACATATAGTGTGAGTGAGAATATATATATTATATACACACATACACATATACACACACACACACACACACACACACACACACACACACACACACACACACACACACACACTGGGTATAGAAAAGAATCACCCCCTTTAAAATCACATTTTTGTTGCTGCAGCAGCGTGAAATGGAGAGACAGTTTTTGTTTTATCCAGCTGTATTTACTCAGTGCAACTTATAACATCCAAGTGAAAGATATAACACCATGTCAGAAAAAATAAAAAACAAAATCACTGAGTTGGAAAAAGGATCACCCCCTCCTAAAAATTACTTGTAAACTCAATCAGGTGTAACCAATCACCTTCTCAATGGCACACAAAGCCACTTGACTTTCAACTGTGATCATTTTGTTTAGATCATTAGCTCAGCATGAAAAGAGCTTTCCTGGAGCATTTCAGTCCCTGATAGTGTAACTAAAGCAATCAGCTATAGGTGGCAAGGCACTGTCAAAAAGATCTCCAGAATAAAGTTGTGGACAGGCACAAGTCAGGAGATGCAAAAAAATGTAAAAGGCTCTGAGCCAAGAGCATCTCTCTTGTATACCCCAGAGCCTGCACTGACAGTTTCCCCTCCCTTGTATGGATGGGAGAAGAGAGCCGATCTGCTCCTTTTCCTCCTGTGTGCATTGCGGGAAGTGTAAAGCTAAGCAGCTAAATTTGATCACTTAGCTGCTGGGCTTCACACTTCTGGTGGTGCACACACAGGAGGAGAGGAGCGGGAGGAGGAGGAGCACATCGGCTCTCTCCTTTATCATCCGCGCGAGGGAGGAGGGAGGGGGAACTGTCAGTGCAGGCTAGGGGCTGTATGAGAGAGATGCTCTCAGCTCAGAGTCCTGCTGAGGAGGCACTGATAGGCAGCATTGATAATGAGGGCACTGATGATCAGAGTAAACCATGTATTGACAGTCCTGCCCATTAATGGCTCTCCTTTTCTCACACAGATGCAGAGAGGATCTGGGAGGAAAGGACTGTCGATAACCGGCAAGTCTGTTTACATGTGATCAGTTGATCACAAGGTAAAGGGTTGCTTTGGTTTGCCCTTTACCGTGGTCTTTGATCAGCTATGTCCAAAGGACACAGCAGTCACAGAGCGTGTTGGATGCAGGTCCAAGGGGGCATGCAGGAGGCAGGGTTCTGGGAGGATGTCCATGGAGCCCCTCCCAGAACTGGAAGCCTGATGCTCGGATAGAAGGGGGGGGGGGGTTCTTCATGGTTTCTTGCACTGGAATCCTGAAGGTTCTAGTTACAGGCCTACAGCAACTCTGAAGCAGTTGCAGTAACTTATGACAGAGTGGTCATGGTGTGCATGTGACAATATCGCAAATTCTTCACAAATGTGGCTTGTATGGGAGGGTTGCAAGAAAAAAGCCACTCGTCAAAGGCCACATGCAGCCATGGTTGAGCTTTGCTAAAACCTATCTTGAAAATTCTGAGACCACATGGAAAAAGGTTTTATGGTCAGATGAGACTAAAATTGACTGATTTGGCCTCAACACCAAACGATATGTCTGGCATAAAATTGAATACAGCTTACCATTCAAAATAACACTATTCCTACAGTAAAGCATGAAGGTGGTAATATCATGTTATAGGGTGTTTCTCTGCAGCAGGGACTGGAGCACTTGTCGGGATAGAAGGAAAATTGATGGGGCAAAATACCGTCAAATTCTTGAGGAAAATCTGCTGCCCTCTGCTAGAAAGTTGTCAATGAGAAGAAGGTTTACCTTTCAACATGACAATGACCCAAATCACACAGCAAAAAAGGACCACATAGTGGTTGAAGGAGAAAAAGGTAAATGTCCTTGGATGGCCTAGTCAGAGCCAAGACTTAAACCCTATTGAAAAATCTGTGGAATGACTTGAAGACTGCAGTCTACAAATGGTCACCATCAAATTTAACTGAATTTGAGCAGTTCTGCAAAGAAGAGTGGGCAAACATTGAAAAGTCTTGATGTGCAAAGTTAGTAGAGACATATCCCAACAGACTAAAGGCTATAGTTAAAGCAAATTGGGGTTCAACAAAATACTGACACAAGGGGTTATCCTTTTTCCAATTCAGTGATTCTGTTTAATTATTTTTTTCTGATATATTGGTATTAGACCTTTCACTTAGATGTTACAAGTTGCACTGAGTAAATACAGCTGGATAAAACAAAACCGGTCTTCATTGCAGCCTGAAAAGCAGCAAAATGTGATTATTTGAATAGGGGGTGACTTGTTTCTATACCCACTGTATATGTGTATATATTTATAATATATATATATATACACACACACACACACTATATATATATATATATATATATATATATATATATATATATATATATATATATATATATATATATATATATAGACACACGCACATATATCATATATACACACAAGAAATTATATATATATATATATATATATATATATATATATATATATATATATATATACACATATATATATATACACATATATATATATACATACACACACACACACACACACACACACACACACATATGCATACATATATACATACACACACTATAAGTTATAGGGTTTTGTTTTTGTTTTTTTTAAATCTTCAGTTATCCTTACTTTTTTCCCCTAAATCATGTATTTAAATTGTACTACTTTCAAATTGTATAACATGTGATGCTCTACTGTACAAATAGGGACCAGACCTTGCATGATTGTGTTCTTCTCATTTCCAGGCTCTCATGTAGATGCAATAGCATCCACACCTTCCAAGTCACTGACCCAGAACAAGTATACTGACTAGGACTTCACAGTCATAGTAGCTGCACTCATAACAGTCGGGCAGCTAGCATGTTTAGAAAGGTCTACAGTAACAGTCTATTGATGTTATTCTTAGATTATTAAAAAAGCTAAAGTATGTTTTGGCGCATAGAAGGCAATCTTACCAAGACCCGCATAGTTATGTGCAGCTTCATGAGAGGGAATAAAAACAATCCGTCACTCACTGTTGTGGAACAGGGAAGACGAGCTTGCACATTGTGCTCTACCATCCCGCAAACATATGCAGAACAGTGTCTCCTGTAACAGTGGCTCCTGTTATACAGTACTTGTACAGATTTTTTGGGGAAGTGTTTTATTTCTAAAATATTTTATTCCAGCTGGGAGAGGTTAGGAAGTTCTACAATGTGTTCTATACCATGTGGTTTTTCTAAGGAGGTATTGTGTGCAGTATTTGGCAGACGGCTGATAATTCTCTCTAAGAAATATAATAAAGACGATGGTTAACAATCAGCACACATGACATTGTACATTGACGGCCAAAGTGCCAAGGACTTGTGTCCTCTTTCATAACTAATACTCGGCTTTTCATTTGTGTAGGGACCACAGCGATACAGTTCCCAGGCAGTAATTAGCTCAAGTAACGATGCCTGCAAACGCCAATAACCAGAAGAAGCGCAATGCCTATGCTGCAGTCGCTGTAGATCCTGACACCGGGTACAGCACACCAGGAGCATTTGAGCTGGAGAGGCTGTTTTGGCATGGAGCAACCAAATTCACACATGTCAATGAAGTTTTCACCAATCTTCACATTGGAGATGAGTGAGTATAAAAGTGACTTATTCTAAATGAATAGAAGAGCATGTATTGAACGAATGAAAAATTGCGCACCCCCGCTGCTTTCCAGTGGTTCTCAGGCTTACCTGGCTCACCGGGAACAGATCCAGCGATGGCAGTGGCTGGCCATAGAGATTAGCAGAGGAAAGATGCCCTCCACTTATCTCTATGGCCTACAAGGTCAGGAGCGATGTCCTGACGTCACTTCCGGTTCACAGCCAATTTTTTTTTTGGAAAGCATTAAACCAATGTTTTGTTGTTTTTTTTTCCCCCATCTGATGCTTTTCAATGTAGAGGGCATATGTGGGGTCTTAGTGACCCCAGATCTCTCCATAAAGAGGACCCGTCATGCTTTGTCACGAGAGATTTACATTCCCTGTGACAGCAATATGTGATCAAAAAATTTGTAGAGAACACATACATAGGTCACGCCTAGACCCCCTCTGTAACTCTAAACTGGTAACCTCTAAACATTTTTAAAGCATCGCCTATGGAGAATTTTAAAGTACTGTAGTTTGACACCATTTCACAAGTGTGTGCAATTTTACAGCAGGACATTAGGTATCTATTTACTCAGCGTAACAGCTTTCATATTTCACAAAAAAATTGGGTTATATATTATGGTGTTCTTTAATTCAAGTGTATTTTTCCCCACAAAATTGCATTTGAAAAACGGCTGCGCAAATTCGTGTGACATAAAAAATTCCAACAACAGCCATTTTTTTCCCTCTAGGGCCTCCGCTAAAAAATATATATCATGTTTGCGGTTCTAAATAATTTTTTAGCAAAAAAAATTTTACTTGTAAAGAAAAAGTATCAGAATAGGCCTGGTCCTTAAGTGGTTAACCACCTAAAGAGGTCATCCAGCCCCCCCCACGAAAAAATTTAATGTCAGCAGCTACAAATACTGTAGCTGCTGACTTTTAATATTAGGACACTTGTCTGTCCTGGAATTGAGTGATGTCGGCACCCCTGACGATGTTCCATTGGCTCTCAGGTGCTGCTGCCATTGGCTGTGAAGGAAACTGGCAGTGAAGCCTTCATAGCCGGTTCCTTAGCGAGCATGCGTGAAGCGCGCTGCGCTTTCTGCATGGCCCGGTGGCGGAGGAGGGGGGACGAACTTCTGGGGGACCTCCCCACATCCAGGTCTCCCGGAAGTGGGGACGGGTACCTGTCAAAAACAACAGATAAGCGGAGCTTCCACTTTTGGGTGGAACTCTGCTTTAAGGACCAGGCCTTTTTCTGACACTTGCTGTATACAAGTTTAAATTTGCATTCTTTGCTAGAAAATTACTTAGAATCCACAAACATTATATATATTTTTTCTAGCAGAGACCCTAGAGAATAAAATCGCGGGCGTTTCAATATTTTATGTAACACTGTATTTGCACAGTGGTCTTTAAAACGCAATTTTTTGCGAAAAAATACACGTTCATGAATTAACAAAAAAGTAACGTTAGCACAGTTTTTTTTTTTTAATGTTGTGAAAGAGGATGTTAAGCCGTGTAAATAGATTTCCAACATGTCATGCTTCAAAATTGCGCACGCTCGTGGAATGGCGACAAACTATGGTACATAAAAAATCTCCATAGGCAACGCTTTAAACATTTTTACAGGTTGCCTGTTTAGAGTTACATAGGAGATCTAGTGCTGGATTTATTGCTCTCACTTTAACGATTGCGATACCTCACCTGTGGTTTGAACACCCTTTTACAAAGTCACAAAGTCATTTTACATTTATCTAAAAAAAAAAAAAAGGGCCTTTAAGGCCGTTAGGCGGAAGTGATGTCAGACGTCTCTTCGGTCCTCCAAGGGCATAGAGTCGAGTGGGGGCCATCTTGCCTCACTCGACTTCCTGCCCATTGCTCCATGGGATTGGATCGTTTTTGCCTTTTCCAAGTGCTCCGGTAAGCAGGAAAATGACTGGGAAGTGGCGGGAGGGGGGATGACACCTCTCCCACTGCCTATAAAATCGATCCTGTGACTAATCAGCCACCGGGGCCACTTTTATCGGAGGCCAAATCGCCCACTGTATAAAAAAAATACTGGAGGTTATGGCAACCAGCTGCTGCTATAACAACAGTATACAACAGCAAATTAATAACGTATATATACAGTGGGTGGTCCGGAAGTAGTGACCTTGCAGCAAGAATCACAAAATGTAAACCGCAGCCCCTAGAAAAAAAAAAAAAAGTTAAATACTTGCCTTTCAAGCTGACTGTCCATTCTTTGTTGTTTTGCAGAGGTACATGCACTGGTGCTATCGGCCACTTCTGTGAGTTTTTGTTTCCTGCCCCCCCCCACCACCAGCTGCATCATCATTTAAGGCAGGGGTGTCCAAACTTTTTTCAAAGAGGGCCAGATTTGATGAAGTGAACATGCGTCAGAGCTGACCATTTTGCCTGACATTCTTTTAACCAATAAAATTCGGTCTAAGTGTGATCATACGAGCACTATTACACTGCCCGACAAGAATTCTCTTGCCTTTGTGGCTGTGTGTGGTGAAGAGATGAGCTTGGGCGTGTTATTTAGATATAGATATATCTATATCTCTTTTGTGGCCCCCATCAAATCCCTGAGCATTGCTCAGGACTAAGGATGGGCTTGGGCGTGTTTTTTGGATATAAAGTATTTATCGCGTATAACACGCACATTCACTTTAAGAGGGAAGTTTCGGGAAAAAAACTTACATTTTAAATAAAGAACTGTGAAGCAAAATAAGGGTCAGCACCCATCAATGCAGCCTAATCAGTGCCCATCAATGCAGCCTCACCGGTGCCATGAATGCAGCCTGATCTATGCCCATCTGCAGCCTCAGAAGGGACGGGGGGGGCGGGGGCGAGCGCCAACAGGTCACATACAGGAGAATCTCCTGTTTACGCAGTAGCCTCTTTAATACAAAGTCCCGCGTCCTATGATAGACAGAACAGTCGTCTAATGGCAGCCCAGGAGACGGTACTGGCTATTAGAGGCCGCCGAGTAAACAGGAGATTCTCTCTGAGGCACAATAAATACGGGTATATATATCTTTTGTGGCCAATGCGGTGCTCAGGGATTCGTGGGGGGCCACAAAAGATATACATATATCCAAATTACCAGTGGGGCTGTTTGAAACCGGAACACGGGCCGGACTTTGGACATGCCCGATTTAAGGTAACAGTAGTAATACAGCACTGGTGAGGAGAAACCCAGTAGGGGGACTAAATCTGAAGGTTCAGATAGCAATAGGGCATGTATCTCTGCAAGGCTACAAAGATTGGAAATTTGATTAAAATGTTTATGTATAATGTTAAATATGGTTTTATAGGAAAACTGCGCTGGAACGCTATGGCTTGGAAAAAAGTGGCTTTACACACATTGTAAACGCAGCACATGGGCGCTGGAATGTGGATACTGGAGCAGAATACTACAGTGATATGCCTATTGAATATTATGGGGTAGAAGCAGATGACTTGCCCAGCTTTAACCTTAGCCAGTTCTTCTACCCAGCAGCGGAATTCATCCACAAGGCCCTGAGCAACCCCAACAGTAAGTATGAAAACCTCACACCTTGTTGTGCTGCAGCATCGGCTATTTACCATTGTGAAAAAGATATATATTTACTTGCCTCCCATGGAGAGCATTGCTATGCTGCTCCATATTAATTTTACTGTCAATCACAAAGCTGTTTTGAAAATCCAGGGTCATTTCTCAGTCTCTAACTTCAAAGAGGTGATTTCCTCTCTTCTAGTTATGTACTGGGGATGTGACCTACCCTCTAGATGAGCTGAATGTAAATTAGGATATTCAATGCAAATGTGTAATTTTAAATTATATTTAAACAAAGTGTACAACAATAAAATCATGTTTTTAATATTTAATGGTTTGTGTACCCTAAAGTCCGCTGGGTGCCTTCTTTTGAAATTGTTGTTCCTCATTTTTGGAGGCCTTAAAATGGCAGGACAGTGCAAATATCCCTAAAATGACCCCTTTTTTGGAAAGTGAACAGTGCAAGGTATTTAGCAAGAGGTATAGTGAGATTATTGAACCTGAAATTTTTTCTTAGAAAAATGAAAAGAAATAGCACAAAGTTGTCATTTAGCCATTAGTCACACATAGCAAAGGCATACTTAGCCCTCATGTACACTGCTGCTGGTAAACGGACGTTTAGGAGCAGTTGGGCATTTTTTTCCGCTGCTCTTAAACTCTCCTCTGTTATCTTATTAGTACATGTACACAGGGTTGTTTACAGTCGTTTATAGGAAGTTGAGTTTAGAGGCTTTTTTTGGAATGCAAAAAAATGGGTTCAAAAGCTGAGGCTAGAGACACTTCAAGCGCCAAGAGCTTCTAAACGCGGTAACTCGCATTTAGTTTACAGGCGTTTTTCATTTTTGGCTATTTTGAAAAACCAAAAAAATTAAAATAGAGAGATAGATATTAAAAAAAAAAAAAAAAATATATATATATACATTTTTTTAAACGCACATGTGGCAAAACAGTCGTTTTAAACGTGGGTTACTATCAAGTTAAATCGTTCAAGGAGAAGTTGTAAAAACATCCCGTGTACATGAAGCCTTAAGCGCTAACGAGCAGGGCCCTCTGATTCCTCCTGTATTGAATTGTATTGTAACTCTACAGTCTGCCCCCATGTTGTAAAGCACTGCGCAAACTGTTGGAGCTCTATAAATCCTGTGTAATATTACCTAGAATTACACCCCAAAACACATGCTGCTACTGCTCCCGAGTCCCCAGAAGCTAGCATCAGGAGGAGCCCAATTACTGGGATCTGCTGGCTGCTGGGAGATACCCACTGGTGGCCACGGGAACTGTGCGCTTCAGCTCTGGGAACCACCATGTCACCAGCAGGTAATCCAGGTCCTAACACTGTTGCTTTGAGGTAGACTAACACTAACTAACTCTGACTACATCCAGGCAATGAATAGAGATTTCCTTCTGATGCTTTTAAGTGCTCTTTGAGAAGTTAAACAGACTGGCACAAATCAGGCCCCATTCACACTTGTGAGGCTTGGCAGACGACTTTGAAACCCAAAGTCGCACCCCATGTTTCCTGAGTACTGTTCATATCTTACATAGTAGGTGAGGTTGAAAACAGACAAGTCCAACCTATGTGTGTGATTATATGTCAGCATTACATTGTATATCCCTGTATGTTGTGGTCGTTTGGGTGCTTATCTAATAGTTTTTTTAAACTATCGCTGCCCCCCGGTGAGACCACCGCCTGTGGAAGAGAATTCCACATCCTTGCTGCTCTTACAGTAAAGAACCCTCTACGTAGTTTATGGTTAAACCTCTTTTCTTATAATTTTAATGAGTGGCCACGTGTCTTGTTAAACTCCCTTCTGCGAAAAAGTTTTATCAATATTGTGGAGTCACCAGTATAGTATTTGTGAATTGAAATCATATCCCCTCTCAAACAGAGAGAATAATTTCAGACCTCGCAACCTTTCCTCACAACTAATATCATCCAGACCCTTTATTAGCTTTGTTGCCCTTCTTTGTACTCGCTCCATTTCCAGTACATCCTTCCTGAGGACTGGTGCCCAGAACTGGACAGCATATTCCAGGTGCGGCCGGACCAGAGTCTTGTAGAGCTGGAGAATTATCGCTTTATCCCTGGAGTTAATCACTTTTTTAATGCATGCCAATATTCTGTTTGCTTTGTTAGCAGCAGCTTGGCATTGCATGCCATTCCCCCAGAGGTTCTCCCCCTAGTGTATAGATTGTATTCATATTTTTGGCACCCACATGCATATTTTTCAACATTAAACCTCATTTGCCATGTAGTTGCCCACCCCATTAATTTGTTCAGATCTTCTTGCAAGGTTTTCACATCCTGCAGAGAAGTTATTGCCCTGCTTGGCTTAGTATTGTCTGCAAATAGAGATTGAACTGTTTACCCCATCCTCCAGGTTGTTTATGAACAAATGAAATAGGATTGGTCCCATTTCAGGTGATGTTCGCCGTGGCTGTGGACATACTCACAGAGTGGGACTTCAGAGACTGATTTACACCAGAGGCTGGATCTGTAAAGTGCTCTGCGACTAACGAACCAGTACATTAGGTTTTTGAAGAGGGGCACAAGCAGGGTCCAGTGACTGAATGTCATTTTACAGGTTGGCCCCCGCAATCTTTGGTCAGACGGGGTCTGGGTACGGCCTCAAAGGTTGTGCCAAAGATATCCATCTAGCTTTAACGAGTCCAGCTCAGCAGCATACCTATTGTTATTGAAGACAATGTTTCTTGCTAAAAAAGGAAAAAAAGTATTAAGAAAAAATGGGTAAACTTTTTCTGAAGCGAAAATATATCCATTTTCCTAGGACACTAGCAAAAAAAGCATGGTGGGAGGAGTTATATCCGATTGGCTAAAGGCCTTGTTAGTGTCCAATTCCTCCCAAAGACAACAAAACACCACTCTGTGTCTCTGATTACATCTGTTCTTGTGCACCTTAATGAATGATAAATTGTAAGATTGTAAGCTCCTTGACGATAGGGATTGATGTGAATGTACAATGTATATGTAAAGCGCTGCGTAAATTGACAGCGCTATAAGTACCTGAAATAAATAAATAATAAAAATGATAAAGGTGAAACTATTAGGTGTTTTAACCCTTCACCACTCCATCCAAAATGTAAAACATTTAGCCTATACATACATTTTAAGGCAATGTATTGTGTGAATGAGATCTCAATGTTTCTACAAAAAAAATGGCCTCATCCTCCCAAAAAATAATGTATTACTGAACGCATCCTGAAAATTACCAATAGAACACAGAGAAAAGGGTATGTGTAACTCTTTTAGAGAAGAACAAAATTAGATCACTAAGAACAATACAAGCACAACTAAAAAGGGGCTTTGTTGGAAAGCTGAATTACAGCCGGTTTATAATAAAACAAAGGAATAGAATGAGAACACAGCATGAGTTGGAATACAGCCTCAAAGCAATGCCCACGTACAACTGCATTACATGCAAGATGAAATCCACATACTAGTGGATTAGTTGGCAGCAGTCTTAGTACACATTTAAAGCCCAACTACAACCAAAATGTTCTTCTCTTATTTTTTTTAAACTATGGAAGGTGTAGAACCTCTGAAGCTTTTATAGCTGTATGTGTTCTCATCTGGAAGATTCCTTCTCACTTTCTGTGACACCAAGAAAATAAATTAAAATGTGCAATTACCACAAACAGGGAGACACCAAAACCAGACACTTGCTCTAAGCAACTATTAAATAATCAGAGAGATATCCCATCACTTCCTCGTCCAATATACCACATTCAAATGATGCAGGATTTTGAAGCTGTAGTTTGAACAGATTTGTATAGAACAGACTATTGTACTAACCATTACTTGGATATGGGTTGTTCTTCGTTTCCATTTTGAATGGCTTTTATTAGGGATGCACCAATACCATTTTATTTTTAATGAGTACCGATACTTTGTTTTAGTACTCCCCGATACCAATTACTGATACCTAGCGCAACGGTTTTGTTTATACTTCAGCTATCAGTAAAGGTATAAAGCATTGAAAAGTTATTTACAAATGAAATACATTTTTTTTTTAAATCTTGCGCTCTTTTTAATGTGAAACGTGTAATCATATGTTAAAGGTGTCAAAATATCAATGAACAAAGCAAACAAAAACAACGTTTCAATTATTAATAGTTTCTAAATAGAAGTGAACAAAGAAAAAAAATCAGCAGGAAAATAATTAAATGGAGAATAAGGAGTTAATTAAGGGTTCAACAGAGGCATATTTAATACTTGACCGGTTGCTTTAAACTGACTTCATCTGCAGATTGCAGTTCATCCCTTTGATCTCTAGATGAAGAAAAACAGCAAGATACAAAAACAAACAATGTTTCTTTTTTATCTTTCGGCTGAGCAATGTTGTTGATAAACATTGCCCGGCTGCTTTTTTCTTTTGACAGCACCAATTGCCAGGACTTCAGTTTACACTTCAGCTGTCAACAGGGGAACCCACTGACTGCTGAATGATTTATTGGTCATTAAGGATGCAGCTCTGTTCCTTAACAACCGATAATTGTCGGGTTTTTTTTACATTTCAGCTGTCAGTGGGGGAATCCCATTGTGAGTACACCCCTAAGTGAAAATGTCCAAATTAGGCCCAATTAGCCATTTTCCCTCCCCGGTGTCATGTGACTCGTTAGTGTTACAAGGTCTCAGGTGTGAATGGGGAGCAGGTGTGTTTAAATTTTGGTGTTGTCGCTCTCACTCTCTCATACTGGTCACTGGAAGTTCAACATGGGACCTCATGGCAAAGAAATCTCTAAAGATCTGAAAAAAATTGTTGCTCTACATAAAGATGGCCTAGGCTATAAGAAGATTGCCAAGACCCTGAAACTGAGCTGCAGCACAGTGGCCAAGACCATACAGCGGTTTAACAGGACCAGTTCCACTCAGAACAGGCCTCGCCATGGTCGAGGAAAGAAATTGGGTGCACATGCTCAGTCATATCCAGAGGTTGTCTTTGGGAAATGGACAAATGAGTGCTGCCAGCTTAGCTGCAGAGGCTGAAGGGGTGGAGTGTCAGCCTGTCAGTGCTCAGACCATACACCACACACTGCATCAAATTGGTCTGCATGGCTGTTTTCACAGAAGTGCATCATCTTTAGAAGAGGCTGCCAAGAAAACACGCAAACAGTTTGCTGAAGACAGGCAGACATAGGACATGGATTACTGGAACCATGTCCTGTGGCTCGATGAGACCAAGATAAACTTATTTGGTTCAGATGGTGTCAATCGTGTGTGGCGGCAACCAGGTGAGGAGTACAAAGACAAGTGTCTTGCCTACAGTCAAGCATGATGGTGGGAGTGTCATGGTCTGCGGCTGCATGAGTCCTGCCGGCACTGGGGAGCTACAGTTCATTGAGGGAACCATGAATGCCAACATGTACTGTAACAAACTGAAGCAGAGTGTTTCCCTCCCTTCGGAGACTGGGCCGCAAGGCAATATTCCAACATAACGACCCCAAACACACCTCCAAGATGATCACTGCCTTGCTAAAGAAACTGAGGGTAAAAGGTGATTGACTAACCAAGCATGCCTTCAGACCTAAACCCTATTGAGCATCTGTGGGGTATCATCAAACAAAAGGTGGAAAAGCACAAGGTCTCCAACATCCACCAGCTCTGTGATGTTGTCATGGAGGAGTGGAAGAGGACTCCAGTGGCAACATGTGAAGTGCTGGAAAATAATGGTGGTCACACAAAATATTGACACTTTGGGCCCAATTTGGACATTTTCACTTAGGGGTGTACTCATTTTTGTTGCCAGCAGTTTAGACATTAATGGCTGTGAGTTATTTTGAGAGGACAGCAAATTTACAGTTATACAAGCTGTACACTCACTACTTTACATTGTAGCAAAGTGTCATTTCTTCAGTGTTGTCACATGAAAAGATATAATAAAATATTTACAAAAATGTGAGGGGTGTACTCACTTTTGTATGTATGCCTTTGGATTTCCCACTACCAGTTTTCCCTGTACTAATAAGGTGAAGGTAGATCTCCCCAATGGGGACACAGTCAGCAATAGCAATCTAAACAGATTTCCTTATTGGAGTTCATTAATGGTGCGTTACCCCAAACCCATTACTGTGCACTGTTAGGGCAGCCCATCCATTTAACCACATGTCGACCAGCCGCCGCAATTGTACTGCGGCAGAATGGCACAGCTGGCCAAAAGAAGTTATGCAACGTTGCTTCGCCCTGTGGCCACTAGGGGGCGCATGCGCGCGCCCCCCGATCTCGATCACCGCTGGGCTCCCGCGATCGCTCAGGGCACATGGAGAACCCAGAACTGTGTGTGTAAACACACAGTTTCCAGTTCTCTGAGCAGAGAACTGACAGATCGTCTGTTCATAGAGAGTATGAACAGTGATCTGTTTCCCTGCACAATCCCCATCCTCCTTAAGTTAGAACATAAACTAGGACACATATTAACCCCTTCACTGCCCCCTAGTGTTAGCCCCTTCACTGCCAGTGACATTTTTACAGTAATCAATGCATTTTTAATCGCACTGATTGCTGTATTAATGCCAATGGTCCCAAAAATGTGTCAAAATTGTCCGACGTGTCCGCCATGTCGCAGTCACGATAAAAATCGCTGATCACCGCCATTACTAGTAAAAAAAAAAATTATTAATAAAAATGCCATAAAATTATACCTTATTTTGTAGACGCTATAACTTTTGCGCAAACCAATCAATATACGCTCATTTTGATTTTTTTTTACCAAAAATATGTAGAAGAATACATATCGGCCTAAACTGAGGGGAAAAAAAAGTTTATATATTTTTTAGGGATAATTTAGTATAGCAAAAAGTAAAAAATAATGCGTTTTTCAAAATTGTCGCTCTTTTTGTTTATCGCGCAAAAATGAAAAACCGCAGAGGTCAAATACCACAAGAAAGCTCTTTTTGTGGGAAAAAAAAGGACGTAAATTTTGTTTGGGAGCCACGTCACACGACCACGCAATTGTCAGTTAAAGAGACGCAGTGCCAAATCGCAAAAAGTGCTCTGGTCTTTGGCCAGCCAAATGGTCCGGGGCTGAAGCTTTTTAAATAGGTGGCTGAGAAATGTAAAAACCAGACAAGTGGCTTTTAATACACCACACCACAGATGGTTCCTATCTACATGTAGTGGAGTACCACTCAAAATGAATAGCACAGCAATGCACTGTTAGAGAATGCCTGAATGCACTGCACCACCAATTGTACATTATGATAACATGCATACCACAATGTACATGTGTGAAAATTGCCCCAGGGGGAAAAAAACCCTCTTAGAAATCATGGTTGGTTATTCATATGGATATATAGAACTGGAAAGTCTTGCCACTGATAAAGGTTTATAACAACCCCCTTCTTTCCACAGGTAAGGTGCTTGTGCACTGTGCAATGGGTCGCAGCCGCTCTGCTTCACTTGTCCTTGCATATCTGATGATATATGAGAAGATGACCATTGTTGATGCCATAGCTCAAGTCCTGAAGCATCGTAGCATTCTTCCTAACCGGGGCTTCCTTAAACAGCTAAGAGAACTTGACATTCAGCTAGCACTGGAGAGACGAGCATCACGCACTAACACAAATGGGACTGAGGAGAATCAGTAACACCGAACGCAAGAAAGTTATCATATAGACAGAACATTAGGGGTCTCATAAGAGACACGGGGGTAACGTCCAAACTCAATGGGCATGACTTAAGTATTCTAAATATGCCATTACCATCTTTTTGCCCTATATTACCCATGCAAGAGAAGCTTTGCTAAAACTCTTAGCTTATATGTTCAGATTATTTATGCATTGATCACTAAATTAAATTCTTGATTCTGAAAATGTGCAGTACAAGACAAAACTTTCCATAGCAAGTTACATAGTGCTAGCCACTCATAAAAGCAGAAAACATATTGAAATGATTACATGTATAGGCTGACTGGGGCATGTTTAAAGTGCAAAACATTAACAACCCACAGCGACCAAAGGGTTTTTTTTTTTTTTTTGTTTTCTTTTAAATTCCTTTAAGAGATGTGAAATTACATCTACATTACAGTGCAACTTACTGCTGCAACTTTGTTGATTTTAAATATCAATATATATTAGTCTTGTCAAAAAGGCAGCACAGCTATAGAAATTCTCATTTTTTTTTTTCTAAATATAGTCCGTAAAGGATATGTGCACTTATCCTTCAAGCTCCACTTCCCTGACCTCTCCCACCTCTCCACCTAAAATGCATACTTGCCTCTATTTGACGGATGAAGTGCCGCTATTTGCTTACATCAAACGCAAATCGTAGGCTTCTACTGGACCAGACGCTCAAAAAACAGCCCCATGAAAGTCTCTGATCACTGTAATTTGCAGGCATGAACTGGACACTGAATACTTGCTGCCCTGGATGTAAACATATAGGGGCTGATAGATGGAGAAAAGTATGCATCTTGGGACAGGAGGGGGTTAGGTTAGGATATAGAATTGTTTTATTTAGTTCTGGGTAGTGTGGAAGGGTTAAAGCTTTGGTCAGGTTTTTATTGCCATCAATATCCCTATCTATCTCAAACTAAACAAAAAAAAGAAGGATTAAATGTGTACATTAAAGTATAGAGGAGTTCCGACTTTACTGGTTGCATGCTTGTTTTAAGTCAGTAAATCAAAGTAAACAATGTCAGCATTTTTCAAAAAAAGGTCAGTAATGGCAGCTTCCATACATCAAGAATACGTAAAGCTAACTTCCTTCCTGAACAATAAACTCAGCATCAAAAAGTCTTAAATGCACATTAAGTTACACTGTGGCATTAGAGGAGCTGTCCAGTGTCTTCCTGGGAGCCCCATGGACTACCAGCTCAGCATCAAAGACTTGTTGGTCGGTACCTGTTATGGTGTCATAGATAGCAGAAGACAGTTGGACTTCCTATTCAATGTTTTATTCTCCTGTGGAAAGCCTTCTTGATATATGGACCCTCAAACTTTTTGGGGCTGTCCCAGGAAGCAGCTCATGTACAGTATATGGGATGTCCCATTCAAGAGGGCTTAGTGTGCTTGCAAAGCCAGAACCAAAGAGGAATTCTGCCCAAGAAAAAGAAAACTGCACAGGAGTTGGTGCAGATACAGGAGTAAGCAAGAAGCTGGAGTAGGGGGAGAGGCGATTAGAGGAGTTTTATACTAAACTACATTTTAAAGCCAACTCCAATCAATTTTTTTGGATTTGGATAGAGTGGGGCAGGATTAGAAAACCTTTTTTATATTTTTACTGCTGACTTTCATGCACTTCTTGTATCAAGTTATTAAAGGGCAAGAAAGTGAAATTACAGATCATCACTAAGGCCAGAAAATGAAACTTTCTGGGAAGGGTTAGAACATCTGCTGCTGCTTTTTTGGCCAATAGTAGAGCATGATCTGACACTCAAAGTAAACTTGTCACAATAAAATTAAAAGCATAGTAAATATATTATCATCTCAAAGTCAGTTTGGTCTCAAATAAAAATGCATATTTCCTTAAGATTTGTTTTACGTTTGTCTTTAAAGGGGTTAAAAAAGCCAGAAAAAATAATAAGGGCGGGCTGCTGATAAAATATATTTAATAACTATTCCTTGGATATATGGTTAGAACCACCATCACAATCCAGGTTAACAAATGTGGACTTGCATTATGTGGTCTTGTTTCAACCATCTCAATCCAGATCTGAAATTAATAGTTAAAATATGCGGTTTATGCTTTGCCCTGGGACACAGAATGTGACATGCAGATTTATTTCTATAGCCCGCAATTAGCTCAGCCGTTTGCCTAAAAATGCTTACACAAAAATCTCAAAGTTAATATCTTTTATATTTGTTCTTTTCTAGATTGTTTGGCCTTCTAGGTAAAGGATGTGCACTCAGGGCCCAGTACAGTCTGCTTCTATGCAGCTGGTCATAAGATGTGTTTGGTGTCTTGGGGTCTCTCTATTGTTTAGCTCTGTTGCCAAGAAAAGACAGATAGCTTTGCCTTTACAAATATCTGCCTCCTAGGATTGGTGCTCTAGCAGTAATGAATGATTGATTAGACAGTTTTCCACCTAATCAAGATATTATACATTTTTATAGACCATTTAACAATCACCTACAGATTATCACTTAAGGACTTGCATAGATGATATCATATAGATCCTTTGTATGTCCCCCACAGGTGGTACATGTTTGAACAAGTTTTATTAAATCAAAATTATATACTATTTAGTAAGTACTCATTTTGTTCTTTTAAGTAAAACATCAATAAAAAAAAGTGACTTTTTTGAATTTGCATATTCTTGCCAAGCAATATTTTTTATTATACCTCTGGGCGGCTGTTTGTGCATCTATAAACCTGCTTTGTCATAAAATGGTCAATCGCTGTACTGTATTACTAAAGAGTAACCAGTGTGTATACTGCATTTATTGCAGTTCCAATGTATAAAATACACTCTACATTTAGATGTAAACATTTGAAACATTAACCCACAGTGATAATCCTATTAGGATAATCTTATGATTTTCACATAATAAATGTTTGATATAGCCCGAGTCAAATTGGAAGGAAAGGGGTAAATTCTCACATGTATGGGTGCTCTAATTTAATGCTGACCAAACACTTATCTAAGTCTATACATTTATACAAATGAAATTGTGCATATAGGATTCCATTGTGACTATATCAGAGCAGTGTGCAGCTTAAGGCAATGTCTGTGACATGACTGAAAACAGAAAAAGAAGATTCTAAAAGCACAAAATTCAGATATGGCTCCTCAGAATTTATTTTTCTTCGTAAAATGTACAGCTGTGTTCTGCCAGCTTTGAATTTTTTTCAAATGACAGACTTAGAACGAAACACTGAATTATTACTAGATAATAAACTGCTTCTGTCCATCTGTCCACAAACACAAAAATAGGGGGCAATAATAATAATAAAACAAAAATATCTAGACACAACTCTTTCCTTCAGGAAATATATATAGATTATACATGCATCTGGTCATAGTGCTTGGTAACAATTTCCATATTACGGCTCTTGGTTTTTATTTATTCTTTTTCTCAAAAACTTTATTAAAAAATAACTCCAGTATGTTACAAAGATAGAAAATCTAGAGATGGAATGAAAACTTGTAATTGAGGCCTCATATTGAAAGAGGGCTTGAAAGGCATTAAAAAAAAAAAATAGCAACACAACAACAAATTCAACTGCGTTTAACCATATGTCCATTTTAGGACTCCTTGGCCAACACTAGGTGAAAAGTATTTCCAGTATCCAGCAATATTTTTTGTGATTTACCTTTTTCATAAGTAAAAAAAAAAAAAAAAAAAGAATATCTTACAAAGACACAGAAAAGGTCACATACATAGCTAGGGTGTGAAAATATACACGAGAGATCCCTCTGGGTGACAGGACCCTGCAAATAAAACAATATAATATTTTGTACAGTTCCATAATTAACAAAAATATATTTATTTTATTTTTTTTCCTTTAACTTTCAAACAAGGCTGACCAATATCAGAAAACAAAATATTAACCAATGGCTTTACAGTTTAGCACAGGACTTGTAACAATACTACGTAAAAAAAAGCTCACGCACCACAGAGAAGCAGCATGCTTTGTAAGGCTTACTTCCAGCAAACAAATGAAAACAAAACAGACTTGTACAGGAGAGGGACAACTGGGTAGGAAATTGATGACAATATCTTTGTATGGAGTTGGTGGAAGAAAAAAAAAAAGTTCTTTAAATGTGTATTGATGTTGTAGGTGGATGTAACATTTTTCTTCTTGACTGACAAAAAAGCAGAAAGCTACTAATTAAGCTGAAAGTGAGAGGACAACTTGTGAAATATAAAACTACTGAGAAAGGTAAAAAAATGCCAGTTGACTTCCAATTTTTCTAAAGGTGACTTATTTAAATATTTTTGCATTTTCTGCTGGTTTTGATATCTCTCCAAGACATATCTAAGGAGATGCTAAAGTGAATGAGCACAAGAACAGGCATGAGTCGAGGTACCTCTATGGAAGAAAAATGCAAGAAAATTGGGAAACCCCCCCCCAAAGAAAAAAAAATGCAAGCAAGAGGGGAAATATGGATACATTTCCATATCTTTGCTTGATAAAGTGTCAAGTGTAGCCATTATTTACAAAAACCCTCAAATGAATATTTTTTCAAAATAAAAAAATTAGATAAACAAAATGGTATCAATTTGCATTCTGAATTATTACTGCAATAATCATTTCTCATACTGTGCTCCTTCAAGAACAGGCTGAAAAACAAAAATGGCAAATTTAGCCTGGCTGGTCTTGCCCAGCAAGAGCTCGGTAAAGCTCCTTCATGATCCCTAAAATGGCTCAAAAAGCCTCTTCAAAACTTTAAATTAAATATAACACACTTATGTTTGTGCCCCTTGCCCATCAGCTTTTCTGAGTGGGCTCCTTTATAAAGGCTTCTTGATTTTTTTTCTTCAGAAAGAATTAGCTATGACTAATTGCATTTTCATTTTGCCCAGAAATCTTGATTTTAGTTCCACCTCAGTGCCAACAGATGTTTATTCCAGAGGCTACATTTTGGTTAGAAACTAGAAAACATCTATTCTGCTCAATTTTCACATTAAAAGTCTGGTAGTAAAAAAATTAATCCTGAAAAAGGTGCAACAACGCAAGAAAACTTTATCAAAAACTTTAAGTTGTAGCACAAGTTTGGTTATCAATAAATGTTGAATTCTTAAACAGATTTGAAAATCATGAGGAAAAAAAAAAAAAAAGTTATATAAATGCATGGGGCCCAGAAAAAATACATTTCACATGCATGCAGTGATAAAATGAGGCCTCAAAAATCTAGAAGGGAGAAGAGTGATAAAAAAAAAAAAAAAAAAAGTGTATTCTGAAAGCAGCAGCTGATGGGATTACAGATGTTGAAGGTCTGCCATTTTTTTTATGCACCACCAACAAATGTTCCTGAACATCACTGCAACATAAATGAACCAAAATAAATTAAAATAAACATAATTACATATCTAATTGTTACTGGCATATCGAGAATGAATGGTAGAGTGGAATGAAAAGCACAAGAAATTATGTTAAAAACCAAGGACAAGGGAATGAGTCTGTCGCCTTCAATGACTGCTTTCAGTCTGTGTTCTGTAGTGCAGATTTCATTATGCAGCTGCTGCAGCGTTAAGGAAAAGGGGTTTGGTATGCTGGTACCTGTAAGGGCAGCTCACCGCCTCATGTATGACCCGTTAAGCGACTGTTTGGGCATCTGTGAGTTCATGTACCCATGATGCCCTGGGCTGGAGTACATCATGTTGCCATGAGGGCTGGCCTGCATTGACTGCTGTGCATAAGGCTGGCTACCCATCATGCCCATTTGCATTGGGTACTGAGGGCTCTGATTCATATATCCATGGTTGCTATGATAGCCACTGTTCATCATGGACTGAGATACACGGTAGCCACTCATGGCATTGAGTGTGTTTACCGGATTGACATTGTAAGCAGGTGCTGGCATTAAATTGACACTCATATTCATTCCACGCTGCATGGTGAGAGAACGTGAAGGAGGCTGCATGGCCATAGCCTGTGGAGGTGGGGGGTGGCCATACAGCTGTGGTGGGTGGGGCCCAGAAGCGGCTCCGGGAGGCAATGCAGATACTTTGGTCCGCATGGACATGTGAGTTTTGCCTGCCATCTGTGTTTGTAGCCTTTGACCGTGTGAAAGCCCCATTTGCCCATTGGACATATTGCGCTGGAGGAGTGGTGGAGGCAAGTTCATAGGGGGAGGTGTGAGATTTTGGGAATTAGTCATTGATGTTTGGGACTGTGGGGGAACAGAGTGTGGACTTTGGGTAAGCTGCACCATGTTGCTCAGAGGAGAGGAAAGGGAGGCACCATTTGCATAGGATGTTACAGCCTGGGTATGGCTGTAAGGCAGGGAGTGATTCATTAAGGTGTTTGTTAATTGCTGAAGTTTGGCAAGGCTGAATGTGGCAGTGGGCTGTGGGTAGTGCCCAGATCCAAAGTCCCCTTGTCCTATTCTATCATAAAGTCCACCAAGTCCACTTCCACCAGTTTCTGAGATATCTGGCAAAGTGAAACCTGTTCCTGCCATTCCACAAGGAGCAAGTTGCTGTTGGCCACTACTAGGTGGTCTTTCCACTGCACAAGCTTGTGGAGACTTAACATTGCAAGGGGGGTTAGGGGGGGGAGACCCAATAATGCTGCAGCTATTGTTCATTGCAGATATTTGTTGTGTTACAGCACAGCTGCTTTGCGTTAAGTTGGCTGATGTCATTCCCCCGCTATACGTGCAGCTGTTTTGTGAGGGTAAATTACTTCCTCCCATACCAGAATCATAACTGTTTGGATTATCATAGGTTTCAGTGGTGCTCTCAATACTTCCCAGGTCACTGAATCCACTGTCCACTACCTGCTGTGAGTGATCAGATACAGAAGGTACATCCATCATTGGACTAGCTTCAAGATTCTGCAAAGATGGAACAGGCAAAGCAGTCTGATCAGGGCTGATCTGGGCATAAGTATTATCTAAAGTGGGGGCACTGGGGCTACTTGATGATCTAACAGAATGACCTGGATGTGAATGAACAGAGGACACTGGACTGCTGTGGTCGGACTGATGGCAATCCTCTGTTGTACTTGCTGCTGGGCTATGGGCATAAGTTTGCAGACTATGACAAGCTTCTTGGGAGTCTGAACAGTCTCTGTATGCCTCCTCTTCTGCTTCACTTTCACGTGTCAGAGACTGAACAGCTTGAGCAGTTTCTGAGTCAATATCCAATCCATCTCCGCCTTCACGAGGTAGCTCGGACACTACTTCCTCTGCAGGAACATCCTCAGGACCAATGACTTGCTCTTGTGTTTCTTGTGGAAGTTCATTTTCTTCTGGAGGCTTTTCATCCTGCTCTACTACCTTTACTAGAGTACTGTTTGGTACATCTGGCTGAGGTGGGTTACTATTTCCTATACCGAACTCTAAAAAAGACGGTTCACCCAAGGATGCTTGGAAAGCGTCCTCTTGTACATCTTTCTTTGATGGATCAAAGTGGCTTTCATCTTCATCATCTGCATCATGATCCTCATTGTGTGACTGCGCCTCTTCATCATCTTCCTCTTCTACAGTTGCAAGATCTTTTTTCTCCTCCGTCCCAGAATGTCCACATTTTTCTTCCACAATGCATGGCTGCTTTATCTCTTGCTTTATCTCTTCCTCCTCCCCCTGGATTCCATCTACTTCTACTTTCTTATTGTCCTTTTCTGCATTATCTTTTTTATCCTCCGCTTCATCTTTTTCATCCTCCTCTTCAGCTTCATCTTTCCCTTTAGCTTTATCTTTTTCATCTTCTTCCTCTTTATCTTTTTCATCTTCCTCTTTTTCAGCTTCCTCGTTATCTTTTTCATCTTCCTCTTCTAAATTGTTGTTTTCACCTTCTTCTACATCATCTTTTTCATCTTCCTCTGTTTTGATCTTTTCATCATGTGCTTTGTCTTTTTCTTGATCCTCTTCATCTTTTTCATCTTCTGGTCTTATATCGTCATAGTCTTTCTTTTCTTCTTCATCTGTTTTTTCCAGACTGGTGCTACTTGGACTTGGTAGCTCTACAAAAGAGGCTCTTGCTTCTTCAACACAAGTTTCATTTCCTTCAGCGGCTTGCAAGATGTCTTTGTGATGAGCTTCAGGTTCATCTTCAGCCTCCTCTTTAGCCTCCTCAGTTTGGATCTGATAATCAGGCTCCATAGGCGTCTCCGGTGGTGTATAAAGGTTAAGTTTAAAGCCAGCTTTTCTATCCACACTATGCTTTCTCTTAGAAGGGCCCCTCTTAACTCCTTTAGGCCACCCCTGTTTTCTTACAGGCTGAGACGCAGTTTTTTCATGAACTTTATTGTTAACCAAATTCTCTGGTGAGGATTCTTCTACATGATCTGTGTGGAAACAAATATGCACTAATTAGCAATCAATAAAAGCACCTATAATTAGTTCTATAGATAAGGCAGAAATAACTACAAATTAAAAAACAAGCCCCTACTATCTTCTAATGCAGCTGATCAAACATATTTCTGTTTAATAGGCTGCTTTGGAGGGCAGAGGAGTGCTCTGGGGTCTAATAGACCCCAGATATCTCCATAAAGAGGACCTGTCTCAGCCCATGCTATCACAAGGAATATTGTTCATCCCTTGTAGTAGTAATGAAGTTCAAGAAAAAAAACAAAGTTAAAATGTACAGTGACAAAAATAAATTTAAATAAACAAATTTTGTGCCTCCCGCCTCCATACGCAATTATGCGCATAGGTCCCGCATGCAAATTTAAATGGTGATCTCACTACACATTTGAGGTAACGATGTGAATGTTGGGGTGAGAGCAATAATTCTAGTGTCAGACCTCCTGTAACTCTAAGCTCCGATAAGCTCTAGGCTTTTAAAGCGTTGTTAAAGGAGCTTTTGTAGATACTGTAGTCTGTCGTCGTTCCATGGGGGTACGCCATTTTAAAATGTGAGATGTTAGGTATTCATTTTCTTGGAGTAACACAAGCTTTTATATTTTACCAAAAGTTTGGTTATTGTATTGCACTTGTGTTCACTAAAATTTATTGTGTATTTCACCCTGAAAATTTGTGCTTAATAAACTGCTGCACAAATATTATGTGACATAAAAAGAAACGCCCATCATTTTATTCTCCATGGACTTTGTATGTATGTATATATATATATATATATATATATATATATATATATATATATATATATATATATAGATATATATATATATATATATATGTGTATGTATATATATAAGTGTATGTATATATATATATGTGTATGTATATATATATGTATAGTTTTTGGGGTTCTAAGTAATTTTCTAGCAAAGAAAAAAATTTTTTTTTTTACATGTATGTGAGAAATGTCAGAAATGACCTGGTTTTGAAGTGGTTAAGCATCACACCATAAACATATATAACACCAATATAAAGGCGTGTAAGACACAGTGACACATGTGCAATGCAATCATGTGCAAATTTCATAACAGAATAAATAGAACAGAATAAAGTGCAAATCACATAAAGTTAAACACTTTATGAAATAAGTCAACAGAATGAACTTGTGCTTTGATAAGTATCATTCCAATGACAAAGTGCTGACTGCTTAATTCCCAGACTGTCAGGAGCACACACTCCTTACGAGAAGAAATTACCTCTAGGTTCAAGTGCACACACTAATGCCATAAAATATTACATTTTTTATTTTGGGTTTATGCTCCAATTCTAATGACCAACAAATGCCAGTCCACATGGTTCCTAAGCAGACGACCCATTTTAATAGTCATAGGTAAGCTTGTGGATAATACATCCAGCATAGAGGAAATCTAATAAGATAGTTTCATCTTATATTCAGTATAATCCTTAGGCATCACCTGGATCGATCCAGATATGATATGAGTAAAGCAATGGGATCTGTGTTAAAAGATGGAAGTGTATCTTGTTTTGCTCTAGCATAAATTTCACATCCAAAGAAGCAGCAGTCAGAAGAAGGCTGTATTAGGTCGATCTTACCAATATTCAAGAATAGGTCGCCAGAATCTTGTGTTGCAAAACGTGTCCACAATGGTCCCAAGGAATGGTGCGGTTAGTGGAAGAGAATTACCAGAAAGAACATCCAGGAAGTGGTAAAGGCTGCTCTGTTGAAACCTTAAGACCCCTTTCATGCTGGGGCGCTTTTCAGGCATTTTAGCACTAAAAATAGCTCCTGTGAAGCGCCTCTCAAGCCACCCCAGTGTGAAAGCCTGAGTGCTTTCACACTGGGGCGGTGCACTTGCAGGACAGGAAAAAAAGTCCTGCAAGCAGCATCTTTGGGGCGGTGGAAGAGCAGTGTTCACACTGCTCCCAAAATGCCCTGCCCATTGAAATAAATGGGCAGCGCTGCCTAAGCTCCTGCAAAGCACTTTGGCAGCGCTGCAAGACGGGCGCTATTAACCGCTTATTTAGCCGCTAGCAGGGGTTAAAAAGCACCCAGCTAGCGGCCGAAAAGCGGCACTTTACCGCTAACGCCCGCTCCGCCCCAGTGTAAAAGGAGTCTAAAGTGGAACTAAAAGATATCCTTCTACAAAAATGATCCACACACACACACATTACCTAAGGGCCCTGTATTCGTTTCCAACTGTGTTTTTCTGCCTCCATGTAATGTCCTCGGAGTTTTCAACTCTCTACGTTTTGCCCTCATTTCTGTTTGTTAGCTGCACTGCTTTATGCACACTACAAACCACTAGTCCATCTGAGGCACAAGCAAGAGTGTGGCTTTTTTCCTACATACAGTGGGACCATGGAGAGGGAACATAAACCCCCTATAACAGGAAGTCAGGTCACAGTAGAAAAAAAATATACATTTGGAGGAGGCTAAAAGGTACTTTTTGTGACAAAACACCACAATGATTCTGGTATTCAATTCCTGGATATGGGTAAGATCAACCCAACACAACCTTCTTTGTGCTTATGTTTTGGATATGGTAAATATTTATGCTATGCAGAGCAAAACAACTTACAGTTCCATTTTTAAACACAACCCCTATTGCTTGTCTCATACCATATCTGGTATCCAGGTGATGCTTAAAAGATTATACTGAATAGAAGAAACAATCTTTTTAAAATATACTATTAAATATCCAATATGCAGGAAAAAATGTTACACGTGCATTGTCTTCTGTCTAATTGTTTCGTCTCTTCCTCACTCTGTAGCTAGGAGGTGCTCAGTACAGCTAGTTTCACCCTCTTTTCAGTGTGCTTTAGTCTCCATTCACCGCGTGTACTGCATACTGCTTTAGCTAGATATACTATGATTTTTTTACCTATATAATATTCATGTGTTATCATTACAAACTTTGATCAAAGCTTCCTACAATCTGCAAGATGTCATTTGGATCGAGTCACTGTCTGCTAATTATACTGAGACTTAGTAACAGCTATCTTGCCAAAACTGACCAGTTATAGAGATCACACTTTCAGTGCCTAAATTGGAGAGGCAGAAAAGTAAAAAAATTGTAGTTTCAGTCAAAAAAAAAATCATCTATACAGTGGATATAAAAAGTCTACACACCCGATAAAATGTCAGGTTTCTGTGATGTAAAATAATTAGACAAAGATAAATCATTTCACAACTTCCTCCACCTTTAATGCATAAAAACTGTACTATACTAAACTAAGTTGAAAATATATATATATTTTTTGCTAGAAAACTAATTAAAACCCATATATATATATACACATACATACACACACACACATACATATATACAGTGGGGCAAGAAAGTATTTAGTCAGAAAGATGAGAGGCCTGTAATTGTCACTAACACTAGTAGCACACTATAGAGTGCAATACTATATACAATATATATATATATATATATATATATATATTATATATATATATATATATATATATATATATATATATATATATATATATATATATATACACATACACATACACATATTTACATACACATATTTAGTCAGCCACCAATTGTGCAAGTTGTCCCACTTAAAAAGATGGGAGAGGCCTGTAATTGTCATCGTAGGTATACCTCAACTATGAGAGACAAAATGTGGAAACAAATCCAGACAATCACATTGTCTGATTTTTGAAAGAATTTATTTGCAAATTATGGTGGAAAATACGTATTTGGTCAATATCAAAAGTTCATCTCAATACTTTGTTATATATCCTTTGTTGGCAATGACAGAGGTCAAACGTTTTCTGTAAGTCTTCACAAGGTTGTCACACACTGTTGCTGGTATGTTGGCCCATTCCTCCATGCAGATCTCCTCTAGAGTAGTGATGTTTTGGGGCTGTCGCTGGGCAACACAGACTTTCAACTCCCTCCAAAGGTTTTCTATGCGGTTGAGATCTGGAGACTGACTAGGCCACTCCAGGATCTTGAAATGCTTCTTACGAAGCCACTCCTTCGTTTCCCAGGTGGTGTGTTTGGGATCATTGTCATGCTGAAAGACCCAGCCACATTTCATCTTCAATGCCCTTGCTGATGGGAGAAGGTTTGCACTCAAAATCTCACGATACATGGCCCCATTCATTCTTTCATGTACATGGATCAGTCGTCCTGTTCCCTTTGCAGAGAAACAGCCCCAAAGCATGATGTTGCCACCCTCATGCTTCACAGTAGGTATGGTGTGATTTGGTTGCAACTCAGCATTCTCTCTCCTCCAAACACTGTTTGTTTCTATCAAACAGTTCTACTTTGGTTTCATTTGACCATATGCCATTCTCCCAATCCTCTTATGGATCATCCAAATGCTCTCTAGCAAACCTCAGACGGGCCCGGACATGTACTGGCTTAAACAGGGGGACACGTCTGGCACTGCAGGATCTGAGTCCCTGGCGGTGTAGTGAGTTACTGATGGTAGCCTTTGTTACATTGGTGCCATCTCTCTGCAGGTCATTCACTAGGTCCTCCCATGTGGTTCTGGGATTTTTGCTCACCGTTCTTGTGATCATTTTGACCCCACGGGGTGAGATCTTGCCTGGAGCCCCAGATCGAGGAAGATTATCAGTGGTCTTGTATGTTACATTTTCTAATTATTTCTCCCGCAGTTGATTTCTTCACAGCAAGCTGCTTGCCTATTGCAGATTCAGTCTTCCCAGCCTGGTGCAGGTCTACAATTTTGTTTCTGGTGTCCTTCAACAGCTCTTTGGTCTTCACCATAGTGGAGTTTGGAGTGTGACTGTTTGAGGTTGTGGACAAGTGTCTTTTATACTGATAACAAGTTCAAACAGGTGCAATTAATACAGGTAATGAGTGGAGGACAGAGGAGCCTCTTAAAAAAAAAAAAAAAAGATACAGGTCTGTGAGAGCCAGAAATCCTGCTTGTTTGTAGGTGATCAAATACTTATTTTCCACCATAATTTGCAAATAAATTCTTTAAAAAAAAAAATCAAAAAAAAAAAAAAAAAAATCAGACAATGTGATTGTCTGGATATGTTTCCACATTTTGTCTCTCATAGTTGAGGTATATCTATGATGACATTTACAGGCCTCTCTCATCTTTTTAAGATTTGCACAATTGGTGGCTGACTTTTTTTTTGCCCCACTGTGTGTGTGTGTGTATACACATATACATACATACATACATATATATATATATACATACATACACATATATACATATACACATACATATATAGAATTTTTTTTTCTAACTCTCTAGAGAATAAACACATTTTTGACTTAAAAAAAAAATGAGAGAACAGTAAAGTTAGCCCAATTTTTTTTTATATTGTAAAAGATAATGTTACGCTGAGTAAATTGATACCCAATATGTCATGCTTCAAAATTGCGCCCGCTCGTGGAATGGCGAAAAACTTTTACCCTTAAAAATCTTCACAGGCGACGTTTAAACATTTCTACATCTTACATGTTTAGAGTTAGAGGAGATCGAGTGCTAGAATTATTGCTCTTGCTACAACGATCGCAGCGATACCTCACATGTGTGGTTTGAACACCAACTGAGTGCGACTTACGTATGCGTTCGCTTCTGCGCGCAAGCTCGGCGAGACGGGGCCCCTTAAATAATTTTTTTTCTTATTTATTATTATAAAAAAAAAAAGTTTGGGTAACTTATTCCTATTACAAGGAATGTAAACATCCCCTGTAATAGAAAAAAAAAGCTCTTAAAATATGAGATCTGAGGTCACAAAGACGTCAGATCTCATTTACACAAAAGCACAAATAAAACAAATTTGAAATGTAATTTTTTTTTTCAAATATAAATTTTTTTTCCCCTTTAAGAGCATTGAACAGAAGTGACGTTTGACGTTGCTTCTGCCATCCAATGCTATGAAGCCAAGTGGGGGCCATCTTTCCCTCACTTGACCCGGCTGTGGATGTGACAGGACCCGATTGTCTTCGTCGCTACCGACGGCTCCAGAGTATGGCAGGAGGGGCCCTCTCCCTCCCCCGATAAAAGTGATCTTGCAGCAAATCCGCCGCTGAGACCACTTTTATCTGAAAGCGGACCGCCCGCTGAAGAGGAGGATGCCGGGGTTATGGCAGCTAGCTGCTGCCATAACAACAGTATTCCTCTTCAAACAGCCAATGTACAACTGTGGCGGGCACTCCTTAAGTAGTTAAAGTGCCTCTGATTAACCCCAAATAAAGTTCAGCTGTTCTAATAGGTCTTTCCTGACATTTTCTTAGTTGCATCCTACAGCAAAAGCCATGGTCCGCAGAGAGCTTCCAAAGCATCAGCGGGATCTTATTGTCTAAAGGTATCAGTCAGGAGAAGGGTACAAAAGAATTTCCAAGGCATTAGATATACCACGGAACACAGTTAAGAGACATTCATCAAGTGGAGAAAATATGGCACAACAGTGACATTACCAAGAACTGGATGTCCCTCCAAAATTGATGAAAAGATGAGAAGAAAACTGCTCAGAGAGGTTGCCAAGAGGCCTACAGCAACATTAAAGGAGCTGCAGGAATATCTGACAAGTACTGGCTGTGTGGTAAATGTGACAACAATCTGCCGTATTCTTCATATATCTTGGCTATGGGGTAGAGTGGCAAGACGGAAGCCTTTTTTTTTTACAAAGAAAAACATCCAAGCCCGGCTAAATTTTGCAAAAACACATCTGAAGTCTCCCAAAAGCAGGTGGGAAAATGCATTTTGGTTTGATGAAACCAAGGTTGAACCTTTTGGCCAAAAATTCCAAAAGATATCTTTGGTGCAAAAACAACACTGCACATCACCAAAAGAACACCATATCCACAGTGAAGCATGGTGGTGGCAGCATCATGCATTGGGGCTGTTTTTCTTCAGCTGGACTAGGGCCCTTAGTCAGGGTGGAGGGAATTATGAACAGTTCCAAATACCAGTCAATATTGGCACAAAAACCTTCAGGCTTCTGCTAGAAAGCTGAACATGCAGAGGAACTTCATCTTTCGGTATGACAATGACCCAAAGCATACATCCAAATCAACAAAAGGAATGGCTTCACCAGAAGAAGATTAAAGTTTTGGAATGGCCCAGCCAGAGCCCAGACCTGAATCTGATTGAAAATCTGTGAGGTGATCTGAAGAGGGCTGTGCAAAGGAGATGCCAATCGCAATTTGACAGATTTGGAGTGTTTTTGCAAAGAAGAGTGGGCAAATATTGCCAAGTCAAGATGTGCCATGCTGATAGACTTATGCGTGAAAAGACTGAGTGCTGAAATAAAATCAAAAGGTGCTTCAGCAAAGTATTAGTTTAAGGGTGTGCACACTTATACAACCATATTATTTTACTTTATTTTTACTTCCCTCCACCTAAAAGAGTGGTACAGTTTATAGGTCACATTAAAAAGTGGAAAAAGTTTTGAAATTATTTAACTTTGTCTCATTTTTTTACATCACAGAAACCTGACATTTTAACAGGGGTGTGTAAACTATTTATATCCACTGTAGTTCTGGAATATACTGTGAGATGTGATATAGAGACGGCAAAGTGTTCTGTTTCCAGAGGACAACTGGGCAGGGATGACACCATTCCTTGCAATTTTAGTGTAGCAAAAGGCACTGCGTTGTCAGCCCAAACATATTAGGAACTCAGTAAATTTCCTCAAGAATTAACAGGTATTTTTCTGTACTTGCAGGTAAAGGGATAAAACATGGGGAGATAAGCATGTATTGCAGAGATGTACTAAATTATTTTTTATTATTGTTATTTTGCCCTGATATACAGTACACTTTAGTGGTAGTAAAGTCATGTTATCTAAAATCTGCTGACTGACAATATTTTATAACAGAAGAGACCCTAGTGGTCTCCTCTGTCATAAATGTCCCTCCTGCCCGTCAGCGGGTAATGTAATCTGAGCAGCACATGGGCAGCTCAGATCACATTTACGGCCCGCTCAACATGCCGCAGAGATGTGACACCCGTGCGCATGCATGGGAGTGATGTCGCAGCAGCCCGGCCATTCATGGCTGAAGATACCAACCCAGAAGGAACAGTGGGCGAAATTGGAAGCGTCCAGAGACCCGTGACATTGCTTCGCTGGAGGGCTCTGTTTGCAGGTAAGTGTTATAATGTACTAGTATGCAGTGCATACTAATACTTTATGACATAAACCTGCAGGGGGGCCATCTTTTTTTTTCAGCTATGACGCTTTAACGCAAGCCATTTGCAGATTCTTTTCCTACAACACTGAATGGTGAAATGCAGCCTTCTAAAATATAAAAGAAAGAAAAAAATAAACTCTACAATATCATCGACATACTTGCACATGGCTCTTCCATTTTGTTAGGTCTCTCGGTTGTCGTACTGTTGGGAATTGGATGTTGGTTGGCTCTTCTATCATTGGTTTCTTTCTGGTCTATTTCCTTTTGCTGCGGCTCAGGGCTGCCCCTGTCAGAGTCTTCAAATGGCTCATTTAGCACTTCGGTGGTCTCAGAGATAGTCTCTGTAGTGACACTACTGTTAATTCTACGCCGTTTCCGTCCACGTCTTCTTCTGGGGGTGAAGGCATTCTGTCCAAAATAAATACTAAAATTAATATTTATGCAACAAGGAAATGTTACCAATTTAAGTAAAATTAACTCTGATAATAAGATCTGTAGCTGGTCCTACATGGTTTCAATGTTGCACACATCCAATATGAATCTTTAGTGTCATTAATAAATTATGTAGTCAGACACCTTTTTCCCTTTGTTATATCAAATCTTTATAGTGCTGACAAGTACAAAAAGCCGCATAAAAAAAAAAAAACAAAACAAAAAAAGGTCATAATGCCATATTCCAATATATAGAAAAGTGTTTCTCAAACTTTTTTCAGTCAAGGCACCCTTTTAAATTATGGACAGTCCTCAAGGCACCTCATTCTAAAAAAATGTAAAAAACTATTCTAATAGTTTTACATAATGCAGCAACATCCAAACATAGGACTGCCAATGTTTGAGGTGATTTATTCTTCCAAAGTAAATACACTTTTGCACACTGGTACTGACTAGTAAACCAATGTTTCTCTTCTCCCTCAATTTCTCTCCATTAGTCAGCTAATGTCGCCCCAGTGCTGAGGGAGAGGGGCAGAGGAGGGTCAAACAAGGATGCTGTGGAGACAACAGACATCCTCCTATTTAACAGATGACGTCATTGATTGTTAGGATGCCAGTCGTAATGGTGCATAATGAAAACCTGTGGCTTTGTAACTAAAAGGCAGGCATGATCCAGCTGCTGACTTGTATACAATTTGATACATTTTTAGGCATTTTGCCAAGGCACCCCTGAAGCAACCTCCAGGCACCCCAGGGTGCCTCAACACCCGGTTGAAAAAGGCCGATAAAGAACAACGGAAATGTAACTTTATATTTGGCCCATTAATCGTAAAAATTACATTTTCTTTACTTCTTTATGACCCAAAGACCCATACAACTTAATTATTAATCTAGAATTCAGATTATATTACTTTTTCAAGGTAGCCTTACATCAAACCACCCTTTAAGCAATTTTTTCACTGTGAGCAAGATTATCAAGGTTATTCATTTTCCATCCCTTTCCTGGATACTAGGTAAAAACACAATGGTTTTAAAAAGATAAATGTTTAAGTCTCTTAAAGAGAAAGTGAACCCCGATGGGGTTTACTTCCTCTTTTGCTTCCCGTAAGGCTTGCAAATGAAAAGCATAATGGGCTAGTATGCATTACATACTAGCCCACTATACAACACTTACCTGCAAACGAAGCTGTCCCCTGAGCAGGCCGCATCCATCTTCGCCCCTCTTCCTTCCGGGGCCGCGGACTCCGGCTCTGTGACTGGCCGGAGTCGCGTCACGGCGGTCCGTTTCTTCACAGCGCATGCGCCGATGACTTCAAGTGAAATATCTCCTAAAACGGCACACGTTTAGGAGATATTTCCACTACCTATAGGTAAGCCTTATTCTAGGCTTACCTATAGGTAAAAGTCAACAAAAAGGGTTTACAACCACTTTAAGTGTCTTTTCCAATCCAGTTATAATCCTGAATCTCTTAAATCATTCTACAGTTAAAAAAAGAATGTGATTTAAGTTTGGTATAGGCCCCGCACTTCACCAGCAGTGAAAATTACATTCACTTTTCTTTTCAAAGTATCTGAAGAAATAAAAGCCCTATTTATAAAACACCAAATCCAAGAAAGTTGGGGCTCTGTGTAAAAGATACATAAAAACAGAATGCAATAATTTGCAAATCTCGTAAACCCATATTTTATTCACAATAAAAAACATATCAAATGTTTAAACTGATACAATATACCTTTTCAAGAAAAAAGAAAAAGGTAATGTTGGAATTGATGGCAGCAACACATCTCAAAAAAAGTTGGGACAGGGCCATGTTTAACACGGTGTAGTATCCTTTCTTTTTTTGACAACACTCTGTAAACGTGTGGGAACTGCAAAGACCAGTTACTGGAGTTTTGGGAGAGGAAGGTTATCCCATTTTCACCCAACATAGGATTCTAACTGCTCAAAAGTCCTGGGTCTTTGCCCTATTTTTTGTTTCAAGATGTGCCAAATATTTTCAATTGGTGAAAGATCTGGGCTGCAGGCAGGCCACATAAGCACTCAGACTCTTCTATGATGAAGCCATGCTGTTGTCATAGATGCAGTATGCGGGTTAGCATTGTCCTACTAAAATAAAGGCTTTCCCTGAAAAACACATTGTCTGGATGGGAGCATATGCTGCTCTAAAGCCTGGATAGATCTTTCAGCGCTGATGGTGCCTTTCCAGATGTGCCCATTACATATGCACTTATGCTACCCATACAATCACTGATAAGCTGGAAGTTCTTTCCTCATTAGTCCTGGAGGATGTGGCACCCATGCGTGACCACAGAACTGGTTTTCACTTTGCAGCAGACAATTTTACGTAAGCTCCCAGAGAAGATGGTGGCATTTCTGGATCATGTTCAGATATGGCTTCTTTTTTTTTTTTTATATATTCTTTATTTTATTTCATAGTAATATATAAAAAGTAGCAATGTATATATTTCCCTTCAGGGGAACATTAAACACATTATAAACCAAAAGAAAATACATTATCCTATCCCTCCCACACCTAGCCCCCCCCCCCCAAAAAAAACCCCAAGACCCCCCCAACAAAACCCCCTTCCCCCAGCCTCCCTCTCCCTTCCCTCATATCTTCTCTGTCTCTATGACTCCGTCAGCAACAAGAGTCACTCCTCAGTTTTCCTGAAATCGAGTCATTTCTGACATGTCTTAAGATATTTCTCTTGTGTACCTTCTATTAGGTGTATTGACTACTCTAAGGATCTCACCCACTCCACTCTTATTATCCAATCCTTCACATTTGGGGCTTCCGGAACTTTCCACAAGCGTGGTATTAAAGCTTTTGCAGCATTCAAAAGAAACGGTACTAATAACCTACAATATTGGGGTACTTCCATATCTAGATTGTGGAACAAGCACGTCCAGGGTTTTTTTTTAATCTGTTCTCCCACTATCTGTGTAATTTTACCTGTGATTTTTTCCCAGAAGGGGTAGATTTTGGGGCAGTCCCACCATATATGCGCAAAAGTAACCACCTCCCCGCACCCCCTCCAACAGGTTGGGGGACTTTCTAACCTATAATCATGCGCCCTTTGGGGGGTCACATACCACCTTGCTAATAATTTATAGCTCATTTCGTATGTCTGCATATCTCTTGCCGGTGCGTACGCCATTTTAAGTATCTTAAGCTTATGTTCAGATATGGCTTCTTTGCACGATAGAGCTTTACCTTGCTTTTTTGGATGCCACAACAAACTGTGTTCACGGACAGTGATTTTTGGAAGTACTCCTGAGCCCATGCAGTTATGTCCATCACACAATCATGCCTGTTTAACGCGGTGATGTCTGAGGGCCCCGAAGGTCACCTTAATGATCTTCAAAGGCCAACCAATATTGCGTTTCAGCCTTGTCTCCAGATTCTCTGAATCTTTTAAAATTATGTACTGCAGATGATTTATTTAAAGTTAAGCAATTTTGTTTGAAGAACATTATTCTGAAATTGTTTTTAGATGCAGCTTTTCACAGGTTGGTTAATCTCTGCCCATCTTTACTTTTGAGGCACCATGAGGGAGATTTACTAAAACAAGTGCACTCAGAATCCGGTGCAGCTGTGCATGGTAGACAATCAGCTTCTAACTTCAGCTTGTTCAATTAAGCTTTGGCAATAAAACCTGGAAGTGAATTGGTTTTGGAGCAGAGTTGCACCAGATTTTGAAATCTTCAGTGTTATTAAATAACCCCCACTGACTCTCTAAGTTGCTCTTTTTGTACCCAAGCATGGTACGGACCTGTTGCCAATTAACCTAATTAGTTGCAACATGTTCTTCCAGCTATTAATTGTTAGAGCCCTTTCACACTGGGGCGGAGTCGGTGGTAAAACGGCGCTATTATTAGCGGCGTTTTACCGTCGGTATGCGGCCGCTAGCGGGGCGGTTTTACCCCCGCTAGTGGCCGAGAAAGGGTTAAATACCACCGCAAAGCGCCTCTGCAGAGGCGCTTTGCCGGCGGTATAGCCGCGCCGTCCCATTGATTTCAATGGGCAGGAGCAGTGAAGGAGCGGTATACACACCGCTCCTTCACCGCTCCGAAGATGCTGCTGGCAGGACTTTTTTTACCGTCCTGCCAGCGCATCGCTCCAGTGTGAAAGCCCTCGGGGCTTTCACACTGGATACACAGCAGCGGCACTTTCGTGTCGGTTTGCAGGCGCTATTATTAACGCAATAGCACCTGCAAACCGCCCCAGTGTGAAAGGGCTCTTAGAGCCACTTACTTTACCAGCTTTTGTTGCCCTGTCCTAACACTGTGAGGTATATTTTCTCAGTTTAACCTTAAACATTTGATAGGTTTTCTATTGCGAATAAAATATTAGTTTAAGAGTTTTGCAAATCATTGCATTCTGTTTTTATGTAGATTTTACACAGTGCCCCAACTTTTTTGGAATTGGGGTTGTACATTTTAGGCATACATCTCTAAGGTCAGCTCCCACAATTGTTTAATAACACTTTATGACCTTCCTTTATTAGTTTCCCTAACCACTTGCTTACTGGGCACTTAAACCCCCTCCTGCCCAGACCAAAATTTTCAGCTTTTAACACTGTCACTTTTTGAACGACAATTGAGTGGTCATACAACATTGTACCCAAATTAAATTTTTATGTTTTTTTTCCCACAAATAGAGCTTTCTTTTGGTGGTATTTGATCCCCTCTGGGTTTTTTGTTAAAAAATTAAAAAAGAACGATTTAAAAAAACAAAACCATTTTAGATTTTGTTATTAAATTTTGCAAACAGGTAATTTTTTTCCTTCATTGATGTACGCTGATGAGACTGCACTGATGGGCACAGATAGGCTGCATTGCTGGGCACTGATAAGGCAGCACCGATGGGCGGCACTGAAGGGCACTAATAGGTGGCACTGATAGCTGGCAGTGATGGGCACTGATCGGCACTGGTAGGTGACACTGATAGGCATCACTGCTAGGTGGCACTGATTGGCACCACTGGTATGCACTGTGGGCACTGGTGAGCACAGATGAGATGGCTGTGCATCTTCCTCTTCAGGACTGATGTCCCTTGCACACAAGCCGTTGACCGTCATTTTTTTTCTCCTCACGCTAAGAAAGAATTACCGATCTTCTGTTTATATCTTACATTACGTGGTAAGGTGCTGGGATTGGCCCCTTACTCCGATCTGTGATCACCTGAGTCTCATTGACTCGGCGATCACAACTCACGCGCCCTGCAGGGGGCCCGCTGGGAGCTTGCAAAGGGGAGGACGTCTATTGACAGCCTCCCGGAAAAGTAGGTCCGCACTGTAGCTGTCATTCGGCTATAGAGCGGATCTGAAGGGATTAAATCTCTCCTCCTCCCAGAAAAGTATTATTGACTTTACAAATTGAACTTTTTGTTGGTTAAGGCTAGTTATTAGATGATATACAGTGAGGGGAAATAAAGTATTTACTCCCCTGCTGATTTTGTACGTTTGCCCACTGACAAAGAAATGATCAGTCTATAATTTTAATGGTAGGCTTATTTTAACGCATTTCAAAAAAGGTATAAATTGATTTGCATTTTAATGAGTGAAATAAGTATTTGACCCCTTTGCAAAACATCACTTAGTACTTGGTGGAAAAGCCCTTGTTGGCAATCACAGATGTCAGACGCTGCTTGTAGTTGGCCACCAGGTTTGGAGGAGGGATATTGTCCCACTCCTCTTTGCAGATCCTCTTCAAGTTATTAAGGTTTTGAGGCGGACGTTTGGCAACTCAAACCTTCAGCTCCCTCCACATATTTTCTTTGGGATTAAGGACTGGAGACTGGCTAGGTCACTCCAGGATCTTAATGTGCTTCTTCTTGAGCCACTCCTTTATTGCCTTGGCTGTGTGTTTTGGGTCATTATCATGCTGAAATACCCATCGCCGACCCATTTTCAATGCCCTGGCTGAGGGAAGGAGGTTCTTACCCAAGATTTGATGGCACATGGCCCTGTCCACCGTCCTTTTGATGCAGTGAAATTGTCCTGCCCCCTTAGCAGAAAAACACCCCAAAGCATAATGTTTCCACCTCCATGTTTGACGGTGGGGATAACGTTCTTGGGGTCATAGGCAGCATTCCTCCTCCACCAAACATGGCGAGTTGAGTTGATACCAAAGAGCTCGAATTTGGTCTCTTCTGACCACAACACTTTCACCCAGTTCTCCTCTGAGTCATTCAAATGTTCATTAGCAAACTTCAGACGGGCCTGTACATGTGCTTTAATGAGCAGGAGGACCTTGCAAGCGCTGCAGGATTTCAGTCCTTCACCATGTAGTGTGTTACCAATTGTTTTCTTGGTGACTATGTCCCAGCTACCTTGAGATCATTGACAAGATTCTCCCATGTAGTTCTGGGCTGATTACTCACAGTTCTCATAATCATTGAAACTCCACAAGGTGAGATCTTACATTGAGCCTCAGACCAAGGGAGATTGACAGTTATTTTGTGTTTCCTCCATTTGCAAATAATCGCACCAAATCATTTAACTTTCTTGAAATGCATTTTTCTGGATATTTTTGTTATTCTGTCTCTCACTGTTAAAATAAACCTACCCTAACAAATCAGGAGGGGATCAAATACTTCTTTCCCTCACTGTACAGTATACACCCAATACAAAGGCGGCTCTAGGCTCTGTGAGGCCTTAGGCAAAACATAGACATGAGGCCCCACTCGCAGTCATAATGGGAAAAATGACTCAAGCAATAAAAAAAATTACTGTATAAATTGCATATATTAAGAGCTTTAAAATGCTGATGCCAGTGCTCTCCATCTCGGGGCTGGTGCCAGTGCTCTCCATCTCGGGCCTGGTGCCAGTGCTCTCCATCTTGGGGCTGGTGCCAGTGAGGGAGGTAGCAGCAGAGAAGCCAATCAGCAGGCAGTGCAATAGATGCAGAGCGGATGCAGAGCGCCGGCCCACCATGGCTGAGGATCAGCACTGGACTGGGCCCTTCCGACCCCGCAGTGGAGCCCTGCATAGGTGGGGAAAGGGTGGGGAGGAGGGAGGGGTCAGAGGGTGTCAATAACAGGTTAGCACACTGGCACAGAGGACTGAGCTGCCCTGACTGTGGCACTGATAACCAGGAGGAAGGGAGTGGGGAGGATGGGGCAGGGGTGGATATAAAGGCCAGTGGCTGTGGCTGAGGGATGCTGGAGGAGCAGGGATGGGGGGGCCTGGCCCTTTCTCATGCTCATGGTTGGTGGCTGCAGAAAGGGGTTATAGCATGGTAGCTGTGCTGCGCCTCTCCCTGCAGCTGGAGCCCCGGATCCCCCCTCATTGATTGACAGCCACAGAGAGGGGCGGCCCGGACACCTCTTCAGCTCTTCTCTCCTACATCCCCCTTCCATCAGCTCCATACAGCCCTGGCGAGGCTTCCCCCCCAGGGGGACCCTCCTCTTCCCCTCTGCTTACCCTCCAAGTGTGCAGGGATCGCTCAGCACAGCATTCCAGTGGGTGGGGTGACCGGGGAGGGGGGCGGGAATCTGCGTCTCTGGAGCAGCAGGAATATTTGTATTTCGCTCCAGCTGCTGGAATGAGTCTCCTCCCCCGGACAACACAGTGCTGGCCCTGCCTCCTCCCCAAGACACAGCCACGGCTCCGTCCTCTCCACACCAGGCAAATTAGGCGGTCGCGAGGCCCCTATGAGTGTGAGGCCCTAGGCAGCCGCCTAATTTGCCTAACTGGAGAGCCACCTCTACCCCAATTGGAAGCTTTTTTCTTTAATTGTTCATTGACTGAAAGATCAATGAAACTTCATATCCATATAGTCTATTTGCCTATAGGAGAAAGAGAGAAATAAACAATCCATGCCAAGGTTTTATTTGGGGATCATAAAGATAATGCCTTTTCATCCAGGAACTTGAGTGAGGTGTTAACCCCATCTAACCCATTTGTTAAATATTTTATAGATTTCTGATATAAACCTTTGATTTCTTCTTTTAGGCAAAAATCAGTATTAAAAATTTTATTCTGGATATTAAATTGATCGCATTCCAGGCTTTTAAAGTGTGTCTAAAGAAGGGTGATCTACTTGTTCTAGGGCATCAAGTTTTATTTGTGTATAACAAAAAAGGTAAAGAGACTGCCTCAGCTAATCGTCGTTCAAGTCCAGATCAATAACTTTTTTTTAAGCCAAGTTACAGAAATGTGAGCCGTATTTCACACAACTGCCAGCAGAGGTCCTTCAGCCCTTATGAAATAATCGTTACTCAACAATCTAAAGAACCCCAATTGTTAAAAAGTGCAAAACTTAAGAATAAAAGCGAAAATCACCATGCAATACAGCTGTCAATCCATTTTGAAGGAAGGTTGTTAAACACCTGAGAACCTTTTAGAGGTTACAAAACCTTCACTACGCTGGCAAAAACTAAAAATTTTAGATACTGAAAACTGGGTTTTAGGACTTACCCAGTTAATCCATTTCTTTGAGTACATCAAGGAACACAGAGCAGGCTTTAAATCATGACTAATTAAACCAAGCAGCACAATAAAGCGTTAGCAAAGTGGATAAAATGAATCACGTGTACAACAGTCAAAGGAGATTAAATACATGTAAATAAATTTGCATAAAAATTTCTGTGACCAAAACAAACAAAGAAATCCAGGGATTAGCTAGATTTAAATAAGTATAAGAATCCTATAAACAAACAGACATAAAATCCTCCAAAATAACTACATTAAATATCAGTCCCAAATGTGTAAAGATGGAAATAACCTCAGTGACAGAAAGAAAGTCCCTCAGAAGTTCAGTGTAGGGGTGTAATCAGTAAAAACTTAGCAACCTCCAGATTCCGAGCAAGAGTCTAAAATGGACCACGCCACCTGGGTGTAGCAGGCAGGAGCTTACCAGAAATATATGACCACTAATATATAGTGGTCAAAGCACACTTTTTGTTGGTAATGGACCCCTCAAGGTCCTGCAGTAATCACTTGCTCCAATCAGCAACCTTACAGCCCTAACATGTGTCTCATGGACTCCAGCTTGTCAAACAAGGGCATCCATTCTCAACAAGTGAACCATAGTGAAGATTCATATATTAAACAATACATTTATTAAGCATGTGAAATTTCACGCTAGATTTAAAAGATAAACAAAGAAAAAGTGAAAGAAAAAAAAGGACAGCTGCTGGCACAGGTCAACAGATACAAACCTTCTACAAATAATTTACACAAAGTGCAGCGCTCATCACAAAAAAACATGAATTAAATTAAGTAGCAAAAAACACATAAAAAGAATCAATCCTTTCTAAGAAAAAGTCCATGCATAAGTGTTATTGGAAATTGAAAAAAAAAAGTCCACAAATGTGCAAAAGGTGCTTCCCACAATTGTGAGACAAGAAAAACAAAAAACAAAAAAACACACGATTCCAAAAGGGCAGGCATCAAAGATGAAAAATCAAGAATACACCAAAGAAGTCCAGTGAAAGTGAAAGTGAAGGTGGATGCACACCCCCTGTTAAAATGTCAGGTTTCTGTGATGTAAAAAAAATGACAAAGATAAATCATTTCAGAACTTTTACCACCTTTAATGTGACCTATAAACTGTACAACTGAATTGAAACACAAACTGAAATCATTTGGGGGGGGGGGGGATAAAAATAAAAACTAAAATAATGTGGTTGCATAAGTGTGCACACCCTCTTATAACTGGGGATGTAGCTGTGTTCAAAATTAGGCAATCACATTGAAACTCATGTTAAATAGGAGTCAGTACATACCTGACATCACTTAAAGTGCTTCTGATTAACCCCAAATAAAGTTCAGCTGTTCTAGTAGGTGCTTCCTGAGATTTTCTTAGTTGCATCCTACAGCAAAAGCCATGGTCCGCAGAGAGCTTCCAAAGCATCAGAGGGATTTCATTGTTAAAAGGGATCAGTTAGGAGAAGAGTACAAAAGAATTCCCAGGGCATTAGATATACCATGGAACACAGTTAAGACAGTCATCATCAAGTGGAGAAAATATGGCACAACATTGACATTGCCAAGAACTGGACATCCCTCCAAAATTTATGAAAAGACAAGAACACTGGTCAGAGAAGCTGCAAAAAGGCCTACAGCAACATTAAAGGAGCTGCAGGAATATCTGGCAAGTACTGGCTGTGCGGTACCTGTGACAATAATCTCCCGTATTCTTCATATGTCTGGGCTATGGGGGAGAGTGGTAAGACGGAAGCCTTTTCTTACGAAGAAAAACATCCAAGCTCGGCTAAATTTTGCAAAATACACATTTGAAGTCTCCCAAAAGCATGTGGGAAAGTGTGTTATGGTCTGATGAAACCAAGGTTGAACTTTTTGGCCATAATTCCAAAAGATAGGTTTCGTGCAAAAACCACTGCACATCACCAAAAGAACAGTATACCCACAGTGAAGCATGATGGTGGCAACATCATGCTTTGGGGCCGTTTTTCTTCAGCTGGAACAGGGGCCTTAGCCAAGGTAGAGGGAATTATGAACAGTTTCAAATACCAGTCAATATTGGCACAAAACCTTCAGGGTTCTGCTAGAAAGGTGAAAATGAAGAGGAACTTCATCTTTCAGCATGACATCAACCCAAAGCACACATCCAAATCAAAGGAATGGCTTCACCAGAAGAATAAAGTTGTGGAATGGCCCAGCTAGAGCCCAGACCTGAATCCAATTGAAAATCTGTGGGGTGATCTGAAGAGGGTTGTGCACAGGAGATGCCCTCACAATCTGACAGATTTGGAGTGTTTTTGCAAAGAAGAGTGGGCAAAATTGCCAAGTCAAGATGTGCCATGCTAATAGACTCATACCCCCAAAAAAGTGCTGTAATAAAATCAAAAGGTGCTTCAAAAAGTATTAGTTTAAGAGTGTGAACACTTATGCAACCATTGCATTGTTGTTCCACTTCCCGACACATGTACTTAGGCAGGTCGGCAGTCTGGACCTATATATATATATATATATATATATATATATATATATATATATATATATATATATATATATATATATATATATATATATATATATATACACACATATACATATACACACACACACACACAGCTGCCTGTCCAATCCGACATTCCTCCTCCCATTTGTTTCCGCCCCCAAACCCCACCCACCAGCCTTCCCAGCCTTCTGCATGCACTGTACTCGGCCTACCTGTGGAATATATAAGGAAAAGAGAGCGCACGGCTGCCCTAGTGTAATTCCATTTTAATGATACAAATGCAAAATCAAACAATAGAGGATTGCACTCACAAACATGGGACTTAGATCGCATGTACAGCAGGATGTATGACTCCCTTCCTGGCCTGTATAACTGGGTTGGCTCCCAAGAATAAGTGGTGATGGTATGAGAAGTCACTGCAGACTCGGTTTCCTCGTCTCGTCAGGCTGTGTCTGCTGTAGGGCACGCTCATGGTCCAGCTGGCACTGCGTGACGTCACTCGCGGCCAGAAAGGAAGGACAAGGTGAATGAGATGTCTCTTCAGCTAACAAAACGATTGCCAAGACTACATGTTTCAGAGGTGTGGCCTCCTTCAGGTCACGCCCTTAACACCTCTAGCCTGTCTTTATATGAACCCTCCAGCCCCTCCTCCGGGACAGCCAATACCGCTCGACAGACCAAAAGCACAGAGTTCACAACAGGAAACACATTCAAAGAGGGGAGGGCCTTATATTTAGCAACAATGTCCTAAGAAAAGTTTTTACCAGGTGTATATACATTAATTATATATATATAAATAAATAAAAAGGTCAGATTCTCATCCTTAATCTATTAAAATCATTATTCTAACCTAAAGTAGTTTGTTGCAAAAAGAAATCGCAAAAGAAAATTGCAAACAAAATTGATTTGAATAAAATATGGTCAGTCAATAAGTATGCAGTTCATAAATTAACACCTGTAAAGGGAACAGAGTATTTACATACAGAGAACAATAACCTACTTGGCAATACAATATTATTTCATATCAACCCTACCCATCTCGAGTTTCTCCTTTAAACCCTCAAATGGTTCCAAGCCTTCAGTGCTATCCCATGTTTGTGTTTAAAATGACGTGGGACACCGTGCTACCTGTGGAGACCAGCCTGAGGGGGAAGCGTAATTTGTATATGAGCTATCTGCACTCTGCACAACCACCCTCTTTCCCCTGACCTTTTTGGTTTGCCTCTATTTTTCTCTCTCATTTCTTACTCCCCCCTGTGCAAACTGGGGGAAGGGGGGGATTGTGCAAACTGGGGGAAGGGGGGGATTGTGCAAACTGGGGGGAGAGGGGGATTGTGCAAAGTGGGGGAAGGGGGGGATTGTGCGGACTGGGGGAAGGGGGGGATTGTGCAGAGTGGGGGAAGGGGGGGATTGTGCAGAGTGGGGGAAGGGGGGGATTGTGCAGAGTGGGGGAAGGGGGGGGGATTGTGCAGAGTGGGGGAAGGGGGGGGGGTTGTGCAGAGTGGGGGAAGGGAGGGGGATTGTGCAGAGTGGGGGAAGGGGGGGGATTGTGCAGAGTGGGGGGATTGTGCAGAGTGGGGGAAGGGAGGGGGGGTTGTGCAGACTGGGGGGGGACTGTGCAGACTGGGGGGAGGGGGGTTTGTGCAAACTAGGGGGAGGGATTGTGCAGACTGGGGCAGGAGGGATAATTGTGCAGACTGAGAGGAAGGGGGGGATTGTACAGGCTGGGGGGAGGGGGGATTATGCAGGCTGGGGGAAGGGGGGGGATTGTGTTCCAAACCCTTTTATTAAAAGTATTAAAATCTGCTTACATCCAAGCACAGTAAGGCCTCATGTACACTGCTGCTGGTAAACGGACGTTTAGGAGCAGTTGGGCATTTTTTTCAACTGCTCCTGAACTATCCTCTATGTTCTCTTATCAGTACATGTACAGGGGTTCATTTATAGTTGTTTCTAGGCAGTTAAGTTTGGAGGCTTTTTTGGAACCAAAAAAAAAAAAAAATGCGTTCAGAAGCTGTGTTTAGAGGCATTTCTACTGCTAAATGTGGCTACCCATGTTCAGGCGAGTTTTCGTCTACAAGCATTTTTAACCGCTTCAATACCGGGCCAATTCTGACACTTTGCTCCTACATGTAAAAATCATAATTTTTTTGCTAGAAAATTACATGGAACCCCCAAACATTATATACGTTTTTTTAGCAAAAACCCTAGAGAATACAATGGCGGTTGTTGCAACTTTTTATCTCACACAGTATTTGCGCAGGAATTTTTCGAACGCGTTTTTTTGGGGAAAAAAACTGTTTTGTGTTTAAAAAAAAAAAACAAAACAGTAAAGTTAGCCCAATGTTTTTGCATTTTGTGAAAGATGAAGTTACGCCGAGTAGATACCTAACATGTCACGCTTCAAAATTGCACACGCTCGTGGAATGGCGCCAATGTTCGGTACTTAAAAGTCCCCATTGGCGACGCTTGAAATTTTTTTACTGGTTACATGTTTTGAGTTACAGAGGAGGTCTAGGGCCAAAATTATTGCTCTCGCTCCAACGTTTGCGGCGATACCTCACATGTATGGTTTGAACACCGTTTTCATATGTGGGCGGGACTTATGTATGCGTTCGCTTCTGTGTGCGAGCACACGGGGACAGCGGCTCTTTAAAAACTTTTTTTTTTTTTTTTATTGTTAATTATATTTTATTTTTTTTATTTTGACACTTTTTTGAAAAAAAAAATGATCACATGTAAACATCCCTTGTAATAGCAATATGACATGTCAGGTGCTCTTAATAGTGAGATATGGGGTCAATAAGACCCCATATCTCAGCACTAGGCTGGGAAGCCTGAAATAAAAAAAAAAATTAAAACAATCGCCGCTTCCCAGCCGAAGTGGCGCTGTTTTTTTTAATGGAGAGGCCGGGCGTGACGTCATAACATCGCGCCCGGCCTCCGACGATCATAGAGACTCCGGGGACCATCTGGTCCACCGGAAATCTCTATGATCTACATCCGGCGCCGGCGGATCCGCTTTCCGCCTCACCGATCGTATCGGTGAGTCGGAGCAAGCACCGGAGGGCGGCGGGAAGGGGGGGACGTCCCCTCTCGCCTCCCATAGGAACAACGATCAAGCGGCGGAACGGCCGCTATGATCGTTCCTATGGTGTAGAGATTCGCCGGCTGAAACCCGCAATATCTGAATGATATCTGTAACTACAGGCATCATTCAGATATACCCGCTCAAAGCCAAGGACGTCATATGACGCCCGTGGTATTGAAGTGGTTAAAGGGAAACATTTATTACTTTTGAGTCTGGAATATGCCAACACACCAAAAACTCAATTATCACTGCCTGCAAGCTTGATATGCCATGTGATATTCCCTTCATTAGCCAATTATTCCAATTGACATGCGTGTAAAATTTAAAAATTTCTCTGGGTAATTACGCAGCTGAACATACATATTAGAAAAGTATCCTGTGGACATGCTTTGAGCCATCAATGAATGTGTCCAGTAGCGACGAACTCTGGTCCTCTCACGCAATTTTCTACGTCTTTGGAGCCTCAGCAAAAGCAGCATCAGGAGCATTTCCTCACACATGCTCATCATGGGATCCATATTAACAAACCGACCAAAAAAATAACAGCTAGATACAAGCACACTGCTTTCTCAGCTGCTACTCACACTGTTCTCTCACAGAATGGCTGAAATAGTTAATACTTTAGTGCTTCCTAATCATTTGGGAGGATCTCCTAAAGTTATCTTTAGTAAACGCAAACGCCGCCAAACGCCAGTAAACGCTGCTAAACACACGTTTTTAACCGCTTCCCGACCGGCGCACGCCGATGTACGTCGGCAGAGCGGCGCGGCTGGGCAAATGGGCGTACCTGTACGTCCATTTGAATTTCCCGCCGTGCCACTGCGTGCGCGCCGGCCAGGAGCTCCGTGAGTCGGGTCGTGGGTCCCGTGGACTCGATCGCCGCGGGGATACCCGCGATCGCCTCAGGGAGCGGATGAACGGGGAGATGCCGTTGTAAACAGCATCTCCCCGTTCTGCCTAGTGACAAGTGTCACTCGATCTCTGCTCCCTGTCATCGGAGCAGAGATCAGTGACGTCACCCACACAGCCCATCCCCCTACAGTTAGTAATCACTCCCTAGGACACACTTAACCCCTCCCGCCCCTTAGTGGTTAACCCCATTCACTGCCAGTGTCATTTACACAGTAATCCGTGCATTTTTAATCGCACTGATCGCTGTATAAATGACAATCATCGCAGTCACAATAAAAATCGCTGATCGCCGCCATTACTAGTAAAAAAAAAAAATTAATAAAAATGCCATAAAGCTATCCCCTATTTAGTAAACACTATAACGTTTGCGCAAACGTTAATTAATAAACGCTTATTGCGATTTTTTTTACCAAAAATATGTAGAAGAATACGAAGAAAACTGAAGAAAAAAAAATGTTTTTTTTTTATATATTTTTGGGGGATATTTATTATAGCAAAATGTAAAAAATAATGCGTTTTTTTCGAAATTTCGCTCTTATTTTGTTTATAGCACAAAAAATAAAAATCGCAGAGGCGATCAAATACCACCAAAAGAAAGCTCTATTTGTGGAAAAAAAGGACGTCAATTTTGTTTGGGAGCCACGTCGCACGACCGCGCAATTGTCAGTTAAAGCGACGCAGTGCCGAATCGCAAAAAACGCTCTGGTCAGGAAGGGGGTAAATCCTTCCGGGGCCGAAGTGGTTAAATGTGGATTACTAGCTGTGATGTTTCAGCATTCAGGAGAGGTTGAGAAATGTCCCATGTACACAAAGCCTAAAAAGCGATTCAAATGGTAAAAACACGTGACAACGCGTAGGGCGTGGCCATAAGACGCAGCGGACCGTAAGTGATGTGAGAGGCAGCAACGCCGATGTTTTTACCATTTGAAGTGCGTTTTACTGTGCATAGATGTAAGCCGATTTTAATACTTTTAATAAATTGGTTTGGAAACGTTAATGCACTATTGGAGGCTTGTCTGTTCACTTCACCCCCATACATGAGCCTGGATCGTCTGAGTGAGGATTTGCGGAGGAGTCCTCAGCAGGAGGGAACAGCTTGCCCCTATTAGCATTCAAGGCTTATATTCTGTAGATATGGGGTGAGAGTTCTGAGAGCACTGAGATGTTGGCGGCGGCACATAGACTCTCTGGAAACTATATTAAGGAATATATTGGATCGGTTTATTGAAGGACTCCACATTGATCACATTGCTGTTCTTTGGATTTTAACCTCAATTGGACTTTATTACTGTAACTATTAGATTATGAATTATTTTAAGAATACTGATTTTCAGTTACCATTGGAGTTCACTATTGCAAGATTTTAGTTTATTTTTATTACCTTGTTTATTTATATTTAGAGGATGGAATAGTGCAAAATCATTTATTTATTTAGATTACCAACAATACAGACCTGATCATGATGTGGAAATACAGGGCAATTTAGGAAACAGCGATCACAGGTCAATTAGTTTTAGTATAAATCACACAAATTGGAAGCATAAGGGGAATACAAAGACACTGAATTTCAAAAGAGCCAACTTCCCTAAACTACGATCCTTGCTAGAAGAAAATAATTGGGATAAAATCTTAAAAACAAAGAACACAAGGGAAAAATGGGTATCCTTTAAGAGCATATTAAATAAGGGCATTAGCCAGTGCATCCCAATGGGAAATAAATTTTAAAAGTTAATAAAAGTCCTGGGTGGCTTAACGCCAATGTAAAAATGCATATAAAAGCAAAAGGAGAAGGCCTTCAAAAAATACAAGGCTGAGGGATTATCATCAGCATTCCGACTTTACAAAGAATGCAACAAAAAATGTAAGGGTGCAATCAGGGCCGCTAAGATAGCACATGAAAGGCACATAGAGGAGGAGAGTAAAAAAAAATCCCAAGAAATTTTTTAAGTATATAAATATTAAGAAAGGGAGGTCAGAGCATATTGGTCCCATAAAGAATGATGAATGGAATCTGGTTAATAAGGATGGAGAGATGGCGAAGGTATTGAATTTGCTCTTCTCCTCAGTCTTCACAAGAAAATCGGGAGGGCTTCAGTAACCAAAACTGCAATGTTTATCCTCATGACATGTCACAGGAAGCACCCTCATGGCTAACAGAGGACAGAACTAGAAATAGGCTTGAAAAACTCAACATTCATAAGTCACCAGGAACAGATGGCTTGTACCCGAGGGTCCTTAAGGAACTCAGTCAAGTAATTGCCAGACCATTGTTCCTAATTTTTATGAACAGTCTACTGACTGGAATAAAATGGTACCAGCTGAAAAAGCATATGTAGCATCAATATTTTAAAAAGGGCCAAGATACATCCCTGGAAATTACAGACCAGTTAGCCTAACATCAATTGTATGCAAGCTCTTAGAGGGAATAAAGGACTATATACAAGATTTTGGTAATGACAATGGTATCATTAGCAGTAATCAGCATGGATTCATGAAAAATCGTTCTTGCCAAACCAATCTATTAACCTTTTATGAGGAGGGGAGCTGCCATCTAGATAAAGGAAGGCCCGTAGACGTAGTCTGGAATTTGCAAAAGCATTTGATACAGTTCCCCATGAACGGTTTACTGTACAAAGGTCTGTTGGTGTGGACCATAGGGTGAGTACATGGATTGAAAACTGGCTACAGGGGAGAGTTCAGAGGGTAGTGATAAATGGGGAGTACTCGGAATGGTCCGGGGTGGAAAGTCTGGTCCCCCAAGGTTCTGTCCTGGGACCAATCCTATTTAAATTTATTCATAAATGACCTGGAGGATGGAATAAACAGCTCAATCTCTGTATTTGCGGACGATAATAAGCTAAGCAGGGCAATAACTTCTCCGCAGGAGGTGGGAACCTTGCAAGATGATCCGAACAAATTAATGGGGTGGGCAACTACATGGCAAATGAGGTTTAATGTAGAAAAATGTAAAATAATGCATTTGGGTGGCAAAAATATGAATACAATCTACTCGCTAGGGGGAGAACCTCTGGGGGAATCTAGGGTGGAAAAGGACCTGGGGGTCCTAGTAGATGACAGGCTCAGCAATGGCATGCAATGCCAAGCTGCTGCAAGCAAAGCAAACAGAATATTGGTATGCATTAAAAAGGGGATTAACTCCAGAGATAAAATAATTCACCCACTCTACAAAACTCTGGTCTGGCCGCACCTGGAGTATGCTGTCCAGTTCTGGGCACCAGTCCTCAGGAAGGGTGTGCTGGAATTGGAGTGAATCCAGAGAAGGGCAACAAAAATAATAAAGGGACTGGAGGACCTTCGTTATGAGGAAAGGTTACGAGCACTGAACTTGTTCTCTCTGGAGATGAGACGCTTGAGAGGGGATAGGATTTCAATATACAAATACCGTACTGGTGACCCCACAATAGGGATAAAGCCTTTCCGAGAAAGGGAATTTAATAAGACACGCAGCCATTCACTAAAATTAGAAGAAAAGTTGTTTAACCTTAAACTGCGTAGAGAGTTCTTTAATGTAAGAGGATGTGGAATTCTCTTCCACAGGCAGTGGTTTCAACGGGGAGCATCAATAATTAAAAAAAACTATTAGATAGGCACCTGAACGACCGCAAAATACAGGAATATACAATGTAATACTAACATAAAATCACACACATAGGTTGGACCTCGCCTACTATGAACTACTATGAGACAGAAAAAAGGCAAAACAGCCTCTTGGAAACACAGAAGAGGGAAAACGCTAGTTTAATACTAGGAGAACCAATAATACATAGGTACACAGAGGCCACCACAATGCATACAGTGGTCAGACAAGGACGACTCTCTAGGATGGGGGGGTCAAACTCAATTTCATTGCAGCCGCATCAGCATTATGGTTGTCCTCAAAAGGGAGAGTTCTATCTGTAAAAGTATTTATCCAGGGCTTTTTTTCTCAGAGAATAGATGCAGGAACTCAACCATGCCCCCCTGCCGAACTACACTGAATGGTGGGTGTGGCCAAATTGTATACAGAGCGCAGAGCTCAGGGGTGCACTACTTACAGAGCGCAGAGCTCAGGGGTGCACTACTTACAGAGCGCAGAGCTCAGGGGTGCACTACTTACAGAGCGCAGAGCTCAGGGGTGCACTACTTACAGAGCGCAGAGCTCAGGGGTGCACTACTTACAGAGCGCAGAGCTCAGGGGTGCACTACTTACAGAGCTCAGGGGTGCACTACTTACAGAGCGCAGAGCTCAGGGGTGCACTACTTACAGAGCGCAGAGCTCAGGGGTGCACTACTTACAGAGCGCAGAGCTCAGGGGTGCACTACTTACAGAGCGCAGAGCTCAGGGGTGCACTACTTACAGAGCGCAGAGCTCAGGGGATGCACTACTTACAGAGCACAGAGCTCAGGGGTGCACTACAGAATGCAGAGTTCAGGGTTGCACTACATACAGAGCGCAGAGCTCAGGGGTGCACTACTTACAGAGCGCAGAGTTCAGGGTTGCACTACATACAAAGTGCAGAGTTCAGGGGTGCACTATTCACAGTGTGCAGGGTTCAGCTCTCTTTCACAGGAACTCAACCATGCCCCTCTGCCGAACTACACTGAATGGTGGGTGTGGCCAAATTGTATACAGAACGCAGAGCTCAGGGGTGCACTACTTACAGAGCGCAGAGCTCAGGGGTGCACTACTTACAGAGCGCAGAGCTCAGGGGTGCACTACTTACAGAGCGCAGAGCTCAGGGGTGCACTACTTACAGAGCGCAGAGCTCAGGGGTGCACTACTTACAGAGCGCAGAGCTCAGGGATGCACTACTTACAGAGCGCAGAGCTCAGGGATGCACTACTTACAGAGCGCAGAGCTCAGGGATGCACTACTTACAGAGCGCAGAGCTCAGGGGTGCACTACTTACAGAGCGCAGAGCTCAGGGGTGCACTACTTACAGAGCGCAGAGCTCAGGGGTGCACTACTTACAGAGCGCAGAGCTCAGGGGTGCACTACTTACAGAGCGCAGAGCTCAGGGGTGCACTACTTACAGAGCGCAGAGCTCAGGGGTGCACTACAGAATGCAGAGTTCAGGGGTGCACTATTCACAGTGTGCAGGGTTCAGCTCTCTTTCACAGGCTGTCCACATCTTACTTCTACCCCTTCTCCTGGGTGCGAGGGCCACATTAAATGGCCTGGTGGGCCGGATTTTGCTCGCCAGCCTTGTGTTTGACACATGTGCTCTAGGCCAACTGACCAGGAACCCCACTTAAAGGACCACTCACCCGTTTCCTGCTCCAGGATCCTGCCACAGAGCCACTGATCAAACTTTGACCCCTCACCGGGGGCTCTGTCGAAGCGGACCATCAGGGACTAACATTCACCACTGTCCTGGACCTGTACAGCACCTTACCGGAAACCGTCAGTTGACAGAGTCCTGTAATGCGGAGTCTAACACCAAAAAGCCACATTACAGGCAATCCATCTCCAAGGTAGCGGGGCCCAGATACCATTTATTTTAGGGCCCAGCTATAAGAATGGATCGGCCAACCCGTCTGTTTGAGCTTCAGTAACCATCACCTTTAAGGCATTGGCAAAAAGCAAAAAAACAAAAAAACTCATGCTTCCTGTATGGGAGGGGTTATAGAGGGGAGGATTTCCTGTGTTTCTGCCAGTGTCCATACACCTAAAGGTGCTGCATAACCCAGGTAATCATGATGTATAGCCTGCTCTGTGTCCCGTATTTTTTATGCGTTTTTTGTCTTGCATACAGGTTTTACACTAATTTTTCTCAAAGTATACAGCAGTGCATATTCTCCCAAATGTGAAAACTGAATAATGCATTGGAATCAAGTTCTTTCTTTGAAAATTATTATTCATGTCTGTTTTAGGAGTAAAACATCATATACTGCAGATAACTGTCTGCAACAATCTTCACCATTAGTCGGCTAGTTGATAGGACAGACTACGAAAGTAACATTTATTCAAATCACTCAAAATACAGTCTTTGTTGCATTAGTAATTTTTTTTCCCTGTGTGGTATGTATATAGTTCTTACCACAGCTATGCTCTAGGTACTGATCTAGGTAAAAAGATATAAAAACAGTGCAGCGCTACGATAGCAACCAGCAGACTAAAATGATATAAACATGACATATATCCATAAAAAGTCCCCTATTTTGAAGAGAAAAAATGTAGGGTTGATAGGAAGAAATCTCCTCTGCGGTGATAAGGGTGGTTCATACAGGTTCAAAAGTGCTACTCAATCCGTGCTACCACCACCTGCTAGCCAAACTGCTCACCTTAGATTATGGACCCCTGAGCTAACAGACGGGTCATACAGGCATTCACCACAAGTTGTGGCTATAGATGGAATCTTGGGTAGGAAGACGGGCACACCCCTTGAGAGACTGCACTCAGTAACTTTACATTTTCATCCGTGATAACATGAAATATACTCACAGGAGTATCCCTAGACGTCACTGCAGCCACCTTATCCATCGATGTTATATTACACCATTGATCCCAGCACTAGAGTTTAGTGCTTCTTATGCGAGTACCTGTCTTTTAATAAAGGAAGTGTTTTAGCCAGTGTGCACTATATTATCCTTTATATTTCATGTTATCACGGATGAAAATGTAAAGTTACTGAGTGCAGTCTCTCAAGGGGTGTGCCCGTCTTCCTACCCAAGATTCCATCTATAGCCACAACTTGTGGTGAAAGCCTGTATGACCCATCTGTTACCTCAGGGGTCCATATTCTAAGGTGAGCAGTTTGGCTAGCAGGTGGTGGTAGCACGGATTGAGTAGCACTTTTGAACCTGTATGAAGCACCCTTATCACCGCAGAGGAGATTCCTTCCTATCAACCCTACATTTCTTCTCTTCAAAATAGGGGACTTTTTATGGATATATGTCATGTTTATATCATTTGAGTCCGCTGGTTGCTATCGTAGCGCTGCACTGTTTTTATGTCTTGGTACTTCTAATGGGTTTATATATTTGCCTTTAGTGTTCAGCTGCTTGCAATATATTTTAGGTTGTGTTTTGCTCTGACTGTTTTTCCATTTAACTGATCTAGGTAAACAAGTCCTGGGGAGAGAAAAACAAAAAAAACAAAAAACGTAGGCTACCCTTGCTGACCGTTTTCCAAAAAAATGCTAGGTATGCTTTACAATTATACACTAGAGCTGGCTTTCAAGCTTTAGAGTAACAGTCGGTACTAAAGTCTAGGTTATTGTAAATCTGTCAAGTACACCGCGTCTACTTTTATTTAATAAAACAATGTACTGTGCATTGTCTGGAGAAGGGATGGTTCATATGTATTCATTCAAAAAAGTAAGTACTTCAAAATGCAACTAGTGTAGTGTAAATACCTGAATTTTGACTTTGTATTAGCCTCTTGGCATGCCCTATACAGTAAAAAGCAGGCAGATAGGGAGGGGCAGCATTGGGAGCCAGTCATGGGTGCTAAATGCACATGTTCTGATAATGAACACAGTAAAAGAAGAAGAGCACGGAGATGGTCTGTCTCAGCCTGCTGCTGCTACTTCATTGTCCAACAGGCTGGGTCAGTGAGGTAACCAGACAGGTTAAAAAAAAAACAAAAAAAAAAAACAACTTTCCACCAGCTCTGTGTAGATCCCAGGACTGGACAGAAGTGCAAATATGGCACTTAATAGCCAAACTGCCTGTGAAGCTGTTTTTCTGGTAATCAGTATTCAGATGAGCAGAAAATGACCTTCTACTTGTACCCAATCTATGAAAGATCTCTACTCTTACTGCTCAGAGTCCGAACACTGAACTATGCAATACTGTCCTAGTCGAGCAGATGACTAAATGTACTGCTGCACACAATTTCTGCAGCATCAAAATACTTGGGATGAGGATGGCAATAACTGGCCAAAATCATATCAGATTCGTATGATTTATACATAATTCACCATTTCAGTTCTTTGTACAATGTAAAAGAAAAAAAAAAATGTACGTACAAAGCGTTAAAATCTTCTATTTCCTGTGAATCATTTACCTTTCTCTTCACTGTGAGTGTCTGTGGTTTGGTAAGTATTGGTGTAACTTCTAGATGCGGTTCTTCAGCTTCATCCTCGCAACTTTTCTGGTTGTGCTTTATGGGCTTTTCCTTCTCTAAAGTTTCTGGGGTCTCTGCTGCGGGAAACAAGTAGGTGCCAAGAGCCTCATCCTTTGATGGGGACTGCTTTGAGTGCGATTGTGAGTAGATGTGCTGGTGTTCTTGCTTCCTACAGCTTTCCTGCTCCATGAGATGTTCTGCCTGCAAGAATACACGTACATATTCAAACAAATACACATACTTTAAAGAGACACTGGAAAATCACCTGGCTAAGGCTCAGGCACTGCTATTTTAACAAGAAAAACTATAGATTTTCTGAAAAAAAAAAAAAATACTGTTGCTGTATTCTACAATATGTTAGAAATGTACTCATGCAGAATTAGGTTACTACAGGTAGATACTAAATACTATGTGAAAGCCCATGAATGAATACATACTGCTATTTTTGCAGTATGATTCCAAGTGTGCAGTTGAGCCTTGCTATCACAGTGTCACCACGGTTATGATGCTAAGATAATGGCCGGAAACTAACCATGGTAGTCTGGTAATTTGATTAACCTAGGCCTGGTGCTAGGACAGCAGTAACTAGTGTAGACCCAACCTAAGATATGCAGCAGATCTACATAGATTTGCAGGGTTGCACCACAGATACAGCCACAGATTTTCTCCCAACACCCCCCCCCCCCCCCCCCATGGTCACTTAGGAGTAAAATCACCATTAAGGCCATTTGGAAAAGACTGTGGCACCGACACTTTTCTCTCCAATGGGAATCCCGGCATTTTTCTAATTCTATACAATGTAAAATAAAAAGCGAATCTAGTACGAAACTTAATACTGCCTTGCAATAGCACTCAAAACATGTCAGTAGCCAGTGACCAAATCTATCCAGCAGCATGAAAGTAAACTGACAAGGGTTTAGGCTAAGTTAGCTTTCAGAGAATAGCGTACCTCCTTTTCAGAATCATGTTCATCTTCAGACACTGCAGAGTTAGATGAAATGACTGGCGTCCACCTGAGGCAGTCAGGGTCAACCTCATTTATCTGATCCCGAGTTTTTACTTTGGCCATAAAACTTGTCAAAAACTTTTCACGTCGAACAACAACAAACCTGCGAAAAGTACAAAAACATCACCTTCATGTCAAAAGCCGAGTATTCATAGACCCTGGGTTGTAGGCTCGTACTTGCAGGCAATTGGCACTGGAAAAATTATGTGAGGACACACCCCCTGGGCACCCTCCCTCTAAACCTTTACCCTACTCCACGAGTCCTCACTTTTCTAGCAAGCAATGCAGAGTAACCAAAGAAAATAGAGGGAATGGTGTCCTGTACTGTATTCTAAGCTATGTAATTTGCAAGTAAAGCATTCCTCATCTTAATTGCGCTGTACAGTACAATACAATACAGCCTGAGTATTCAAGGACCCTGAGACACCCCCAAGCAATAAAGGCGGCCAACAAGGCAAAAAGAACTGTGCCAACAGGCCCAACAACAAAGATCGAAAAGACCCAACTTCAGAGTGCTGCTGCAAGAATCTCACGACTGAAAGCTGCATCCAAAGAATATTGGGCATCTACCTGACAAACCTTTGCAAAAAGGTATGAACAGAGAACCAGGTGGTGGTCTTACAAAGCTGAGCTACAGAGGCCTGGTACCAGAATGCTCAGAAAAGTCTTACTGACCTGGTGGAGTGGGTGTATAAAAGCACAGGAGATTTGTCCTCGAGAGTGTAAGCTTTAATGTTCAGTTGTCTTATCCAGCAAGCGATGCTGGACTTGGAAGATGATGCCCCTTGTGAGGTCCTGAGGGTAAGACAAGAAAGTCCATTTTCCTGATAGAAGTTGTTGCTTTGAGGTAAACCCTTACAGCTCTATTTCCAGGCAACGAAGAGAAGGCACTGGTCAGAACTACTGAGAAAAATGATTTGGGGGTACTTTTTTTTTTTTTTTTAAAGATGATTGCAAAATGAGCAAAAAGTGTGACCAGGCAGTGGGAAAAGCGATCAGAATTCTAGGGTGCATCACTAGAGGAATCACCAGGAGGATTCCCCCATATAGATCTTTAGTGAGACCTCATTTAGAATGTTGTGTCCAGTTCTGTAGACCTCATTTACAGAAAGAAATTGATAAGAAAGAACGAATCCAGAGACGGTAACAAAAATGGTTTAAGGTCTGGAGGATAACACATATCGAAAGTGACTTCAGGAACTTAAACGGTTGTATTGTTCGCTTGGTCATTTTTACCTACAGGTAAGCCTATAATAGGGCTTACCTGTAGGTAAAATTAATATCACCTAAACCTGCATGGTTTAGGAGATATTCACCTTTCATGTAGCCGCAGACGTCAGCGGCGCATGCGCGCAGAAGGTCCGGTGGTTCGTGCCGGAACGAAGGACTCCCATACATACGTCATCGCGGCTCCGGCCAGTCACAACGACAGTGCCCACAAACCCGGAAGAAACGCCAAGGGAACATGTCAGCTGCGGGAGCATCATTCATTCTAAGGTAAGTATTTCATAATGTGCTAGTATGCAATGCATACTAGCACATTATGTTATTGTCTTGCAGGTTTTTTCCCTTTTTTTGGCGGTTTACTACTGCTTTAATATGAACGGTCTGAAGGAAAGAAAGGAAAGGGGAGACATGACAAACTTTTAAAAACATCAAGGGGTAAATAAGGTTCAGGAGAGCAGTTTTTTTTTCAATATGAAACCAAAATCAAGAACACGACCTCAAAATAACTGGAGGAAAGTTCAAAACTAATTTTAGAAAGCATTATTTTATTGAAAAGGTAGTTGTGCTTGGAATAAACTTCTAGCAGATGTAGTGAGACAGTCAACAGTAAACTGCTTCAAACATGCTTGGGACAAACATAGATCTATACTGAGACAAAGGTTAAAAAATAAATAAATATGGGCAGACTCGATGGACTACTTGGTCTTTTCTGCAATCACTTTTCTAGGTTTCCTAATTTCCTTTGGGTGCTTTGGAGCAGGGCATAAGGATGGCAGGACTATATCTTCATTAGAGATAGAAGACCGATACCAGCCTAGAAAAAAAGGATGGTCTTGAGTGTAGAACTACCTGGTCATTGGAAGAATAAGGAACAGCTCCTTACAAAAGAGCTGCCAATTTAAAGACAACAGAGCAACCAAAAATGCCACTTTGCAGAAGAGATCATCTAAACGGATACTCCTGATGGGTTGAGAGGAGGGAGGAGAGAACCAAGTTGGGTTCCCAAGGAAGCACAGGCTGTCAGAGGCTTTTGAAAAAGAATGAACAAGGTCGAAACCAGTCATTTCAGAATTCTTAAGACCACGTTCTGGTCAAGTCCTGACTGTTGGAAGGCCAGAATGTGAGGCACAGACATATCCCTGGTATTGAAGTGCCTGTGTTTACCCCAGGCAAATTAGTATTTCCAGGTACAACAGATCTTTTTGGAAGTTTTTTTTGCTTTTAGCAAGGTAGGAAAGACAGGCTCAGAGTCCCCTCTATCTTTTAGGACCTGGGCTTAAAACAACAATGCTGTTAAAACTAGTGACTAAGAAGCAGGATGGACAAGAGGGCCTTGCAGGTCTGGCCTGGGGTAATTTCCAAGTAGTCCAAGTAGGTCTGCGTACTAGGTTCCTCTTAGCCAATTTGGTGCGATGAGTATCACAAGCTTCTTCTCTTGTTCTATTTTGTGGAGCAGACAATGTAGAATTCACACTGGAGGGAAATTATAGATCGGCCTATGCTAGGGGCTCCGTGGCCACAAACAGAGATAGTTTATTACAAAGTGTTAATATCGCCGCATTGTAGTATACAGTGGGGACAGAAAGTATTCAGACCCCCTTAAATTTTTCTCTCTTTGTTATATTGCAGCCATTTGTTAAAATCATTTAAAACTGAAATATCACATGGTCCTAAGTATTCAGACCCTTTGCTGTGACACGCATATATTTAACTCAGGTGCGGTCCATTTCTTCTGATCATCCTTGAGATGGTTCTACACCTTCATTTGAGTCCAGCTGTGTTTGATTATACTGATTGGACTTGATTAGGAAAGCCACACACCTGTCTATATAAGACCTTACAGCTCACAGTGCATGTCAGAGCAAATGAGAATCATGAGGTCAAAGGAACTGCCTGAAGAGCTCAGAGACAGAATTGTGGCAAGGCACAGATCTGGCCAAGGTTACAAAAAAATTTCTGCTGCACTTAAGGTTCCTAAGAGCACAGTGGCCTCCATAACCCTTAAATGGAAGACGTTTGGGACGACCAGAACCCTTCCTAGAGCTGGCCGTCCGGCCAAACTGAGCTATCGTGGGAGAAGAGCCTTAGTGAGAGAGGTAAAGAAGGACCCAAATATCACTGTGGCTGAGCTCCAGAGATGCAGTCGGGAGAAGGGAGAAAGTTGTAGAAAGTCAACCATCACTGCAGCCCTCCACCAGTCGGGGCTTTATGGCAGAGTGGTCTGACGGAAGCCACTCCTCAGTGCAAGACACATGAAAGCCCACATGAAGTTTGCTAAAAAACACCTGAAAGACTCCAAGATGGTGAGAAATAGGATTCTCTGGTCTGATGAGACCAAGATAGAACTTTTTGGCGTTAATTCTAAGCGGTATGTGTGGAGAAAACCAGGCACTGCTCATCACCTGTCCAATACAGTCCCAAAAGTGAAGCAAGGTGGTGGCAGCATCATGCTGTGGGGGTGTTTTTCAGCTGCAGGGACAGGACGACTGGTTGCAATTGAGGGAAAGATGAATGCGGCCAAGTCCAGGGATATCCTGGACGAAAACCTTCTCCAGAGTGCTCAGGACCTCAGACTGGGCCGAAGGTTTACCTTCCAACAAGACAATGACCCTAAGCACTGACTTCACAACAACTCCGTGACTGTTCTTGAATGGCCCAGCCAGAGCCCTGACTTAAACCCAATTGAGCATCTCTGGAGAGACCTAAAAATGGCTGTCCACCAACGTTTACCATCCAAACTGACAGAACTGGAGAGGATCTGCAAGGAGGAATGGCAGAGGAACCCTAAATCCATTTGTGAAAAACTTGTTGCATCTTTCCCAAAAAGACTCATGGCTGTATTAGATCAAAAGGGTGCTTCTACTAAATACTGAGCAAAGGGTCTGAATACTTAGGACCATGTGATATTTCAGTTTTTCTTTTTTAATAAATCTGAAAAATGTCAACAATTCTGTTTTTCTGTCAATATGGGGTGCTGTGTGTACATTAATGAGGAAAAAAATTAACTTAAATAATTTTAGCAAATGGCTGCAATATAACAAAGAGTGAAAAATTTAAGGGGGGTTTGAATACTTTCTGTCCCCATTGTATGTGCCACTATGCATACATACATATATATATATATATACACACACACACACACACACACACACAATGAAAGACTTCTACTCACGACTCCGTTCAAAATGTGCTACAATCATCAATATAGATATAAAAATAGTTCAGAGCATCATATATATGGTCCTTTAAAAGTGCAATACGTGCTCAAATTCTTTTGTACCAGTGGTGTGCAATAAAAAGCCATAAGGTGTTGTGCTCCCCTCCTCATGTGCCCTCGCTCATGGACTATCAGTAGGTAAAACGCCTGTTAAAGTTATGACAATCCTCAGATTCCTGTGATGGGTGATTCTCCACTCTATCATATGCTCCAGCGAGATGACAGGTCTCTCATATTTAATGTCACAAAAGGAAAAAATCGGGAGATATCCATAGCCCAATTCCATTTTATTAAAAAACTTTTTTTTAAAACAGATTGAACACTCACAATTGTATTCTTGGATTAAAAGCATGTAACGCTGGTATGGAACACGATATCTGCGGTTTGCGCTCCAAATACCAGACACGACATCACCGGAAGTTCCAACACCGGATGTTACATGCTTTTAATCCAAAACTACAATTGTGAGTGTTCAATCTGTTTTTAAAGAGAGTTTAATAAAATGGAATTATGCTATGGGTCAGTGGCGGCCATTACATTTTTTTTTGGGGGGGTGGGGAGCGGCAAACTGTATGACACCCCCTCCGTCGGTCTTACCCCATCACCGGTGGCTTCCCCTGCTCGGCGGCCTCCCGTTCTCCTGCTCTCCATGGGTTATCACGGCGGCTTCCATTTCCTCCCTCCTCCTCAGTGGCCAAATCGGGAGTCTTCTCTTTTCGTCCAATCAGAAAACGTTTATCACATCTGCTTCTGATTGGCCAGATTGAGGATCAGTGTTTTAACAGCGAATAGTCATTCACTGTTGTAACACACCTGGGTGGGCTCGGGTCGCATGCTCTGCAACCCGAGCCCACCCTATTTTGAAGCCTATTAGAGCCTCTGGCTCTAATCAGGTGCTTTAAAAAAAAAAAAAACCTGGCCGCTTTAATTCATGCGCCTGGTGCCCTGAAAGGGGCCAAACGCATGAATAGGGGGTGGCTGCGGCAGCCATGGATAGATTCATGCTATACAGGGAAATTTCTTGAGTGAATAGGAGAATGGATATGTAGAAAGAAGGAGCATGCTTATTCCAAGTTGACATGTTGTGCTGGATAGGCATAAAATGAAATTGGGTGAATGGTAGAGTCATGAAGGAGGCTACCATGAGGGCTAGAAGGAGAATTTATTTGACCTCAGTTCCTGAGTGGGAGCTCAGAGAGCATTTTCTTCTCTGGAAATCCTGCAAGCAGCATCTTTGGGGAGGGTTGGGAGCTCTCCAAAAACACCCCTGCCCCTTGCAATGAACGAGAGCCATGCAACACGGGAGTTTTTAACCCTTTTATTGACTTTAAAAAAGCAATGCCCCCCCCCCCCCAGGTCCATATTTATCCTCTTGCAAGGCAAGTATGGACCTGTAGGAGATGGGCGTCACAGTTTAATGTACTAAGGGAAGCAGAATCAACTTGTTCTTTATTAAAATTACTTTCACAGTTGTCTCAATACCCACTATGTGGTGGCCACCTCATGCAAGCATATCAGCTGCCTCCAGGGTAAAATATGTGATAGGGCTCCTTAGAAAAGGCAGGCATTTAAAGGTAATTCTACTTTTAAAATTTAATCTGCTCTATGACAATCACTAAGTAATATCCAAAATGCTCTTGAAACACTTGGTTATATATGTCTGCACTATATACAGTAATCAGAAAATAAATTGAATGTGCATTTAGATTGTTGTTGTGTCTTCCAGAAGCTGCATGGTCAAGTTAGAGCTACAGCTATACCCTTGGTGACTACCTCTCAGATAGGCTGTCATTGAATATGATGAACACTAACATTTTCAATAAAAGAACAGAATGGCAAAGAATTCTCCATAAGGATCATGGAAAATGGCAGAGGCTTATTACAGTGAAATGTTACTTTCTTGGTCTGTCACTCACCTGTCACCTCTCTTGTCTATCATGTTGAGATGCTGCAAGGTGGTGGCAATGTCATGAGGACACATTCCTGTAGCTCGACTAAGCCCTTTTACACTTATCTGTTTCTCATGATGAGTGGACAGATAGTTTATAACAACACTTTTCCAGTATGAGAAATAAGATAAACGGCCCAAATCTGACAAAGGTTTTTCTGGAGAGCCCGTCTGTCCCTCACACCGTGAAAGCAAGTAACCTGCAAACATATTTCAGGATAGTTAGAACACTCAGAATATAAATATGGTATTAGCTAGGCATACTTGTGTTGAAAAATAATAATATGTGACTTGTTCTGAATTAGAACTATTAATTTTCTTAATATGGTTGTTTTTAAATTTTAATCATAAAAATATGATTTTTTTCCGTCATACTTACCTGTGAAATCCTTTTGAGTACATGATGGGACACACAGTTAGGCTATTACTATTATTCCTTACTTACTGGGTTATACGCCATCTCTAGGTCAATGGACACTGGTAGACCAAAGTCTTAGACAGGAAGTCCGCCCCTATACAATCCCTCCCATACAGGAAGTACTTCAGTTTTGTAGCAAGCACCGAATCCTTCCTTATTTACTGGTAGGTCCCAGAGCAATAGCCTTGAGGAGAGGGGGAGGGAGACACCCTGCCAAAAAAAATAGCCAACAGACTTTATACGGCAGCTTGTAGTACACTACAGCCAAAAGGTGAATCCTTGGCTGCTCTACCATCTACCTGATAAAATCTTGTGAACGTATGCACTGAAGACCAGGTAGCAGCCTTACAAATCTGAGCCACAGATACTTGATGGCGAAAAGCCCAGGAAGTTCCCCTGAATAAACAATGGGCAATGGAAGCTTGGGTTCTTCTGGTAAATAAAAAAAAGCAGTCTGATTCTCGGATCTCCGCAGGTCTAGACAAAAACGCTGACTGCCTACACTACATCCAAGGAATGCAATCGCCTCTCTTCCGCCAAATGAGGTGAGAGAAAAAGGAAGGCAGAACAATGTCCTGATTCAAATAAAAGGCCGACACCACCTTTGGCAAGAAGGATGGAATAGGACACAACACCATCTTGTCGTAGTGAAGAATTAAGTAGGGTTCCCTACATGAAAGGGCCGCCAAGTCCGACACCCTTCTAGCCGAGGTGATGGCCATCAGGAAGGCTAGCTTGCGTGACAGCAAGACTAAATTTCTTTGAGTTTCTGTAACAGACCGCACCAGGTTTGAGTCCCAAAGACACATAGGTGACCTAATGGGGTAACTAATGGGGTAACCGTTAAAGTCTATGGGACACGAAGGTGAAAATTCAACAGTGCTAATTTTAAAGGTTAATATGCAAGCTATTGTCATACAAAGTGTTTGGGGAACTGGGTCCTGCCCCAGGGGACATGTATCAATTTTTATTTTGGTTCGGGATTCCCCTTAATATTCATACCAGACCCAAAGGGCCTGGTAATGCACTATAGGGGAATCCCAGGCCGTTTTTTTTTCAATGACTTTTATGAGTATTGCAGAGACCCGACAATTCATTATAGCTGCCGGCGCTACAGCTAGTACTTTTAAATGACTTTCTTTTCCTTTAGAAATGTCATTTTGCTCTCGGACTGTTGTAAACACGGGAAACATGCGCCACTTTTTTTTTTTTTTCACTTTTATGGTTTCACTTTAAGTATTATTGAAATCACTGCTCCCAAAAAACGGCCGTTTTTAAAACTTTTTTTTTTTGCATTTTTACTTTACGACAATAACTTCCATATTAACCCTTAAAATTAGCACTTTTGATTTTTCACGTTCGTGTCCGATAGACTTTAACTGTGTTTGAACAATTTTTTGCCTGTTTGCATGTTCTGCTGCGAACCGAACAGGGGGGTGTTCGGCCCATCCCTAGTGGTCAGTACTCTCCAAGACACTGGGAGGAAGGATCTTCCCCTTCACAGGTTCTGAACCTGCAACCATAAGCTTAGGCTTAAGCGTGCCCGAGAAGATAAGAACATGGGGTAATCCAGGGCTTGCACTCTCTTGTTCCAAGCCGACAAGATGTCTTGTATGGCCTGGAATGGAACTGGGCATTGGGAACTGCCTCAAAAGGAGGACACCATTCATCCCAGAAGACTCATACAGAGCCAAATGGAGGGTTGCCTGGTGCCCCTTACCTGATCCTTCAGGGCACAGATCTTTACAGGTGGCAAAAATACCCTTGCCTGGACTGTATCTAGGATCAGACCTAAATATTTCAGAGACTGAGCTGGCCTCAAGGCTGACTTTTCTGTATTTTTAACCCAGCCCAGGTTTTCTAAATACTGCACTGTGCAGGCTACGCTCGGTTCTAGAGCCTGCAGTGAGTGATTTCTGAGCAGGAGGTCTTCCAAGTATCCGAGCACCAAGATTCCCTGGGCCGTTAAAAGACCCAGTACTGGTGCTAGGACCTTTGTAAATATCCAGGGTGCTGTGGCAAGCCCGAAGGGCAGAACCACAAACTGGAAATGACGTTCCTCTACTGCAAATCGCAGGAACCTCTGGTAAAAAAAAAATGAAATACTTCCTGTATAGGAGGGTTTATATAGGGGCGGACTTCCTAAGACTTTGGTCTACCAGTGTCTATTCACCTAGAGATGGCGCATAAACCAGTAAGGATTAATAGCCTAACGCTGTTTTCTGCGATGTACAATAAAGTAGTTAATCCTCCTTAGATAGAACCTACATCGATCAGCCATAACATTATGACCATTGGCTGGTAAGGTGAACACTGATTCTCTCATTACAATGATATCTGAAAGTGGGTGAGATATATTAGGTAGCAAATGAACATGTTGTCCTTGAAGTTGATGTGCTGAATGCAAAAAAGAATGGACATGCACAAGGATTTGAGTGACTCTGACAAGAGCCAAACTATAATGGCTAGACAACTGAGATGTCAAAGCAACTCCAAAACTGCAGAACTTATGGGATGTTCCTGGTCTGCCATGGTCAGGACCTTACTAAAAGTGGTCCAAAGAAAGAAAACTGGAGACAGGGTCACGGGTGGCCAAGACTCATTGAGGCATGTGGGGAGCAAAGGCTGACCCAGGTAGTCCGATCCAATAGGAGGGCAACTGTAGCTCAAATTGTTAAATACCTTAATGACGGTTTTGATGGTTCTGAAAGAATGATGTCAGAAAACACAGTGCATCACAACTGATTGCATATGGGGTTGCGTAGCAAAAAAACCCCAAAAAACTGTTAGAGTGGTCACACCTAGAAGAGCATACAACGGCCACGTGAGGATCAGAGCTGGACCACGGAGCAAAAGAAGAAGGTAGCCTGATCTGATGAATTCAAGAATGGTTTGAGGTGTTGACTTAGCCTCAAAATTCTCCAGATCTCAATCTGAGCATCTGTGGATGTGTTAGAAAAAAAAAAGTCAGATCCATGGCAGTCTTACCTAATGACTTACAGTATAACTAAAGACAAAACTTTTCTTTGATAGAGTTAAGAGGGATTAGAACATCTGTCATGGTTTTATTGCCACCTGTGCCCCTATTTAGAAGATCCACTCTCTCTAGTTGTCCTGTTTACCATCATTAAAAGTGAAAGTAAAAGAAAAATCAAAAATTTTGGGTTGTCCCCTGAAAAGTAATAGAGGGGAAATCTTCCAAAGGGGACACTATTTATGGTGACCTGGGGTTCCCCAAGGAATTCCCTTAATTTGCAGTGATTTCTTCTCACTTTCTATGAGACAGGAAGTGAAGGGAAATATCTGCAATGGGAAAAAAATATCAATTACCTGTGAGTGATCAGCCGTGGACACAGACTGAATGTATTGCTTTCAATGGGGATGCCTCCCTCAGCTAATCGCTGGGAACCCTCACTGGGGTACTCGCATGTAATCGGTGTCAGGCATGTGTAAATGTAGCCTATAAATATACATAGAGCTGATGTAGGCACTTATTTTAACCATCCCAATATGCAAATAAAAAAAACAAAACAAATTGCAATCTCAAATCTCTGAACCTACAATCTTTATAATTTAGTTTAATCTCCTCGATATTTATAGATCCATAATATTTTTTAACTGTATTTCTCCTTTGGTTAGGGGAATATGAATATAAGCTCAGAAGAAAAAAGGAAGTGAGAGATGGCTGGAGTATTAAGTAATTGTGTTGTAATTTCACCCAGCATAGTAGGAAAAGTGAGTCAGGGGGATAAAAAAAGAAAACAAATCTCCTGCATGACAGTTTAAACAAGTACTAAATTCAGTTACTATTGGGCAGACAAGCCTCAAAAAAAAAAAATCTGTCTGCTTTGAATGATCCAAATCTATAGCTATAGCCTTGTAAATCAGCAGTGACAATGCTGATAATTACACCCCATGTAATTTTTTTTTTATTCCACTGTAGTGCAATCAGGCATTGCTTACCTAAGAGTGGCAACTCTGCTCTGAATACATAAGCAGTGCAGCATGTTGACACAAACCATCACTGGAAGCTGCGTTGGATAGACTACACTGGCAGACTTAACAGGTATTTGTGGGACTTCGCAGAGGCACCAACAGAAAACTGTCAGTGCAGATGCACTTACAAACACAGCAGAATTTTGTTTATAAATTTTATTAGGAACTTTTTCAAAATTACAATGCATTAAAATAAAAATGCTTAGTATTAAAAAAAAAAACAAGCTGCTCTGATATAAAAGTGATATTGGCCAAGAGCCGCTTATAACAAGTAGGAGTTGAGTGTATAGACATGGTTGTTGACAACGTAGTAGAGCTGCACAATTAATCGTCAAGAATCGTTATCACGATCTTGACTAAAGTGTTTCACAATTCTTTCTATGCAAAGAATTCTCTGCTCTTCTGAAGCCACTGCCCTCAAAAGAAAGGAAGAAAAAAAACTGGGCAGTCTGCCAAGAATCAAAACATTCTTTATCAGTTGAACTTAAGTAAAAACATTGTAACAATTTGTCAATGGAATAGACTGTGCGTAAGTGAAAAAAGTTTAACCACTTAAACACTAAAACCTTTTTCTGATATTTGTTGGTTTCAAGTTAAAATCATTTTTTTTTGCTAGAAAATGACTTAGAACCCCCAAACACATTATATATATATATATATATATATATATATATATATATATATATATATATATATATATATATATATATATATATATATATATACACACACACATATATATATATGTGTATATATTTCTAGCAAAAAAATGATTTTATATATATATATAGTTTTGTTTTAGATAAGTGGCTAATGCTATAAACTTTCTTCCTAAAATGGCTTTATGCTTTTCCCAGTAAGCAGACAGATGTAAAGGATACGGCATTCTTGTTGAGGCAGTGGGAAACAGTGTCAAGTAGTTAGAATTTCGTGTGCTTATGCTTCAGCAAATTGTCAGTCAGTCAATCTCCAATGACAACACCTTTTTGGCCATACTTCTATGGATCACAGGAGTGCAGTTCGTTCTGCACTCCCGTGACCTGTTTTCATCTGACAGCGGACTAAAGCATGCTGTCAGTTGACATTATGCAGCCAGTCCAGGGTCGGGATTCACCCAGCTAACCGATCCGCTGAGAGCCTGAGCCAGCCTCAACAGCCCAGTGTTCCAGTGAGCGCTGGAAGGACAAAGCAGAGAGACGGTGAGTGACAGTCACAGGTCTCTGCCCAGAGCAGAGGGGGAGAACTGAGCTATGCTGTATCCACCCCTAGGTGAGTATAATTTTTTTATCTCAAACTTCTCAATTAAATGTTAAGATTCAGTAGAACGTTAGTGTAGGACTCATCAGAAATGATTACTCTTGGTGTGGGTAGTCAGACCTTTGGTCAAAGTGCAAAACCTTATATTTTGTGCGTTTTAAAATGCCTACCAGCCTACTTGCTTAATCAATGTAGTATACATGTTTTTTGTATTTTTAGTATGTAGATGTTAGCAAGTACCACTAAAACAGTGAAAACATTATTTAAAAATACCGTATATACTCGAGTATAAGTCGAATTTTTCAGCACATTTTTTTGTGCTGAAAGTGCCCCCCTCGACTTATACTCGAGTCAAGCACTTTTCTGCAGCAAAAAATGTCATTTTCCGAACCGACTTTGGGGCCCCGTATCTCAGGGACACTTGGTGCTAGAAACCCCAAATTTGGTATGCAAACCCAGTGGACCTGGTACCACAACATATCCAAAGCTGAAGTTCCTAGCACTAAGTGGCCCGACATACGGGGCCCCAAAATCGGTTCAGAAAATGTCATTCTCTGCTGCAGAAAAGTGCTTGACATTTTCTGAACTGATTTTTGGGGCCCTGTATCTCAGGACCACTTGGTGCTAGAAACCCCAGCTTTGGAAATTTTATGGCGCTAGTTCCACTGGGTTTGCACACCAAATTTGGGGTTCTTAGCACTAAGTGGCCCTGAGATACAGGGCCCCAAATTCAGTCAACTGTGTCTATCTGCAGCAATGTCATTTCGGGACCCTTTGGGTTCAGAGACCCCAAATTTTGGCTGCAGCTAGGGGGCATCTAGGAACCCTTAACTACCGAGTTTGAAGTTCAGGGGACCTATGGCTGCAAATGGCCACAGTGAGGCATGCAAATGGGCACAGTGATGCTGCAAATGGGCATTGTTGACCCTCTTTTCCACTTACAGTAGCTGTGCATTTCTCACCCTCGTCTTATACTCGGGTCAATAAGTTTTTCTCATTTTTTTTGTGGTAAATTAGGGCCTCGACTTATACTCGGAACGACTTATACTCCAGTATATACGGTAAGTCATGCTTTGCCAATACTGTAAATAAATAAATCCTAATTTATTGCAAAAAAGAGAATTCCCTCAGTTGTGGAGAAGGTATTAAGTAAAAAAAGATTGCCATTTACTGGGGGGGCGGGACGAGCCAGACACAGCATGAGTTTGAGGGTTACCTGGGTGGTCGAGGGACCAAACTGAAAAAAAACATTCATTTCTTCTTTGTATTCACTTTAAATGTCGCTGCCATTGTCATAAGACAGATACAAAAAATGTATCAATTTAAAAAAAAACTGGAGAAAAAGGGGTCAAAAAACGAATGCACAATCATTTTGTAATATAAGGTTCTTTAATCCTTTGTAAACCAAGATATATTCTGAAGAAAGCAGGATCACATGAAGCCTTTTAACCATTGTGCTCACTAGCAAAACTGTATAATATCCAGGTTACCGCACCATCATTATGATTCAAGAGAAGCAGAGGTGCTGCTGTCTATGTGCAGCTTTCTGTTTTCAGTAAGAAAGCACTTGATAGATTAAATTATAGTGGTTTGAATATGTGTCAATATCCTACAGCTCCTGTATTAGGATATATAACACTATACCCCTCCTGTGTGTTGCATGCAAAACATATTACAGTATGCAGGGGAAAAAAAGGTTAAGTAAAAGACAAGAATCTGGCAGCGCAGGACAGAGATAATGAGAAAGCGCTGCAGGCTGTCAGTGTTATTAAGAGGCACTTAGAGGGGACACGACAAACACCAGGGGGGCAAAGCAGTCTGACTTCCTGTAATTACACTCAGCCAACCTCATTAAACACCTTCACAAGCCTGCAATAAACGTTGAGACAGCCCCTGAGACACAATGTAGAAAACACTAATCTACAGACAAATCAAAGCATTCAAGCAGCACAAATAAAACCTTATCACACAGACAATTATACCCATGTTTACTTAAGTAATGGTCATAGTTCTGGGGTCCAGCATTATGTTTTGTATGAATTCTGTCTCATTCATGTGTCAGTGAGCAAGCAGTATCCTGTGTTTCCCACAAAATCGGCTTCATAACAGACACAGTCACAGTGCCCAGACTAACATGCACACTTCAGACACATGCACTGCCAAGAGCTCCAACAGACAAAAGAGCTACAGCACAAGTACACAGCTGCCAAGATCAGCTTAAGCAATGAGTTCTGACAGTACAGGGAAAAGAAGAGGGAGGGAGAGGAGGGAGGTCTCCATTCCTAGGGTGAGATTTTACACGCAATGCAGATCTCTTCCTTATGCTTCCACCTTCTGCATGGTTTTATCTCCTGAGCACAGGATTTATACAATCTAGCTTTGATAGCTCACAATACAGGAGTCATGAGATTCGTTTTACCATGTTAAAAACAGGACAAAATGGGCTAAAGACGTTATTTTAAGAACAAATCATACATTTTGATGGTGGTGAAATGCTGCATCTAAACTATACAACTAAGCAGTGTCAGATCGTAAAGGAGTACTGAAAAGGCTATGCGACTGTTAAAGAGTTCTTATGATTTTGATAAGAGAATCCAAAACCCATGTGGATTAATGTGAAGAGTTTGTTTCTAAGATACTTATCAAGAGCCTCTTCTTTGGTATATACAGTATCTCACAAAAGTGAGTACACCCCTCACATTTTTGTAAATATTTTATTATATCATTTCATGTGACAACACTGAAGAAATGACACTTTGCTACAATGTAAAGTAGTGAGTGTACAGCTTGTATAACAGTGTAAACTTGCTGTCCTCTCAAAATAACTCAACACACAGTGAAAATGTCAAAAATGGGCCCAATTAGCCATTTTCCCTCCCTGGTGTCATGTGACTCGTTAGTGTTACAAGGTCTCAGGTATGAATGGGGAGCAGGTGTGTTAAATTTGTGTCATCGCTCTCACTCTCTCATACTTGTCACTGGAAGTTCAACATGGCACCTCAGAACTCTGAGGATCTGAAAAAAAGAATAGTTGCTCTACATAAAGATGGCCTAGGCTATAAAAAGATTGCCAAGGCTCTGAAACTGAGCTGCAGCACGGTGGCCAAGACCATACATCGGTTAAACATGACAGGTTCCACTCAGAACAGGCCTCGTTATGGTCGACCAAAGACGTTGAATGCACGCCGTCAGCGCCATATTCAGAGGTCGTCTTTGGGAAATAAATGTATGAGTGCTGCCAGTATTGCTGCAGAGGTTGAAGGGGTGAGGGTCAGCCTGTCGGTGCTCAGACCATACGCCGCACACTGCATCAAATTCGTCTGCACGGCTGTCGAAGCCTCTTCTAAGGACCAAGATAAACTTATTTGGTTTAGATGGTGTCAAGCATGTGTGGCAGCAACCAGGTGAGGAGTACAAAGAAAAGTGTGTCTTGCCTACAGTCAAGCATGATGGTGGGAGTGTCATGGTCTGGGGCTGCATGAGTGCTGCCGGCACTGGGGAGCTACAGTTCATTGAGGGAACCATGTATGCCAACATGTACTGTGACATACTGAAGCTGAGCATGAACCCCTGCCCTTGGAGACTGGGCCACAGGGCAGGATTCCAACATAACGACCCCAAACACACCTCCAAGACAACCACTGCTTTGCTGAAGAAGCTGAGGGTAAAGGTGATGGGCTGGCCAAGCAGGTCTCAAAACCTAAACCCTATTGAGCATCCTCAAATGGAAGGTGGAGGAGCACAAGGTCTCCAACATCCACCAGCTCCGTGATGTCGTCAAGGAGGAGTGGAAGAGGACTCCAGTGGCAACCTGTGAAGCTCTGGTGAACTCCATGCCCAAGAGGGTTAAGGTGGTGCTGAAAAATAATGGTGGCCAAACAAAATATTGACACTTTGGGCCCAATTTGGACATTTTCACTTAGGTGGTGAACTCACTTTTGTTGCCAGTGGTTTAAACATTAATGGATGTTTGTTGAGTTAATTTGAGGGAACAGCAAATTAACACTGTTATACAAGCTGTACACTCACTACTTTACATTGTAGCAAGTGTAATTTCTTCAGTGTTGTCACATGAAAAGATATAATAATATATTTACAAAAATGTGAGGGGTGTACTCACTTTTATTAGATACTGTATGTGCCTTGACTACTTTGATTACCATGCTGTCTTTATGGTGACTTACTGGGTTTGGATGGTTCCCCATTGGGAAGTCGGTCCTTTTATTTTCAGATTAGAGGTACAAGACCAATGGCTGTTTATGGATTGTACCCAAATTTTCCACCAGAGAGGCAATGGCTTCACCTTGGCTTACTCATTTGCACCTCTATGGGCAATATACACATGCTATTAGAGGTCGACCGATATGGGTTTTTCTCTGGCCGATGCCGATATTTAGAAATCGCGGAGGCCGATGGCCGATATGTGATGCCGATTTTTTTGGGCCGATATATTTGGCCGATTTTTTTATTTTTTTTATTTTTTCCCTTCATCTCATAAAATCTAACAGTTAGACCCCTTTCACACTGGGGCGTTTTTCAGGCGCTTTTGGGCTAAAAATAGCGCCTGTAAAGTGCCTGTAAAACGGCTCCCCTGCAGTCTCAGTGTGATATCCCGAGTGCTTTCACACTGAGGCGATGCGCTGGCAGGATGTAAAAAAAAGTCCTGCAAACGGCATCTTTGGAGTGGTGTATACCGCTCCTCCACCACTCCTGCCCATTGAAATGAATGCGCACCGCTGCCAAAGCGCCTGCGTTTTGGCAGCGGCGCTTCAGGGGCGCATTTAACCCCTTCCTCGGCTGCTAGCTGGGTTATAAGCGCCCCGCTAGCAGCCGAATAGCGCCTCTAAAATGACGGTAAAGCGCTGCTAAAACTAACAGCGTTTTACCATCAACGCATGCCTGCTCCAGTGTGAAAGCAGCCTTAAGTAATACAGAATTTTTTTTTCATTTAAACATTAAACAAAACAAACCTCCAATCAGTTCACTTGTATGTATAATTTAGAAAACAAAAAAAAAAAAAAACTATCTTAAATATTAAATACACAAAAACAGGTAATCAAAACTTTTGGACGAAAAAAATGGGCTAACTTTACTGCTTAGGTTTTTTTTTTAATTCATTACTGTATTTTTTTTTTTTAAATTGCGTTTAAAAAGACCGCTGCGCAAATACCGTGTGACATAAAATATTGCAACAATCACCATTTTATTCCCTAGGGTCTCTGCTAAAAAAAATATATATAATGTTTGGGGGTTCTAAGTGATTTTCTAGCAGAAAATGCAGGATTTTTACTTGTAAGCAACAAGTGTCAGAAAAGATTTAGTCTTTAAATGGTTAAACTGAAAACTTCTCCACAGAGTTCAGTCTATTGATAAAAAGAACCTGAAAGATACAAATGTATCTTCTTATCAGACTTGGCAGGCTGCCCAGAGGAGGAGAGAATCCTCTCCACAGATAACCTCAGGAAACTTGCATTAACTTCTATTACAGAAGTCATTTGCAAGTCACGGCTGAAGTTATAATCGGCCTTTTTTATCATCACAATCGGCCGATGCCGATTAAGTAAAAAACGCAAAATATCGGCCGATATATCGGTCGACCTCTACATGCTATGAATTCCAGTCTACCCTACTGACAGATATTACTCTATTAAAGATTAGGACTGGGTTCCAGTGTAAGGATTCTGTCACATGTTCTCCTGAAGGATTCTCAAAAGGCATTGAACCCAAATGTGAACTGTAATCGGAATTTTTGCACATTGTGAATCCCTATCTGGGGAGTAATTTTTAATGTTGTGTAATAAGTTTTCAATGGTACATAATAAACTCGTTTTTATGGTACTCTGTTTCTTTTTTATATGTCCACACAAAGTCCATGACTATATATTCTGTTCAAATGATGTGTGCCATGGCTATATAAAGTTGTGGGTTTCATTTCATTTCACTTTTTTATGCAAAGAGGTCTTTTCCTTTTTTTGGTGCTGTAGACTCATTATTGCTGAAAATGTTCCTTGTTTTACATATTATGGATGTGGTATCTGTATTTCTCGTGTGTTCTCTTTAAATACAGTATTGGAAAAAAAAAAAGAAAAAAAAAACCTTCTGCCTTTACAACCCCATTAAAGACAAAACAGAGACTGCTACACCAGGCTATTCTTACAGGCAAAGCTTTGACCTATGGGTAGTTTCAGTTTGTGGTTACCGCATGCCCCCACATTCCTATTGGCCCATTACTATGATGGACTGCATCACTGGCAAAAAGAAAGTGCAAGAGGCAGAAAGAGCCTGACAAGTTTTAAAACCATAAAAAGTTGCAAAGCTTTGTCCCCTCGGAACAGCCTGGGATTTATCCCTTAATTGAAAAAAAAGAGGCTGCTGTATTTTTTTTGTATTACCTGAAACAGTCTTTTTTAACAATAGATTGTTTTAACCATGTATCGTATTTATGTGGTTGTAAAAGAAAAAATACGTTATGTTCTATTTAACAATATCTCACTTGTACAGAAATTTGTTGCACTATAGAAACCTAAAAAAACTTAAACCTAAAAGACTGCACAGAAGTAAGATACCACTAATGTATTACATTATTTTAACCTGACAAGGTAGGCTTATTTATCTGTACACCAAAGAGTCCATGAATCTCCTAAAAATGTGATATTCAGAATTAATTAACTAAAGCGCTAATTGGATAAATGTGGTGATTCCAATGTTATGTGGTGATTCCAATGTTGTATGCTTATGTGAAAAACCAAGCTCCAAATTATATGTGATATTCCAAAAAATGCAAAAATTCCTGAGATAAACGATATAAATTAGTGTAAAGCCGCACCTATGTGTACGTGTTCTGATACCACTCAAGATAAATTAGTATAGTGAGATAAGTGCGCTAAATACACTATTATGTGCTATAATTAATTTAGGGCAGATAATTAAATCACATACTTTAGACCTAAGATGACCTAAGGCTCCAGTGACGTCATCAGATGACGTCACTGGAGCCAGTGACGTCATCTGATGTGCCTGATTGGTACTCACAGCACGGTACGAGGAAGAGATTGCGGTGGGCGGCTGACTGCTCTATGCGCTGATGTGTGTAACATACAACTGAGTGCATTTAATTTGATTTGCCAAGGAGATCATTTTGAACGGTTCATTGCGCAATGGAATCTTTTCTGTTTGATTACATGAATATAATTGAATGCTGGAAAAGTGCATAAGCTGATCATCTGATGAAACAGTGAACAAACTCTGGGTGAAGTTACAACATTTGTCGAACCAAGCCTAATAAGGAAGATAATCACTCTGTGATGTTCTTTTCTTTTACACCAGTTCCTATTTACTTTTACCAGTGCAATATGTGAACTTGCTATACATATCCATCTAGGATTACTACAAGTCTTTTTTATGAATTAATCTATATCATCTTAGGTCTAAAGTATGTGGTTCAATTATCTGCCTTAAATTAATTATAGCACACCATAGTGTATTTAGCGCACTTCTCTCACTATACTAATACTAATCTCCTAAAAATACCACCTGCATCACGCAGCTGTATGTAACCAGGACTTGAGAGCTTGTACTCTTTCAAGCAACTACAGAGCAGTATCAGAAAAAGACTTAAGTGCATCAAACAAAGAATCCTCAATATACAAAGAATCAAACATTACAATGATCAATAGCATTACTTGATCTACAACGTTGTATGTTTTGCTTTTGGCACATGGCAAGCTAGCACACTAGAGCTCCTAATGGCAGGGCCGATCCTAGGGTCACAGACGCCTGGGTGCAGAAATATTTTGGGCGCCCCCACGGGGGCGTGGTCATCTTACTAACTCCTCCCCTTTGCAAATGTTTCTATGGCAACGACTCAAACACAGATATGCTCCTCTAAGGAGTCTTTGTTAACCTGGGATCCTCCCATGATCTCTTAACTATAAAGAGAACGAGATAGTCAGAGACTGCAAACATACTACAGGGGATGGTCAGAGACTGCAGACATGATACAAGAAATGGTCAGAGACTGTAGACATAGTACAAGAGATGGTCAGAGACTGCATAAATAGTACAAGAGATGGTCAGAGACTGCAGACATGATACAAGAAATGGTCAGAGACTGCAAACATGCTACAGAAGATGGTCAGAGGCTGCAGTTATGATACAAGAGATGGTCAGAGACTGCAGACATGATACATAAGATGGTCAGAGACAGCAGACATAATACATAAGATGGTCAGAGACAGCAGACATAATACAAGAGATGGTCAGAGACTGCAGACATAATACAAAAGATGGTCAGAGACTGCAGACATAATGCAGGAGATGGTCATAGACTGCAGACATACTACAGAAGATGGTCAAAGACTGCAGACATGATACAAGAGATGGTCAGAGACTGCAAACATGCTACAGAAGATGGTCAGAGGCTTCAGTTATGATACAAGAGATGGTCAGAGACTGCAAACATGCTACAGAAGATGGTCAGAGGCTTCAGTTATGATACAAGAGATGGTCAGAGACTGCAAACATGCTACAGAAGATGGTCAGAGGCTTCAGTTATGATACAAGAGATGGTCAGAGACTGCAGACATAATACAAAAGATGGTCAGAGATTGCAGACATAATACAAAAGATGGTCAGAGACTGCAGACATAATGCAAGAGATGGTCAGAGACTGCAGACATAGTACAAGAGATGGTCAGAGACTGCAAACATAGTACAAGAGATGGTCAGAGACTGCAGACATAGTACAAGAGATGGTCAGAGACTGCAAACATAGTACAAGAGATGGTCAGAGACTGCAAACATAGTACAAGAGGTGGTCAGAGACTTCAGACATACAACAGAGGATGGCCATAGACTGTAGACATGATACAAGAGATGGTCAGAGGCTGCAGATATGATACAAGAAATGGTCAGAGACTGCAGGCATAGTGCAAGAGATGGTCAGAGATTGCAGGCATAGTACAAGAGATGGTCAGAGACTGCAGACATAGTACAAGAGATGGTCAGAGACTGCAAACATAGTACAAGAGATGGTCAGAGACTGCAGACATAGTACAAGAGATGGTCAGAGACTGCAAACATAGTACAAGAGATGGTCAGAGACTGCAAACATAGTACAAGAGGTGGTCAGAGACTTCAGACATACAACAGAGGATGGCCATAGACTGTAGACATGATACAAGAGATGGTCAGAGGCTGCAGATATGATACAAGAAATGGTCAGAGACTGCAGGCATAGTGCAAGAGATGGTCAGAGATTGCAGGCATAGTACAAGAGATGGTCAGAGACTGCAGACATAATGCAAGAGATGGTCAGAGACTGCAGGCATAGTACAAGAGATGGTCAGAGACTGCAGACATAGTACAAGAGATGGTCAGGGACTGCAGACATGATACAAGAGATGGTCAGAGACTGCAGACATGATACATACGATGGTCAGAGACTGCAGACATGATACATACGATGGTCAGAAACTGCAGACATGATACAAGAAATGGTCAGAAACTGCAGACATACTACAGAAGATGATCAGAGGCTGCAGTTATGATACAAGAGATGGTCAGAGACTGCAGACATAGTACAAGAGATGGTCAGAGAGTGCAGACATAGTACAAGAGATGGTCAGAGAGTGCAGACATAGTACAAGAGATGGTCAGAGACTGCAGACATAATACAAAAGATGGTCAGAGACTGCAGACATAATGCAAGGGATGGTCAGAGACAGCAGACATAATACAAAAGATGGTCAGAGACTGCAGACATAGTACAAGAGATGGTTAGAGACTGCAAACAGTACAAGAGATGGTCAGAGACTGCAGACATACTACAGAAGATGGTCAAAGACTGCAGACATAATACAAAAGATGGTCAGAGACTGCAGACATAATGCAAGAGATGGTCAGAGACTGCAGCTCATAGTACAAGAGATGGTCAGAGACTGCAAACATAGTACAAGAGATGGTCAGAGACTGCAGACATACTACAGATGATGGTCAAAGACTGCAGACATGATACAAGAGATGGTTAGAGACTGCAGACATGATACAAGAGATGGTCGGAGACTGTAGACATGATACAAGAGCTGGTCAGAGACTGCAGACATACTACAGAAGATGGTCATAGACTGCAGACATGATACAAGAGATGGTCAGAGGCTGCAGTTATGATACAAGAGAAGGTCAGAGACTGCAAACATAGTACAAGAGATGGTCAGAGACTGCAGACATAGTACAAGAGATGGTCAGAGACTGCATGAATAGTACAAGAGATGGTCAGAGACTGCAGACATACTACAGAAGATGGTCAAAGACTGGAGACCTGATACAAGAGATGGTCAGAGACTGCAGACATGATACAAGAGATGGTCAGAGACTGCAGACATACTACAGAAGATGGTCATAGACTGCAGACATGATACAAGAGATGGTCAGAGACTGCAGACATACTACAGAAGATGGTCATAGACTGCAGACATGATACAAGAGATGGTCAGAGACTGCAGACATACTACAGAAGATGGTCAGAGACTGCAGACATGATACAAGAAATGGTCAGGGACTGCAAACATGCTACAGAAGATGGTCAGGGACTGTAGTTATGATACAAGAGATGGTCAGAGACTGCAGACATAGTATAAGAGATGGTCAAAGACTCCATACATAGTACAAAAGATGGTCAGAGCCTGAATACATTGTACAAGAGATGGTCATAGCCTGAATACATTGTACAAGAGATGGTCAGAGACTGCAGACATACTACAGGAGATGGTCAAAGACTGCAGATATGATACAAGAGATGGTAAGAGACTGGCTGCGTTTGATGGGCACAGTGGCTGCATTTGATCGGCACAGTGGCAGCGTTTGATGGGCACAGTGGCTGTGTTTGATAGGCACAGTGGCTGTGTTTGATGGGCACAGTGGCTGCATTTGATGGGCACAGTGGCTGCGTTTGATAGGCACAGTAGCTGATTTTAATGGGCACTTTGGCTGTGTTTGATGGACACAGTGGCTGCGTTTGATGGGCACAGTGTCTGCTTTTAGGTGGGGCACAGTGTCTGCTTTTAGGCAGGGCACAGTGGCTGCGTTTGATGGGCACAGAGGCTACGTTTGATGGGCACAGTAGCTGCTTTTAATGGGCACTTTGGCTGCGTTTTATGGGCACAGTGGCTGCTTTTAATGGGCACAGTGGATGCTTTTACGTGGGGCACAGTGGCTACGTTTAATGGGCACAGTATCTGCTTTTAATGGGCACTGTGGCTGCTTTTGATGGCACAGTGGCTGCGTTTGATGGTACAGTGGCAGTGTTTGATGGGCACAGTGGCAGCGTTTGATTGGCACAGTGGCAGCGTTTGATGGGCACAGTGGCTGCTTTTAATGGGCACAGTGGCTGCTTTTAGGTGGGGCACAATGGCTGCGTTTGAGGGGCACAGTGGCTGCGTTTGATGGGCACAGTGGCTGCGTTTGATGGGCACAGTGGCTGCGTTTGATGGGCACAGTGGCTGCGTTTGATGGCACAGTGGCAACGTTTGATGGGCACAGTGGCAGCGTTTGATGGCACAGTGGCAGTGTTTGATGGCACAATGGCTGCGTTTGATGGCACAGTGGCTGCGTTTGATGGCACAGTGGCAGCGTCAGATGGGCACAACAGTGGCTGTGTCTGATGGGCACAGTGGCTGTGTTTGATGGGCACAGTGTACCCCCCACACACATATCTGTTCCCCCTCTGCACGTCTGTTCCCCCTCCCCCCACACACATAGCTGTTCCCCCTGCACATCTGTCCACCCCCACACACATATATGTACCCCCTCCCCCCACACACATAGCTGTTCCCCCCTGCACATTTGTCCACCCCCACACACACATATCTCTACCCCCCTGCACGTCTGTTCCCTTCTCACACATATATCAGTTCCCCCTCTGTACACAGTGCAATGAACTATAAACTTGACAGCAGAGAATTTTTTTTATTTCTTGTTACTGGGTGCAGGCTGCAGCACTGAGCATGCTGCCTGTGCTTCCACCATACCTGAGCCAGCGGCGGTGATGGCTTTACTCTGGGAGAGCAGCGCTGCTGCCTGCCTGTCCGTTCCACAATAGATCCCTAAACGACCAGGAGGAGGGGGGGATATCGCGGCAAGCCTGGAGATACACTGTACACATGCAGGGCTTCCATCTTTCAACGATCAATGCAGCACTTCCGGCGGGCTGCTCCTTGTCCCGGCTCTCTCCTCTCCTCTAGGTCAGCACTGTAGGCTGGGGACATAGCGTTCCGGGATGTCTTAGGCGCCGCCACCCCCTAGCCTGGCAGCTGGCGCCATAAGGCACCGCAGCCGCCTGACCCGCGATTTCTTCCTCCGCTCCCTCTTAGCCACGCTGTGTGAAGATGGCAGAGGTGGGCGGAGCTTGTTAGCCGCTGAGGCGGCGCGCTCTGAATGCTGGGGCGGCCGAGGCGTCCCTGACTTACAACACTGTTCGCTAGCTAGACGCCGGCCGGGCGGCCGGCGATTCTAGCTCGGCGCCCCTCTTCTGCAAAAATATTACAGCGCTGGGGTGCGGTGCACCCCGTGCACCCCGGCTAGGACCGGCCCTGCCTAATGGTCTCATAAATGACCCAAAGGGCTTGAAGGAACAGAGATGGATAAAACTTACTGAAGTCAATGAGGAACCTTCCAAATCCCTGCCGCTGATACTGAGGCAAAATCATGATACATGACACATTGTACTTCTGCTGGCAAAGTTTCTCCTGTATAAAAAAGGAAGACAACTGGGTTAAATTATTGATACACAAAAGGATAAAAAGGCCTATCCAAAAAGAGAAAAAACTAACATAAGGGGCAAAGTATAGTTTGCCTATAACAGCCAATCAGATTTCAGTTTAATGCATTGATATATATTAAGAGTCTGACTGGTAGTAATGGATTACTGCCCTTTCCATATCATCACTTCTCTTTTCAAAAATCTAATAAGTAGCCTGACAGTGTTCTGGGGACACCCTCGTCTTTGCCCTACTGTGTAGCCCCTTTGTTACTTTACGTTTATTTGTACCATTCAAAATAAATGTTGGGAATTTAGGCTCCATGCACACTAGTGTTTTTTTAAGCTCCTAGAAGCAATTTTTTTTTTTCTGCTTCTATAAGCTCAATAGTGTTATCCTGTGTGTCAATGCACACTACTTTAGGCTAATAGCATTTTTTGAGCTTCAGCATCTAGAAGCAAAAAAAAAAAAAAATGTTTTTGTAGAGTTTCTTGGAGCGTTTTTCCAGCAGAAAAAAATGCTGAAAGCTCCAAAATGCTCCCAACTGCTTCTAAATGCTACTAACAGCTTTTTTTTAAAAGAACATTTTTTTCTTCATGTACCGCAAAAAATGCTAATAAAATGCCAATTCACCTAAAAGCTTCTAAAAGCTACTAAAATGCTACTAGAAGCTGGCACAAAAATGCTATTATCAGGATTTTTCATCCAGCATTTTTTTCAAGCTTTTCTTGAGCTTATGAAAAAAGCTAGTGTGCATGGAGCCTTAAAGTGTTTGTAAAGCCAAATTTTTATTTTTTAATACCAAACATGTCATACTTACCAGCTCTGTTTTGCACAGAGCAGCCCCAATTCTCTTCTTCTTGGGTCCACTGTTCGCGCTCTGGCCCCCTCGCCCCTGCCAAGTGCCCCCCACACATACTTACTTTTTTGTAAGTATGGAAAGGGTTTGAATCTCAGCAAGGTTTTATTGCTGTCTGTTTAAAGGCCAAGTTCCCCTTTTGGAGTATGCTAGATGTCACACACATATTTAGGGTGAGTCCCCCTCACGTTACCCCCCCCCCCCATGACAGCAGGCGAAGGTTCATCACCCTGTACCCGCTGTTACTTTTCAAAAACAGCATGGCTGTGCAGGAACCTTTAAATGAGAACACTACAAGCCCCATCTGCTACTATAGCAGACAGCTTGTAGTCCCCAAAGAACTGCTGATGAGTGCACTCCTAGTTCATTCACAAGCCCTACAGCTTTCAAATGGACAACCTGTACAGAGGTACAGGCAGAAAGCTGTAGGGCTTGTCTGCAGGACTCTGGCATTGCACCTGTGATCTACTGATCATGGGTGCAATTCTCTGCAGACTCCAGCAAAAACAAATGTGTGCATTTTTTTCTAAAAGGTGAACCTATCCTATAAAGCTGGGTATACTACTAGAGCCTAACCAAGGCTCTTGTGTGTCTGCAGCCAAAGAAAAATATTTACACCAGATAAAACCTAACACAATTTCAGAGATACAACGCTTTTCATCCCCACATGCACTTTGTTTCCTTTATGTGATGGATATTCCAACTGTGGGCTCTACCTGCCAAAATGTGTTTAAGTCAACTCAGGAGCTCGTTTTTTCCTCCACCCACCTCTCTGCACGTTTCAGTTCCTCCTAATTTTACAACATGAAAAATAAATAAAATATTCTCAACAGGGAGACTGGAACCCCTTCACAATGACCAAAACATTTGTGCAAACCCAGTATAAGAAGCTGGCAGGTGGGTTTAGCTCTCCAGCATCTACCAAACACAGATATTAGTTCTGGGTGGGCTCAACAGTTATTATCAATGTTTTCATTAGCATTATTCATGAGAAAACTGTTTCTGACTTCTTTTATAAAGGTGCATATTTCAGGATGGTCACTCTCTCACTTAAATGTACGAGGGTCCGTTTTATTTTTTCTATTAGTAGGGGCTCATCAGGTCAGCTAAGGTCAGTGCATTCCTCCATTCAAGCCAATGAGCATGTAAACACATAGTAAACATTTAAAATACCTGTGTACACTAGCCCTAAGTCTTCTGGCAAGATAAGAGAATAGGTACTTGCATAAAGCATGTAATCTTAAAATATGAACAGACAAGACAGAGTGAAAATTATTTCTATAGCTACTAGAGAGCCATTAGACCCTAAATTGTAACAATAGTGATCTTGCGAGCTACCATACACAAATTGTCAGTTCTAATATATTCAGCTGCTAGCACCAATCCCATAAGGCCGTGTATTCAGCAAAAAAATATAATAAAAAAAAGTGCCTGTGTGTTTAATACACATAATGACACCACTAACTCAAATTGGTGTAACTCTGTGCTCAATTATTTTGCAGCATGTGAACTACTAATTGATTCGTATCTCTGCTTATCCTTATATCCACACTCTACTACTGCCTATACATGCATATAGTGCTGAGTGCCACAACTAATTATTAAAGTGACTTAGTGCAACGAAATAAAATATATACATTAATACTCAAATATCAACATCTGTCATAAAATAAATCCAATACATATATGTGCTCAAAATATTCACAAGCCTGGAACACGTTACCAGCAACCAGCCCAGGAATTCAACATAAACACTGAACCCAGAGGTGGTTCATATGAGTGTTTTAACCAGGCTTAATTGCAGGGTCACACGCTCTAAGGTGAGCGCATATACTGAAGGGAGGAGCACCAGAGTGGACACAAGGACACGTTTTGCTATCACGAGTTGCTTTGGATGTTTTGAACTGTGAATGGACTGAATATACAATGCATGTCAGCTTGTGAATCAAGCACAATAGCACTTTGCACATAGCATTTTTAGGGCATGGGAACACACTTGTGAATATTTTGAGCACATATATATTGGATTTATTTTATGACAGATGTTGATATTTGAGTCTTAATGTATACATTTTATTTCGTTGCACTGAGTCACTTTAATAAATAATTAGTTGTGGCACTCATTAGCACTATATGCATGTGATTTTCTATAGGCAGTAGTAGAGTGTGGATATATAAGGATAAGGATAAGCAGAGATACTAATCAATTAGTAGTTCACATGCTGCAATATAATTGAGTACAGAGTTACACCAATTTGAGTTAGTGGTATCATTATAATATTTTAAGTGGCTTACTACAGACATAGTATAGTGTGTGTAGACCCTTAATTGTATTAGTACAAGTGATTCATCAATGTTATTATCTGGTGAGTTGAAAAGTGAATTTTAGTTAAGTTCTCCAAATCTGAATATCCAGGTTGGAGATGACCATTAGGAATTGGTAATAGCCAATGTGCTTGCAAATATTATTAGAAATACACTTCTTGTGGGTTCAAAAATGCATAAAATCCATCAACAATCACATGTACAGTGCTAAAGAAGCAAGGCACAGAATGTAGTGAAAAAGCGTCCTTAGAAGAATGCCTTTAACTGTGCTGTTCTGAGTCATCCTTTTCAGCTCAGAACTAGATTCATACAACATGCAGTGTTTGGAAATCAAGTTTTAGAAAACCTACCTTAGAGAAATATCCAACCAAATGACAGCCCTTCTTGTCATTTTTAGTAAGAACGTAAAAAAGGAATGGCTCAACGTCATAATATAATGTTTTGTGATCCAGAAACAGCTTTGCCAGCAAACACAAATTTTGGCAGTAGATTTTACTAATGTTACCATCCACCTAAAACAACAGCCATACAAAAAGCATTTATAATGAGCACTGTCCAATAACAAGGTACGTAAATAAATTACAATCTTTCAAACCTAACCGTAATACATATGGGAAGGAAATTTTGGATTGCACCTACAAAACCATTATCTACTACAGTAATGGCTATTGCCTTTCACATCCACAAGCTACATGATACTAGCAAAAGGTACATTTGTTTATGTAAAGAAACTGTAGGGCTGAAATTTGAGGAGGTCAGAGACGCATCAATTTTAACATTAGGGGAGAATATCGCTGCCTGGCCTTCTAGAGATTATAGTCGCCCACACACCTCGAACACTGACAAGTCATCTTTCCGGTAAATTTCATTGGCAGGAGGGTGGAACCAGCCACACTTCTTTAAATGCCGCAGTAGGATAGTCTTGCTCTTCATATACTTCAGACAGAACTCGCACAGGTAAAGCTTTGGCAATCTGAGGGGAAAAAAAAAACACCAACCAAAAAGAATCAAGAACTATACATTATTATTATTAAAAGAGAAGTATGAGTTTGGGGGTTTTTCCATAATCATACTTGCCTAGGTGGATGCAGCATCGGTCCGATGCTGCATTTATGAGCGGGCGCCTCTACACTGAGAACTGAGCCATCGAACACTGTGCATGGCTCGGTTCTCACAGCTCCCCCAGCAGAGAGCTGCAGACTGTCAATCAGCAGCTCTCCGCCCTGCTCCCTCCTCGCTCACTGGGGAGCTGGGTTGTGGAGGGGCAGGGAGCAGCTGTCTCAGGCCCTCAGTGGCTCACTGAGACGTGTGTCATTCCAGGCACCTGGTGGATCCAGACTTCTATTGTCGGGATGACGCAGTGCCTGGACTGATTTCTGTGACGTCAGCAGAGAGTGGAATACAGTCCTCTCTCTGCTGAAAATGGGTCACAGGGCACCTGATGTAAGGAGGGACTCCGCTGGGGACACCTGATGGCATCTGGTGGCAGGCGACATGGCTAGTGACACGCTCAGGGCTCCCACTGATTCTGCATTATGGTGAGTTGAATGATTTTATTTTATATTACAATGTAATAATAGAAATATTGCGCTTCAATCATCCTGACACCATAACAACCATGGTGCTGGGATGATTGAAGCACTAACACCAGGTGTTTGGAGTATCTTTATCTGCTGATTGTTAAACTTTCTAGAATACACATATTACACATAGGATCTGGGCCTGCTTTCCCTCCATCCCTCGTTCATCTCAGACACTAACCACACCAACTTAGTGCCAGGCCCACTATTTCGCTGAAACCACGCCCATTTTCACCAAATGGGAGGGGTCAAAAAGGAAGGGCAGGGCCTAGCGCCCCCCCCCATCCTAAAACTTCACCAGCCGCCACTGCGTTCATGAGAGCCACAGTTTCACTTTTCTACCATGTAGAACTGCTGACCCTGCATAGATAATAGAAAACAAACTGTTAATGGCCATTTGTATCAAACGGTCATAACGATGTGGTCCGGCTTACATGCAAGAAGATCAAAGCTTTATTAACTGACAGTTCTATCCTCCACTAGAAGCTGAAGAGTGTCAAGATCACGCTGAACTGCCCTAACTGTAGGCACACCCGTTGTATTTTTTTTTTTACTTCTACGTACCACCATAGCTTAAAATAATTTCCCCTAACTGAATATAATAGTATTTAGTACATTTCCTCCTTTTCATTGTATATGCATATTTTCATATTACTTCTACATTTACAATCAACCAAGCTGTCCATCTACAGTGATAGTGCCAAAGGTTGCAAACATCTATTACACTGTCAAGAGAGAGTAAAAGTATTACCTTTTTTTTTCCTGTGGTTTTAATTATTTTAGGCAAAAAACTGTTGCTGTACTTGGGTCAAGCACCCCCAGGGGTGTTTGTCCTACCAGGATCTGGCACATTAGTCACTGCCAGAACCAAAAGTGTTGCAAATGCTACTTAAATTTGGTGTAATACATTAACAAGAGCAGTCAATGCAAAAAAGTAGTGCAGCAGCTTTATGGAATTTGCCCCGCTAGATTTCACATTAGTGTTCCTTTAACTGAGTTAATATATGTTAAACAATGATAAAAAGTGCATGGGTAATGTAATTTTTCAAAAAACCTATATCAAAAATGAAATGTTTCTTTTTTGGGTAAAAGTGCTTATGTGGGAAATTACACAACTCTCACCTTGCATATTCCTGTGGATAAGGCGAAGAGTACCACGTCTGGATTTCAAACTTTCCAAACTCAATAACTGAAGGGTAGCGTCCAGTGTGGTCATCAAATGTTTGGCATCCTATTTTCTACCCAATTAAAAAAAATGGCATAACAATTACTTAAAACATCATTACATGTAAGTGTATTAATTATATATATTATTAGGCAGATTATTGTTCTTTAAAATACAACAAGCTTCTGACTGGTAATAATTAATTGTGAGGTTCTATGAGATATCCATTTGGGAGAAAATGAGCCAATAGAGGTGGAAATGAAATACAGATTTATAAGCAATAGAGGACTTAAAGAGGTAAAATTTAATTACATGATCAAAAATACTGAAATTCACTGTTTTCTCTAAAGAAGAAATCGTAACATTGCAGCTCAAATGAAAGATAGAAATTGTTCATCTCTAAACATATCAGAAATGGTTTTCTTTTAAACATAACTGAACATAAAAGAGACAAGCCATTGGGACATATACAGTGAGGGAAAGTGAGTATTTGATCCCCCGCTGATTTTGTACATTTGCCCACAGAAATGATCAGTCTAAAATAAATAAATAAATATCCAGAAAAACACATTTCAAAAAAAGTTATAAATTGATTAGCATTTTAATAAGTGAAAGAAGGATTTGATCCCCTATCAATCAGCAAGATTTCTGGCTCCCAGGTGTTTTCTATACAAGTAATGAGCTAAGATTAGGAGCACTCTCTTAAAGGGAGTGCTCCTTATCTCAGCTTGTTACCTGTATAAAAGACACCTGTCCACAGAAGCAATCAGATTCCAATCTCTCCAACATGGCCAAGACCAAAGAGCTGTCCAAGAATGTCAGGGACAAGATTGTAAACCTACACAAGGCTGGAATGGGCTACAAGACCATCGCCAAGCAGCTTGGTGAGAGGGTGACAACAGTTGGTGCGATTATTTGCAAATTAAAGAAACACAAAATAACGGTGAATCTCCCTCAGTCTGGGGCTCCATGCAAGATCTCATCTCGTGGAGTTTCAATGATCATGAGAACGGTGAGGAATCAGCCCAGAACTACAATGATCTCAAGGCAGCTGGGACCATAGACTGAAATCCTGCAGCGTCCGCAAGATCCCCCTGCTCAAGAAAGCACATGTACAGGCCCATCTAAAGTTTGCTAATGAATATCTGAATTAAAGCGTTGTGGTCAGATGAGACCAAAAGCAAGCTCTTTGGCATCAACTCGCCGTATTTGGACGAGGAGGAATGCTGCCTATGACCCCAAGAACACCATCCCCACCATGAAACATCGAGGTGCAAACATTATGCTTTGGGGGTGTTTTTCTGCTAAGGGTACAGGACAACTGCACCGCATCAAAAGGGAGGATGGACGGGGACTTGCACCGTCAAATCTTGGGTGAGAACCTTCTTACCTCAGCTAGGGCATTGAAAATGGGTCGTGGATGGGTATTCCAGCATGACAATGACCCAAAACACATGGCCAAGGCAACAAAGGAGTGGCTAAAGAAGCAGCACATTAAGGTCCTGTAGTGGCCTAGCCAGTCTCCAGACCTTTATCCCATAGAAAATATGTGGAGGGAGTGTTGCCATACGTCAGCCTCAAAAACCTTAATGACTTGGAGAGGATCTGCAAAGAGGAGTGGGCTGGAATCCATACTGAATGTGTGCAAAACTGGTGGCCAACTTTAAGAAACGTCTGACCTCTGTGGTTGCCAACAAGGGTTTCTCCACCAGAGGCGTTGCTAGGGGGGTGCGGGGGGTGTGGTCCGCACCCGGGTGACACCCTCCAGATGAGGAGGAAAGCCCTGGTATTTTTTTTTTTTCAGCTGACCCGTTCACCCCACAGCCTGCTGGGCTGGAACAACACACCTCTAGCGGCGCCTGATGTGTCACTGTGTGAGTGTGTCCTCCTCCTTCCTACCGAGCCAGCGAGCCTCAGCCTGTCACATCTCACACAGACATGATGATGACGTCACTACACACACTACTAGTGTGTGTAGTGTGTCCCAGATTCGGAACAGGTGCAGGGGGGGGGGGGGGGTGTTTTGGTGTCCACCGCTGGCCCGAGCCCAGGGTGAGGTGTGTGTGTGTGTGTGTGTGTGTGTGTGTGTGTGTGTGTGACACCATGTTATACAGCACCAGGTGACACCAACCCTAGTGACGCCACTGTTCTTCACAAAGTACTAAGTCATGTTTTGCGAAAGGGGTCAAATACTTATTTCACTCATTAAACTGGAAATCAATTTATAACTTTTTTGAAATACATTTTTCCCTTATCGTCTTTCAGGACAGCACATGAGACAGTGGCTCCACCCACTAGGAAACACAAACTCCACCACATTTTAAAAGGAGGCTCCTCGCCACAGCTCATCAGTTTTTGTGTTTCCTCTGGCAAGGGAACACCTAGTAGGGGCCAGGGTCTCTTATGGTGCTATCCTGAGGGGCCAGGCTGCCTACCCCACCATACCTATTTTTTTCCTCCAGAGTCTCCGATCCTCCCACACCGTGCCACAGGGTTGCTGGTAAGTGGGCTCCTTTTTCCTTTTCTTTGCTTAAAATGAGCTGTACCGTTCCTAGAGCCGCTCCTTAGGTGGCGGCAGCCGTTCGCGGGCTTTTTTTGAAACCGCGTGCAGGCGTTACTGGCCGCCGCCATCTTGGTAGAGTACAGACTCGACCGGTCGGAAGTGAGGTATCTGACGAGGGGAAGGCACTAGGAACGGGCGCATCATTTCCGATCGGAAGTGGCGCAGAGGAAGAAGGGAGGAGTGGTCCCGGTGCCTATATTCCGGTCGGGCGCAACAGCGTTTTTTGACTCCGGAACTGACGTTCGTAAGAGCCACCGATCGGAGCAGCACCACTATGGATTCTGTGGCAGCTGCATGTGGGACAGGCACAGGCACCAGCAAGGCCCAGGTAAGAGGGTATAGAGAACTATCCTGGTTACTTTGGTGCCCCTCTCACAAATGTTTTTTCCCCCTTGGTGGCTGGGGCCTGTCTGGGCACATGGGGTTAACTGCTGTTCCACTTGTGCACCTGTGGTGAGTCCGTTAGGAGGAAGCTTTGGCTTAATTGAATGCTGGTGTTTTTTCTCTTTTGTCATTTTTTTTTTTTCTGGCAGGCTAAGAGCTCTGAACCAGCTATTAAAAAGAGATGCCCCTCATGTAAAGCAAAGTTACTGGAGGGTTGGAAGAAGACTTTATGCCAAATTTGCATTGACTCCTTAGTCAAGGAAGAGGCTTCTTCTGCGTGCAGCGACATAATCGCATCAGTTAAGAAAGAGCTAGATGCTACTATACAGGCTTTTCGCTCTTCTCTTGTAACACCAGCATTAGGTCAGGCAACTACCTCAGACCCCTCTCAGGACTCACTTAACCCCGACGGTAGAGGCTGAGGCTGCCCCGACTACCCAAAGGGGACATTCCCCCTCATACTCTGGAGAAGAGGAGGAGGAGGAGGAGGAGGAGGAGGAGGAGGAAGAGGAAGAGGCAGATGCACCTTCTAGATACAAACTGTCCTTGGAACAAGTAGACAGTCTGTTGAAAGCAATTTATGCAACATTGGGAATGGAGGAAGAAGAAAGAGTTATCGCTGCACGACAGAATGTATGAAGGGCTTAGTGAAGCAACAGGTCGCACTTTCCCTGTACATTCGGTAATCTCGGAGACCATTAAGAAAGAATGGGCTGACCCAGAGAGAAAACCCTTTTTCCCCCCAAGAGCTCACAAGAGGCGTTTCCCATTTAATGATAATCCTGAGTCACTTTGGAATAAAGTCCCGAAGTTTGATGCAGCTTTTTCCCAAGTATCCAGATCAACAGATCTGGCATTTGAGGACATGTGTACTTTGAAGGATCCTATGGATAAGAAGGCGGACCAACAGCTTAAAAAAGCCTGGCAGTCCATTATAAGGAATCTTAAGCCTGCTATGGCTATGACCTGTGTCTCCAGAAATATGGAGTTCTGGCTGAATCAGCTAAAAGCACATATTATAGCCGATTCACCCAAACAGGAGATTCTAGATTCCTTCCCAACCCTTATAGCAGCTGTAGCATATATTTCTGATGCCTCTGCAGATTCAATAAGAATGTCAGCTAGATCAGGGGCCCTGACCATTGCAGCTAGGAGAGCGTTATGGCTGAAGACATGGCCTGGGGACGCAGCTTCCAAAAATAAGTTATGTGGAGTTCCATTTTTGGGAGATCAGCTATTTGGTCCCGAACTAGAGTCTATTTTGGATAGAACAGCTGATAAGAAGAAATCCTTTCCTGTTAAAAAGAAAAAAGCAGCCAGTTAGGCGGTTTTTTTGACCTCAAAAAAAAAAAAATCAGGAAGAGTAACAGGCCCCAAGAAAAAAGAAAGAATTGGGCGGCGCAGAGAGGAAAAGGCAAAGGGAATGTCCTTTTCAATCCTCCTACGCAGGCCAATAAAACACAATGACTTGGTGGTGCCTGTGGGAGGAAGGCTTCAAAAATTCCTTCCTCTTTAGGCAAACATAACAAAAAACCCATTTATTTTGGATTTAATAGCCCAGGGATACAAGATAGAGCTGTTGAACCTTCCTCCAGAGAGGTACTGTGTAACAAGTCTGCCAAAAGACACAACAAAAGCCCTAGCCATGAAGAACCTGTTAGGGGATCTGATAAAACAGGGTGTTGTGGTTCAGGTGCCTCCGGAGGAAGATTGCCAGGGGTTCTATTCCCATATCTTTCTGATAAAGAAGCTTTCGGCTCATCCTCAATTTAAAACCGTTAAACAGGTCAGTCCAATACAGGCGATTCCGCATGGACTCCATCTTTTCGGTAAGAAATCTCTTAGTGAGGGGATGCTTTATGGCATCAATCGACTTAAGGGATGCGTACCTGCATGTACCTATAGCTGCTAAGTCCCAGAGATACCTGAGGCTGGCAGTAAATATGGGGAGGGAGGTTCTGCACCTTCAATTCAGGGCCCTCCCATTTGGTCTATCTTCCGCCCCTCGAATATTTACCAAAATTATGGCGGAAGCCCTAACTCCCCTCTGGCTACAAGGGATTGCGGTCATCCCTTACCTGGACGACCTCCTTTTCTTTGTCCCTTCCAGGGAAAGGTTACAGGAGGATTTGATCAAGGCTCGCAGTCATCTGGAGGCCTTAGGTTGGATTATAAACATCCAAAAATCAAATTTCAATCCAGCACAAAGAGTCCAATTTCTGGGGTATCTGATAGACTCAGTGGATCAAAAGATCTTTCTTCCAAAAGAGAAGAAAGTGAAGGTATTGCAGGCAGTATCCAGCCTTCAGATGAACCTGGGAGGTATCAGTCAGAAGGATTATGTCAGTACTGGGAACCTTGACCTCCACTATGCCGGCCATTCAATGGGCCAGACTCAATTTCAGACCCCTTCAGAGTTTTCTCTTAAAGATCTGGGATCACAGTCCAGAAGCTTTAGACTCAAAGGTAAAGCTTCCCACCAGGGTAAAAAGGAACCTTTGGTGGTGGAGAAATCAGGCAGTGCTGTCAAGGGGTCCTTCCCAACAGAGAGAAGGATAACGACAGACGCCAGCAGTTGGGGATGGGGAGCACACTGGGGTCAAGACATAGCTCAGGGAGTTGGTCCCCAGTGGAAGCAGGATGGTCATCAAATTGGAGGGAGTTAAAGGCAGTCGCTCTAGCCTTGGTTGCCTTCTCTCCAAACCTTCAGGGGTCCCATGTGCAGATATTGTGAGACAACGCCACCACGGTGGCATACCTGAACAAACAAGGGAGCACAAGGAGCGGGACTCTTCTATTGCTATCTTCAGAGAACCTAGAATGGGCAGAGAGTCATCTACTTTCCCTGTCAGCAGTACATCTCAAGGGCACGCTAAATGGAGTAGCAGACTTCTTGAGCAGACACAAGATTCAGGAGGCAGAGTGGAGTCTGAATCCAGAAAGATTCACTCTAATAACCCAGAAGTGGGGATACCCGCAGGTGGATCTATTTGCATCAAGAGAAAATGCTCAGCTCCCTCAGATCTTCTCTCTGCACCGAGACAACGGATCGATAGAGATAAATGCCCTGGCACATCCTTGGAATTTTCAGCTGGGTTATGCCTTCCCCCTTTTCAGCTAATTCCTTCAGTATTGAGGAAGATACAGAAGGAGAAGGTGTTGGTAATCTTGATCACCCCGTACTGGCCAAAAAGGGCCTGGTTTTCCTCCACTCTACTAATGTCAGTCAAACCATTCTGGCAGCTTCCCCTCAGACAGGACTTACTACTTCAAGGTCCAGTGTATCATCCAGATATAGCAAGACTAAGTCTCACTGCTTGGTATCTGAGGAACAGCTGTTAAAAAACAAGGGTTTGTCAGACTCTAGTATCCACTTTACTTGCTAGTAGAAGGAAGGTGACTAGAGATATCTACGCTAAAGTTTGGAAAGTCTACAACTCTTGGTGTCGCTCGGCAAACCTAAATTTAGAAGACATTGAGTCGGTCGGTTCTGGAATTTCTGCAGAAGGGAGTGGACAAAGGGCTGGCAATTAGCACGCTTAAAGTACAAGTGGCTGCCCTAGGAGTATACCTGGATCAACCTATTTCCTCAGTTCCATTGGTCACAAGATTCTTTAGGTTACTTACTAGATCCAGACCAGTTCCCACTAGACACTTTCCAAAATGGGACTTGACAGTGGTCTTACAAGTACTCACAAAAGTTCCTTTTGAACCATTACAGTCAATCTCTTTAAAGAATTTAACTCTGAAGACGGTATTCTTAGTTGCAGTTACAACTGCGAGAAGAATTGGAGAACTTCATGCTCTTTCAGTTAAAGAGCCCTTTATGTCGATTCACCCAGACAGGATTGTGTTTAGAACAGATCCTGCGTTCTTACCAAAGGTGGCATCAGTCCATAACAGGTCGCAGGAAATCATCCTGCCAACTTTTTGTTCAGATCCTTCAGGAAGTAAGGAAGAATTATTTCATAAGTTAGATGTAAGAAGAACTTTATTGCATTACTTAGAAAAAACAAGGGACTTCAGGTCTTCGGACTCTATTTGTTTTGTTTTCTGTCATCAGAAAAGGAAGGCAAGCTTCAAAGGGGTCAATTGCCAGATGGTTAAGATTGGCCATTTCAGCTTCAAGCTTATGTCCAGTCGGGTTTGTCTCCTCCTCAGGGAGTACGAGCACACTCTACTAGAGCGCTAGCCACTACATGGGCAGAAAAAGCTGGTGCCACCCCAGACCAAATTTGTAAGGCGGCTACGTGGTCAAGTTATCTTACGTTTGTCCGTCACTACAGATTGGATCTTCTGTCAGCTGGTGATCAGGCATTTGGCAGAAAGGTCCTGCAGGCTGTTGTCCCTCCCTAGTTGGTAAGTCTCGATTATCCTCTCATGTGCTGTCCTGAAAGACGATAAGGGAAAATTCAAGTTAGACTTACCGGTAACTTGTTTTCCAAGAATCTTTCAGGACAGCAAACTACCCGCCCTTCATGTTTATATATACATATTTATACGTATATGGAAGTGTGTGTATATATTTATATATGTGCTGTGAATTAAACGTATTATGATTATGTGTTCCATCTTGGGCTGGAGGTACTCTACTACAACTGACGAGCTGTGGAGAGGAGCCTCCTTTTAAAATGTAGTGGAGTTTGTGTTTCCTGTTTCCTAGTGGGTGGAGCCACTCTCTCATGTGCTGTCCTGAAAGACTCTTGGAAAACAAGTTACCGGTAAGTCTAACTTGAATTTTCTGGTGTTTTTTTTGTTATTCTGTCTCGCACTGTTAAAATAAACCTACCAATAAAATGATTAAAAAAGAAGAGGGGAAGAACAGGGCGGGACTTTAAATGAGACATGCGGTCAACAGCGGGGGGTGCAAAAAGCAGTATATTTAATATAGATCATGATTAAAAATTCGTACAGTGAGATACATGATAAAACAACAAAATTCATATATATATACAAATAGGAACATGGATTCCATGACAGTGTGTAGACCCTTATGCTACATTCACTGAGAAACTTTCTAATAGCTTGAACTTTGTGATAATAATGCAAATGTCCGTACAAATGAAAAATACATGAAAACAGTCAGTTAAAGCATTGCATGTACTATGGCTCTACGCGTTTCGTGAAGTATAATAATCCACTCATCAGGAGCAGCAATGTCTTTGATCTGAAAGAAAGACAATGAAAAGTGTCTAAGTCACTGCCTTGAGGGGGAGGATACACCAAGGGAAAAGATGTGGTAGGAAAAATGCTGTAAGCAGTACTCACAACCGCCATGTGGAGATGCAGTCTTGAGAGCTGGAGGCTTATGATCATTTCTTTGTCAGTGGACAAATGTACAAAATCAGCAGGGGCTCAAACACTTTTCCCCTCACTGTATATCCCATCAACGCTGACTCTTTAAAATACATTTATTACACTTGCCATTACTGCTGCCTCCATTGAACAGAATCTCTCTCTTCTAGAGGTACTGCTATGATCTTCAGCATCTAACACTTCCAGGAACGTCAATGCCTACTTCTTTCCACTACACTTTGTCAGTGTGCCCCAGCAGCTCTGAAAAGATACACTAATGACACAATGACCAGGAAGGAGTGTAAAAGCCACGCAGTGGAGAAATGCAGGCATCTGACACACCCAGGATGTTCGACTGGCCAAAGATGGGTCCATTTCTTTCGTTTAACCAGCAGGTTAAATGAAAAAAATGTGACCCAATTCCCCCGTCCACACATTTGAGGTGGATGGGGGAATCCTCTCTGCTGTGTCACTGTATTCCGACAGTGGGGAGACTTCTCTGTTGTCAGGATAAACTGATCAGCAGCGGAAATTTTCTAAGAGGGCGGCTGAGGAGAATTCGATCAGTAGATTGAATTCTGTTCAACCACAGTGCCCACATATGGATCAAAATTCTGCCAAGTCTTGCTGAACTGGCTGAAATTCGATAGATATATGGCTAGTTTGGATGCTGAAGAGAGTACGGAAGCCATTCAATGGAGAAGGTGTTTCATACATGGTTATTAGGATACATGTATTTCAATGACCATGCCTCTTTAACCTCTTGACATCCGGAGGCCGTCATATGACGGCCTCCACTTTCAGGGCTTATATCTGAATGATGTCTGAGGCTACAGACATCATTCAGATACCGGCATTTTCAGCCGGCGATTCCGTACACCATAAGAACGATCATAGCGGCTGTTCCGCCGCTTGATCGTTCTTACGGGCGGCAGGAGGGGACACCCCCCCCCTCCCGCCGCCCTCCGGTGCTACTACCGACTCACCTCAGCGATCGGTGAGTCGGATAGCGGATCCGCCGGCGCCGGATGTTCACCATAGAGATTTCCGGCGGACCAGATGGTCGCCGGAGTCTCTATGATCGTTCGGAGGCCGGGCGCAATGTTATGACGTCACGCCCGGCCTCCGCATTCAAAAAAACGGCGCCGCTTCGGTTGTGAAGCGGCGATCGTTTTATTTTTTTTTTTTATTTTAGGCTTCCCAGCCTAGAGGTGAGATGTGGGGTCTTATTGACCCCATATCTCACTGTAAAGAGGACTGATCGTGTCATATTCCTATTACAAGGGATGTTTACATTCCTTGTAATAGAAATAAAAGTGATCAAAAAAAAAATATATTTTTTTAAAGTGTCAAAATAAAAAATTTTAAGTAAAATTAACAATAAAAAAAAAAAAAAAAATTTTTTAAAGCGCCCCTGTCCCCGTGAGCTCGCACGCAGAAGCAAACGCATACGCAAGTCCCGCCCACATATGAAAACAGTGTTCAAACCACACATGTGAGGTATCGCCGCGAACGTTAGAGCGAGAGCAATAATTTTGGCCCTAGACCTCCTCTGTAACTCAAAACATGTAACCAGTAAAAAATTTTAAAGCGTCGCCTATGGGCATTTTTAAGTACCAAAGTTTGGCGCCATTCCACGAGCGTGTGCAATTTTGAAGCGTGACATGTTAGGTATCTATTTACTCGGCGTAACTTCATCTTTCACACAATGCAAAAAAATTTGGCTAACTTTGCTGTTTTGTTTTTTTTTTAAGCATGAAACTGTTTTTTTTCCAAAAAAAACGCGTTTGAAAAATTGCTGCGCAAATACCGTGCAAGATAAAAAGTTGCAATGACCGCCATTGTATTCTGTAGGGTCTCTGCTAAAAAAACATATATAATGTTTGGGGGTTCTATGTAATTTTATAGCAAAAAAATGATGATTTTTGACATGTAGGAGCGAAGTGTCAGAAATGGCCCGGATATGAAGTGGTTAACCACTTCCATACAGGGCATTTTCACCCCCTTCCTGCCCAGGCCAATTTTCAGCTTTCAGCGCTGTCACACTTTGAATAACAATTGCGCGGTCATACAACACTGTACCCAAATGAAATTTTTATCATTTTTTCCCCACTAATAGAGCTTTCTTTTGATGGCATTTGATCACCTCTGCGGTTTTTATTTCTTGCGCTATAAACAAAACAAGAGTGACAATTTTGAAAAAAAACACAATGTTTTTTACTTTTTGCTATAATAAATATCCCAATTTTTTTTTTAAACAAATTTTTTCCTCAGTTTAGGCCGATACATATTCTTCTACATATTTTTGGTAAAAAATATCGCAATAAGCTTATATTTATTGGTTTGTGCAAAAGCGTCTACAAAATAAGGGGATAGATTTATAGCATTTTTATTATTTTTTTTTTTTTACTAGTAATGGCGGCGATCTGCGATTTTTATCGCGACTGTGAAATTGTGGCGGACACATCGGACAATTTTGACACATTTTTGGGACCATTCACATTTATACAGCGATCCGTGCTATAAAAATGCATTGACTACTGTATAAATGTGACTAGCAATGAAGGGGTTAACCAGGAGGGGGCGCTGTAGGGTTAAATGTGTTCCTAAGGAGTGATTCTAACTGTGGGGGGAGGGGATTCACAAGGGGAGGAGACCGATCGGTGTTCCTCTGTACAAGGAACACACCATCGGTCTCCTCCCATCTGACAGGACGTGGATCTATGTGTTTACATACAGATCCACGGGCCTGCTCGGTTACCGGGCAATCGCGGGTGCCCGGCGGACATCGCGGCCGCCGGGCACGCGCACCGGGACCCGACTGACGTGGCGGGCACGCGCCCCCTAGGGATCCTGGAAGGCAGCGCCATCATATGACAGCGGCCCAGGATAACAGCTGCACTGCCCCGCCGTCATATGACGGTGGGGGGGCAGCAAGTGGTTAAAAGGAAATTTAAATATTTTCAATGTGTTTAGATAAAGGGCAATAATAAATATTTAAACATTAAACATTAAAGGAGTTGTAAAGGCAGAAGGTTTTTATCTTCATGCATTCTATGCATGAAGATAAAAAGCCTTCTGTGTGTAGCAGCCCCCCTAGCTCTGTCCACAAGTCCCTCGGCTGTCCGGGACACTCCTCCTGATTGGCTGAGACATAGCAGGTGTGCCATTGGCTCCTGCAGCTGTCAAAGTCAGGAGAGAGAGCGAGAGCGAGAGAGAGCGCGAGAGAGCGAGAGCGCAAGAGCGAAAGAGAAAGAGAAAGAGAATGAAAGAAAGAGAGAAGCTCTGTGTCTGAATGCTCCATGCTGTGGGGGCACTCGACAGGAGGGAGGGGCCAGGAGCACATTAAGTAGGTACCCGAGAGAAGAGGAAAATCCAGGCTGCCCTGTGCAATGAAGGGAAGTATAATGTTTGTTCATTAACCAGTTGCCAACCGCTGCACACCGATGTAAGTTGGCACAATGGCACGGGCAGGCATAATGGCTTGCATGTAGGTCCCTGCCTGCCCACGGACCACCCCCCCCCCATGCCTGCGGCGGTCGATTAGCTCCAGGAGCGATACGTGCTGAGGGGGAGGCCAGTGATTCATGGCCACCCCCTCACGATTGCTCCTGGCAAATGACAAGCTTCCTCTGCTTCCCGAACTGTAAACAGAAGCAGAGGAAGTGATGTCATCGCTCCTCATGAAGCCTTTCCTTTCCAGCTTCCAAGGAGAGAAGACATCCAAGTGCGTGCACTAAACTTACAGTAGAACATGCAGGCACACTAATCACCCACCGATCACCCCCCCCCTGCACCCTCTGTCACAGTGACACCAATAGCAGCTTTTTTTTTTTTACTGATTACTGCATTGGTGTCAATTGTGACTATTATAAGTGGTAGGGCAGTTAGTGGAAGGCCCCTTTAGGTCTAGGGTACCCCCCCCTAATAAAGGTTTAACCCCTTGATCACCCCCCAGTTAACCCGTCGCCAGTGTCACTAAGCAATCTTTTTCCTGATCGCCGTATTAGTGTCACAGGTGATGTTAGTCAGCCAGGTAAGTATTTAGGTTCAGCGTCAGGTTTTTATAGCGTCAGGTACCCCCATATACTACCTAGTAAAGGTTTTAACCCCCTGATTGCCCCCTAGTTAACCCTTTCATTGTTACGGGTGATGCTGGTTAGTTTGTTTTTTATAGTGTCAGGGCACCTGCCGTTTATTACCTAATAAAGGTTTAACCCCCTGATCGCCCGGCAGGTGATAGAAGTTAGGTTTTAGGGTCAGATAGGGTCTGAGTCGTCCCAGGCAGCGTCAGGTTAGTGCCAGTACCGCTAACACCAACGAACGCAGCATATACCTCATTTAGTTGTATAGTATCTGAACGGATCAACATCTGATCTGATCTATACTAGCGTCCCCAGCAGTTTAGGGTTCCCAAAAATGCAGCGTTAGCGGGATCAGGCCAGATACCTGCTAGCACCTGCGTTTTGCCCCTCCGCCCAGCCCAGCCCACCCAAGTGCAGTATCGATCGATCACTGTCACTTACAAAACACTAAACACATAACTGCAGCAGTCAGGCCTGATCCCTGTGATCGCCAACAGTTTTTTTGGTACAGTCGTTGACAGTCAGGAGCTTTTTTTACCCATGAGTCTCACTACTGTACCACTAAAATTTAGAGCCCAAAATGGCAAATCGAAGGTACAGTAGTGAAGAGGCCTACACGTTTCTGAGCATGACAGACAGTGAAGAGGAAGTCACTCATCTGTCAGATTCAGGCTCAGAGTACGAACCTGTAGACAGCAGTGGCTCCATGACAGATAGCTCTGATGACGGAGTTCTGATCCCTGCCAAGGTCAGGCGTACCAGACCCCCAATCTTCTTCTGCTGTTGAGGTGCAAGAACCGCAGGGCTCTCGTATGGAGCAGAGAAGTACTAGTGCCGCTACTCCTTCTGGTGAACTGGAAAGCAGCAGCGGCCTTGTACACCCTGGTCGTACATCCAGCACTGCAGTAACACTTGGTGACGTGGCGAGTCCCATAAGTGCAGTTCAATCTGGCGAGGTGGTAAGCACAAGTAGTGTCCCGCTGCCACCAAGAAGACAAAGACAGGCCCGTTGAGCCCATAGTGCCCTTCCTTCTGCATTCGCCAATCCTATTTGGGAACCCACCACTTCTGCAGCACCTGTACTGCCCCCATTCACTGGCCAACCCGGCATTCAGGTGGAAACAGTTGATTTTACGTCACTTGATTTTTATTCGCTGTTTTTCACCGAAGATCTCTATAGATCTATTGTGGACCAAAGCAATTTGTATGCTGGTCAATACATTGCCACTAATCCCCAGTCCTCCCTTGCCAGAGATTGGAAACCAATAACGGTTTCCGAATTTAAGATCTTTCTGGGCCTATCCCTCCTCATGGGCATAACCAAAAAGAGTGAGTTGCGGTCATATTGGTCCACTGACCCAATTCACCATATGCCCGTGTTCTCTGCTTCCATGGCCAGGGCACAATACGAGCAGATTTTGCGGTTCATGCACTTCAACAACAATGAACTCTGTCGTCCTCGTGGAGACCCTGGATATGATCGGCTCTATAAAATTCGGCCCCTCGTAAACCACTTTAACGAACGTTTTGTAGACTTGTTTACTCCCTATCAAGTTGTCTGCGTTGATGAGTCCCTGATGATTAAGTTTTCTGGCCGCTTGTCATTCAAACAGTATCTTCCCAGCAAGCGTGCCAGATACAGGGTCAAGATGTATAAGCTCTGTGACAGGGCCACAGGCTAAACATGTAGTTTTATGGTTTACGAGGGAAGAAATAGAGCCGACAAACTGCCCTGACTACATAGGAAGCGCTGGCAAGATTGTGTGGGACTTGGTGTCACCCTTATTCGGAAAGGGGTACCACTTGTACGTGGACAATTATTACACGAGCGCGCCACTTTTTAGTCACTTGTTTGATCATCAGATTGGAGCATGTGGTACCGTGCAATCTAATCGCCGGGGCTTTCCCTAGCTGCTTGTAGATTCCCGTCTTAGGCTGAGGGAGAGAGCCTGCTTGAAGTGTAATAACTTGCTCGCTATGAAGTGGAGGGACAAAAAGAATGTTTTTGTTCTTACCTCCCTTCATGCAGACATAATTACTACGGTGACTGGTGTTGTGGAGAAACCCCTCTGTGTCCACGAATATAACCAAAATATGGGAAGGGTGGAGCTTTAACGACCAGTTGTTGGCGCCGTACCTAGTTGCCCGTAAGGCCAGACGCTGGTATAAAAAAAAAGTGTCTGTATACTTATTTCAATTGGCTTTGCTGAATGCTCATGTGCTATACAGAGCTTCAGGACGGACTGGATCCTTCCTTAAATTCGAGGAAGAGATAGTCAGAGCCCTTCTGTTTCCAGACGGTGCTCCACCTCACCTTCCCAATCCAAATGCAGTAAGCCGGCTGCATGAGAGGCATTTTCCTTATTTTCTCCTGAAAACCCCTACCCAACGAGCCCTCCCAAAGAAAATGTCGTGTCTGTACAAAGCGCGGATATAGGGTGACACCCGCTATTATTGTCCCTCCTGTCCTGATAATCCTGGTCTTTGCATTGGTGAATGTTTTGAGCGCTACCATACACTAGTTGAGTATTACCGTAGGGTACAGCATTGCACAGACTAATTTGCACAGACTGTGAAATACTCACCATGCCTCTCAGCAAATAGCTTGGGGTGTCTACTTTCCAAAATAGGGTCATTTGGGGGGGGGGGGGTTGTTGTGCTATCTTGGCATTTTATGGCCTTAGAGACTGATAGGTAGTGAGGAGTGAAATAAAAAATGTACGCCCTTAGAAATCCTGAAGGTGGGCTAGGCTCCCAAAAAATCCCACACATGTGGTATCCCTGTACTCGGGAGAAGCAGCAGAATTTATTTTAGGGTGTAATTCCACATATGCCCATGGCATGTGTGAGCAATATATCATTTAGTGACAACTTTTTGTAAAAAGATTTTTTTTTTTTTCGTCATTATTAAATCACTTGAGACAAAAAAATAAAATATTCAATGGGCTCAACATGACTCTTAGCAATTTCCTTAGGGTGTCTACTTTCCAAAATGGGGTCATTTGGGGGGGGGGGGGTGTTTGTACTGCCCTGCCATTTTAGCACCTCAAGAAATGATAGGCAGTCAAACTAAAAGCTGCATAAATTCCAGAAAATGTACCCTAGTTTGTAGACGCTATAACTTTTGCGCAAACCAATAAGTATACGCTTATTGACATTTTTTTTTTACCAAAGACATGTGGCTGAATACATTTTGGCCTAAATGTATGACTAAAATTGAGTTTATTGGATTTTTCTTATAACAAAAAGTAGAAAATATTTTTTTCTTCAAAATTTTCGGTCTGTTTCCGTTTATATCGCAAAAAATAGAAATTGCAAGGGCAATCAAATACCATCAAAAGAAAGCTCTATTTGTGGGGGTAAAAAAAGGACGCAAATTTCGTTTGGGTAGAACATTACATGACCGCGCAATTACCAGTTAAAACAGCGCAGTGCCAAATTGTAAAAAGTCCTCTGGTCTTTGGTCCGGGGCTGAAGTTGTTAAAAAACAAAAACAAAAAAAAAAAAAAGACTTTACAATCACTTTAGGATGAAGTGGGGGAAAGATCAGCTTGCGGCCCACGTTTGCACGGGACGGCAGCCCGCTTTTGCACCATGCAACTTCCCTGCGCTTCCCAAAGCCGCAAACACGCTGTGTGTTAAGATGCGTGGATGTGCTATTAACCACTTCAGCCCCGGAAGGATTTACCCCCTTCCTGACCAGAGCACTTTTTACAATTCGGCACTGCGTCGCTTTAACTGCTAATTGCGCGGTCATGCAATGCTCTACCCAAACGAAATTTGCGTCCTTTTCTTCCCACAAATAGAGCTTTCTTTTGATGGTATTTGATCACCTCTGCCGTTTTTATTTTTTGCGCTATAAACGGAAAAAGACTGAAAATTTTGAAAAAAAATGATATTTTCTACTTTTTGTTATAAAAAAAATCCAATTAACTAAATTTTAGTCATACATTTAGGCCAAAATGTATTCGGCCACATGTCTTTGGTAAAAAAAAATGTCAATAAGCGTATATTTATTGGTTTGCGCAAAAGTTATAGCGTCTACAAACTAGGGTACATTTTCTGGAATTTACACAGCTTTTAGTTTCTGACTGCCTATGTCATTTCTTGAGGTGCTAAAATGGCAGGGCAGTACAAAACCCCCCCAAATGACCCCATTTTGGAAAGTAGACACCCCAAGGAAATTGCTGAGAGGCATGTTGAGCCCATTGAATATTTATTTTTTTTGTCCCAAGTGATTGAATAATGACAAAAAAAAGAAAAAAAAAAAAAAATTACAAAAAGTTGTCACTAAATGATATATTGCTCACACAGGCCATGGGCATATGTGGAATTGCACCCCAAAATACATTCAGCTGCTTCTCCTGAGTACGGGGATACCACATGTGTGGCACTTTTTGGGAGCCTAGCCGCGTACGGGGCCCCGAAAACCCAGCACCACCTTCAGGATTTCTAAGGGCATACATTTTTGATTTTACTCCTCACTACCTATCACAGTTTTGAAGGCCATAAAATGCCAAGATGGCACAAACCCCCCCCAAATGACCCCATTTTGGAAAGTAGACACCCCAAGCTATTTGCTGAGAGGCATGGTGAGTATTTTGCAGCTCTCATTTGTTTTTGAAAATGAAGAAAGACCAGAAAAAAATTTTTTTTTTTTCTTTTTTCAATTTTCAAAACTTTGTGACAAAAAGCGAGGTCTGCAAAATACTCACTATACCTCTCAGCAAATAGCTTGGGGTGTCTACTTTCCAAAATGGGGTAATTTGGGGGGGGGGGGGGTTTGTGCCACCTGGGCATTCCATGGCCTCCGAAACTGTGATAGGTAGTGAGGAGTGAAATCAAAAATTTACGGCCTTAGAAAGCCTGAAGGCGGTGCTTGGTTTTCGGGGTCCCGTGCGCGGCTAGGCTCCCAAAAAGTCCCACACATGTGGTATCCCCGTACTCAGGAGAAGCAACAGAATGTATTTTGGGGTGTAATTTCACATATTCCCATGGCATGTTTGAGCAATATATCATTTAGTGACAACTTTGTGCAAAAAAAAAAAAAAAAATTGTCTCTTTCCCGCAACTTGTGTCACAATATAAAATATTCCATGGACTCGACATGCCTCTCAGCAAATAGCTTGGGGTGTCTACTTTCCAAAATGGGGTCATTTGGGGGGGGTTTGAACTGTCCTGGCATTTTATGCACAACATTTAGAAGCTTATGTCACACATCACCCACTCTTCTAACCACTTGAAGACAAAGCCCTTTCTGACACTTATTGTTTACATGAAAAAGTTATTTTTTTTTGCAAGAAAATTACTTTGAACCCCCAAACATTATATATTATTTTAAAGCAATTGCCCTACAGATTAAAATGGTGGGTGTTTCATTTTTTTTTTTTTCACACAGTATTTGCACAGCGATTTTCAAACGCATTTTTTGGGGAAAAAACACACTTTTTTAAATTTTAATGCACTAAAACACACTATATTGCCCAAATGTTTGATGAAATAAAAAAGATGATCTTAGGCCGAGTACATGGATACCAAACATGACATGCTTTAAAATTGCGCACAAACGTGCAGTGGCAACAAAATTACTACATTTTTAAAAGCCTTTAAAAGCCTTTATAGGTTACCACTTTAGATTTACGGAGGAGGTCTACTGCTAAAATTACTGCCCTCGATCTGACCTTCGCGGTGATACCTCACATGCATGGTGCAATTGCTGTTTACGTTTGACGCCAGACCGCCGCTTGCGTTCGCCTTAGCGCGAGAGCAGGGGGCGACAGGGGTGCTTTTTTTTTTATTTTTTTTATTTATTTTTTTTTGCTTTTTTATCTTATTTTTAAACTGTTCCTTTCATTTTTTTTTTTTTAAATCATTTTTATTGTTATCTCAGGGAATGTAAATATCCCCTATGATAGCAATAGGTAGTGACAGGTACTCTTTTTTGAAAAAATTGGGGTCTATTAGACCCTAGATCTCTCCTCTGCCCTCAAAGCATCTGACCACACCAAGATCGGTGTGATAAAATGCTTCCCCAATTTCCCAATGGCGCTATTTACATCCGGCGAAATCTAAGTCATAAAATGCTCGTAGCTTCCGGTTTCTTAGGCCATAGAGATGTTTGGAGCCACTCTGGTCTCTGATCAGCTCTATGGTCAGCTGGCTGAATCACCAGCTGCATTCTCAGGTTCCCTGTTGAGACAGGAGAGCCAGAGAAAAACACGGAAGACGGTGGGGGGGGGGGCATTCCCTCCCACTGCTTGTAAAAGCAGTCTAGAAGCTAATTAGCCGCTAGGATTGCTTTTACATGAAAGCCGACCGCTGGCTAAAAAGAATGATACCAAGATGATACCTAAACCTGCAGGCATCATTCTGGTATAACCACTCAAAGTCGTGAATGGCGTACCTGAAGACAAAAAAATGGTTAACACTAAAGCACAGTAAACGGTAAAGTATAAATAATTACATACCTGAAAAGCAAACATGATAAAACATAATAACAATAAAACATTGCAGAATAGAATACAGTAAAAAAGAGCAGAACAATAGAGAGAGAATAGAGAGAGAGAGAGAACAATAAAACGACAACTATTTTTTTTTATTTTTGTTTGTGTTTTTTTTTTTTTACACTTTTTTTTGTAACTGTAACTTTTATAACTGTAACCGGTTCCAGGTTCGAGTCTCTCAAAATGCGATGGCATCTTGGGAGACCCTGTGAAAGTGTGCCTAGTATGTGCAATGCTGTACGCTACGCTAATACTCAACTAGTGCATGGTAGCGTTCAAAACATTCACCAAGTGTTACTGCAGTGCTGTTTTGACTACGACCGGGGTGTACTACGCCGCTGGTGCTTGCCAGTTCACCAAAACGCTACAAAGAAAAGTGTCAGTGATCGATCGATACTGCACTTGGGTGGGCTGGACTGGGCTGGGCCGGGCGGAGGGGCAAAACGCAGGTGCTAGCAGGTATCTGGGCTGATCCCGCTAACACTGCGTTTTTGGGAACCCTAAACTGCTGGGGACGCTAGTATAGATCTGATCGGATCAGATATTGATGCGTTCAGATACTATACCACTAAGGGAGGTGTACGGTGCGTGTACGGTGCGTGCGTGGGTGTTCGCGGTACTGGCGCTAATCTGACGCTGCCTAGGGCGACGCATATCACCGCCGGGCGATCAGGGGGCTAAACCTTTATTCGGTAATAAACGGCGGGTGCCCTGACACTATAAAAAATAAACGAACTAACCAGCGTCACCCGTAACGGTTATACGGTGATCAGTGGTGAAAGGGTTAACTAGGGGGCCATCAAGGGGTTAAAACATTTATTAGATAGTATATGGGGGTCCCTGTCGCTATAAAACACTGACGGCGAACCTAAATATTTATGTCCCTAACTAGCGTCACCAGCGACACTAATACAGCGATCAGAAAAATGATCGCTTAGCGACACTGGCGACAGGGGGTGATCAAGGGGTTAAAACTTTATTAGGGGGGTAAGGGGGGTACCCTAGACCTACAGGGGGCTAAACCTTTATTCTGTAATAAACGGCGGGTGCCCTGACACTATAAAAAATAAACGAACTAACCAGCGTCACCCGTAACGGTTATACGGTGATCAGTGGTGAAAGGGTTAACTAGGGGGCAATCAAGGGGTTAAAACATTTATTAGATAGTATATGGGGGTCCCTGTCGCTATAAAACACTGACGGCGAACCTAAATATTTACGTCCCTAACTACCGTCACCAGCGACACTAATACAGCGATCAGAAAAATGATCGCTTAGCGACACTGGTGACAGGGGGTGATCAAGGGGTTAAAACTTTATTAGGGGGGGTACCCTAGACCTACAGGGGGGTAATACTCACTGTCCCACCACTGCTAACTGTCACAAACTGACACTATGCAGTAATCAGGAAAAAAAAAAAAAAAAAAAAAAACCTGCTTGGTGTCAGTTTGTGACAGGGGGGGATCGGGGGGCGATCGGGGGGGGGATCGGGGGTGTAATGTATGCCTGGCATGTTCTACTGTGTGTGTTTGTGTTGTGCACTTACTTACATGTCATCTCTCCTCGGCGCTGGAACGGAAACTGACAGCCGAGGAGAGATGACATCACATCCTCTGCCTCTGTGTACTATACAGAGGCAGGGGATGTTTCTCATTGGCTGGGAGCGATCGCGAGGGGGGGGCCACGATCGGATGGCCTCCCCCTCGTCTGTCATCGCTCCCAACCAAATGCCGACCGCAGCTGGCACCGGGGGGGGTCCGATCGGACCCCCCACCCGCGGGAAGGCAATCACGTTTCAGGTACGTGATTTTGCCTGCCCGTGCCGCTCTGCTCACGTATATAGGCGTGAGGCGGTCGGCAAGTGGTTAAGAATGAATGGCAGCCCCGCATGTCTCTACAGAACAGCGTGATTTGGCTGCTGGTTCGAAAACAGCTGTGATACCCATAACAGTGGTACACTGGGTGCACATCTGGGTAGAAGCCAGTACAGGCACCCAGATCACTTTTGCATTAGAAGGTAAGCCAGCTGTCAAAGTTTAAAAACAGGCTTACAGCTGCCATTGTGGCTCCTAGCTTGTTTTCAGTCTCCTACTGCACTATCCATAATAGATTACAGCAGTGCCACAAATACAGTTAAAATGTACCTGCACTCAGATCAAAAAGTGGAGAAAATAGTATACTTAAAGTGTAAGTAAACCCTACTATCGTTTTCAGCCAAGGAAGCTGCCATCTTTGCCTCTGTTTAATCTACAACTGCCAGGATGCTGCACATGTGATCAGTTATGACACCAGCCATTGGATGGTTTGACAGTTTGGTTGAGAGCACAACCAATGGGAGTGTTACATTTCCGGCACGTGCCGGAAATGAAACTGTTTTATGGATGGGTTTACTTCCGCTTTAATTAAAGCAAATGTGATACAGATATGGACAGATTCCTTGGTACCCTTACGGGTCAATAAAACAAATACTTTATTCTTCTGAAAAGTGACAAAATTAAAGAAAAAATTTGTATACCTGCTTGCCTTTGGTATGTCATAGAACAAAGCAAAGTGTGAAGAGATAAATATTGCTTATTGCATGAAGAGATTCTAAAAGACTAGGAAAGATTAGTTGGTACCCTTAGAACAGTTTATAAATAATGGAACCATAGTGAAATTTCAAACTAAAGCTGGTCACAGGCGCATAAAAATTCGATCAGTGTGTGGCCCTCCCTGTTCAACAGAAGCCGATATTTAGAGTAACTTCTGTCAAATTGACAAGTTAATCAGTGTATTCTGACAGTAGCAGAATGGTAGACAGGCAAAGGAAAACTTCCAGGGAGATACAAGGTGCATGCCAAGGTCAAAGTAAATCAATGATTGATCACGCCCATCCATCCATTTTTTGAGCAACAGTGTGCTCAAAGGAAAAAGACCCAGGAGGACTCCACATAGAAATACAAACACTGGGTCTATTTCTTAGGCTATATGCAGAGACATTAAATCCATGCTTGAATTATCCTTTATAACGACTTCTTGACCTTTATGTAATCTCAACATTGGTTTACGGTTTGGACATATTAAATGCTCTGCAACTGAATATACTACTGATGTCTATATATTATAGATGCAATGTTCTGGATCTGCCTTTATCTGGTCTAAATAAAATATATTTAAAAAAATACCAGACTGGAATGAGCTAAAATGCATATTGAGAAGCCGCAATAATTGGCTTTTGGGAGAATACTCTTTGGGCAAATGATACAAAACTGGAATGTTTAGCAAGTGATATTAGCCCTTTGTTCACAGAGGAAAGAAAAATAAACATTGGGGGGGGGAGAAAAAAAAAAGAAATCTGTACTGCTACTGTGAAACAAAGGTGACTTGGTTACATTTTTAAGTTGCATCGCTACATCTGGCAGAGCATGCCTTGAATCTGTGAATCTGCGGGTGGAAGGTCTCAAACTGACATCTATGCAAATTGTGTGATTGCTTCTCTTTTACACTGGTGGTTGGGGGTGAAAAACACAGGTGGCTTTATCGTCCCCCATCCAGCCACTGGAACTCTAACATTACAAAATGACAGGGCTGTACACATGCCACAGCCGCGATGACTTGTTTTGCGTCTTTTTTTTTTTTAACTCGAACTACAGAATTTGACAGGCAGCACTAGCCTATTGACAGCAAATCTTTGTCTCACAATTACAATGCAGTCCCACTATGTTAAAGGAAATATACAGGCATCAGGAGGCGACAGTAGCACCTCCTGAACACCTGCCAGCCACTGCCATCACCACCCTATGAAAAGTTATCCACAGCAGACTGCTTTTCATGGGGCAGCAAGCATTACTTTCTTTCTGAAAGAGCTCTAAAGGATATGCAACCAAATATTAAGTTAGGGATCTCATTACTGTTGTCCATGTCATTTTCATTAGTTTTATTATTTAAATTATGTTAAACCAAAAGTCAAAAGCAACATCAGTTTTATTAAAAAAAGAAGTGCGTGAAAAACAAAAAAAAACCACAACATTCATACTCGATCCGATCAGGAGTGTGTTGGATGTATGCAAAAGTACATAACAGTATTTCCTCTTTGAATAGTGGCTGCTTTGTAGATTTGAGACCTTTATGGTTATTTTATACATGCACTGACTTGACCCTCCCTTCTAGATTGTAAGCTCTAACGAGCAGGGCCCTCTGATCCCTCCTGTATTGATTTGTATTGTAGTGTACTGTCTGCCCTCATGTTGTAAAGTGCTGCGTAAACTGTTGGCGCTATATAAATCCTGTATTATAATAATAATAATCAGTTTGAGTGTGCAATGTTTTATAGGATCTGATTCCAGAACAGTATTTCACATCCAATCGAAAATGCTTCAAAAGTTGGTGTCGGAAATAAGCCAAAATTCCTGATCTCCACTGTGTAGCCTTCACAAGCTGGAGATATACTACTTGGCTTAAAGGAACTGTAGCTTTTAAGTAAATATTTGGTTGCCCCTCTGTCTCCAGAAAATGGCAATATAACAGTTGCTTTTAGCCAGTATTTTCTGGTGTTTTTGTATTTCAGCTTCAGATGAATCTCAAAAGTGAACTGCGCTGACCAATGAAAAATGTACACATTTGTTCAGGATCAGGTAATCTAGCCTTGTAGCATGTAATATTGTACTCATCATGATAACCTATTTACTCGCATGTACAGCAAACATTAAAGTGGTTTTAAAGCCTCAAGGTTTTTCACCTTAATGCATTCTATGCATTAAGGTGAAAAGTCTTCTGTGCTGCAACTCCTCCCCAGACCCCCCCCCCCCCTTTTCTTACATGAACCTGATCCAGAGATGTGCATGAGTGGAGAGCCTCCAGCCGCTGTCTTTATCCTCAGACAGATTGATAGCAGGAGCCATTGGCTCCCGCTACGGTCAACCAAATCCAGTGACACGGGAGCGGGACAATGTTCACAGCAACAAGACTCGGAAGCAAGCCCGCTCGGTTGCCCCCATGGTAAGTGCCTTTCCGTGGGGGCACCCGATGAAGAGAAGGGGCCTGGAGTGCCGGCGGGAGACCCCATTAGAAGAGGATAGGGGCTGCTCTGTGCAAAATGATTGCACAGAGCAGGACAACATAGGCATGTTTGTTATTTTTAAAAATGAGGGTTTACAATCCCTTTAATTTGGCTTGTTTGTATTAAAGTATTTATTTTGGTAACATTTTTATCCCAAAAAAATATGTAAAAAAAATGATATATTTTCCTACAATTTTTGTTTTGCTCCTTGTTTTGAAGGTAAAGTATTGCTTTTTCCTAGTTGTAAAAGCCAAAATTCCTATTTATAATAGCCCTTAAATGCATCATGTGACCTGCTGTTCCCTAATTCCTTAATGCAATATAGCTTTCATTTTTTTTTTTTTTCACATATTGCTACAAAAACACAAGTTTAACATATGAATAAAATGTCCTGCTAAATGAATAAAAGTAATATGGGAAATATTCACCTCAAAGGACAGTTCCCGTGCTTGTCTGAAAAGGTCAACATCTTCCTCGGAGACAAAGTCCGGCTTTTCTGGAACACAGATCAAATCCCATCTTTCTTGCTTGATATTCATCTTCAAGTCAGCATCTGACGTTTAAAGCAGAAAGACCACTGAAAGGCTCAGACACATTGTAAGTATTCAACTGAGAACAGTGTAGGTTTGTATATAATGGAGGTAATAGCGGTTTTATTTTAAAGCCAGTCAGCAGTATTAGCAGTGCAGACAGTATTGCTAAAACACCAATATTCAAATCGGAGGTCTCAGTGTGCTCCCAGCAAGTACAGGTTTTTTGACACATAAGAGAGCTATACCACCTATTTTTTTTCCATTGTGACTCATTGGGAAGACTTTCCTTCACTTCCTGTTTCATAGCTACAACAGGAAATTGTCTAAGAGGGGTTCCCTCACTTTGGAATGTCCCCATTGAAGATTTGGAAGATTTCTCCTTTATTCTTGTTCTGGTGACAACTCAAAATTTGGAATTTTATTTTATTCTCACCCATGCTAATGATCACCAGGACAAACCGAGAGAGAGTGGATATCTCTAACGGAGACACAGGCAGCAATACAATCCCTACTGTTACTTTGCACTGCATGGAAAAACTAGTTTAGTTTTATAGGAGTTCAACCAAGTACTTACCGGTTGCATTATACAATCCCAATTCCACAAAAGTTGGGATGCTTTGTAGAATCTACATAAAAACAGAACGCAATGCTTTGCGAATCTCAAACCCATATTTTGTTCACACTAGAACAAAAGAAAACCTATCAAAGTTTAATTTGAGAAAATGTAGCGACATCAAGAACAACATCTCTAAAAAGTTGACAGGGCAACAAAAAGCTGGCAAAGTAAGTGTTCCTAAAAAAGGTAGAGTTTAAAGAATAATTAGGTTAATTGGGTGTAAAAAAAATCTCTTAGAAAGTCAGAGTGTCTCAGAAGCTGGGCAGAGGCTCAATAATTTGTGAAAATTTACATAAAAAAAAAAAAACTGAACAATTTCAGACTGATGTTCCACAGCGTAAAATTGCAAAGACTTAATGTATCATCTACAGTACATATCAAAAGATTCAGAGAATCTGGAGAAAGCTGTGCGCAAGGGACAAGGTCGAAATACAATACTGGATGCCCGTGATCTTCAGGTCTTCAGGCGGCATGGCGTTAAAAATAGGCATGATTCTGTGATGGACATCACTGCATTGGCCAAAAATCACTGTCTGTGAACACAGTTAGCCATGCCATCCAAAAATGCAAGGTAATGCTCTATCCTGCAAAGAAGAAGCTATATCTGAACAGGATCCTAAAAAAAAAAAAAAAAAAAAAAAAAAAAAAAGTCTTCTCTGGGCCAAAGCTCATGTAAAATGGTCGCAAAGTGGGAAACTGTGCTGTGGTCAGATGAATGAAAGTTTTACATTGCTTTTAGCAACCATGGGCCTGCATCTCTGATGGTATGGGGGTGGAATAATGCGTATGGAATGGGCAGTTTGCATGTCTGGAAAGGTACCACCAACACTGAAAAATAAATCTAGGTTTTAGAGCAAAATATGCTCCTATTCAGAGGACATCTTTTTCACAGAATGCTTTGCATATTTTAGCAGGACAATGCTAACCCGCATACTGTATCTATGATAACAGCATAGCTTTGCAGTAGAAGAGCCTGGGTGTTTAACTGGCCTGCCTGCAGTCCAGACCTTTCACCAATTAAATCTAGTTGGTGCCTTTTGAAACAAAAAATACGTCAAATACGACCCAGGGCTATTGAGCATTTAGAATCCTAAATCAGGCAAGAACAATCCTCTCCAAAAACTTCAGCAACTGGTTTCCTCAGTTTCCAGATGCTTACAGGGTGTTGTTAAAAGAGGAGGGGATGCTACACCATGGTAAACATTGCCTGTCCCAATTTCTATTTGAGACATGTTGCCACCATCAATTTCAAAATTACCCTTTTTTTATTTCTTAAAATGGTACATTTTCACATTTGATATGTCTTCCATTTTCTAGTGTGAGTAAAATATTGGTTTAGGAGATTATCAAATCATTGCATTATGTTTTTATGTAGATTTTACACAGCGTCCCAACTTTTTTGGACTTGGGGTTGTAGTTGCTGGTACCCTTTCAGTCATCTTTGTTCAAGAAAGTGTTCAATATGCCATTGTTAAACATTCTAGAGTAAATATATTTGCCCTGAGATGAAATTGTAACCTATTTAAAAAGTGAACCTTTACATGATGTTATCAGAAGTACATATTTCAATGAAAAAATACAATAATATTTACTATTTTTTTATAACTTTATTTTTATTAAAATGCCCAACTGATGGAAGTTGCCAGTCAGATACGGGCTGCATGCCAATTTCAAGGCAGATACCGACAGTGATAAATGTTCAGGTCTTTTAATGCTCTGAAAGGAGTATGCAGCGTCAGAAAGGTATTTACCTTGACTGCAGAATACTTTTACCAGCAACTACCAGTAAAATAATACTTGTGGTAGGTAGTGAAGACTAGCCAAGTAACAAAAATCAAAGTAAGTTCTGTAAAAGGGCTGATCCAAACAGATGCCTGGAAACACGAAGAGATCTGTGTATTAAAAAAAAAAAAAAAAAAAAATGTACTGTGGGGATGTCTTAAGAATTTGCATGGGTAAAATAAATGATCACCGTATAGTCTGTAGAATGATTATCTACGATAAGCAGCTCCATAATGCAATTTTTTTTAAAACATCTCAAAAAAACAAAAAAACAAAAAACAAAACACACATACTGATACTATGATCATTCACTGTGCGTGTGTGAATGCTTAAGACATCTGCAAGATAAATGGTTTATACAAAGACCCTTAACTGTCATACTCAATTTCAAAAACTCTGGAAATCAGAGCATTGTCAGCTTCTAGTCCCATGCCTTTAAATGCAATTTGTAGTTGGCAATAGAGTGCTTAAAGCAACATTTTACCCATAAACAGCTTGACAAAAATGTATTTTCTTTACCAAAAGAACATATATTCCACATTAATTATTATACGATAGATAATTAGCGTGTGCTGTAAATAGCCTCCAGCATTTGTTCTGTTTTTACTTGCTAGAGGCCACTATTTTGTTGAAGCCCAGGTCAGTCACTTCCTTAAAGTGATTGTCAAGTCTTTTTTTTTTTTTTTTTATGAAAAAGAACAAAATATATCTATACTTATCTGCTCTGTGTAGGGCATCTGCACAGAGCAGCCTGGATCCTTCTCTTTTCGGATCCCTCTTCAGCTCTCCTGGCCCCTCCCTCCTGTTGGGTGCTCCTACAGTAAGCAGCTTGCAGTGGGGGCACCTTAGCCGAGTCACAGCTCCCTGTGTCCACCCAGATATGGAGCTGCGGCCCCTTTCTATTCTCATTGGCTGACTGATTGACAGCAACGGGAGCCAATGGTGCCACGCTGCTGTCTCATCCGAAGAGCAGGGAAGTCCCGGACGGCCGAGATTTTTCTACATCGATGGAGCTAGAGCAGTGGTTCTCAACTCCAGGCCTCGGGACCCACCAACAGGCCAGATTTTAAGTATTACCTTGGGGAGTTGCAGACTAGAATACTGCAATCACTGAGCAGCAAGTGATATCACCTGTGATGTATTTCAGCTATCTTGCAAACCTGGCCTGTTGGTGGGTCCTGAGGACTGGAGTTGAGAACCACTGAGCTAGAGGGACCTCAGGTAAGTATTAGGGGGGCTGATACACACAGAAGGCTTTTTATCTTAATGCATATAATGCATTAAGATAAAAAAAACTTCTGCCTTTACAACCCCTTTAACACACTCCCGCTCTCCTTAGTCTCAAAAACTATGTCACTTTCTGTCTTGGCTCTAGAGAGGTAGGCTTTTGGCTTTTTTTTTTTTTTTTTTGCCAAAGCTCCTAAACTCAACTCCATAAAAGTCTATGTGTCCATGTACCCATAGGGTTTTAGCAAAGTTTAGGAGCTGCCACCTTTAGGTGAGGTTAAACCTTCTCCTGAGCGGGGAAGAATCGTGTTCAGGATAGGAACATTTTGACCGCCAGCCACAGAAAAACGCGGCAAAAACATATTATGTTTTACCATTGCCAGGGTAGGCTAATGTACATGTAGCCTTACAGTGCTAACATTCTCAGGCTGCTGCCGAGTAGGGAGAAAGGAGAGAGTACCAGGGAAGTAAGAGAAAACACTATGCTTGTAAGTTTTACTCTTGTGTGTCACTGGTAGTAGAGTTTGTCCTGTCGCCTCCTGCTTTTATTTTCTCTTTCCTTAATTTGTGTTCCCTCAGCACATTGCATCATTCCTCTTGTATCCTCTCTCAGCAGCAGTAAATTTTTAGGCTGTCAGCAGATTGGCCTCAAGTGAATTTCTGATTATCAGCACAGTTCCAAGAACGCAGGAGAACTGAGTTTGTACGGAGCAGGGTGAGACAGTGCCTTACTGTATTTTAAACAGTATAGGCACTTGTTTTTAAATGTTTTACACAGCTATACCTGCAAAAGAGCCAGCATGGAGTTATTGATCAGTTTTAATGTTCTGACTAAAGTTCCACTTTAAAGTATTACCATAAGCAAAAAATGTTCGATTTGGATAGAGTGGAGATGGGTTAAAACAACTGTCAGGTTTTTTTTACTGTCTGTGTCCCCATTGTGGAGATTCACCCTCTCAAATAGGTGAAAGTGGGTTAAATACAAAATCTGGAATTGTCACTACAACAGAAATAGAGGTGAAATCTTCCAATGCAGACACTTGTTCCCATGACAACTGCTTAAAAGGGGATTTCCCCATTATTGAAATTATATACTCTCACTTTCAGTTAAGTCTACAGACAAGAAGCGAAATGTCCCTAATCAGACACAAATCGGAAAAAAAAAAAAAAAAAGAGAAGAACAGACACAGGGGTTTTAGCCTCCCTTACTCTATCCAAAAAATAGGAATTTTTCAGTACCTGTAAATTCCATATTTTGGAATACACTATGGGACATAGGAGTTGAGTCTTACACCATGTGTTATTATACCGCTACCTTCAAGTGACTGCACACCGGCAAAATGCTTTGCTGGGACCTCCCCCTAGTGAACCCATATAACCCTGCCCACTTTGTGAGGCTCTAGTTAACTAGCAAGCAGTAAGGAGATCATACAAAATAGAGGGGAGGGACTTATGCCCTGTATTGTACTTAAAAAAAATTGATGTACAGGTACATCGAAATGATTGTTACCCTAATGTACAGTACAGGACACAAATTCTTAGATCCTGGGATGTCCCAAAGCAATTATTTAATGGGTGTGCAACAAATTAACCAAAAACAGACATGACAGGCCTACAAGACAAAAACCCCAAATTGTCAACGGGCCTCCTCAAATCAGCAGAGGCTCAAACAGCCACCTGTCAAAAAAATTGATGTGAAAATACGAACATGGAAACAAGTTGGAGGCCCTGCCACTTGAGGGGAAAGAGCAAGTGCTAGGTGCTGTAAAAAGCCCAAAAGTTCCAATATCTTTGGGAGACTGGGCTCAGGTATGGAAGAAGGCACTAGAAAAAAGCAAAATAACCAGTCAGCCGGAAAAAAGAAGGGCAGAGGGACCACCATGTAAGGAAATGGAGGAAGAGGTCAGTTCCCAAAAGGGAGATGTGGCAGGCAGCAGAGGACAATCTTGACCATCCCTATAGGGCGAATCGTAAATTGTTCGACATGCCTGCAAGGCAGGACATAGGAAGAGAGAATAATATTGCCACAGAAAGAAAGAAGAGCCCCCAAGTAAGCAAGATGAGCTGGCTTCAAGGATACCTGGTCTCCATGAAGCATAAGATAAAAATGGACGCTCCTGAGATGAATATAGGACGAGCCGAGGAAGATCTAAGGCTACCAGGAGCAACAGGGAAAAGGCGGCTCCATTTCTACAGAGGCGCCAACAGCGTGGGTAAATGCACCCAAGAAAGGCCCTGGAGAGAGACAAAGTTGCAGCAAATGACAAGGAGCAACTTCTGGCAAGGAAAAGTATGATGCACCAAGGGGTAGGGGTTTGGCAATTACAAATAAAAGTTGTAAGATGAAGAGCAGGAACAAGTTCTGGCATTGGGTTTCCCTATCATTGCACTAGGCAAGAACTTCCTCACACAAAAGATTGCAGAGTATTGGGAAAGCGATCTGCAAGCCTCCAGGAAAAAAAATTAATCAAACACATCCAACCTAGAGCTTAGAAGAGGACGACCTGGTAAACATAAAAGTGAATTAATGATGCTGGGAAATCTCTAGGTAAGAGTTTGTAGAGAAGTCATATAATCGAAGTTTAGTGCGAGGCAGGCAAATGGCAGGGCACCTACACACCACATGTGGAGAAGGAAATAAAACACAAAAATAATAGTACTACTGAGAACAGGCGCAATGTGACTTTTATCAGTACTAAGCCAGGTCACACAAAAGGCCAGGTTTTTGAGAAGACGAGAGCAGAATGGCTTCTCAGCCTGTCAAACAGGCAACTTGGTCATCTGCAACTTTGATATGGGGAAGAAGGGTAGAGTTCAGGAGTTGTAAGCATGGAAATAAGCAAAATGGGCTACAGGTAGTGGAGCTAACTTCCACACATGGTGATGAGGAGAGTCCCAGTGACCTTGAGTGGAGAAAACTGGCCATGGGCAGTCTTGAAATACTACCAGCATAACCTGAGAGAAATTCTCCTGGAGAGGCAACTGAGGGGTGCTAACGAAAGCATGTTTTTGACTATGACCATCATGACAAAAATGCCACTATAAAAAGGTGAGAATGGGAAAAAATTGTCAGGATTGGACTCAGATACCCTTGGCAATGCATGGTCAAGGGAGGATCCCAAGAAGAATTGCAGGGTCAACCGAAAGACAATGTGGAGTTTGACAATTCATATTACTTATGCCGGCTTTGCAAAATAGTAAGGACGAGGACAAGAGCTATCATCTTGCATAAAGAATAGGGTTATCTATTTAAAAAGAGATAGCTTGCTATTGCGTACTCCACTTTAGTTTGCCATACACAGAGCAATAAAAAAGGTGGAAACAGCTGGCTGCAGGGCAGAACCTGCTAGAGCAAAAGATGACGTCAAAAGCTTCCAAGCACCCATTATCTGAATCATTAAAAGAAGGAATGCTCTCAAAAGAAACAGATTATTTAGTGCCAATAGAAACAGATTCAGTGCGAGAATGGCTGGGGGCCAACAGTGGGAAAAGTCAATAGGATAACAATGCCAGAAGGGGTGAATAATCTCTTGAATTTCCAGTCATAATATATATATATATATATATATATATATATATATATATATATATATATATATATATATATATATATATATATCTCAACTGGATTAATCAAGAATAGAGAAAAGCTTTCTAGGACTTGCCTTTATTTTGTGCCTATAAAAGTAAGAGTACATGAAGGCTCAGCAGCACTAGGAGTATATAGAGACTTTGATGCACTCTTCCAATCAATAAGGTAACCACAGCCAGTAAATAGCAAAAAGGTCTACATGCTGAAACCTAGCTACTGTTGTAATATTGGTGATTGAAAAACTTAGGCACCATTTGCTAAAATGTCGGAGTCCCCTTTGCCTCCAGCAAAAATAAGTGCGCTAGGCAGGTTGTAAAACATGAATATACTGTACTCAAGGGAAGAGAAGCCAAAGATCAGTTATGACTGACGGCATCATTTCCAGAGGGAGCAGTAGTCTCTGCGGTAGATCAAACAGTGAGAGAGAATTATGCTTCAGTCAGACAGGCTTGTCGGTGAGGGAGCCCAAATTGAGGGATAGAGCAGTGTCGGCAATCAACCTGAGAGGAACTTGGAGTTTCCTCAGGGCTTGCAGCTAAATTCTTGTTATTTGTGCCATGTCCTTCAGCTCCCAAGTGCCTCTAATCTGCTATTGCCAAGTAAAGATCTTCCACTGGAGGGTACTCATGGAATGGATGTGGACTGAAGGAGTTCAGCGTGTCCAGCATTAAATAATTTCAATAATCCATGTGTTAACCAACTTCCTAACAGTTTGTGTACTTTGCATAGTAGTGTATCTTGTAGGATTAAAAGTACATATTGTAATTACCGTATTTATCGGCGTATAACACGCACCGGCGCATAACACGCACCCCAATTTAGGAGGGAATTTTAAGGGAAAAAAAACTTTTAGGAGGGAAGTTGAAGGGAAAAAAAACTTACATTTAAACGCCCATCATTGCAGCCTTCTCAGTGCAGCCTTGTCAGTGCAGCCTTGTCAGTGCAGCCTTGTCAGTGCAGCCTTGTCAGTGCAGCCTTGTCAGTGCAGCCTTCCCAGTGCAGCCTTCCCCAGTGCAGCCTTCCCCAGTGCAGCTTTCCCCAGTGCAGCTTTCCCCAGTGCAGCTTTCCCCAGTGCAGCTTTCCCCAGTGCAGCTTTCCCCAGTGCAGCTTTCCCCAGTGCAGCTTTCCCCAGTGCAGCCTTCCCCAAGTGATCCCAGCCATTCTGTGCTTCAAAATCGCCGATCGCGATTTGAAAATGGCGCCGCCGGCGCCGAAATACACAGTGCCGGTCCTCGGCTCTTTCCGGCGGCTGTCGTTCATTTTCGGCTCCACTCGTAGTCCCGAGCGGAGCTATCCGAACCTAGCCGAGTAGGTTCGGATAGCTCCGCTCGGGACTACGAGTGGAGCCGAAAATGAACGACAGCCGCCGGAAAGAGCCGAGGACCGGCTCTGTGTATTTCGGCGCCGGCGGCGCCATTTTCAAATCGCGATCGGCGATTTTGAAAATGTGACAGGTCGGGATCGCAGGGGATCGGTGTATAACACGCACCTGCGATTTTCCCCTGGTTTTAAGGGGAAAAAAGTGCGTGTTATACGCCGATAAATACGGTATACTACAAATCAAATTAATGACCTAACAAAACATGTATAGGAACCAGTTTTGTAAAGGAAGAGGTAAACATTGTCTTACTTTATCCAGATTGCTGGTCACATCCAGGTGGGCATAACCATAAAGGGGTCTTCAGGGTCTGGGTGCCATTGGAATGGACCATGGCCCTGGACCTTGTGACTAACTCACTTGTACCACATATCAAGGTGAGTGTTGAATAAAGTACCCAGTACACAAAGCAAACATTACAGGCCATCCCTGCTGTTGTGGGGTCCAGGTACAGTTCACAAGATGTATATTGAGAGTATTCGATCTAGAGATTGCTAATAAGCCATAAAGGCAATAAGCAGTCATGTCTTGATAGAAGTGTCAGTCGAAAAAAAGTTGGAAAACTGGTGAGATATAGAAATAAACCTTCTCCAACAGGAGGGGTCCATCACATAAGGACACAAGCAAAAAATTAGGCCCTCGTGTAGTGGGCAGGGTTATAAAAGGTATACATTAGGGGATGGTAAAGCCATTTGTCAGTGTCCAATCACATGAAAAATAGCAGCATATAACCCATGGTCAATTCCTAGAAAGTTTTGGCTTTAATAATCTAAATTGTGTATGTGTGGTGGGACTTTCTAGGTGCCATTATCTGCAACTCATGTCTCTGAAACATGTCTGAATAAAAAAAATTCAAATTTTATCATAACAAAATTCATGAAATTACATATAAAATCAAGGTGGACAAAAGAAGTGCTCAATCCTCGTGCAAGAGGATATAGATTTCCACAATCTATGTTCCACCAAATATCATAAATACCAACAGATCTTGTATAACATAGGATGTTAGTCTTGTGGACAACCCAATACGTTTCAATTAATTCTTCCTTAGGGTTTAGAGTGATTAAAAGATATTAAAATATCAGAACCTTCAATAAATACTGTACAACACTGATAAAGATACAAATTTGCAGGGTCAGCCATATGTTTAAACCATTGTCAAATCTCTGCGTGGTCCGCTTCTGCCCCTCCAGATACAACAGACATGCTCAGAGGGTAATATTATAGGAGGTATATGATTAAGATTATAGTGATTATATGATAACGGTATTAATATGATCTCCCATAATCTTACAGGGGGTCCTCTGAGCAACCCTTCGTGCGCATCTCTGTTGTCTCCTGAGTGGCTGACAGAACCTGCAAATTTGCATCTTTTTTGTAAGTGTTGTATTATTGAAGGTTCTGAACGTGGTCAATATGGTTTAGAAGAGTGATAACTAAGAAGTTTAGATGTTTTAGACACTCTATCCTCTAAGGATTAATCCATCAAAACATGTTGGGTTATCCACAGGACTAAAATCAAATGCTATACAAGAGCTGTTGGTATTTATGAGGTTTCATGGAATATAGAACGTGAAAATGTATATACTTTTGTGTGGCGATTGAGCACTTATTAGCCTTGATCTTATAGGTAATTGCATCAATTTTTATTATATTAAAATTTGAATGTTTTTATTCAGATATATTATGTCAGAGACATGAGTTGCAGGTAAATGGTGCCTAAAAAGTCTAACCACACATACGCAATTTAGATTATTGATGCTAGTTGGGATGTTGGCACGAGTTCCTCCACCTGTATAAGTATATGAAAGCTTTGCCTTTAGATATTCTTAATGTATGTATATAGAAGCTTCTTACTAAGAGACCTTGAAAAACAGCAAACAGGAAAAAGGTGGAAGATCATTATTGACTGTACAACGATGCAAACATTAGTTAGCAAAGGCTGCACAAAATATGCAATGCTCAACAAAGAGGAACTGAGTACATAAAAATAGATCAACAATGTGTGATATTTTCCATCTTCACTGATTGAGGTCATAAAAATCATCATCATAATGCAACAGTCTACAGTCACTTGTAAAATATATTATGCTCTATATGAAATGCTTTATAAATAGCAGTAGACAGAGGACTGTGCTGCAAATGTAGATGTTAGGGAAGGTATGCCCGGTCCTTTTTTCTTTTTTAGTTTATATTTGAAAGGCTGAGAAGCCTTGCTCGCCGTTCATTTTGAGTAGAGAACTATCTTATTTAAACTCTTCCAATTTTGGTACATTTGTTAAGTTGGCCATAGATGAATTTTTTTTTGGTGGAGATCAGCTTATCAAAAAAAAACAAAACCCCAAAACCAATTCCCCCATCCACACATTCGAGGTGGATAGGGGAAACCCCCTGCTGCCCTATTGTATTCCGGCAGAGGGACAACTCTGCCGCCAGAATACACTGTTCTGCATCCGATAGGCTGGCAGCACAGTTTGCTTTTTTTTCAAAATATGCTGACAGTCCTGTTCCGGAGGAGCTGAACCAGTCAAATTTCGATCCATTTATGGCTAGCTTTACTAGGACAGTGAGGGCGATTCATTTGTGGTTGACTGAGAAATATTGTTTTGTCCCCTTCTATATTCTTGCTTGCTACATTGGTTATCATGGCAGTGCTGGGGGATTCAACTGCTGTAGACAAACTACATTCACATCAGTTTTGTGTGTTATTCCATGTGCACTAGATATGCCCAACAACATATTGAACCTTTTTATGCATTATAAAGAATCACTTTCAGCTCATTTGAATGATACCGGTCAATAGTTCAAAATGAATGCGAGAGCTATTTTTCTAATAAGTGTAAGTGCAAGGAATCT